>OX411822.1:2530000-3780000 GCA_948253155.1 Leucoma salicis | reverse complement strand
ATAAGTGTAGTGTCTCCGCAAAATTGAATTTATCTTCCCCATAGGCACCATTACACTCTGACGCAAAACCTCGTTCATTAGTGTTCTCCATTTAGCACTTATTTCTGTAACCTTGATAGTAAGTGATACACTTCGTTGCGACTAAGTATATAATCTTGAACAAAATTTTATTAGAATTAAACAGATCCATTTATGATTTACTGTTTCAAAGTATACTCAAATTATTATCGTGAGTAGACATACATATTAGATAATAATTATATTACTAAGAATTTTCAGTTATATAATCACAATCCGTTACCGTGTGGGGCCGGCTTTAAAATTGTCCCACCCCTATCTAACCATGGGAGTCGTAAGAGCTGACTGAGGGTATACCGGGGGAGTGGGTAGCAGCACTCCCTCGAGTATTAACAACATCAACTACGATCGCCAACCCGCCTGCCAAGCTCGATGATTACGGCATTATCCCCATGACGGGACCGCTCGTTGTGGCGTTCTCTTGGGGAGGCCTATGTCCAGCAGTGGACGTTGAAAGGCTGATGGATGGATGGATGGAATCACAATCATCTTTCTTTGTTAAGGCAGGAAAAAATGTACTTAACCTCACATCCTGATGCCAATGAACAGATAGTGTGGGACCCTCGCCCACTAAATAAACCCGCCATGTGCCAACTGTATTGACGAACCAGTGCAACCGTGTTGCATTACTTTAAGGTATTCACAATACTTACTTTAATTTCTTTCGTTTCTTTTTTATTTTTTTTTTAAATATTTTATATCAAAATCTTTTATTGAGATGGGCAGTAGAGTTACGGGTGTGACATCGATTAAGAAAAAAATACTTAACAGCGAAAAAATAGGTAGAGAAAAATATATTTTAATAGAGACAAGTTGTATTTGTTATAAAAGGAAGATTAATAAACTTTCATTATAATAATACATTGTTACCATTCCGCTTCAGTCTACCCTTCCAATATTTTATGTGTGAATTTACTTGGCCAGCACAAATGTATGTCCGTGTGGTGACGGACTAAGAATACAATTGTCACCACCCCATTATTTCCCACGGGTGTCGTATGAGGCGGCTAAGGGAAGTAAGCAATTATAATCCATTACATGATTGGTGGTAGGGCTGGGTACCAAGTGGGAGTACTCACTTGGTATCGGGCCCGAGCGGGTTGGTACCTCCATCTCCCGTGTGATCGGCCATGAAGCACATCGTTGCGTTTTGGCTGTAGCAGGAGATAGCCGTTTATTCTTTCATTTCATATATGTGAAATGAAATGGTGAGCAGCGGCTTGACAATACTCTCGGTATAGTTTAGTCCATGGGCGACGGTTACCATTTACCATCAGATGTGTCGTGGCTCATCTGCCACTACATGCAATAAAAAAAACATAATTATAATCAAAATCATACCAGTAACATCATTCATTTGACACAGAAATGAAAACCTTATTACGAAAAAAACAAAATGGCGTAACAAGAATCTTGGCCTAACAAAATAAAAAAAAAAGATTCATATTGTTTTTGGCAAGCGCAAAGGTGGAAATGAGGCTAGGCAATGAGTATTACTTCTACAAGATTATTCTAGCTGTAAATGCTAATAAGGTAATGGACAGATTGTAGTGGAGCTTATAGCGTGGCGTTTTAGCAAGCGCAAAGGTGGAAATGAGGCTAGGCAATGAGTATTACTTCTACAAGATTATTCTAGCTGTAAATGCTAATAAGGTAATGGACAGATTGTAGTGGAGCTTATAGCGTGGAGTTTTAGCAAGCGCAAAGGTGGAAATGAGGCTAGGCAATGAGTATTACTTCTACAAGATTATTCTAGCTGTAAATGCTAATAAGGTAATGGACAGATTGTAGTGGAGCTTATAGCGTGGAGTTTTAGCAAGCGCAAAGGTGGAAATGAGGCTAGGCAATGAGTATTACTTCTACAAGATTATTCTAGCTGTAAATGCTAATAAGGTAATGGACAGATTGTAGTGGAGCTTATAGCGTGGAGTTTTAGCAAGCGCAAAGGTGGAAATGAGGCTAGGCAATGAGTATTACTTCTACAAGATTATTCTAGCTGTAAATGCTAATAAGGTAATGGACAGATTGTAGTGGAGCTTATAGCGTGGCGTTTTAAGAGCTTGTCAGTAAATTCTAGTAACATTTTTGTGATTTATATTTCACTGTACAAATGCTGGAGTGGTTTAAATACCGACCTCCCACCATAGCACAACACTCGGTTCGATTCCCACACAGTACTCTTGGTGATCCACAAATGGTTGTTCTGAGTCTGGGTGTACCACAACTATTCTCAAGATTTGAACTATGAAATTTAAGTTATTTTTTCAAATCAAACTGGTGCTTCTAGAGATTAAGCCTACTCTAATTGATAACAGGAAAACTAAAAAAACTTATGTGCTTATTTTACAATCCTTATCACTATCCTCTATCCTCCCCCGTATATATCCTATCCTTGTTATCCTTCCTGACCTCTTCTGAGTAGAGATAATATTAATGTTTGACACACAACGATTTCTACACAGTAAAATTATTTGTGTGATCCACAAATGGTTGTTTTGAGTCTGGCTGTAAGTTGTGTGCGATAAATTGTATGTTTACAATGAAAGGATTTATTTCTTAGATACCATTGAAGTAATGTTTTCTTTTTTGTTATGGCGGGCAATAATGTACCCAACCGCATACCCCGTCGGTCGGGGCAATGAACAGGGTAGTGTGGGGTCCTCACCCACTAAGTAAACCCGTCCGCCCGTGTGCTGTCTCTCCGCCTATGATAGCGGACCACTGGAACTGTGTTATATTACTTAAGTGGTGGTCCCACACTACCCTGTTATTGTGACGTATTTATATACTGACATCCACGCGGACCGCTGATCTGGTAACATAATAAATTAAGTTCAGTTCATAGTAAGAAACAGGCAGATAATCAATAACCACTTCCCTGAATTATTTAGCTGTAAGTTGTCAGTAGAATCGATATGTATGATATAAAAACATACAGCTAAATCGCCCCGCTATAGAAAGTTACAGCCCTAATATCGCACATATCTTTCTCGTATATTAGATTATTGAAGCAGATCTGGTTCAATTTGGTAAGATGCTTCAGATTATTCTCTAAGGGACTGAATATTCGAGAGCATTAGTAATTAGTATTTACCAATACTATTTGGTACAATATTGTTCGCGGGAAACTAATCTTATATACCTATCTATTTGGGTCGGCTTACATGATAACAATATACTTATAATAAGAACGTGTTTTATGCAGTATGTTTTACTATTTTAACAAACGGTCACTTTTCAATTTTATTTATTTGTAAAGAAAAAGTTTTTTTTTATATTACGTGGGTGGCAAACAAGCAAATTAGCCACCTGATGGTAAGCGGTTACCGTAGGCTATTGACGCTAACAACACCAGAGGCATCACTCATGTGTCACCATGTCCAAGGAAAGCGATAGGAAGTACGAGTAAAATAGAAGGATAATAAGGCGGTTACTGAGGAGAGGATAGGAAGGGAATTTGTGCTTCTGGAGTTCTCACTCACCATACAAAACACAACAGTAAGAGCTATCTGCGGAGAATCTGTGGAGTGAGGCTGACTAACCGCATTCGTAACGACGACGTAAGAGAGCAAGTAGGTAGGAGACCGAGACTCACCTACCTAGATCAAATCGGTCATGTATTGAAGGAAGGTGGTGTCAGGAGTCTCCGAAACCGGCCAGCGTGTATGAAGAGAGTTATGAATGTTGAGGAAGCGAGAGATATATGCAAGAATAGAGCCTCTTGGCACTCTGTTCTCTCTGTCTACCCCGCAAGGGAAATGGCGTGATGATAAGTTAGTTAGTTAGTCCAGTCCTTATGCTAGAGACCACGCGGACGAACTCCTGGGCTAGCTAAGAGTAGTTCAGAAGAAAAAAGAAACGCAGTAACTCTGTAATTACTAAGTTATGTTGTCCCAACTACGTCATTAAACAAAACTGTGGGCCTAGCCAAATTGCATTCTATTATTACTTTTATATAGTCTATATTGACTCAATGTTAGAGATGTCAAATTTCAATACAGTTTAATAGTTTTCTATAGCGTTAGCGATCATAGAATGCAATTTGTCTAGGCCTACTGTCACAATATAGAAACGTTAACCTTGATGCCAAATGGATCAGCTTCATTAAAAATGTAATACCAAAACATTTCTACATGGCCTAATTCGGTACCCAAGGACGATTTACATTTGCAAAACGAATTTCCTCAAAAGTACCGCCAAGCCACCTAATTATTTCGTACAAACTTAGCTATCATAAATTGAAAAATAGAAATGAGCGCTTTTTTGCCAAAACTTATAATTTGCTTATAGGAATACGATGCAGTTTTTCAGATCGATAACTTCTTAGAAAGTTTTATAAATTATCCAGTTACCAAGGTATATAATATCAATGACTAAATATTATTATAAGCTAACTTTCTTGAGGTAGAGCTTTGCTTATCTCAGCATGAACGGACTGGCTTAATCGGGGAATTACTACCATCTCACAAAAGATCAGCGTAAAATAATGGTAGATACTATTACCATTGTGTTACCATACGGTAACCGCTTACCATCAAAAAAGGTGGACCGTATGCTTGTTTGCCACCCACGTATAATAGAAAAAAAAAAAAAAAAAAAAGCTGAGCTTGGACCGTGAGAATTGATTGGAATGATTACTTAGAAAATTTGACAAATCATCCAGCTACGTAGATAAATATCTGTTACTAAATTATGAATTGACAGCCCTCATAATCGATTTCTATGCTTATAATATTAAGATTCGTGTGATCCGTGTGGTGACGGACTAAGAATACAATTGTCACCAACCCATTCTTTTTCACGGGTGTCGTATGAGGCGACTAAGGGAAGTAAGCAATTATCATCCATTGCATGACTGGTGGTAGGGCTGGGTACCAAGTGGGAGTACTCACTTGGTATCGTGCCCAAGCGGGTTGATACCACCATCGCCCGTGTGACCGGCCATCAAGCACATCGATGCGTTTTGGCTGTAGCAGAAGATGGCTGTTCATTCTTTCATTTCATATCTGCGAAATGAAATGGTGAGCAGCGGCTTGACAATAGTCTCGGTATATTTGAGTCCATGAGCGACGGTTACCATTTACCATCAGATGGGTCGTGGATCAGCTGCTACTACATGCAATACAAAAAAAATCTATACGTACAACAAAAATTTCGGTGAAAATAATTACTGCAAAAAAACGTAGTTGACCACATTGAAAATTACAATTGCAATAAAAAAAAAGAAAATCTGAGTGTTTAAGACTTGCCTAATACTTTTTCTGTTTCAAATTAACCACCATAATATTCTCTTCCAAATAATCTTACCATAAATTTGAGTGGTCGAAGTCGAGTGCTTAGAAAATAATACTTACTTAATTATTATCAAGCATTCTCCCTTGCGGGGTAGGTAAAGAGAACAGAGTAACAAATGATTCTATTCTTATATACATCTTTCGCTTTACTACATACACGCTCATCGTTTTCGGAAAGACTCCACCTTCCTTCAATGATCGATTCTCGGTCTCCCCCTGTACCTTCATCCTTCCACTTTCGCATCGTACCTGTATATTTTTAACCAATCACTTATCCAGCATTTTTACCACATGTCCGAGGATTCCCTTTCTCATCATTACACCAATATTTTCCTTCAGACCTACATCACGTCATTGTTACGGTTAGTCAGCCTAACTCTAAAGATTTTCCATAGAGACCGCATTTCCACCGCTCCTTTCTGCATACCCAACTCTCGCTTCCATATAATAATGTTTGAACAAGCACTGCGTTGTGTATTTTAACACGTATCATCTGGCTTAGCTTCTTGGCGATGGTTGCCAAGAGACAATAATAACAAAAAAATAAATCTCAACTCAACTTACATCCAGGACTATTAAGTCTGTAAAATAGAAGTAGGACTATAAAATAACAGTCTTTACCACGATAAAGTCAGTCACTTATTAAACGCGTAGCCTTGCGAACGTTGGCCTTCTGCCAGTTTACCTGAAACAAGAAAATATTGGTTCAATAAAGAGTTGCCCCGGCCCAGTTTCATATTTAAACAGTATTTGTGCATCATTGAATTCGTAATTTATTCTCTTAGGCCGATGTTTCTACTTGTTTGTTTTTATCGATACGGCTACTAGGATCGGTAGTACTTTGGGTATATTAAAGAAACATATTTATCAATTTGTGTGTTAATGTAACATTTAACCGCATTTATAAAATTACTAGTGCATTTCCCGCAACGTCACTAGTCAATATAAATTCATTTTGGATAGGGTTTGTTTAAAATCCTTTCTTAACCCTTAATTACTCGCATGGGGTAAAAGCACGTTTGCATTAAATAAAAGTACTTGCCGCGTTCCTAATTATCCTGCGCGCTCACTAGCTTCTTGTCGCGTCAAAATTTGCATTTTAGTAGCGATCAAGTCACAGAAGTGGAAGGATGCATCGCTGCCCTCTTGAGCTGTGACCACATGCGAGTAATTACGTAACTATTTCGAAAGAGGTGAGTTTATATTTTATTATTATTTTTTGTGTATTGTTACTTCAATTTATATTATTATTGGTACAGTGTATTCATTTTATATCGTAAATATATTTATAACCGTTTTATGAAACAAAATTGTCCAACATTTTATGTGTTATCGTATAATTTGTTTTTTTTAGATAGTCGTGGATAGGAGAGATGAACAAGTTTTACAATGTTTGGCAGAGGCTAAAAACAAGTTGGAAACTCAGATCCAGGGTGTGTGAATTGCTTGACTTGGAAAATTACGTTCCACCAACCAAAAAGCAAAATTTGGGCATTGCAACAGCTATCTGCAGAAAAGCGACAAAAAAGTGGCAACGATATGCAAAAAATGCACAAAATTTCTGTGCAATGATGACTTTTATACATACTCTCAACAGTGTAATGACAGTGATTTGGAGAGTTCCTAAAAATATTATAATTTTTTACTTTGATCTTACCATTATTACAAAATGCCAATTGTTGCTAATTATTTTAAATTAGTTTATTTTTTGTTTGATTAGATAGAAATTAATGTTATTTCTTGAAGTGCAAGTAAAGCACTGTCATTATAAAGTTGTTTTAATTACGCATTTTCCTAGTAGATATTAAAAATAATTCCTACAAATTGTAGTCACCTAAGACCCTGTGCGAGCAGTAATGTAATTTTCTCCATGCAAGTAATTAAGGGTTAATGCTCACCTACATTATCAAAGAAACCCATATTATGTAAATTTTCACGATTCTAGCCACAGGAGTTTTAGCAGTGCGTTGATATGTCAGCCGGTCAGTTATTCTTATGTATACGAATATATTGATAGATATTTATATAAATAATTCTATACACACTTTTTCACCGATCTTGTTGTGAAATGGCCAGTTGTCCTCTTATTCGGCTTGGGGAGGCACAAACATGCACTCCTTGTAAATACTGGTAGGTCAGCTAAATCCATACAGATTGGAAGCAGAACCCAACAAAGTTTGGAAGAGGACTATGAAGAAGAAGATATTTATACACTTTAACAAAATACCTTGCAAAAAATTTATAAAATTAGAGTATCTCTAATGTGAAGGACGGCCTCGAACCAAAAGGACAGATACAATGGTTAAAGTCACAGAAAGCTGTTGTATGTAGGCGGCTCAGGACCGCTGGTTATGGCGCTTTGAGAGAGCCACGCGTATATCAAATACTGGACGATCTAACAAAAAACTTTCCTTCATTCATACGAGCTTACTACACCTACAACAAATTTTGTTGATTTTTTTTTCATATTATGCCACTATTAGTGAAGGATCTTTTCTGAGAGTGAAAAGATTGAGGCCATTATAATATTATCTACGTAATTTTTCAAAAGTGAAATGCTTATTTTCTAATTCAACTTTGGGCTGGGAATCGAATCCCTTGTCTCTCTCTTGACTGTCTCGGGCTTATTACTAGTATAACGCTGCTATTAATGTAACCTGTGTTCGATTCACAGTCCAAGGTTCAAACTCATATAACACACACCAGACTACCCGAGATTTTTCGTAATTATGTGTGTATTTGTTTACAATTTATCACTGCAATTAATAACTGAGAGATTTTCTCAATAGCCTGTAAATTCTACCAACTGGGTCAGCGTGGTGGACTATAGCATAATCCCTCTCAGTATAATAGGAAAACCGTGCCTAATAGTGGTACATAAAAGGGCAGAATAACAATGTATTACACAAGATCGTAATAGCATCAAAACGCCATGAAATTATAAGTACCACATCAGGCAGAAACTATTCTTGTTACACCAGGGAAATTCTCAGCCTAGTATGATAATGAAATTTCATATTTAAACTCCACCTGGGTCGTAGGATGGTATACATAAGATCTTTAGATTGCATTGGAATTTTGAATACTTCATTGTTTATTTCAGAGCGCTAATCTATTACGATGGGCAGAGATCCAAATTGTTCTTTGAATTTTGTTCCTAGCTAGACTATGAAATAAAAATTCTCTTATGTAAAAATAGACATAATAATTATATTATATAACATTATGCCGCCGTGGATTATCACTTGAATGAATTTTAGTCCACTTGGTCTAAAGTTCGTTCAAGTACTCATATGTATAGTGATTTTCTTTTAGTATTTTAACTCCGTATCACCTACAATTCACTTTATCTATCGGTTTGAATTTAGATCGGTTATTAAATAGTACTTGCTTGTAATAGCTGTCATTTTGTCGTCTGTTACCCATGAAAAGTTACCAATATTGAATTTTTCCATTATTCTACTTTTATAGGGTTTCCCTTTTTTTACTTTTAAAACACCCCTAAATTATAGCAAACAAAACAAAAACACAATTATTCAAATTGTTTGTGCCAGTTTTGAATTTTAGAGAGACACAAACAGCAATTGCTTTTTTTATTATTTATTTCCGTTTCTTTCATGTACTATTAAGTAATAATTTTGCGCGTCTCATAAGCAAAGCGTTGAGGTGTGTACTGCTCTCATTTTACGTAGACCAACTGATTTTTCAAACTTAAAACGTCTCTATTTATCATATATTGCACTTTTAAAAGAATATATACACACACATATCAAGAAAAAACACTATTTTTAACAGTCATGATATTTCTTGTGCCATTTTTGTTATTTAAACTAGTTAAAAAATTGTTTAAAAAAGTTATGTCTTGGACGTCCGTTTGTTGTAGGTAATGTAGGTTAACACGATAACGACCAAAATACTTAACTAATCGAGTCTTTCTTTTTTCGTTTACGTATTATTATGATTACGAATAGAGCCCTATCATTTTACACGATCTAATTGGATGTGGTTTAATTGTTATTAAATAAACAAAAAAAATAGTGAATATTTACGCTCGATGCGACACTAAAATCAGTGCTATCCTTATTTCATGAGAACTATTTCAATAGACCAATGTAGAAGTACTTCTTAAAATTTGCGCTAGATGGCGTATAAGACATGAGAAGGTACTTTTTGAAATTAGCGCTATGTGATTTATTGAAAACTACTTAGTAAGACCAATACATTATTAGTTACTTCTCAAATAATCAATTTTATTGTGGAAAAAAAAGATTATGAGGCGTGAACTTTTTTATTTATAAGTATTTCTTCGTAATTAGATTAAAATGTTTTCCTGAGGAAATATAACATATTGTATAGGTATATTATATGTGTTGTTGGTTGGTCAGTGGCGTTATGCATAAATAAAAAGGCGCGTTATTTTACCATAAACAATTTTAGTAAAACGTATGTTCATAAATATATTTGTATTATTTTCTTGACATTTTAAGTCTTATAAGCAATAGGCCTATGATTTTTTTTTATATAAGTGCATTGCTTTAGCAAAAAATAGCTACATAATTTACAACTATATTATAGCATAAATGAAAACTAGTTTTTAAAATGCCTATTTTTTATATAGTTATAAAGTGCTAACATAAATATAATTGTCGATGCCAATTACGGAACAAAATTTTAAATGGAACCATGGATGTTAATCTTTATCGTAAGAATCATTAATCACAGATATGACACAACTGAAAGTATAAAATAATTTTTCAGGATTTTTTCAGTGGAGGGATAAAGTTTCAGTCGATAGTAACTCAAAAAAAATATTATTTATTAGTAAAAGGGCTTTAAACTTTTTTAAATCATTTTTAAAACATTTTTGGCAATATTCCCTTCTCTATCATATTCTTAAGGAGTTTTGAACATTGCGCAATTAATCATCGCACAGAGGATGTAATGTTTAGTTAGATCCATTATCTATACTGTTATAAAATTGTAACAGAGCTGTGTCTGTACATTTAAGATATTTGAGAAAAAATTAGTGTAATAGACTATACAGGCGTGTCTAAACAAAAAAGATTTTTTTTAGAATTTTTGTCTGTTTATCTGTTTGTTTGTTCACGCATCACGCAAAAACTACTGAATGGATTTTGATGCAACTTGTTTTGTTTGAAAGGCTTTGATTGGTCTTAAAAACTGGTATACATTTTATCCCACTACTATATCAGGAACCTGAGATATTACTGAAAAACTAGCTTTTGGCTGCGGCGAAGCCGCTGGCAAAGGCTAGTCTTATGTATTACTAGCTCACCCGGCGAACTTCGTACCGACCTGCGATATCGAGCTGCGGATTTCCGCACGGGTCGACTTAGATTTTATAAACCATACCAATTAAATCGCGGCATCATCACCATTTGCCTTTAAAAGTAATTATGAGTTTCAAGATTTTTTTATATATATTTTTAGCATTTGACATGCTTAGCTATATACATTAAACACAAAGTGAAAAATGTGAAATCGAAAATAACAGTCACGAGCAGGATTTGAACCTGCATCACCACCAGGACGTCAAGTATGAATGTGTTATCGAAATTAGCAGTCGAGAGCAGTTGTCACGATGGCGGAATTGGCAAAGCATCTAGACGGTATCCTGGAGATGCAGGTTCAAATCCTGCTCGTGACTGTTATTTTCGTTTTCACATTTTTCACTTTGTGTTTAATTAAGAGTTGTTAGTTGTTTCTAAATGCATTATTACCACAGTTTTGCTCTTTTTAACCTTTAGCCTGCCGTGAATCGTATCGGACTACCTCAGACCACTTATATGGAGTGACGGATTATTTAAACTTAAATTATTTATTATAATTAGTTTTTTACATTTTTAAATTCAATATAATGTTTGTTTTGAAATAAAACTACGTTTACGGAATCTATCGCGTTTACTTGAGTAACCGTGCTCCGATGAACGAGGAAATAATAATGACAAAAATTAAAACAAATAAAATCAGTTCCTATGTACAAGCGGTGATAGTCTTTTTTCACATATGAGTTCACTGTCATACGGTGAAGAAAACTAGACGTAATTGACGAAATAATGAAGAAGGATTTGTGTTATTTTATATTTATTTTACTAATAACTAGTCTTTTCCTTTGTTAATAGCTAGTTTTTTAACAGTAAAGACTGTCAAAAAACTAGCTGTGTAAAAGTTACACACATGATCTCACTGTCTTGACTTCGGAAGTAAGCTGGTGGATGCGTTACTAAAAGTGCCGATCGGGCGAGGCGAGTTCTAGTGAAGATAGAAAGAGAAAAAAATACGTTTCATATATTACTGTAGGGGCAAAAGCGAGAGGTACGAGCAGACATTTTCTTTCTCTCTCTCTCATTATTTGTTATAATATTATATAAAATATATATGCTTTCAATATTCAATTTTGCCGAAAAAACGTTGGATTCAATGTTGATTAAATATTTCTCAAAAAGTCAACTGGCACAACTCGGTATCGATCTTGATGTTGGTGAAGTGAAGCCAGATGTTTTATGCCCCAAGACCAACAAATCATTAATACTGTATGTCAAATGTGGGGTTTAGTAAATACATGTTCGGAAACGGTAAGTAAATTGCGACGTTTTCATCGGTCGTATTATTATAGGGATTCGGCCGAAGGCCTTTTTAAAAAACAGAATTAAAAATGAAATTATTTATTAGATGAATTACAATAAAAACTGGGCTTGATTTGGGGTAAGTGTCACGCGCGCGGATGATGGATACGAACTGATCTGCTCTATATGGATAATTATAAAGAAAGCTCAAGTGCTGACTAGGTGAATTAGAATAGGGTTCCTTAGTACTTTTATATACGAGGACCATTTATAACAGCCCCGGGGCCAAGAGTAAACTTACCCCAAAAGGGTTAAGTTTATGAGAAAGATGTATGATGTGTGTATACTAGCTGAATCGGCGGTGACTTCTGAATTTTCTTCGATTTTATTTATATTTAATTTAGTTTTAAGTTTTAAAAGACGGTGACACGTGCCCGATTTTACAATTTTATAAAATACAACTAAAATGAAGATTATAATTACAATAGAAATGATAATGGTTGTGTAACCAGGCCGACCTTTTAGATCTAATTTCAATTAAGTGTGATATTGATTCAAAGTCGCGAATTACGTCATTATATCTTATTGATAACGGTTGATGTTTAAACATTCAACATCAGTGTACTCGTAGAGAGCATTTTGCCTACATAGAGATTTCGAGCTGCCTATCACACCGTTCAGGTTTATAATGTGTGGTTGTATGTACGAAATATCTACGGGGATTATTACGCTAAGATGTCCGTCTACTATTTTGAGTGACCCGATGGGGTCAAAATGTATACCAGATGTATTCATTGAGGGTTCAATGAATGTTTCGTGTGCAGAAGACAAGGAACTGCAAAGGAATAATATCTAATAACTAATTTTTTATATAATTATCTTAAACTAATTATAATATATGTATATGCTAACTAACAGTAGTTAACTAATAATATTTATTTAATTTATGTGCTAATTTCCTTTTTAATTTTATTTAATATAATAGTGTAAATATATGATTAAAATTAAGTTGTATATATGACTATAATTAAATTGTATATGTGATTAAAATTAAATTGTATATTATGATTAAAATTTAATTGTATATATCTTTAAAATTAGATTGTATGTATGATTAAAATTAGATTGTATATATGATTAAAATTAAATTGTATATTATGATTAAAATTAAATTGTAATAAACTAGGCGTTGTAGCGACGAGCTAATTTTATTTCGCCAAAATGATGAATTACGTGGCGTCTATTTATCAGTAAGGTTAGACTATTCCTACCATTTAATTTGATTAATTTATAAGGGCCTTTCCAGATGGGTGAAAGAGCCTTATGCATTCTGAGATGGTTTTTTAAGTAGATATAGTCGCCAACATGATAATTTATTGGGCGAGTATGGAGGTCGTAGTGAGCCTTGGAAGACGCTTTAGATTTTTGTATGCGTTTAATAGCATGGTCTCTAGTGACTTTTAGGCGATGTTGTAACATTCTAATGTAGTCAGGGTAAGTTGCATTTGAAGCTGGTTCATAAATAGAATTTGGCAGGGTAGGTTTGTGACCGAAAATCAACTCATATGGGGTATAGTTAGTTGTAGAATGGATTGCTGTGTTATATGCCAACATAGCCGTATACACGTATCGTGGCCAGTTGTTTTGGTTTTCGGATACGTATGATTTTAAATACTCTTTTAGAGTGGAGTGGCTTCTTTCTAATGCACCTTGTGTTTATGGGTGATAAGGAGAGGACCACAGCTGCTTGATTTTTAAAAACTTACATGTTTCTTTAAACATTTCTAAAGTAAAATTCGCACCCTGATCTGTAAGGATTGTTTTAGGAATGCCAAACAAGGAAATGAAATGGATAAGGCAGTCGCTGGTTTCTTCAGCGGTAGTACTGCGAATGGGATATGCTACTGAGTATTTAGTGATATCGTCTTGGAGAGTGAGGATGTATTTAACTTTGGCTGTACCGGATTCGGGCAGAGGACCAACTATATCAAGGGACAATCTTTCAAAGGGAGCTGTCGAGGTTGTTGTTATTTGCATTGGAGCACGATTAATTTTCCTAAGTGCTTTATTTGTTTGGCATTGATTACAGTTTTTAACATAGTTTTCTATTTCGTTACGCATGTTTTTCCAATAGTACTGTTTGCGGATTTTATTGTAAATTCTACTAGAACCAAAATGTCCAGCGACAGGTATGTCGTGATTTCCGCGCAGAATTTTTTGGACCTCGGTAGGACTATGGTAGTATATTTTATTACGATAAATATTTATTTGGATATTGGTATTATGGAATAGATGTGCAAGCATGTTGTAAATTTTTATGTATATATGTTTGTCGAATGGGTTCTTAAAATCGGTGATACTTATTTAATCAATATTATTAGTTTCAACAATGAGATGATTACGAAGATTTACTAACGATTCAAAAATTTCGTTATAAGTACATGTATCGGTGTACTTTAGTAAATAAAAAGTAATAACTTTTATCGTTAAGTGGAAGAGTTTTGTTCGAGAGTAAAGTTTTTTCTGAGTTTATGAATGATTCGGAGTCTGACGAGTTTGATAGAACTTCTAGAACGTAAGGGATTGATTCGTCGAGATCGAGAGATGTAGGTATAACTATGATTTTACTTTGACTTATTAACAAACTATCATTGTGTTCAATTATAGCAGTACTGTAACGCGTAGTCAAGGGAATTTTCTAGAACTTCGTGTAAGTACCATCAAAGTCAGGTGAGACATGGCTTGGGGAATTTATTTCAGGGTTTTGGATAGCGCAAAACTGGAGTTTCTTTACTTGTTGAAGGTTCAGGTTCATTTTGATTTTCAGGGTTAAGATTAACATTTTCAGGTACAAGTTCCGGATCAGGTATAGCATCAGGTAAGTTTACTGGACTCGGAGGATTCAAGGGACTGAAGTCAGTAGCTCCGGCATCGAATGGACTGATATCTATTGGGCTTAAGTCTATAGTTCAGAGTCAGGTAAGATTTCAGGATACACGAGATTAACAGGATAGCGAGAAAGAGCGTCAGCAGCTGAGTTGAGTTTCTCTTTTCTATAGGTTAAATAGCCCCTTTAAAGGACGATGATCTGTTACAATAGTAAATTTGGGGCCAAACAGATATGGTCTAAAGGTTTTACAACCCCAAACTAACTAACAACTCTTTTTCAGTTGTACTATAATTAGTTTCGCATTTGTTTAGCGTTTTGGAAGCATAGGAAACGGGATGATCTTTGCCTATTGGACCTTGAGAGAGAATAGCAAATACTGCGTAGTTTGAGGCATCGCAGGTAAGGTTAAAAGGTTTTGTAAAATCTGGGTAGATAAGGACTGGAGCAGTGATTAGTTTGTTTTTTAGGTTTTCAAACGAGAGTTGCTGCTCGTTGGACCAATTGAAGGGGATATCTTTTTTAAGTAAGTTTGTGAGTGGTTTAGGTAATTTAGAAAATTCGGAAATGAAACGTCTGTAGTAGGATATCAGGCCCAAAAATGACTTATTTACTTTAGGGCATTTTGGTACAGAAAATTCTTGGACGGATTTAATTTTGTTTGGATCAGGTTTAAGACCGTTTTCGGTAATGATGTGCCCTAAGTAACCAACCTCATTTCTTAGAAACTCACATTTGTCTGGTTGTAGTTTTATGAAACAGCGGAGTTTTTGGAATACAGCCGTTAGATTTTGGATATGAGACGGCAAATCAAAGGAGTAGATAACGATATCATCTAGATATACGAAGCATCTTTCCCCTTGAAGACCAGTGATAACATTGTTCATAAGACGTTGAAAAGTGGAAGGTGCGTTTTTTTAACCGAATGGCATTCAGGTAAATTCAAATTGACCGTGGGGAACACTAAAGGCTGTTTTGCAAGCATCGTTGGGGGCCATTTTTATCTGATGGAACCCGGAAGCTAGATCTAGAGTTGAGAAATACTTAAAGTTACCTAGCTGATCCAGGATTTCGACTATGTTAGGAATAGGGTAAGTTTCACCGATAGTATTGTCATTCAATTTTCTGTAATCTATTACGATGCGCCATTTCTTTTGGCCAGAGGCATCGATTTTCTTAGGAACTATCAATATTGGAGAAGACCAGGGAGATAAGGAAGGCTGGATAATCTTTGCCCTACATAGTCCCCGATCGCCCCAATTGGGCGGGTAGCGGGGATGGCTCCGTGGTGGTCGTCGGGTCGGCAGCGCCGCATTCCCCGCCCTTGTCAGTCGAAGACAAGGGCACGGGATATGTGGCGGCCGAATGGGGAGGAGTCACGTTGTACGGCGTGTACTTCTCCCCCAATCGTAGTCTGGCGGCCTACGAGGTCTTCCTGCACAACCTGGAGACCTCGATACGGCGTATGGCACCGAGCCCTGTGCTTGTGCTGGTGGACTATAACGCCAAATCAACGGCGTGGGGGTCCCCCAGGACGGACGCCCGAGGTGCGGCGGTCCAAGAGTGGGCGGAAGCGGCGGACCACGTGTTGCTAAACCGAGGGTCCGCCTTAACGTGCGTGCGGCGCGGGGGCGGGTCGATAGTGGATCTTTCGTTCGCTAGCCCCGGTGTCGCCGCACGTGTAAGGAGCTGGCGAGTGCTGGAGGAGGTCGAGACCCTATCTGACCACAGATACATTCAGATAGAGGTCTCCCGGACCCTTCAGGGCGCCAGCAGGGGTCACGCGGCGGACAGAACTCCCGCTTTTCCGCGATGGGCTGTGGGTAGGCTCGACCGGGAGCTGCTGGTGGAGGCGGCCATTTTTCAATCTTGGCTGCCTTCCCCTCTGACGGAAGACGTGGGCGCCGAGGCTGGCCGCATTCGCGGCATGCTTACGCAGATCTGCGATGCGGCCATGCCCCGCGTGCGGCGCCCGCCCCGACGGAAGGGGGTCTACTGGTGGTCCCCGGAGCTGGCGGACCTCCGTGCGGCCTGTATTCGTGCCCGGAGGTCCTACACCCGCAGCCGACGTCGCCGAATCCGCGACGAAGAGCGGGAGGGCCGGCTGTATGCGGCGTACAACAGTGCGCGCGCCGCGTTTAAGCTGGCCATCTATCGCGCCAAAGACGCAAAAAGGCAGGAGATGCTGGAGGGTCTCGAGCGTGACCCCTGGGGACGCTCATACCGCGCGGCGCTCAACAAGCTCCGCTCCCAGGGCCCCCCCCTTACGGAGACCCTCCAGCCGGGCTTCCTCTCTGAGGTGGTTGAGGGACAACCACCTCAGAGAGGAAAAAGGCCCTTCACGGGCGGGGCACACGCCCCCGGTCATGGCTCCGCCAGACGACGACCGCGAGGCCGACGACGGGGAGGTACCGCCCGTGACGACGACGGAAATGGGGGCGGCGGCAGCGCGTATGCGGAGAAGCGCCGCCCCCGGGCTGGACGGGGTTCCCGCCCGAGTGCTGGCCCTGGTCCTCGACCACCTAGAGCCCCGCCTCAGGGAACTGTTCGACGCTTGCCTGGTGTCCGGACGGTTCCCTGACTGCTGGCAGGAAGGGAAGCTCGTGCTCCTGCCGAAGCCGGGACGGTCTCCGAATACAGTCGCGGCCTTCAGGCCCATCGTGTTGCTGGACGAGGCGGGCAAACTGCTCGAGCGGGTAGTCGCTGCCCGCATCGTCCGGCACCTAGGTGCGGTCGGCCCCGACCTGTCCGATGCCCAGTTCGGATTTCGGGCGGGTCGGTCTACGGTCGACGCCATCCTGCGCTTGAAGGCCGCGGCTGCGGAGGCCGTCACCTCGAGGGAAGTGCTGTTGGCGGTGTCGCTCGACATCGCCAACGCCTTCAATAGTCTGCCATTCGGCTGCATCAAGGAGGCACTCCGGTACCATGGAGTGCCCCTCTACCTAAGGCGGCTGGTGGCGGACTACCTCGACGGCCGCAGCGTCCTCTTCGTGGACCGGGAAGGGGACGTTGTAAGGAGGGCTATGTCGTGCAGCGTCCCGCAGGGTTCGGTTCTAGGGCCGCTCCTGTGGGACATCGGCTACGACTGGGTCCTCCGTGGCCGGCTCCCCCCCGGGCTGGGCGTAATTTGCTACGCAGACGATACGCTCGTCACAGCCCGGGGCAGGACCCTCGAGGAGGCGGCAACGTTGGCCACCTCAGGAACCGCGGAGGTGGTCAGGCGGATCGAGGCATTGGGGCTTAGGGTGGCCCTTGAAAAGTCGGAGGCCCTACTCTTCCATGGGCCCCGACGTGGCCCACCCGCCGGCGCCTCGATAACGGTCAACGGTGTGGGCTTTCCAATCCAGGCCCACATCAAATACCTGGGCCTGGTATTGGATGGACGGTGGCACTTTGACGAGCACTTCCGCCGTCTTGCGCCAAAGCTCGTGGGCACGGCGTCCGCCCTCGGGCGACTGATGCCGAATTTGGGCGGACCGAGTCTCGCGTGTCCACGACTCTACGCGGGGGTAGTACGGTCAATGGCACTGTACGGCGCGCCCGTGTGGGCGGAGTCCCTGGCCGCTCGCAATAGGGCCCTTCTGTGGCGTCCACAGAGGGTCGTAGCGGTCAGGGCAATACGCGGGTACCGCACGGTCTCGTGCGATGCAGCCTGCGCGTTGGCCGGAACCCCCCCGTGGGATCTGGAGGTGGGAGTGCTCGCCGACGTTTATCGGCGGGTGTCGACGGCGCGGGCGGGGGGCAGCCGCCCCTCGCCAAGCGCAATCTCAGCGTGGCGGGAAGATGCCCGCCGCGCCACCGCCCTAAAGTGGAGGTCTCGGCTGGAGACGCCCCGGGCTGGTCTCTGGACCGTGGGGGCGCTCCAGCCGATCTTGGAAGAATGGGCAGGGCGGCAGCACGGGGTCCTCACCTTCCGGTTGGTGCAGGTTTTGTCGGGGCACGGTTGCTTCGGCAAATACCTGCACACGATCGCTAGGAGGGAGACGACCCCGGGCTGTCACCACTGCGACTGCGGCGAGGACTCGGCGCAGCACATGCTCGAGTCGTGCCCGGCCTGGGATGTGCAGCGCCGGGAACTCGCTGCAGTCATGCGCATGACAGCCTCGGAGGAATCCTCCTTTGCGGACCCGATTCGCCGCCGGCGCGCGGGGCGGCGTGCGCGCGCTTACCTGCACCTGATGCCGCCCTAGCCGAGGCTGCGGACGGTGGAGTCGGGGAATACCCTGCCGTCCGCAGAAGCCTACCGCGAAGGTGTGACGCCCAAGTGCGCGGGGCGTCGCACAAGAGAGGGTGCCCGAAGGGGCTGCCGCCTGCGGATCGCGGAGAAACGACGCGGTTCCCGTGATCCGCCGTAGCAAGGGCGGGTGAGGGTGCACGGTGGGTTTTTAGTGGGTGAGAGCCCCACACTACCCCGTTGTCTCCCCGGGCAGCGGGGTGTGCGGTAGGACATTTTTGCCCACCTAAAATTAAAAAAAAAAAAAGGCTGATTAATCTTTTGATCAAGCATTTTTTTAATTTGTATATTTACTTCTTGCTTATGTATTCCAGGGAATCTGTAGGATTTGACATTAATAGGTTGATCAGAAGACGTTCGGATTTCATGTTGGATAGCATCGGTTGAAGTAAGTAAGTCTTCAGGTAGGTGAAATATATCAGAGTATTTAGAACATATGTCATAAAGGGATTCTGTTTCTTCGGAATTCAAATGTGAAACGCGGAATAGTTTAAGAACTTCATTAGTTCTTTCTAAACATGACTTATTAGTACCACATGGCTGGCAAGATTCGTAATCGACCGGATACAAGATAAGTCGAAGGTTAGAATTTATGATAGCGGGTTTTTTAGAAGTATTTAAGACAGTAAGGTTCACGCGATTATTATTTTTTACTTTAACTAAGCAATTAGCGATTTATAGTGTATCACTAACGTTCTGATCAAGAATGAGACCTTCTCTTAGCTCGGGATTTGTAACTGAGCATTCTACGGTTACTTCGGATCGAGGAGGAATTTGGTAAGTAGGATCAGTAAAATTAAGTTTAATTTTATTTTTTTCTAGGTAAAGAATTTGGCGATTGTAGTCGATAGAGCACTGGAAGTGGGTAAGTCAATCTGTGCCTATTATTCCATCATAAGGTAAGTCTATCTTATCTACTATGTGAAAGGTGAAAGGAATTGCTTCTTTACCAAATATAAGTTTAATGTCAAAATTACCGAGAGTGGGTACAGGGTCTTCGGTACTATCTATACCCTTTAATTTAATTATATTGTTCCTGAGTGGTATATGCGAAAATGATTGGATGGATGTTTTATTTATAAGGCATACGGAGGCTCCAGTGTCAACGAGAAGAGTAAGTGGTTTGGAGGATACGGATGTTGAAATGAGAACATGAGGTAAGGATTCTTTACAAGAAATACAAGATAGTTCATATATTTTACTCTCGTTTTCTCTTGGAATTGGCTTTTCAAGGGCTTTGTGTTTTTGTTTGGATTCGGAATGAGCTTGAACACTTGCTTGGGGCTGGTTACCCGTGTGGTCCTTGGGAATTGAACAATGGACACTTGTTTGGGGCTGGCTACCCATGTGGTCCTTGGAAATTGAAATTTGGACACTTGCTTGGGGCTGGTTACCCGTGTGGTCCTTGGTAATTGAATTTTGGACACTTGCTTGGGGCTGGTTACCCGTGTGGTCCTTGAGAATTGAACTATGGACACTTATTTGGGGCTGGCTACCCGTGTGGTCCTTGGATATCGAAGAGGTGCCATTATCATTTAGGGGTTTTGCCTGAAATCGTTTTTTGGGTCTCAAGAGACACCTCCGTGAGCCCATTAGTCGTTTAAATTTTGGCTAAGGTCGTCTTGTGGGTAATCAGTGCTAGTTGATGGTTGTGGTTGAGATTCATCATAGTTGTAACCGTCGTCGACTAAACAGTTTACGCGACTGGGATTAGGTTTATTATTGTCTTGATTTGGACGATGCTGGGAATACGAAGGCTGAGGTATTTTAAACCGATTGTTATTGTATTCGCGTTTCCTACAGGTCTCGATTGTATGCCCTTGGGTTGTGCAGTAACGACAGTATTGACCTTGGTTGTTTTGGTTGTAAGGTCTCGGAATTTGGGGCCTAGCACTTCCGTTGAAGTTGATAGGTTTGGATGCTTGGTAGGGTCTTGGAGGTGGACGTTGTGGTATGGAAGAGTGGAAGTTAGTACGTTTGTTAAATAAGTTTAGTATTTTTTCTTCGGAAATTGCTAAATTGATAGCGTCGTTAAGGTTTGTTGGGTTCTTACCCCGGACTAAATTAGAGAGTTCAGTCTTAAGGCCAAGTAAAAAGGTATGGAGGGCCAAGTCTTCCATGGCTGCTATGCGACCACTAAGCTAAGACTTCTTTTTATTGGATAGGGTTACTTCAGTTAATAATTTTGAAAGGCAAGTTTCTAGGCGTAATGCAAATTGGCTAACGGGTTCATTAATATTCTGTCGGCATTCTTGCAAATCAGTTAATAAGTGCGCGTAATGCTTTCTTTCTCCAAATTGAGTCTTCAAAAAGTCGCATAACTGGTCCCAACTATCGAATTCTTTTATTGAACAGGCTATCTCGGCTTTTCCCTCTAGTTGTGGCAATATATATTTAAATAGAATTGATTGTTGTGGCCCTGATGCTAATTCAATAGCATTGCTGCAGTTAGAAAGAAATGAATTTAGTTTTTCACGTGTACTGCCAGAGACATAGCTAAAAGAAATTAAGACACACAAAAATAAAATAAAATTTAAATTAAATGAACAGTGAAGCTATACGGTGTAATAGGCAGCCACCCAAGTAACTTAATACTCGGACAGCGTCGAGTAGTTTGTGCAGTAATTTCTAAGAATTGACCCGTGAGACTATAATGTTGGAACAATAATGGTTACTTATAGATAATATTATAATTAAAACGATTATTTAAAAGTCTTAAATTCGTCAAACATGATTTTCAGATTACGAATGACTCACTTCAATTACGCACTTGAATGTTTCGGCTAATATAGAACTGCACTTTCACTGTTAATTGGAAAATAAATTAACTTACGGGATCGCGCAGCAACAGAGGTACAGGAACATGAACAGTTCACCTTATTTTCTTTACAGGAAGCACTACACGCCTCCGGGATCCGCAGAACCACAGAAAATCTTCAGAATAGCAGGTAAGTTTTAACGATTCTTCTTTTCTTTTCAGGAACGTGACAACAACTTTCTTTGTTTTAGTAGGTAATTATTTTTCAGGATGCAGATTTATTTCGGGGTAGAGACACTATATTCACCAGGATAACACGAAAGCTTTCAGCACGAAATAGTTCTTCAAAATTGGAATAGAGATGGATATGAGTTTGATGCACTTTTTGACACTCGCGGAAAGGTCACTTTTCAGCATTCACAAATTAATGAGCCCGAACGGAGTCGTCCCAAGGATACCTTCACCATCGGTATCCCACCGCTGCCACCAAATTGTTATAGGGATTCGGCCGAAGGCCTTTTTAAAAAACAGAATTTAAAATGAAACTATTTATTAGATGAATTACAATAAAAACTGGGCTCGATTTAGGGCAAGTGTCACGTGCGCGGAAGATGGATACGAACTGATCTGCTCTATAATTATATGGATAATTATAAAGAAAGCTCAAAAGTGCTGACTAGGTGAATTAGAATAGGGTTCCTTAGTAATTTTATATACGAGGACCATTTATAACAGTACGTCGATTGTCACACAAGTTTAAATAAAATTAACGATACGATTAAGGAAATAGTTTTTTCACATAGCTGTATACATATATATATATATAATATTATTAATGTTAATATCTATGAACAAGTGAATACAGCTATGTGATATATATATTTATTTATTGTTAAGTTTTACTTCAGTCATGTGGTCTAAAAAAACATAGCATCACGCCTGTATTCCCTGAAGGGGGAGGCAGAGGTGTATTACACACCCATGACTCGCCAGCTGGTCTAAAGCACACTCGTTTTTTTTTCTTTTAAATTTACCTTTACTAATAACTAGTTTTGGCCTCTGCTAATAGTTAGTTTTTAAGCTAAATCTCGGGTTCACGATGTACTCGTAATAGCGGGTTAAAATGTATACCTACCAGTTTTAAGTCTAATCAGTCAAACAAAAAAATATTATATTCTCAAAAATGTATTTATTACTTTCAGTTAGTTACTCATACTTGCTGCTTCTATCACTCATGAGAAAAATGGGTTGGTGTTTAGTTTCAAATCTTTTACTCAAATTACGAAACGTAACATAGCATCACGCCTGCATTCCCCGAAGGGGTAGGCAGAGGTGTATTAAAGTCCCACGTAATAGGGGGCGAGCCTATTGACGTCTACCGGGCACATTTTAAACTCCGGGCTGCTACTGAGAATTTTTCTTTTTAGGAAAAAGCTAAATAACATTGCCCGACCCGGGGATCGAACCCGAGACCTCATGATTAGCAGTCGCATACACTACCGCTACACCACCAAGGCAGTTTATTATTATTACGAAACGTGCTGATCCTTAATTCACAGATCAATTTGTGAAAGCTTCAGTCACCCCGCCTTTAACAGATCAATCATAGTATGACAAAGTAGACGATCTATCAAATCTGACTTAATGATATCACATCGTGCTGAGATTTTCTTGTTATCTCTGTCATATAAGCAAACGATTTTATCAAGAAAGAGCAAGATAACAATGTTCGCTTAACTCTCTCAAATGAAGTTAATAATAACTCTTAATTTTAAGTTATCGTTTTTTTACGTAGACAGAGGATATTATACACACGCTCTCAGCGCATGCAGTGTCGAAATAGCAATAGTTTGACATATAACCGGAATAATTTTAAAAGATAACTATGATTATAACTTTGTAGGCTAAAAATGCACCACCTGTTCTAGCCGGATACAAGAATGACAAGAAATTGCAGTTATATTGTATTTTGCTTAAAAATTATTAGAACGTGTAACATTAGCGTATATAAAGTTATAAATGAACGTTATTTAAAAAAAAACAGCTTATATACTGACGATAGGGACGGTTGGCCACCTTATCGTTGGGACCTAGTTGATTGGGTCCAAATAAAAATAAAGCATATGCGAAAAGGATAAAAATTTATACATATATCTCGCTCACTCTTGCTAATATGTGCATCCTTTTCTTCATCCTTAGTAATAAAATAGTAGCGAGTCTATAGTATTCTTAGTCTATGTTTTTTATATCGAATCATAGTCCTTTATAATGGTTGATATATTTTTTTATTTTATATTATGTTGACTAAGATCATAAAGATAAAACATTATTTGAGTATTTTTATAAATTAAGATTCTTAGGTCTCTTTGTTCAAAGAGGGGAGGCTGGTGCTCCTGCCAAAGCCGGGGCGAACGCTGGATTTGGCCGGGGCCTTCAGGCTTATCGTGCTGCTGGACGAGGCGGGAAAGCTACTGGAGAGAATCCTCGCTGCCCGCATCGTCCAGCACCTGCGCGACGTCGGACCCGACTTGTCGGACGCCCAGTTCGGTTTTCGAGCTAGTCGTTCGACGGTCGGTGCGATCATGCACCTGAGGGCTGCGGCCGCGGCGGTCGTCGCTGGTGGTGGAGTGCTGTTGGCGGTGTCGCTTGACATCGCCAACGCATTCAATAGTCTGCCATTCAGCTGCATCAGGGAGGCGCTCCGGTATCACGGGGTCCTAGGGGCTAGTGGCAGACTATCTTGAGGGCCGCATAGAGGACGTTGTGAGGAGACTCATGTCGTGCGGTGTCCCACAGGGTTCGGTTCTAGGACCGCTCCTGTGGGACATTGGTTACGACTGGGTGCTACGCTGTCGGCTCCCCCCTGGGCTGGCGGTCATCTGCTATGCTATGCAGATGACACGCTGGTCGTGGCCCGGGGCGGAAACTTCGAGGAAGCGGCGTTCCTGTCCACGTTAGGGACCTCGGAAATGGTCAGGAGGATCGAGGCGCTGGGACTTAGGGTGGCCTTGAATAAGTCGGAGGCCCTACTTTTCCATGGGCCCCGACGTCGGCCACCTGCTGGTGCCTCGATCACGGTGGACGGGGTCTAAAAAAGAGGTGAAGGCCCAGATCAAGTATCTGGGCCTGGTGCTGGACGGGCGGTGGCGCTTTCGCGGGCACTTCCGTCAACTGTCCCCGAGGCTCATCGGCGCGGCGTCCGCCCTTGCACGGCTCGTGCCGAATATGGGCGGACCCAACAATGCGTGCCGACGGCTTTACGCAGGGGTGGTCCGGTCGATGGCGCTGTACGGCGCACCTGTGTGGGTGGAGTCCCTGGACGCGCAAAACAGGGCTCTTCTGTGGAGACCACAAAGAGTCGTCGCATCCAGGCTTATACGCGGATACCGCACGGTGTCGACCGAGGCGGCCTGCGCATTGGCTGGAATCCCCCCGTGGGACTTGGAGGCGGAGGTGCTCGCCGAGGTGTATTGACGGGCGTCGCAAGAGCGGGCGAGGGACGGTCGTCTCCTGCCCAGCGAGGTGGCCAGGTGGCAGGGCGACGCTCGCCGAGCTGCCATGGCCAGTTGGAGGGCGCGGATGGAGACGCCCCGGGCCGCTCTCTGGACCGTAGGGGCGCTCCAGCCCGTGCTGGAGGAGTGGGTGGGGCGACTGCATGGCGTCCTTACCTTCCGACTGGTGCAGGTGCTGTCGGGACACGGTTGTTTCGGCAGATATCTGCACATAGTCGCAAGGAGGGGAGAGAATCCGGGCTGTCACCATTGCGGCTGCGACGAGGATACGGCGCGGCACACGCTCGAGTCGCTCGGCTTGGGCCCAACAGCGCCGTGAACTGGTCGCGGCAATAGGGGGAGACCTTTCGCTGCCGAGCGTCGTCAGAGCGATGCTCGGCAGCGACAGGAATTGGGCCGCGGTCGCTGCCTTCTGCTAGGAGGTCATCTCGCGGAAGGAAGCAGCGGAAAGGGCCAGGGTGGAGGACTCTTCCGCTGACCCAAACCGTCGCCAGCGACTGGGGCGGCGCAGACGCGAGTACTTGCGCCTCATGCCGCCCTAGCTGAGGCTGCGGGTGGATGGATCGAGGAACGTCCGGCACCCACAAGGCCTCCCGCGAAGTTGCGACGCTCCGTGCGGAGAGACGGCACACGGCGGGTTTCTTTAGTGGGTGAAGGCCCCACACTACCCTGTTCGTTGCCCCGAACGACGGGGTGTGCGGTTAGGTACATTTTTTTCGCATAAACAAAAAAAGAGGTCTCTTTGTTCAGTAATAAACAAATCTTTTAGGAACTTTCATAAAGTGTGTTTCATTACATGAGTAAGAAGAAAGATATAAAGTATGTCCGTGGGGTGACGGACTAAGAATACGAGTGTCACCACCCCATTCTTTCCCACGGGTGTGGTACGAGGCGACTAAGGGAACTAAGCAAGGTACCTCCATCTCCCGTGTGACTGGCCATGAAGAGCATCGGTGTGTTTTGGTTGTAGTAGGAGATAGCCGTTAATTGTTTCATTTCATATCTGTGAAGTGAAATGGTGAGCAGCGGCTTGACAATACTCTCGGTATACTTGAGTCCATGAGTGACGGTTACTATTTACCATCAGGTGGGCCGTGGCTCGTCTGCCAACATATGCAATAAATAAAAAGGTAGATATATAAAAAACATGGCTCTACTACTATGAAACAAATACTATAAATATGTATAATTAATATTTATCATTGTATTTTGTAAATATTGTCATTTTGACGTCTCTGTCCTACTTGTATGAATGGTAATTAGTGTTCAATAAGTTTAAGTTATTAAACACAAAGTGAAAAATGTGAAATCGAAAATAACAGCCACGAGCAGGATTTGAACCTGCATCTCCTGGATACCGTCCAGCTGCTTTGCCAATTCAGCCATCGTGACAATTGTTCCTGACTGCCAATTTCAATAACACATTCATACTTAACGTCTTTGGGTGACGCCCGTGCCATCTGTCGGCAGTATCTTCATACATTATACCGACCAGGGGGGTTAGGCAGAATGTCATATCTCACATGTCGATCGTATCGTAATCACTGTGATTGGTTGAGAGATCACCGTGATTGGACAACGGATTATTGTGACATCACGCGTCGGTTGCTCAACCAATCACAGTGATCACGATACGATCGACACGTGAAATATGAGATTCTGCCTAACCCTACAGGTAAACTTAATTTTACAATTAAGGTTTTTACCTAATAATGACGCAATCCCTATAAATATTTAGATATTTTTATATATATTTTTAGCATTGGACATGCTTAGCACTGTACATTAAACACAAAGTGAAATTCATTACAGAGTTAGGTACTGTGGCCACTTTCCAGCTCCATCATCAGACCTTGGATACCATCTAGAGACAAAGTATTCGTCAAGTCGAATCATACGAACCCAAACTCGATGGAGTTGCGTCATTTAATTACAGAGTTTCGCATGACCACCTTCCAGCTCCATCATCAGACCCTGGATACCATCTAAAGACAAAGTACTCATCAAGGTGAATCAAACGAGTCTAAACTCGATGGGGTTGCGTCGTTTCATTATAGAGTTACTGTGGCCAGCTTCCAGCTTCATCATCAGACCCTGGATACCACCTAGAGACAAAGTACTCATTAAGATTAATCATACGACCCCAAATTCAATGGGGTTGCGCCGTTTCATTATAGAGTTCCTATGTCTACCTTCCAGCTCCATCATCAGATCAGCTCATTTTCATAATAATATTGCTTTGTCACGCGATATACATATGCGTGTAAAATTTCAGCTGAATAGGAAACCGGGAAGTGTGTCTAATTTAACTTTCATGATTTGAATGGGACAAGTAAAATAAAAGCGTCGCCACGCTAACAGCCGATTTTACCCTCCCTCCGCATTAGATATTTCACATCAATATCTAAAAATTTATAGGGTTTGCGTCATTATTAGGTAAAATTCTTAATTGTAAAATTAAGTTTACCTGGTCGGTATAATGTATGAAAATACTGCCGACAGATGGCGCGGGCGTCGCCCAAAGACGTTAAGTATGAATGTGTTATTGACATTAGCAGTCTGGAGCAATTGTCACGATGGCTGAATTGGCAAAGCATCTGGACGGTATCCAGGAGATGCAGGTTCAAATCCTGCTCGTGACTGTTATTTTCGATTTCACATTTTTCACTTTGTGTTTAATGTATGTTGCTAAGCATGTTAAATGCTAAAAAAATATATAAATAATATCTAAATAGTTTTAGTTATATTATGTGATAAATTTTGCATTTATTTTTTTTAAACAAATGATTAGTTTCATTCGTTCCTACATGAACTGGTCCGCATGACAATTAATCTATCAACTTTTTTTTGGTTACGGCTGGTAAAAATGTTCCTAACCGCACACCCCGTCGTTCGGGGCAACGAACACGGTAGTGTGGGCCCTCGCCCACTAAAGAAAACCGCCGTGTGCCGTCTCTCCGCCTTTATTGGCGGGCCACCGGAACCATATTACATTCCTTCAGTGGTACTAAACTACCACCCTCAAAGAAAAATACTGACATACCTATATTAACTGTAGGCATTGTAAGTATTGCTAATGATGGCAGACGAGCCACGGCCCACCTTATTGTAAGTGGTAACTGTCGCTCATGGACTCAACTATACCGAGAGTATTGTCAAGCCGCTGCGCACCATTTCATTTTTCAGATATGAAATGTAAGAATAAACGGCTATCTTCTGCTACAGCCAAAACACGCTGACGTTCTTCATGACCGGTCGCGCAAGAGACGGTGGTACCGACCCGTTCGGGCTCGATAGCAAGTGAGTACTCTCACTTGGTACCCAGACCTACCACCAGTATTACAATGGATGGTAATTGCTTACTTTCCTTATTCGCCTTGTACGACACCCACGGGAAAGGATGGGGTGGTGACACTTGTATTCTTAGTCCATCACCACACGGACAAGCGTTTTAAACTAATATAATTACTTTCATATTTGACACTGGAATCAAAAACACAACGTTTGACTGGAGAAGTTGTTCTGAAACAGCACCATTTATTCAACGTATATAGTGGGTTATTTACAAAGCATATAGTACAAGCGCCCGCTATTCTTGGCTGAAACTTTACTGTTTGGCACGTGACAATGGCGTGATACACTCGTATTTTACTTTGTAAATGTGGCTTTTGTTTTGTTTTATAGTTTTTATTTAAGGTATGTACTGTAGCACTATCAGTTTAAGAGTTTTTGTTGTCTTTATATTTTGGTCCAAGATCCCACTACATGCACCAAACACTCATTATTTTATTTTATTTATCAAAATTATTGTTAAAAGAAAATTATAGAGCAATTTATTTACAAGTAAAATATCTAAATATAAATATGATATGAAGAAATTTTAAGGCATATATTAGCCATCTCTAGTTTAAATAAGTTATCCTCCCTAAGCATTGAGAAAACAGAGAAATTTGCTTACAGCTGTAAAAGACTTTATTTTAGAACATTTACAGATACGTGCATAAATAGGTAGCTATAGTAACAGCCAGGATGTTGAAGAAGTAATGAGTTCTTTGCTCGCTGTTAGGGTGACTGCATAACTTCGGTTCTTGGGCCGCTCCTGTGGGACATCGGCTACGACTGGGTCCTCCGTGGCCGGCTCCCCCCCGGGCTGGGCGTAATTTGCTACGCAGACGACACGCTCGTCACAGCCCGGGGCTGGACCCTCGAGGAGGCGGCAACGCTGGCCACCTCAGGTACCGCGGAGGTGGTCAGGCGGATTGAGGCGCTGGGGCTTAGGGTGGCCCTTGAAAAGTCGGAGGCCCTACTGTTCCATGGGCGCCGACGGGGCCCGCCCTCCAGCGCCTCGATAACGGTCAATGGGGTGGGCTTGCCAATCCAGGCCCACATCAAATATCTGGGCCTGGTATTGGATGGACGGTGGCACTTTGACGAGCACTTCCGCCGTCTTGCGCCAAGGCTCGTCAACACGGCGTCCGCCCTCGGGCGACTTATGCCGAATTTGGGCGGACCGAGTCTTGCGTGTCGACGACTCTACGCGGGGGTAGTACGGTCGATGGCGCTGTACGGCGCGCCCGTGTGGGCGGAGTCCCTGGCCGCTCGTAATAGGGCCCTTCTGTGGCGTCCACAGAGGGTCGTAGCGGTCAGGGCAATACGCGGGTACCGCACGGTCTCGACCGATGCAGCCTGCGCGTTGGCCGGAACCCCCCCGTGGGATCTGGAGGCGGAGGTGCTCGCCGACGTCTATCGGCGGGCGTCGACGGCGCGGGCGGGGGGCAGCCGCCCCTCGCCGAGCGTAATGTCATCGTGGCGGGAAGATGCCCGCCGCGCCACCGTCCTAAAGTGGAAGTCTCGGCTGGAGACGCCCCGAGCCGGTCTCTGGACCGTGGGGGCGCTCCGGCCGATCTTGGAAGAATGGGCAGGGCGGCAGCACGGGATCCTCACCTTCCGGTTGGTGCAGGTTTTGTCGGGGCATGGTTGCTTCGGCAAATACCTGCACACGATCCCAAGGAGGGCGACGACCCCAGGCTGTCACCACTGCGACTGCGACGAGGACTCGGCGCAGCACACGCTCGAGTCGTGCCCGGCATGGGATGTGCAGCGCCGGGAACTCGTTGCAGTCATAGGCGTGGACCTGTCGCTGCCGGCCGTTGCGCGAGCGATGGTTGGCAGTGACAGGGCCTGGACCGCGGTCGCCGCCTTCTGCGAGGCTGTCATCTCGCGGAAGGAGGTGGCGGAGAGGGCCCGTGAGGAATCCTCCTTCGCGGACCCGATTCGCCGCCGGCGCGAGGGGCGGCTTGCGCGCGCTTACTTGCGCCTTATGCCGCCCTAGCCGAGGCTGCGGACGGTGGGGTCGGGGAGTACCCTGCCGTCCGCGGAAGCCTACCGCGAAGGTGCGACGCCCAAGTGCGCGAGGCGTCGCTCAAGAGAGGGTGCCCGTAGGGGCTGCCGCCTGCGGATCGCGGTCGTAACGACGCGGTACCCGTGATCCGCCGTAGCAAGGGCGGGTGTAGGCGCACGGTGGGTTTTTAGTGGGTGAGAGCCCCATTCACCCCGTTGTCTCCCCGGGCAGCGGGGTGTGCGGTAGGACATTTTTGCCCACCTAAAATAAAAAAAAATAAAAAAAAGGGTGACTGCATAATTATGATCACACGGACTGTAGGAACTTATATACTTATTTGTCACACTTGTACTTTTTTCTTTTATGTAATGTTGGTAGCAAACAAGCATACGGCCAACCTGATGGTTAGCGGTTACCGTAGCTTATAGACGCCAGCTACACCAGAGGCATCACTCGCACGTCGCTATCTCCAAGGAAAGGAATAGGAGAGTGGATAGGTAGGATAATAAGAAGACAGTAGGGAGGGGTTTTATGCCTCCGGAGCTCTCACTCATCGTACGAAACACAACGGCAAGGGTACCTACCATTGTTTCACGCTAATCTTCTGTGAGAGGGTGGTACTTCCCCGATCGAGCCGGCCCATTCATGCTGGGATAAGCAAGGATCTACCACTAGATATATTATTCTACTTAATATAATTACTAACTTGTATAAAATACAAATAACTTCATATTTATTTTCTAATATACGGAGTATTTTGAAGGCAGTCAATATAATTAATAAAAAATAAAAAAAATAAAAAAATTTAGTTATTTGTTTTTTACTAAGTGGTACGGTAAGTGATCACCACTTACCTGTAGATGGGTTATAGAAAAACGTGTTATTTACCTTTATAGTAAGTAAAAATAGTCGTGTCTGTCAGATGTGAAAACATCGAAATTATTTTGTAGAAATAATGAGTAAAAATAAAATTATCATAACTTTTTCAATGTATACGTAAAAAAATATGACAATTGTGAAATAACGGAATTGGACATGAAGTCAATGAACTTATAAGTACTTAAGTGTTTGTGTGTCTATTACTATAATATATAATTAATGAGCATATTGTTTGAGTCTTATATAATTCTTGGTAAGCACCCTCTCGTTATCCATAGACGAATTGAAACGGTTATTGGTTTATTACTAATTGACGTTATGCTTCCTTGTTACATGATTTTGTCAACAGATGGCGTTAGAAACAAATAAATAAATTGATGTTTTCACATCAAAATACCAGATTCACCTTCGAAAATTCGTAAAAATATTTTTAAAGCATCATTAATAGAGACAGCCATATTTTCCAGAGCACGTTGAAAATAAAATATCCGGAACATATAAAAACAACATGGCTATCTTTCCGCTAAATTGCAACTGAAAGCCTTATGCATCCCTCACAGAAAAAACCTATCTGCTATCGTTAAAAAACATATGACACCAGAATGATAAATGCGTGTAAATTTCCTATCGGAGAGAGTAAAATATAAACGATGATTGATACATGCATGGGCACTGTCTGTCAGTCTATCGGTAATGCGCCGTAAATCTATATTCCCCTCTATTGAATACTATAGTACTTGAGATCTAAATGTGACGAACCCGCAGCAAGTAATTTGCAAATAAAAACGGTTTAACAAACAATTTTCTTTCATTACAAGGTATTTGAAACGACTATAAGCTATAACTACCCTTTGCCCGCAGTCAAAACCTAGTTTTTAGGTTATATCTCAGGTTCCCGATATAGTAGCGGGATAAAATGTATACCAGTTTATAAGTCTAATCAAGAACTTTTGCATCAAAATCCGTTCAGTAGTTTTTGCGTGATGCGCGAACAAACAAACAGATAAACCGACAAACAGACAAGAAATAAAAAAAAAATGTTTTGTGTTTGGACACGCCTATATAGCATCACGTAAGTCATTTTTTCTCAAATATCATAAATGTAAAGACACTGTTCTCACTCACTCAAAGAATCCCTTCAAACGCTTAAATAATTTAACGAACTTTCTTGAATACCTATTATAAAATTTTCACAACTAATTTATTAAACGTTCCATAAAATACTGCTGCCAACTCTCTAAGTAACAATTGCATTACCAACGGCAGTTTAAGTAACTACACTTTTGAACTCTGATATTTTACTGTATTATACATAAACTACAGATATTGTTTTACTTAGCTAGTATTTCATAGACTTATACTTGCTAACAGTGCTTCAATACACAAACGTTAAACAGAAGGCATTGTTTGAAATGTCATTTCATTTATAATGCGCGATATCGGATATGTCGTATACAAGTTTATGCTAGTGGAGTTAACTGTGATATAACAGCCTACAAACAAACTCAGGAGTAAAACAAAAAACGGCTAATACACATTTTTTTATGCTTTAAGAGTGTTAAACAAGCATACGTCCGTATAAAATACTAGGAACATTAAACACAAAGTGAAAAATGTGAAATCGAAAATAACAGTCAGGAGCAGGATTTGAACCTGCATCTCCTGGATACCGTCCAGATGCTTTGCCAATTCAGCCATCCTGACAATTGCTCCTGACTGCTAATTTCGATAACACATCATACTTAACGTCTTTGGGTGACGCCTGCGCCATCTGTCGGAAGTATTTCCATACATTATACCGACCAGGTAAACTTAATTTTACAATTAAGATTTTTACCTAATAATGACGCAAACCCTATAAATATATAGATATTTTTATATATATATTTAGCATTTGACATGCTTAGCACTATACATTAAACACAAAGTGAAAAATGTGAAATCGAAAATAACAGTCAGGAGCATGATTTGAACCTGCATCTCCTGGATACCGTCCAGATGCTTTGCCAATTCAGCCATCCTGACAATTGCTCCTGACTGCTAATTTCGATAACACATTGGGTGACGCCTGCGCCATCTGTCGGAAGTATTTTCATTAATCTCCACAGTTCTCTTGAGCCTTCTGCTGGTCCTTCAGGGTAGATGGCAGTTTGTTCCTATTATTACGTGAGTTTTGGCTTGGTCTGCCATTGAAGTAAAATAAAATGTCTGTGTTGTTCGAGAATCAAATCCAGAACACTCAGAATTATTAGCACATACCTAAACTGCTATACTATACAGTCAACCAGCTTTTTCTGTGGACAAAATCATTTATTAGAGACTCAATTCTCCGAACCCAATTTTTAGAAAATTGCTCTTCTAAACATTGTCTGTATATTGACATTTAGTTGTTTTACAAAGTTATTTGGCAGGACCTCACTTTAGAAAAGTTGACACTTCAACATGAAAATCGAATTAAGATGGAGGTCTTGCCATTAACTCGATAACAAATATTAAAATGTGAACCTTCCGTATAGCGAATTCAATATTCGTTAATTCAATTTAATACTAACTCAGATGTTTTGTTCAAAAAGGGATTGTAGCATGAATTACGACAGTCTTGATGCTATAACACTTTTTTTTCCTCATCTGTTGTGTGCCGTGAGAAACCTGCACCTCGAACTAGGGATCGAACTGAATACCAGTCTGTACAGTCCTTGGTTTTACCACCAGGCTATCACAGCACTATAAGAATACTATATTTGTTACTAAACCTAACGTGTAGCGTTATTACTCTTTCAAAGGTGAACTTTCAGCTAAGCTATTTGTACCACCCATCTCGATCCCATCCCAAGCCTATTTTCTTATCATTATCATAGTCTTCTATTTATTCTTTGGGCGACCTATGTTGAGCACAAGTCTCCTCTTACAAAAGGTAGTTAACAGAATTCATCGAGAGAAGTGCTTAAAGCCTTGCTTATCTCAGCATGAATAGGCCAGCTCGACAGGGAAATTTCCTTGGAGATGGAGAAGCGCGAGTGATGCCTCTGGTGTTGCTAGCATTTATATATAGGCTACGGTAATTATTTAACATTAAGGCCGTATTGGGGCCGTGTGGGGCCGGCACCAAAAATAGCTCCACCCCGCCTCTTCCTATGGGAGTCGTAAAAGCTGACTAAAGGAATACCGGGAGACCGGTAAGCAGCGTTCCCCTGTGTACTAAAAACATCCACTGCGATGGACAACCCGCCTGCCAAGCGTGGCGATTATGGTAATACCCCCCATATGAGTGCACACACACACATCGGCCCCCAATCACGGCAGCTCCGCTATTCCGTGGCCTAACGGTAGCGGGCCCAGTAACGGCGGAGCAGGGGGTGCTAAGAATCTCCGGTCGCTATCCGGCTACCAGAAACGACTTCTGGCCCTGGTAACGCACAACGTCAGGATACTGAGGACTGACGAGTGGATCACCGCGCTGGAAGAGGAACTGAGCAAGATCCGATGGGACGTTCTAGGATTATCAGAAGTGCGAAGACAGGGTGAGGGCACGATAATTCTCCAGTCCGGAAACTTACTCTTCCACCGGGAGGGCGACCAACAGTCCCAGGGTGGTGTCAGGTTTATCGTTCGCAAGTCTCTCATAGATAAAGTGAAGAAGATTGAGAGTGTGTCGAGTAGGGTAGCGTACCTTATACTCAGAATAACCAAAAGGTATTCGCTGAAGGTCATACAGGTTTACGCACCGACCTCGACACATTCCGACGACGAAGTGGAGGCCCTTTACGAGGACATCTCGAAAGCCATTCACGCGTCTAAAAATCAATTCACGGTGGTTGTGGGAGATTTCAACGCAAAACTAGGCATAAGGAGAGACGATGAGCTGAAGGAACCACAGGGGCCAGATGCTGTCTGATATTCTGGAGAAGGAAGGCCTCTTTATGATGAATTCCTTCTTCAGGAAACAGCCCCAGCGAAAATGGACCTGGATTAGCCCTGATGGTAAAGTGAAAAATGAGATTGACTTCATCTTAACGGACAAACGACACATATTCAATGATGTCTCAGTGATCAGCAGAATTAAAACTGGGAATCACTCCCAGGGAATCACACCGCTTAGTTAGAGGCATATTGAATCTAAATATGAAAGTCGAGAGGTCACGCTTAACTTGCTCGCTTGGCTTACGCTCCGACCAACACCTGCTCAATACCAGAACCCCCAAAACTTTCAGTTCGAACTAGAAAATCGCTTTCAATGCCTAGACGAGTGCGATTCAGTGAACGATATGAACAACAGGTTTGTGGAAACTGTCAAAGCGTGTCGGGTCCACCTTTTTTAAGACCAGTCACGTCAATAGGACTCAAAAGCTTTCGAACCAAACTCTTAAGCTCATGGCGAGACGGACTGAGATGACGGTGCAGTCTTCGGCCGATTGGTCCAATCAGAGGCGACTAAACAGGCAGATCTCCAAGTCTATGCGACGAGTCATTCATCGATTTAATACCTTGCGTATTAAAGAGGCGATAGGGCGGAACCAAGGTTCCAAAGTGTTCACAAGAGATCTGTCTGTTGGGAAAATCCAGCTGACCAAGCTGAAGACCAATGATGACACTGTTGTTTCTTCCAAAGATGATATATTAAGAGAGCTCCACGAGTTCTATGGACAGTTATACATATCCTAGAACCCTGTTGTCAGCTTGGTCAATGAGCCCAGCTCCAAGCTAACTCGGCACTATACCGAAGATATCCCGGACGTCAGTCTGTACGAGATCAGAATGGCTCTCAAACAATTAAAGGACGGAAAGGCACCGGGTGACGACGGAATTACTATAGAGCTTCTGAGAGCAGACGGAAAGCCGGTCCTCAAAGCCCTCCAGAGGCTATTCAATTCCGTCGTTCTCGGGGGCGACGTCCCAGAGTCATGGACCAGGAGCGTGGTGGTGCTGTTCTTCAAGAAAGGTGACAGAACCCTCTTGAAGAATTACAGACCCATCTCACTCTTGAGCTATGTCTATAAGTTGTTCTCGAGAGTCATTACAAATCGACTCACGTGCAGGCTCGACGACTTCCAGCCTCCCGAACAAGCCGGTTTCCGAAAAGGCTATAGTACCGTATACCACATACATACGCTGCACCAGATTATACAGAAGACCGAGGAGTATAATCGGCCTCTGTGTCTAGCGTTTGTGGACTACGAGAAAGCCTTCGATTCGATCGAAACTTGGGCGGTGCTGCAGTCCCTTCAGCGGTGCAAAATTGACTATCGATACATCGAAGTTTTAAAGTGTTTGTATAGAAACGCCACTATGTCTGTCCGAGTTTAGGACAACAGCACAAAACCGATCCAACTGCAGAAAGGTGTTAGACAGGGAGACGTCATGTGCCCGAAACTCTTCTCCACTGCATTGGAAGATGTTTTCAAGCTCTTGGACTGGACCGGATTAGGCATCAACATAAATGGCGAATACATCACTCACCTTCGATTTTCAGATGATATCGTGGTCATGGCAGAATCGCTGGAGGACCTTGGTACCATGCTCAACGACCTCAGCCGTGTCTCCCGATTAGTGGGTCTAAAAATGAACATGGACAAGACCAAAGTCATGGACATTATCCATGTCATTTCAGCACCAGTCCTGGTCGGGAGTGCGTTGTCGACCACTATGTATACCTGGGACAAACTGTCCAGTTAGGTAGACGCAACTTCGAGAAAGAGGTCGATCGACGAATCCAGCTCGACTGGGCAGCGTTCGGGAAGCTGAGGGAGATCTTCTTGTCCAATATTCCACAGTGTCTGAAGACGAAAGTCTATGACCAGTATGTGTTACCAGTGATGACTTATGGCACAGATGCGTGGTCTCTGAATGTTGGCCTTATATCAAGGCTTAAAGTCGCTCAGCGTGCTATGGAGCGGGCTATGCTTGGGATCTCTCTACGTGATAAGATCCGTAATACGGAAATCCGTAGGAGAACGGGAGTGACCGACATAGTCCGCCGGGTCAGCATGCTGAAGTGGCAATGGGCAGGCCACATGGCTCGACGAACCGACAAACGTTGGGGAAGAAAGGTACTCGAGTGGCGACCGCGTAACGGACGGCGCATTGTAGGACGGCCTCCCACCAGGTAGACCGATGACCTGGTCAAAGTCGCAAGCAGTCGTTGGATGCAGGCGGCACAGGATCATTCGCTGTGGCGTTCTCTTGGGGAGGCCTATGTCCAGCAGTGGACGATGAAGGGCTGATGGATGGATGGATGGAAGGCCGTATGCTTGTTTGCCACCCACGTAGTTAGTAAGTATAAAAAAAAAACTCAAATTGTAGTTTTTTTTTATGTTTTTTATCTGGCCGTTAGTGATCAAAAAACATTCAAAAGCTGTATAAAACTATAGAACATTTTACGTGTATTCTTAAGTATTAAGGTTAGCACCGGTCATTGTATTAAAGACAACCACAGCATAGTAACAATCACACAATAACAACATTATATTCATTGCAAACGTTTCAAATGTTGATTTTTACTTACCACTATTCTACTAATATTATAAAATATCAAAGTTTGTAAAGATGTTCGGATAATTAGTTTTTCGGGTGTTTGTCGGTGAACTACGCCTAAACAACTGAGCGTGGATTCGATCAAACACGAATATATATACAAGAATAACTATACCGAGGATAATCTATACCGCGATTTTATTTTCTAGATAATCAACAGACGTTTTTCCACGCAATCTGACGTATAGATATTTCAATTACTTGGAATAGCTATTCGCGAATAGCGAATACCCGGCAAAAAAAAGTTGTTTTACAAACGGGACGGTGTATAGCTTAACTCATCTCAACTCTTATTTGTCATATTATAGCGTGGGAAAGTAGCTGTCACTGTATAGTTTAAAAGTTTCGAATTAAAATGACAGAACAAAAAAGATGAAGCCATTTTTATATTCTTGGATTAACTCCTAATTCGATGCTTATCGGTGGTATAGTGACTAATCCCGAATAGGCTCGCTATTCTTTGAATTGTTGTTAGTAAAACGTAAAATTTATTTATTCTCGAGTAAGTAGCGTATTCTAGGAATAAAATTTATTCTTGTTTGGTCGAATCCGCCCTGAGCGAATTAAAATGAAATTTAATGTGGTGTGGGTGATAGACTGTGGGCACTGTATCGATATAATAACTATATATATAAAAATCAATTGCTGTTCATTAGTGTCGCTAAAACTCAAAATTGGCTTGACCGATTTGACAAAAAAACAATTGTTTTTTGGTTTTATTCGCTCTAATACAGGGTTGTTTAAAAGTAAGAAGAAAAGGGGAACCCTATAAAAAAATATAAAAAATGAGAATGATTGAAAAAAAAAATATTGTTAAGTTATGTGTGGGTATGTGGCTAATAGACGACACGAGAAAATTACAGCTTCTGTCATTCTTTCTAATTCATTTGCATTACCAGCAAGTTTAATTTAATAATCTATCAAAAACCAAGTCTTAGATAATACAGATTAATTAGGATTGATATCACTGGTAAAATAAATTATAGGGTTTATTCTTTCATTTCATATCGGTGAAATGAAATGGTGAGCAGCAGCCTGACAATACTCTCAGTATAGTGGAGTCCATGAGCGACGGTTACCATTTACCATCAGATGGGCCGTGGATCGTCTGCCACTACATGCAATAAAAAAAAAGATTACACGATGTTCACCGGGTCATCTAGTTAACATTTATTTTTTCCTCCTGAAAAAGTTAATAGTTCCTAAAAGACTAGACCCTATAGATCAAATAATTATAGTACATGCAGACCAAATCACATATAGCTAGTAAATAAATAAAACAGAAGTCCGTGTGTGCTACCCTAACAAAAGAAATAACAAACTATTAATGGAAAACATTTTAAACACAGTACTTTAAAATTAGGTCGCAGTTACTGACGTCCGACATCCGTTTCGATATGCTGTCTACTCGGCGTACCCGTATGGACGCTTGGCGGGAATATGGAAAAACATTGCTATATTTTATTGTAGGTGGAGACATACTTACGCAAACACGAGATGTGTTAAGCCGATGGAGTGAATATTTTGGAGATATGTATGCGGATGTTCAGGGTGATGCTGGTGCCACATGTGGTCTAACAGATCAGCATTCGGTATCGGCATTCTCTGATGACATTAGTATGGATGAAGTTGAATGGGCGATTACATAGCATCACGCCAGTATTTACCGAAGGGATAGGCAGAGGTGTATTACACACCCACGACTCGCCAGCTATGTTTAAGTCCCACGTAACAGGGGGCGAGCCTATTGACGTCTACCGGGCACATTTCCAAACTCAGGGCTGCTACTGAGAATTTTTCTTGTTAGGAAAATCTCAATAACATTGTCCGACCCGGGGATCGAACCCGAGACCTCATGATTAGCAGTCGCATACACTACCGCTACACCACCGAGGCAGGCGATTAGAAGTTTGAAAAATGGTAAGGCAACGGGTATTGATATGGTGTCTGCTGAGATGATCAAGCTTGGAGGCTCATGTGTCTGGGAATCCTTCCTGATGCTTCTCAATTTATGTTGGAGCTCAGGAATGGTTCCCAAGGACTGGAGAAGCGCAGTCATCGTGCCCTTGTTTAAAAACGAGAGTTTACGTTATGACTGTGCAAACTACAGAGCCATAAGCTTGACCAGTTTGGCACCCAAAATGAATGGTAAGATTGTTGAAAGGAGAATGAGGATGGAGTCTGATGAATTTTTGTGTGAGGTACAAGAAAGTTTCAGGTGCGGATGAGGATGCATGGATCAAGTGTTTTCTCTGCGCAACATTGTGGTGAAGCATCTGGATGTAGGCCAGAGGGTTTTCTGCAGTTTCGTGGATTAAGAGAAAGCATTTGACACTGTTGTACAAAAGTAACTTTGGGACATTTTGCCGGATTATGGTATTAGCCGTAGACTGCTAGAAGCGGTGCAGTCCAACTACATGGACTGCAGAGCTTGTGTGCGGCTGGATGATGGAATGTCACCCTGGTTTGACGTCAATATCAGCATTTAACAGGGCTGCGTTCTATCAGCCAGACTGTTTATCATATATCTGGATGAATATCTACAAGGGTGAATAAAATGAATGTGGGAGTTCAGATGGGCGACTCAGTGGTTAACTCGCTGCTATATGCAGACGATGCGGTCCCATTAGCGCAGTCTGCGACTGACCTGCAAACCCTAGTCGACGTAATGGCAGAAGATTGTAAGAAAAGGTGCCTACGTGTGAATGTGAACAAAACCAAAGTAATGATTTTGCAAAGAGAAGAAGCCAGAGCAGATGTTAGAGTAGCAATAGGAAATGGTGTGCTAGAACAAGTGGATGCATTTGTATATCTTGGATGTGGATTCAGTCGGGATGGAAGGTACACCACTGATGTAGAAAGAAGAGTGAATGCGGGAAATAAAGTGAACGGAGCATTGGGACAACTTCTCGGCAGCCATCACCTCAGCCAGAAGGCACGTGTCGCAATACACAACGCAGTGCTTGTCCCAACGTTATTATATGGAAGCGAGAGTTGGGTATGTAAAAAGGAGCATGAGAGCAAAATCAATGCGGTCGAAATGCGATCTCTGCGGAGAATCTGTGGATTGAGGCTGACTGACCGCATTCGTAACAATGACGTAAGAGAGCGAGTAGGTATGAAAGAGAGTATTGGTGTAAAGATGCGAAAGGGAATGCTCCGATGGTTCGGACATGTGGAAAGAATGTCGGACGAGCGAATGGCTAAGAAGATATACAATGCGAAAGTGGAAGGATGTAGGTACAGGGGGAGACCGAGACTTACCTACCTAGACCAAATTGGTCATGTGTTGAAGGAAGGTGGAGTCAGGAGTCTCCGAAACCGGCGAGCGTGTATGAAGAGAGTTATGAATGTTGAGGAAGCGAGAGATGTATGCAAGAATAGAGCCTCTTGGTACTCTGTTCTCTCTGCCTACCCTGCAAGGGAAATGGCGTGATGATAAGTAGTAGTAGTAGTATTGTAGGTAGCTACGTAAATTATTACGATCTATTATTAATATCTTACTGTTAGGTACTGCCTCAGTGGTCTAGTGGCAATAAATGATTGAATTAGATACTCCCCTATTACTACTGTCCACTGCGGCCACTGCCTATAATATTGTGTTCAGGGTTGCCATTAAAAAGAAAATTGGTTGTCGTGTTTCCGATGTCAGATTGCCAGTTTTGGGGAAAAAGTTGAAAAACTGCAAGCATGTAAAGCTGTTACGCCTTATAACCGGAGAGACCTCCGGTCGTGTCGAAATGCCGTCCCAACGGACTGTGAAAGAGAGGGAAGAGAGTGTGTACTTGTGTTTGCTCACTCGTGTACTACAATATCTGCGGGGTAGTTGGTTGATGTCCCTAGATGTTGGCCATGACCGAAAATAGGTTTGGGGACCACCGGGCATAGCAAACAAAACACTTTAAATCACATGATTTAGTATTAGGTATGTCAACACTAGTGTAAAAAGGTTGATTGTACATTATAATCAGTACATATATACAACATAACAGATGTTTAATAGCTTGTAATAAGCATCCGTAATAGTAATAACAGCATAGTCTCACGCCTGTATCCCCGAAGGAGTAGGCAGAGGTGTATTACACACCCATGGTTTGTCAGCTTATGTCCCATGTAATAGGGGGTAAGCCTATTGCCGTCTACCAAGCACATTTCTGAACTCCGGGCTGTTACTGAGAATTTTTCTTTTAATCAAAAAGCTCAATAACACTGCCTGCCCCAAGGACCGAGCCCAAAACTTCACGATCAGCAGTCGCTCACACTACCGCTGCACCACCGAGGCAGTTGAATAAATAAAATTTTAATTTTACAATTAGTAAACTTAACACGAAATAAACTAATTAACTTAAAATGCTCATGTAAATTCACAATTAACATTGATAAGAGTCTAATGAATTATTTTCACGCTTCCACACACTTCATTATTCTATTCAGAGCAACATACAGTTTCATTAATATCAAACCAGATAAGCATAATAATAAACAAAGTAATCCATGTGATTTTCATTAAACTGTAACCCGGATTTTAAAGTTTGGAATACTAAAATAACATTGTTAATGCTAACAAAATTGTGGCAATTTTGAGCTACGAATCCGTATTTGAGTATAAATACATTGGGATGCGACTTACGGCTGTTTTGTTGCTGATTTTAGAAAGGAGATGTTAAACAATGTATCACTTTTTTATGTTCTCCAAAAAGCCTGACTTCAAGGAGCAATACAAGTTGAATGAGTAATTATCCCCAAAACCATCCATCCATCCATCAGCCATTCATCGTCCACTGCTGAACATAGGCCTCCCCAAAATGGAGGTCGCCACGCTTGGCAGGCGGGTTGGCGATTGCAGTGGATGTTTTTAGTACACAGGGAAACGCTGCTGCCCGGTCCCCCGGTAATCCCTTAGTCGGCTTTTGCAACTCCCATAGGAAGAGACGAGGTGGAGCTATTCTTGGTGCCGGCCCCACACGGCAAATAATAATTATTACCAAGTATGAAATAATAGTCTAGTGGTAAAACCAAGAACAGCAAAGATCGAGAGTAATCTAGAAAGGTATCGAATTAGGTTCCAGTTCAAAATCCTCGCACAACACACACTTCGACTTTCTCGGTGGCTTGTAAAGCCAGCCGTGGGTTGCAAACACGCAATGGGCCAGTGTGGTGGACGACGATGTAATTCCGTCTTACTCTGGGAAGAGACTATTATTAGTGGGACAAAAAAGTGATAAAAAAAAACAAAATAATAATCCATCCATCAGCATTTCAACGTCCACTGCTGGACATAGGCCTCCCCAAGAGAACGCCACAACGAGCGGTCCCGTCATGGGGGATAATGCCGTAATCGCCACGCTTGGCAGGCGGGTTGGCGATCGCAGTGGATGTTGTTAATACTCGAGGGAGTGCTGCTGCCCACTCCTGCGGTATTTCCTCAGTCGGCTCTTACGACTCCCGTGGGTAGAGGAGGGGTGGGACTATTCTAAAGCCGGCCCCACACGGCCTAGATGAGCGTAAGGATATTTTGACTTTATGATCCGTGCTCAGAATTAACGCTTTTATCTAACATTTTTCTGGTATAAACAGTAAAAGAGCTATATCTGTGTTTCCCTTTCACACCATGATTACTGGATTAATCACAATGAAAATTTGCATACACATAGTCACGAGCCCAGAAAAAAATATGCCTTTATTTCCAGAAAAAATGGATGGCTCCTGCTGGATAGCAATTTTTACGTAGACATAGAGATAATGAAAGTCCCGTAAAGTAGCATATTTATATTCTTAAGCCCTTCCGGACGAAGTCACTCACTGAATCTAATAATTAGGATGTGGAAAAATGGGAAATAGAAAATTATAGCCACACACAATAATGTACCTAACCGCACATCCCGTTGTTCGGGGCAACGAACGGGGTAGTGGTGGGCCTCACCTACTAAATAAACACGCCGTGTGTCCTCTCCGCCTTTATTAGCGGACCACTGGAACTTACTTAAGTGGTATAGTCTGGAGTACCTGCAGAAATTTTTGCATAGAGATCATTATTGTTTCGTAGAGTTACGTATTTTTATTTTGCAGTCTACGTGGGCAAAGCCGTGCGGAGAAACTAGTAGTAGAGTAACTAATAAACAAACAAACGCATGACATTTTTTTAACGCCAGCCATTTCGCCCGCCATGAGATTTTTTATAATCACTTTGAGAATAAAACTTCATGGCAGTAGGATATTTCTGTTTCCAGCATTAAGAGCCCGAGGAGTTACCACCCATGTCCGTGTGGTGACGGACTAAGAATTCAAATGTCACGAATGCTAATCATGAGGTCTCGGGTTCGATCCCCGGGTCGGGCAATGTTATTGAGCTTTTCCCTAAAGAGAAAAATTCTCAGTCAGCCCGGAGTTTGGAAATGTGCCCGGTAGACGGCAATAGGCTCGCCCCCTATTACGTGGGACTTAAACATAGCTGGCGAGTCATGGGTGTGTAAATACACCTCTGCCTACCCCTTCGGGGAATACAGGCGTGGTGCTATGATGATGATTACTGGTGATAGGGCTGGGTACTAAGTGAGAGTACTCACTTGCTCTTGGTATAGTTGAGTCCATGATTGACGGTTACTACTTACCATCAGGTGGGCCAGGGCTCGTCTGCCATTATAAGCAATAAAAAAACACAGACTATTCGGGTATTAAACAATAGATATTCATACTGTTGAGTTACTTTTGGTAAATGAGCATGCGTAGATACAAAACCATTTCTGTTCCCCATATCAACGACTCCTCCACTTTCTGTTACTTTCCCTGCGGACCACTAAAGCAAAATCAAGTAATTGATATAATTCCAGCAGTCCTCCAACACAGGTGTAGAAATGGCACACGGCTGGTTAATGAAGAGGTAACGTTTATTTAAAATGGGTAAAATCTTATGAGTTCACGTCACCGACGTGCTGTGCGCGCGAAATTCTTCAACACCACCATTCAGAACGCATGTACAACGCCATCTATCGAAACAATTTGTACTAAATACTGTCCATCTATAATACGAATTTATAAGTTACAAAAGATATATTTAGACATATTTAGATACATAAAAACTATTACAGTATAGGAATGTTTTTTTTTTAGTTTTCACTTCTGGCAGTTCTCGTGACCACCAATGTTAATTTTTTTATTGGATCAACGGCCCACAGCCCTACTCAGTGCTAATGACAGGGTGTGTGGATAACAACATTTTTCACCCCCCAAAAATAAAAAGGATGGGCATCACCCCTAACGTTCTCACCACCAGACGCACCGTACTAGCGTTTGCCACCCCTATAATAAACTTTTTATTTCGAATCGCCTAAAATCTTTTACATTTAATATCGCTTATGTAGCTTCTAATTCGATTGGTAAAATCGCTAGTTTACCCTCACGTATCTGTTTGTACTCGACCCAATATCGCAGAGAGCTCAAGCAAACATCGTTACAAAAATGAAGGAAGCCAAAAAACACGTACAGACCGGTCAATCTGCAAATAGACTGGATTCCCATGACCCCCTAGCGTAAGACAAATTCGTTAATAAATTGGAGATTTTTGAAGACAAGCGAGGGGTCTCTCCTAACTGGTCCCTTGTCGAGGGCAGCAGCCAAATTGATTGCGTAAGATGGCTACGGATGACCGGATCTGTCACCGGGTCCAAACAAATGTTGAAGACCCGCAGCTGAGTCTAATACCAATATTAACTATAGTTATTTTTCAGAACATTTCCTGCTGAATAAACACGACTATTTGGGACGTGTTTTCATTATAGCGTACACTCTACGATCGATGATGCCTTTTGTTAATAGCCTTCCATTTTGACCTCTACATGGCCGAATTACTGGCATTCGCTTTTATGGAAATTGGGATTAGTTGAAAAAATATGGACTTGAAATTTAATTTTAATATTTTATGCCAAATATGCCATATATTTTCTTGCTGTACTTAAGGAAGTTTAGTGAGGATTTTAACTTGCTAGTAGTGCCAGCCGTTTTGCATGTGTGACATAAGTGACTGACAAAAAAATATAATACTATACATGTGAAAGTGAGTTTGTTTGTTTGTAATGATTTCACGCCTTAAATACTGAGCAGGATTATTACCTGAAATGTATACATACAGTCTGGAGTCCACAAAGTGTAAGAGATACGTTTTATCTTGGCAAAATGAATTGTTCCTGTGACATAATTTTGTATTAGCGATAATTGACCAATTTAAATTCTAAGGCCCACGCGGATGAAGTCGCGGGTATAACCAACATAGTAGGTAATATCATAAATACTAAACAACATTATACGCTCTTGTAACAAAACAGGTCCTGCCATACAAATTATGATAAGTATATTCAAATTTTCAAGTTCCTACCTGTAATAAAACCGAAACTACCAACAAAATTCAACCCCGCATTTACCCCACATATTATGTGATGAAGCTCGACATTATTTATTTGTATTCAAAAAAAACATAGCATCACGCCTGTATTCCCAGAAGGGGTAGGCAGAGGTGTATTACACATCCACGATTCGCCAGTTATGTTAAGTCCCATGTAATAGGGGGCGAGCCTATTGCCGTCTACCGGGCATATTTCCTAACTCCGGGTTTCTACTGAGAATTTTTCTTTTTACGAATATGCTCATTAACTAACTCTATTAATTATTTATTATAACTCCTTAACTGTATTTAAAATTTACATGTTTCCAACTCCAAATAATAAAGACTTTCATACAAAGTTCCCCCTCCCATTTCGCCCGATAAAATTGGAATTCCCAATAATCCACACACTTTTTTAACTAGTTTAAATAACAAAAATGGCATCAAAAATATCATGAGTGTTAAAAATAGTGTTTTTTCTTAATATGTGTGTGTGTGTGTATTATTTTACAAGTGCAATATAATATATGATAAATAGAGACATTATAAGTTTGAAAAATCAGTTTTTATTAGTGAAACGAGAGTAGTACCCACCTCAACGCTTCGCTTATGAGGCGTGCAAAACTAGCGTTGGTTGGAAATAATTTAGAAAATTGGACTTTTATCTTGCCAAGATCATTTATGAAACGTATCTTTAAAGGGGCTTAATTCGTCAAGAATTTTTGAGTGGATTACACGGACAAAAGCAGTAAAAAGTCAGTCTCTTTGAAGCGGCACATAATTCTGTTTCTGTATATAATTTTCTAGAGGAAATAATCCAACATAAAGTCATAAATTATTGAGAATATAAAATTAGGACCGAAGTTTAGTAAATAAAAATGTATTCTCCAAAATGAGAAGTAAGCCTTTTTGACAATACCTACAGTCCTTTTTTGCGGAAGGCAGAAGGTTACAAAACTGACTGTCAGTAAATTCTTTATCCTAACTATTATAAAGCTGTAACAGAGCTGTATCTGTACGTTTAAGATATTTGAGAAAAAATGTATCGTCACACAAAAACTACTAAACAGATTTGGATGCAACGTTTTTTCATTTCATAGGTCTTGATTAGATTTAAAAACTGGTATATATTTTATCCCGCTACTATATTGGGAACCTGAGATATAATTTAAAAACTAGCTTTTGGCTGTGGACGAAGGGTAGTTTACTTATAGAATTATTTTATTACGATGTAACGAGATACACCTAGTATCAAAGTTAACCAACTATCTCTATAGTATATAGCTCCGCTAACTCGGAAGGGACCTCGAGACCGCCGCAAACCACAGCTTAAACAGGATTTTCCACTTCGACAGCCTATCTCGGAGGATATCACGTGCTAGTTAATTTAAGGCCAATATTTAGGCCGCATTCAAACATACACGCGATTGTCTAGCGACACACGGGCGGCAGTAGCGCGACTATCAACATCGATTTATTAAAATTAAGAGCAATATAGTCCATAGTCAAGCTGTACCAGTGCGTACTGATAGACTTACACGTTTTAACGGCCTCTGTGGTGCAGCGGTAGTGTAAACGACTGCTGATCATGAGGTCTCGGGTTCGATCCCCTGGTCGGGCAGTGTTATTGAGGTTTTTCGTAAAAAGAAAAATTCTCAGTAGCACCTATTACGTGGGACTTAAACATTATTGGTAATGAATTGGGTTAGTTTTTTATGCTACGTGGGTAGCAGACAAAAATATAACTCACCTGATGGTAAGCGGTTACCGTAGCCTATTGACGCTAGTAACACTAGTGCATATGTATAGAGTCATCACTGGCGCGTCACCATCTCCGAGGCAAGTGATAGGAGATGGAGGAAAAGGAAAATATATATCTATCCTCGTGGCGTATTCGGTAGTGTAACCGACTTCCGTGCACGAGGTCATGGGTTCGATTCCCACTCAGGACAAATATTTGTGTGATGAACACAGATATTTGTTTCTGCATCCAGTCTGTCCCAGCGACCTTTTTGAGGTCGTCGGTCCACCTAGCTGGTGGGGGCCGTCCTACCTTACGCTTACCAAGTCGCGGTCTCCACTCTAGGACACGCTTGTTACATCGGCCGTCGGTCCTTCTGCAGATGTGACCAGCCCATTACCACTTCAGCTTACTGAGCCTGCGAGCTATGTCGGTAACTTTGGTTCTTTGTCGGATTACCTCATTACGAATTTTATCTTTCAAAGAGACGCCGAGCATAGCCCGCTCCATAGCCCGCTGCGCGACTTTCAGTTTGTGGACTAGTCCCACTGTGAGTGTCCACGTCTCGGCCCCGTAAGTCATGACAGGTAGGACGCATTGGTTGTAGACAATATATGTATTATATAATCTGGTACCCATAGCACAAGCATTAAACTTAGTTTGGGACCAGAGGACGTTGTGTGATAATATTTATGGTAAATATCCGTGAATATTTATTATTTATTATTATTAAATCATAAAAATTCCTGCAAAAAAAAAAGGTAACACACATAGCATCACGCCTGTATTCCCCGAAAGGGTAGGCAGAGGTGTATTACACACCCACGACTCGCCAGCTGTTTAAGTCCCACGTAATAGGGTGCGAGCCTATTGACGTCTACCGGGCACATTTCCAAACTCCGGGCTGCTACTGAGAATTTGTTTTTTTAGGAAAAAGCTCATTAAAATTGCCCGACCCAGGGATCGAACCCGAGACCTCTTTACTAGCAGTCTCATATACTACGGCTACACCACCGAGGCAGTTAAAAAAAAAGGTCATCTATTTATTTATATAAAATAAGGAGAGGATAGAAGAGTACTAAGAAGGCTATAATAAGCAGAGGTTAAAGAGGGAGTTCGGGTCTCCAGCACTCGGTAACTTCTGTGAGATGGTTGGTACTCCCCGATCGAGCTGGTCTATTCATGCTGGGATAAGCAAGGCTACAACTATCAAATACTACCAGTATTATATAAATACGTCACATTATTAACCCTTCACTCTAACCCTCTCTAAAAAGTATCTTTCCACAGGAATAGTTCCTTGGTTCAGGATAAAAAATGTCTATGACTGGACCTTGATGCCCTTGTATGTGTGAATTATGTTTATGTAAAATTCCAGGTTGGTCGTTTGCATAGTTGCGGCGTGAAGGCATTATAGACTAACAAGCAATCTCACTTTTACATGTGCCTCCCTAATAGAGCACCACAACTAGCGATCCTATGCTCATTGCATCCAACAGCTCCCCTTTCAGTAATTCTTTCTATATTACCTTGTGTTTACCTTTCTGGAATATAAAGCCAAACTTTGACCATAAAAGTCGTAAATATTTCGGGTTCGATTTAATACCGGCTGGACCAATAATCAATTATATGTCAAGAATAAATTATTTGTGAATTTGGAATAAAAGAACTTTACTGCGAGCGTGATTTGAACCTGCGTCCCTTCCAATCCGGGGAAGTGTTCAAGACCGCCAAGCCATCACAGTGACCGACAGCAATTCCCAATTTCCACATCGCATTTGTCTTTACGACCCACACCACCTATCGGATGCATTTACATGCATTATTGCAATATAGTAAGTTCAATTTTGAAATTAAAATGTATACTATTTAATTTTGATGGCGCGATTATTTTTAAATGCATATGATAGGTGGCGAGGGTCGTAAAGACAAATGTGATGTACAGACTGGGAATGGCCGTCGGTCACTGTAATGGCTTAGCGATCTAAATACTTCCCCGGATTGGATAGGACGCAGGTTCAAATCCTGCTCGCAGTAAGGTTCTCTTTTTCCACATTCACAAATAATTTATTCTTTAAAGTAAAAGACCATGTTAAATTTGTTTTTCCGTGTGGTGACGGACTAATAATACAAGTGTCACCATCACATTCTTTTCCACGGGTGTCGTACGAGGCGACTAAGGGAAGTAAGCAATTGTCACCCATTGCATTACAGGTGGTAGGGCTGGGTACCAAGTGATCACTTGCTATCGATCCCGAGCAGGTTGCTACAATAATCTCCCGTGTGACCGGCCATGAAGCACATTGTTGCGGTTTGGTTGAGGCAGGAGATAGCCGTTTATTCTTTCATTGCATACATGTGAAATGAAATGGTGAGCAGCGGTTTGTCAATACTCTCGGTATATTTAAATAATAAATTTCACATTTAGGTTTAAGATTTTTTCATTTAATTTGGTTAGCGTTAATAGCTACGACACAGTTTTTTTTCTAAACTAATGTAGCTGTTAATGTACACAAAGTTTGTATTCTTTTTATTGTGTTTCCAATAACTTTTATCTTATCTTATCTTATCTAATAAGATCGTTTTCTTTAATTTGTTCGTCTGCTTTTAACTGATCCAATGGTTTTTCAATGTAGGTCCATAATTTATTTTTGACGAGAATGGCCTTGGCTTGAATGCGCCATGTGTCGTAATTTTCTTTATTTAATAACTCAATTTTATGAGTACTTGCAGCCAATGAGCGCGAAATGAGTTGAGTCAATGAGCGACGTTTACCATTTACTATCAGATGGGCCGTTCGGCCGGCTCGTTTCCCACCACATGCAATAAAAAAATAAAACAAAAATGCCAAAAATACAGCTCAAAATATTATGAGTCAAACTTGAGCCTATTGATTTCCTAAAAGCTTTTATTAAAAAATGTAAATAAAAACTCAAAGAAAGCAATAATCATAAAACATCGTGCAATTCTACCACAATGATGTTCACCTTCAAAAGTTACATTGTTTATTACTTTAATGCTTTTTAACAGCTAAAATGTTGCCAGAATTGGAAACAATAAAATATAAGAAAGAACTGGGCTTAAAGGAAATAAAAAGACTTGCTGTTAATGCTTCTGACACAGACATTTTTCATTATAACTTTACGTACGAACGCTGACCTAATAAAGGACATCGTTACTAGTATTAACAATGCGAAACTGTGTTCGTTTGTTATGCTTACACGCCTTAACTACTCAATCAATCATCATAAAGTTTTGGATACGTATAGTTATTTATATATATTTTGATGTAAAACATTTAATGCGGAGGGAGGGTAAAATTTGCTGTTAGCGTGGCGACGCTTTTATTTTACTTGTCCCGTTCAAATCTTGCAAGTTAAATTTGACACACTTCCCGGTTTCCGATTAAGCTGAAATTTTACACGCATGTGTATGTCGCGCCCACCACAGTGTTACTGTGGACCACAGTAACTCTGTAATGAAACGACGCAACCCCATCGAGTTTGGAATCATTTGATTCATCTTGACGAGTACTTTATCTTTAGATGGTATCCAGGGTCTAATGATGGAGCTAGAAGGTGGCCAGAGGAACTCTGTTATAAAACTACATTAACTCCATCTAGTTTGGGCTCGTATTGTCAAGTTATAATCATTTTATTTCTACAAAATAATTTCGATGTTTCACATCTGTTAGACGTCCCGCAACATCTAGTTTTTTTAGCATTTGACATGCTTAGCACTATAAATTAAACACAAAGTGAAAAATGTGAAATCGAAAATAATAGTTACGAGCAGGATTTGAACCTGCATCTCCTGGATACCGTCCAGATGCTTTGCCAATGCAGCCATCGTGAAAATTGCTCCTGACTGCTAATTTCGATAACACATTTACGAGTATACTTAACGTCTTTGGGTGACGCCTGCGCCATCTGTCGGAAGTACTCAGGTTCGATCCCCGGGTCGGGCAGTGCAATTGAGCTTTCACGTAAAACGAAAATTTCTCAGTAGCAGCCCGGAGTTTGGAAATATAATGTGGACGACAAAAGGCTCATCCCCCTATTACGTGGGACCTAATCGTAGTTGGCCAACCGTAGATGTGATATACACCTTTGCCTACCGCTTTGAGAGCCGTGATATGTTTTTTTTTTCATCATAAGCGTGACATATTTATATTCTGAATTCCACGCGGACTAAATCGTAAGTAAATCTAATTACTGCCGCCGCCGTGTGTGGCCGGCACCAAGAATAGCTCCACCCCGTCTCTTCCTATGGGAGTCGTAAAAGCTGACTAAGGGATTACCGGGGGACCGGACAGCAGCGTTCCCCTGTGTACTAAAAACATCCACTGCAATCGCCAACCCGCCTGCCAAGAGTGGCGATTATGGTAAAACCCCCCATTTTGGGGAGGCCTATGTCCACCAGTGGACGATGAATGATGAAACCAGAAAAAGTGCAACCGTGTGACATTTATGTTATAGATTATTGCTGATGTGAATGCACCGACTCAACTGGAGAGTTAACACTCTCTCACAGAACATTGACGTAGACCAACGGTAGGCATTCTAACTAGTGTGTTAGTTTGGTGTGCAAGAGCGCCAGAGGCCCAAGCCCAAATCCCTTTCCCATCCAAAAGCCCCAGAGGTCAAATTCACATCTATTCCCCTTAATTTCCTCCTCATATCTATTTTCATTAGGTTGGCCACGTGATTGTGATTACCTTGAGATTATCAAAGTTTATAAACACAGGTGATCACTTAGTATCGAATGGATTATAAACTTGGTGGCCACCCTTGTACTATACAATATCGTAGTGAAAAAAAATACAAGAAGTGAAGCCTTTTTTTTGTTAAGGGGGGAAAAATGTGCCTAACCGCACACCCCGTCGTACGGGGCAACGAACAGGGTATTGTGGGGCCCTTACCCACTAAATAAACCCACCGTGTGCCGTCTCTCCGCCTGTATTGGCGGCCCACTGGTACCATGTGTACTACTTCAGCGAATAAAAGCCTGACAAGTTACAGATTCGTTTTAACCTTGGTTCAGCTGCAAACATAAGCTAAATACATTAAACACAAAATAGAAAATGTGAAATCGAAAATAACGGTCAATTGGCAAAGCATTTGGACGGTATCCAGGAGATGCAGGTTCAAATCCTGCTCGTGTCCGTTATTTTCGATTTCATATTTTCTACTTTGTGTTTAATGTATATGGCTAAGCATGTCAATGCTAAAACATATATAAGAATTTCTAAATATAAGCTTATTATATGCAATAATAATTAGTTTTTTTACTCTTGTAGATCCAATTCAATATGCTTTTTTTCGACATCCTCACACAATCGTCATATATCAGTCAATTTCTGCAAATTCACCACATCATTCATCCATCCATCAGCCTTTCAACGTCCACCGCTGGACATAGGCCTCCCCAAGAGAACGCCACAACGAGCGATCCTGCGCCCACCGCATCAAACGGCTCCCCGCGGCTTTGACCAGATCGTTGGTCCATCTGGTGGGGGGGGCATCCCACGCTGCGCCGTCCGATACGTGGTCGCCACTCAAGAACCTTTCTTCCCCAATGATTGTCGGTTCGTCGAGCGATATGGCCTGCCCATTGCCACTTCAGCATGCCAACCCGGCGGGCTATGTCGGTCACTCCCGTTCTCCTACGGATCTCCGTATTACGGATTCGATCACGTAGGGAAATACCAAATATAGCCTGCTCCATGGCACGTTGAGCCTTGATACGAGGCCAACATTTCAGAGACCATGTCTCTGTTCCATATGTCATCACTGGTAACACATACTGGTCGTAGACCTTCGTTTTCACTTTAAATTGACCACACCAAGGCATTTTTAATGAACCACTCTGGAGTTTATTGCGTTCAGACAAACTATAATCGGCATAAGACATCTTTAGTCTACCCAATAAGCCAATGTACCATAGCAATGAACAAGCATTTCATTTGGTATTAATATAGTGTTACTCAACGTTATCAAAACAATTTCAAACAATATCACTAGACCCATACTCACTAAAACAGCCTGGATAACACAACTTCTAACAAAATTTACGATAATACAGGTAAATTAAATTCCTCTGCTCTACGTAGTTAGATAGGGCAAGTTATATACATACATCCGTAACTTGTTGGGTATAGATCAGGTTAATCTTACATGAGGAGATTAAATTTTGATAGTGGCACTGCGGTTGCTATTTGAAAGCTTTACTATATTTATTTTGTTTGTTTGTTATGCTTCACGTCATAATTACTTAACGGATTATAATGAAATTTAGTACCTATGTAGGGTAAACTATAGTATTGCTGGCACCCCCTTAGTCATTGGCACTTTGGATTTTAAATGCAAATATTAAGAACTGGTATAGCAAAAAACATCTGTATTACTTTTTTTCATAATCTGCAATAGTAATATTGCTTGCAGAAAAAAAGTAGGTTTTACAATATTATAGCTGGCAGCACTAAATAAAATAAATATATACCGGCGCCATGCAGAGCTATTAAAACATCACTTTCTAATAAGAGTCATCAATTAACAACTGTAAGATAGTTCATTTATTATTATGATTAGTTTTTAGGTAAATAATGGCAACGAGTGCTTTTTTTGACCAATTTTCTGTTATAATCTTACTTTATAGATGCCAGTGACTGATTTCTATGTGTAATTATATATATATATCAATATTAAATATAAATAAATAAATAAAAAATCTTAAATATGCTTAGAGTGCCAATCATTATACAGTACCCTTTATAGTTCTGAACCCAGAACAGCACTTATTTGTCTCCCTAGCCTTATCACAAACTATCTTGGGGTTGGCTTCCTATATGTTCGATTTTAGGGTATCCACCAGTATTCATACCGGGTGTAAATGACATTATACCAATGGCTCCCGGCAAAGATGTCACGAAGTAACTTTTTTTTATTGCATGTATTGGCAGACGAGCCAAGGCCCATCTGATGGTAGGTAAATGGTAACCGTCGCTCATAGACTCAACTATACCTAGTTTTGTCAAGCCGCTGCAAACCATTTCATTTCACTGATATGAAATGAAAAAATAAACGGCTATCTCCTGCTACAGAATCATGTTACATTCCTTCGGTGGTACCACCAGCCATGCAATGGATGATAATTGCTTACTTCCCATAGTCGCCTCATACGACACTCGTGGGAAAGAATGGGGTAGTGACACTTGTATTCTTAGTCCGTCACCACACTGACAAGAATCTATAATGGGTTTATTACCTAAAATCGAATTTAGATAGAACTATATAACGATTTTAAGTTACACTCAATTTAAAAACTGAAAAAAGAAATTGCAATTTTCATGAAAGGTCCGACTCAAATTTCAACTACCTTGACGTTCAGAAACGAGTACTTAACCCATGGTATCAACAACGCAACAAGACTTCTGTGGGGTAGATTCGTAGAGTAACGCATTGATAGACTAAAGTCCAGGCAAAACCAAGACACGGGCAGAAACTAGTATTATATAAGTCTATTGACCGCATCCTTGCTCACGTTAATTACAATTTGTGGCAATCACTTTGCATTTTGCGGCAAACAAATACAGGACCTTCTAGTGGTAGTTCCTTGCTTATCCCAGCATGAATGGGCCAGTTCAATCGGGGAAGTACCACCCTCTCACAAAAGATCAGCATGAAACACAACGGTAGGTATCTCTATTCCTATAGTTGTGCTTCGTATGGCGAGTGAGAGCGCCGGAGGCCCAAGCCCACTCTCTATTCTCTCCTCGGAATCCTTCCTATCAACCACCTATCCCTTTTCTTGAAGATGGCAACGCGCAAATGATGCCTATAATGTTACAAGCATTTATAGGCCACGGTAACCGCTTTGGCCGTATGGGGCCGGCTTTAGAATTGTTCCACCCCTCTCTACCCACGGGAGCCGTAAGAGCCGACTGAGGGAATACCGAGGGAGTGGGCAGCAGCTCTCCCTCGAGTATTAACAACATCCACTGCGATCGCCAACCCGCCTGCCAAGCGTGGCGATTACGGCATTATCCCCCATGACGGGACCGCTCGTTGTGGCGTTCTCTTGAGGAGGCCTATGTCCAGCAGTGGACGTTGAAAGGCTGATGGATGGATGGATGGTAACCGCTTACCATCAGGTGGGTCGTGTGCTTGTTTGCCACCCACGTAGAATAAAAAGTAGAAGTAAGTGGATACCGTGGCCTCTAGACACTAGCAACACCAGAGGTATCACTTGCTTGTCGGATCTCCAATGAAAGGGATAAGAGGTGGATAGGAAGGATAATAAGGAGAGGATAGGAAGGGAGTTTGGGCTTCCAGCGCTCTCACTCACCATACGAAAGACAACACACCTACCGTTGCTTCACGTAGATTTTTTGTGAGAGAGTGGTACTTCCACGGTCGAGCCGGCCCATTCATGCTGGAATAAGGCTCTACCATTATGTCATACAGTGTCACCTCTACAGAGAGGTGGCGTGTACTAACAATATGACCTAGAGCGCACTTTAGCCGTATCTAGACAGATAGTCTAAAGGGTCAGAATACACCAGACACCTATCCAGTACAAATACTACTGATATAAATGCATACCACGTCTCCAAACATGTTTAAAACCTTCATCACGTACACAAATAATTAAATATGTCCCACCTATGCACGCCAGTTTAATTTTCTCTACCTGTTCCATACCTTCTAATTATACCCTTGCCTTTAATTAAATCGTGGTAGATAAATTCGCGTCTCTCTTAACCTCTGTTTGCTGTTACGAACACTGTGGCTAGTGGATTAGGCTGCGTTTACATGAGACTCATTTTTAAACTATACCGTTAAACTCAATAATCTTTATGAAAATGTTTTAAGCTCGCGATATAGTAGCGAGATAAAATGTATACCAAATTTTAAATGTATACAAGAGCTCTCATTCAAAAAAAAATTTATCTAAATCCATTTAGTAGCTTTTTGTGTGCCATCTATCACCCTGCTTTTTTTTTTCGTCCGCTGCTGGACATAGGCCTCCCCAAAGGGGGAATAATGCCGTAATCGCCACGCTTGGCAGGTGGGTTGGCGATCGCAGTGGATGTTGTTAATACTCGAAGGAGTGCTGCTGCCCACTCCCCCGGTATTCCCTCAGTTGGCTCTTACGACTCCCGTGGGCAATGTCGCGATTGCAATCGGCACAAGCGGCCGGATTCCGTGGTTAGGCTTTTCATGAGAAGAACCCGGCAAGAAACTCATGAGCCACTTTTAAATCTCAAATTCCTTACGATGCTTAAATTTATACTTAACTAAAGGAGATGCTCACCAGATTCCACAATATTGTGGAAAAAACAATACAATAAAACAAAAAGGGATATGTGCTTATTTAAAACAATATTTTAAAATGAGGAGCAGTTCAAAGTCATTTTGTTTTATCTTTCAGATAATCCGAAATTGTATAAAAACTAGACGTCGCGGGACGTCTATCAGATGTGAAAACATCGAAATTATTTTGTAGAAATAAAATGATCATAACTTGACAAAGTACTCCTCAAGACGAATCAAACAAGTATAAACTCGATAAGTTTGCGTCATTTCATTACAAAGTTCCTATGGCCACCTTCTAGCTCCATCACCAGACTCTGGATACCATCTAAAGACAAAGTACTCGTCAAGACGAATCGAATGATTCCAAATTCGATGGGGTTGCGTCGCTTTATTACAGAGTTAATGTGGTCACCTTCCAGCTCCATCATCAGACCCTGGATATCATCTAGGACTGAAGTTCTAGTCAAGACATTTCTAACTCGATGGAGTTGCGTGCGCCATTTTATTACAAAGTTTCGCATGGCCCCCTCCAGCTCCATCATCAGACCCTGGATATCATTTTTAGACAAAGTAATCATCAAGACCAATCAAACGTGTCCGAACTCAACGGGGTTGCGTCATTTCATTATAGAGCTACTGTAGCCACCTTCCAGCTTCATTATCAGCCCCTGGTGGATGGTATCATCTAGACACAAAGTACTCGGCAAGACATATCATACGAGCCCAAACTCGATGGGGTTGCACCGTTTCATTATAGAGTTCCTATGTCCACCTTCCTGCTCCATCATCAGATCAGCTCCATGTCATCATAATATTACATTAACACACGATATACACATGCGTGTAAAATTTCAGCTCAATCGGAAACCGGGACGTGCGTCAAATTATACTTGCAAGATTTGAACGGGATAAGTAAAATAAAAGCGTCACCACGCTAACAGCCGGTTTTACCCTCCCTCCGCATTAGATGTTTCACATCAATTACCTTTACTTATTAGTCTGACTTTTACTGTTTTCTTCAACTTATTTAAAGGCATGTTTCAGATTATTTTCCCCATGAATGATCTACAAATTCTGTGGAGACGAGTACTTTGTGGAATAAGATTGCCTTTGTTTCTAGTATTAATAATTATGATGAACGTTACTGTACTTATCAAAGCTGCTTTCTATACCGGAAAATGGATGGTCCTACATCGTTTCTGTGGCATAGCTATCTTTGGAGAAAAATTATGACTGTGCCGTAGATTTAGGCCATTATTTGCTGGGACTAACGTGCCTTTCAAGAAACGGGGAAGTAAGGAGTACATTCTATAGGTATCACATTTGGTCACTTATCTTTTTTGCTCCCTAGCAAAAATTGCTTAACCGTGTCCATCGTGCGATCGTCAAGTGTAATTTTAATAAGATATTTGTAGGCGAGATGTAAACCTATAACGTCATAGCCTATGTAGTTCTTGAAAAATCCTAGAGATATTAACAAATTGGATCATTAGTCCAAAGCAAAATTTTGCTGCAAACAGTTTGCCTAGTGTGTAGAAAACTTTGTGCAATAGAATTGTGGTTAGTGTATACTTATGGTTTAATTTCATGTTGCGAATGACTTAGCTTACTGGGTAAGCATCTCGTTATTTTGTATGTGCCCATATGTTTATGTGTAGAGATGTGTGTTATCTAAGCATTTGAAGTGTTTGATAAATATTAAAACCCAGTACTTTTAATTTGATATTTATATATGACAGCACTTGACATGCTTAGCCATATAAATTAACACAAAGTGCGAAAATGTGAAATCAAAAATAATAGTCACGACCAATATTTTAACCTGCATCACCTGGAATACCGTCCCAGATACTTTGCCAATTCAGCCATCGTGATAATTGCTCGAGACTGTGAATTTTGGGTGACGCCTGCTCCATCTATTGGCTGTTTTTGCATACATAATTCCGATCATCCATGCCATTTAATATCATCTGCTTACTCTCCATTTTTACATTGTATCCAAGAGATGCAGGTTCAAATCCTACTTGTGACTGTTATTCACATTTTGACACTGCGCAAAAACTTTCACAAAAATATTTTTGGTTCACGATACGAATTTAAGAGTTCCAAACGACCGACGCCCATTGACATCCAGAACAATAATATCGAAAACAAACAATAAAAGCAATATTTATGCCCACGAACATTATTTTATAAAATAAACATATGTTTGGGGCACAACGGTTAGCCTTACAAAAATATTTGAAACTAAAACAGACGTGAGTTGATGAATACTTTGGCAATCATTTATCAAGATTCGCATTTAACGGGTCTATGCGTTGCATTAAACTTATCAAAATACTAATTCACGAGTATCTAGAGGTCACGAATAGACCACGGCTGGTGCAACTCAGCCGAAACGTTGAGGTAAGTCAAAATAATAATATTTTGATAAGTTTAATGCGCGTGTAGACCCGTTAAATGTCTATATATATCTCGTATATGTATAAGCGATTTACCACTCACTGACTCATCACGATATCTCCGAAACCATACGTCCGATTGACTCGAAATTTTGCATAGGTGGAGCACCTACTTTCACGACGTAGACGCTCACTAAGAAAGGATTTTACGAAACTCCTATTCAAAATATATATTTTTATCTGCTATCGTATTTAGACTCACTCATTATCACAACAGCACAAACAAGTCTGCCGTTGCTATGGTAACCATTGATGTGTTTATTAAAGTAACATCATGCTAAAAGTTGTTTTATAACAAAATAATTTTAGTCATGTTTATGAGTTAAAGACTATTTGGCATTAGTTTATTAGATTTTTAAAGACTTATTTTAGATATTTCAATTTCTATAATATTTTAAGTGGCATATTAGTTTAATAGTTTTTTAAAGACTTATTACAGATTACAAATTATTTGTGAATGTGGAAAAAGAGAACTTTAGTGCGAGCGGGATTCGAACTGCGTCCCTTTCAATCCGGGGAAGTGCTCTGTCGCTATGCTATCGCACTGACCAACGGTCATACCCAATCTCCACATTACAATTGTCTTTATGACCCACTCCACCTATCGGATGCAATGTACCAGATTGGAGACGTTCTTAAGGAAGGCCAGGTTAAGAGTAGGTACCTACTCGAAACCAACGAGCATGCATGATAGCGCTGATGAAAGTAAATGAAGCGAAAGATGTGTGTCAGGATCGTAGCAAGTGGAGAGAAGTGGTCTCTGCCTACCCTACGGGAAAAAGGTGTGATAATATGTATGTATGATTTTATAAATATATACTCTTGCTCACACAGCGAACTTAGTATCGCCATATTTTCTTTTCGTGAATATTTTTCAATGAAAATTATTAAATTACTAATATCGCTATTAAAAAATAGGGGTTGGCAGTAGAAGGGTGAAAATTTAGGGTTGTATGTATTTCTTAATGCAGAATTATAAAAAAAAAAATTCCAAGAAATAAAAATATTTTTTTCGTGTGGATCACCTTATCACTTAGGGGTATGAAAAACAGTTTACATTTTATTCTCAGACCAACTGAATATACATACAAAATTTCATAAGAATTGGTCAAGCCGTTTCGGAGGAGTATGGCGACAAACACTGACACGAGAATTTTATATACCTATTAGATAACAACTTTTAACTTCGTACGTGAGCTTAATGACACTATTCAGAAAGAACGAGAGAAAAAAAGACAGTCAATGAGTTTTTCAAAAGAGATTTTGGTATTATTAGGCACCTTGATACGTTGCGAAAAACAATACTAAACGAAATGAGTGCAAGAAAGCGTAATCTGCACTCATTTATAGTGAACACTTTTAGTGCCTAATTGTGGATCTTCTCTGTTTTATACATCAACTGCCTATGTGATGCAGCGGTAGTGTAAGCGACTGCTGATCATGAGGTCTCGGGTTCAATTCCCGGGTGTGGAGGGCAGTATTATTGAGCTTTTTCGTAAAAGGAAAAATTCTCAGTAGCTGCCTTGAGTTCGGAATGTGCCCGGTAGACGACAATAGGCTCGCCCCCTATTACGTGGGACTTAAACATAGCTGGTGAATCGTGGGTGTCTAATACAGCTCTGGCTTCCCCCTCGGGGAATACAGGCGTGATGCTATGTTTTTGTTTATACATCAATGTTTATAACACATCATTATACTAGGCTGTACGGCTTGATGGTGAGTAAGACAGTAAATTTTCCACGCCCTGAGTGGTTGGCGTGGCAGCCTATAGATCAAAGGCAATCTTCGCGAGTAATCCATCCCAAGAAAAGCTATATCCTATGGCTTTTAAGAATGAGGAATGATGAAGAGGAATGATGATATAGAGGAGACGAGGAAGTGGCCAGTTAAAATAATAGGAAGGGAAAGAGTAATTTAGAGATAGAAACGTACATATTTAGACTTTTCTGAATTAAAAATGTTAAATTTAATTTTATATTTGAAATAGATTAGGTACACATAGGCACATTTCAATGGTTTTATAAAATCGCGAGTAAAATAGGGTTCGAATTTAGAAATTAAATATTTAACGCTGACGAAGTCGCGGGTATCAACTAGTAATTAATATAAAACGCAAAAGTTTAAAAAATACTATTTATCAAGATATTTACACTGAAGTGTCTATGACATCGCGTCAGTAATTTGCTTAAGTCTATTCTATTGAATATAGGTAGGTACATATTGTTTCTTTGTCATTTATAATATTATATGCAGTATAAGCTAGCTGCCAGCTCCGGCTTCACATGGGTGCTATAAAGAATGAATAACCTTACATTTTAACCTTTAATTGGGTGCGTTGGGGGTTATACACCCCAACGCAAGTTTCCAGGCTAATAACTTCTTAAAATTTTAATTTAGCGCGCTGGTCTTCTAAGTAGCTTCGTAAGCACGTTTGCCGTTTATAATTTAGTCGCGAACGGTGTTAGATCATGAACTGTTGGGCTTGGAGAGCATGTTTGGGGTGCACGACACCCCAAGTGACTGTTTGTGTAGACTAAATTTCGGGTAGGTGAATAATTGTTAACTTTGTTACTTATGGTCTAAAACAAAGACTGGATGGACAAACTATCTGTGAAAGTGGAAAAAGAGAGCCTTACTGCGAGAAGGATCCAAACCTGCAAACCTGCTCTGAACCGCTAAGCTATCGCAGTCACCAAATAGTTTCACCCAATCTCCACTTCACATTTGTTTTAGAAAAATGTAACGTTTTACGTTAACTAGAATGAATCTAAACTAGTATTTATAAAATTTATTCCTTATTGTTTAAAAAATATTAATTATATTAAAAAGGAGTTTAAATGTTGATTAATATGCAATTCGAATATTTTCATTAATTAAAGTCTGGTTTTGCATTGATTTCGTATTTTATTTTAATAAACTAGTTGTGGGGTGCTACACACCCCACGTGACCACTTATGCTACTGCACGCCCAATTAAGGGTTAATCTGTATTTTAGCACTTGACATGCTCGGCTACTTTAAATAACAAACTATTTGTGAATGTGGAAAAAGATAAGTTTAGTGCGAGCGGATTCGCGTCCCTTCTAATCACTAAGAAAAAATCACTTCTCTTTTTCCACATTCACCAATAATTTGTTCTGTATAAACCTGACTTTAAAAATTGGACGACATACTTTCAAAATTCAAAGGTTCGTTTTGGCATATGCATATTCTATATAAAATCGTGAATTAGCTTTAACAAACAGTACGTAACAAGCAGACAAGACTAACTATTGAATTTATAGCTAATATTACACATAAGTTCAATAGTAGTACAGCTACCAAGTGCGGCTTCACACGGGTGCTGTTAAGAAAGAAAAAGAGCCGTGAGATTTCTAAAGAATTACTATCCCTATATTAATATAATTCTTGAGATTTAATCAGCTATGAAAATAGATCGCTTTATTCTGTTTGAACTACACACGTCATATTTGAGGTTAGAATTGAAAATTATAAGTTTGACCCGAACATACCTTGTGATTTAAAAAAAAACATAGCATCACGCCTGTGTTCCCCAAAAGGGTAGGCAGGGGTGTATTACACACCCACGACTCGCCAGCTATGTTTAAGTCCCACGTAATAGGGGGCCGCTTACCGAGCACATTTCCAAGCTCAAGGCTGCTACTGAGAATTTTCCTTTTTAGGAAAAAGCTCAATAACATTGCCCGACCCGGGGATTGAACCCGAGACATCATGATTAGCAGTCGCATACACTACCGCTACACCACCGAGGCAGTTAAAGTGAGTGATTTTTAAAGTTATAATATTATTCGATAATGAAAAACAATGTGACACACATTAAAATCAGACACATTTTAATTTGTGCCCCATTTTTTCCGTGTGGTGACGGACTAAGAATACAACTGTCGTCGAGGCGACTAAGGGAATTCAGCAATTATCATCCATTGCATGACTGGTGGTAGGGCTGGGTACCAAGTACTTACTTGGTATCGGGCCCGAGCGGGCTGGTAACACCATCTCCCGTGAGACCGGCCATGAAGCAAATCGTTGCGTGTTGGCTGTAGCAGGAGATACTCGTAGCCGTTTATTTTTTCATTTCATATTTGTGAAATGAAATGGTGAGCAGCGGCTTGACAATAATACCGAGAGGTATAGTTGAGTCCATGAGCGACGGTTACCATTTACCATCAGATGGGTCGTGGCTCGTCTACCACTAAATGCAATAAATAAAAAAAATATAAACAAACAAGTTGTATGTGTATGTGGATAGCAGATAGCAAGTTATTTGTTCTATGAAGAAACTGAACATAGATAACAAAGTATCGAACTCTCTTCCGTCGGAATTCAATTACACTATTCCAGCTAAGCAAAGTTCGTAGATTGTACAAGAAAAACAATTTACACTAAACATACATTTCTAGTGTGATTATATCATGACCCCAATTCTGGCACTGCTATCTGCACTATACCAAATATCAAATTATTATAATAATACTCGCTGATCTGTGGGCTTAGCCAAGTTGCATTCTATGATCGCTAACGCTATAGATAACTATGAAAATATATGGGACTTTGATATCCCTAACGTTAAATCACGTGATTTAGCGTTATAGATATCGTTGAAGACATCAAATTCCTATATATATTAATAGTTTTACTATTTAGCGTTAGCGATTATAGAATGTAACTTGGCTAGGCTCACTTTTATTTATTTATTTTAAAAATACATAGTTCAAGATTTTAGGAATGCTTGGGCACTCGAACTAGGATAACAGTGTCACGAATGCCGTCACCCTCTGTATCTGTATTAGCATATTAATATTATAAATGCGAAAATCCCAACCCTATCCTCACCTTATCATCCTTCCTATCTTCTTAAAATCCTACCTATAATTCTTTATATCCACCTCCTATCCCTTTCCTTGAAGATAGAGATGCGCGAGTGATGCCTCTGGTACTGCTAGCGGCTATAAAGCTACGCTAACCGCTTACAGATGTTGTCCAAAAAGGAATACAAAAATCCAAAATCACGCCTTTACGACTGACTGGATACTGGAACTGATCAAAGACCTAACTGCAATGCCACGCAAATGAGATCGTGGACAGAAATTAGTATGAAGTATAAACTCTGTTTTGGCCCGTATCCAGGGTTGTATCGGAGTAAGCAAACAACAGCATTTTCACCTCACAGTAAGGTTCTAATCATGAGGAAGAGTAACGTTATAAAGTCATGAAAATCTTAAATTTAATCAAGTTTCATCGTACGGCTGGTATTTCGACGAAACATTTTTGCGGTATTTTGTTGGTGAAATTAGCATGTTTTTTAAATTTTGGGCAAATTTATGGTTACACACATTTTGAAAATAAATATAAAAAAACTTGATGACGCAGTGAACTTTGTATACGCTACAATTTATTTTATCGGCGATTATCAATCCTAATCAATATGCAATATATAGGATTTGGATTTTGATAGGTTATTAAATGAAACTTACTTGTAAAGCAAATGAATTAGAAAGAATGACAGTAGCTGTCATTTCGTCGTCTGTTAGCCAAATACCCATACAAAGTCAATAAGTACTAAATTTTTAGATTTTTCTACTTTTTATAGGGTTCCCCTTTTTTACCTTTAAACCACCAAAAAAGGCAGGAATTCCAATCAGTCAAGCCTATTTTCAGTTTTAGCGAGATTAACGGGACTTGACGGGCCTCGTGGTGTAGTCGGTAGTGTAACCGATTTCCGTATACGAGGTCGTGGGTTCGATTCCCACTTAGGACAATTATTTGTATGATGAACACAGGTATTTCTACAGCGTCTGGGTGTTTTCTATCTATGATATGTATGTATTTACAAAAAAAAAGTAGTATATGTATTATATTCGTAATCTGGTACCCATAGCACAAGCATTAAGCTTAGTTTGGGACCTTTGCCCACCTAAAATAAAAATAAAAAAAGAAAAGGGACCAGAGGACGTTGTGTGAAAATGTCCGTGAATATTTATTTATTTATTTATAATTAACGAACAGCAATTCATTATTATATATTATACAGATTTAATTACTCATATGACGCCGTGATCGCAGAGGCATGACTGTGGCGCCACTATTGACCAAGAATGAAGTATATGACAGCACAACTGTGGTGCCACAATCCATTGGGTGTGAAGCATGGAATTAGTTTATAGGTCCATGGTGTGAAGTGTCAACGAGTGATCTGTCAGTGTCACTCTGGCGAAACGTCAAACGGACACATATTTGAATCATCTTCTGAGGCTGAGGCATTCTTTATTATTTATCTATGGAGGCAGTTATTAAACGTAGTGTTATATGCTCTTTGGCAGTTATTGATCGGCCGCCATAGTGGTTGCACGCACCGACAGATTACCAATGTCTTCTAATTACGCAAAATTAGGTTGATCTTCTTTTTGACACTAGATAGCTTCGACGACACATATAATCAATATCTTTAATAAGTTAAGTATATAACAAAACTAGCTTATTAGATCTATTTCTTTTAGCAAAGCATGTCAATTGCTAAAAGAAATAGATCTAAAATGTTTGAAAAAATCGCGTCATCAAATAGTATGAATTTTAATTGCAAAATTAAACTTACTATATTGGATGCATGTAATGCTTGCCGGTAGATGGCGTTAGTCGTAAGACAAATGTGATTAAGAATTTGGGATGATCGAAGGATCAGTAGGGTAGCTAAGTGGTTTAGAGCACTTCCCCAGGATTGGAAAAGATGCGTGGTTCGATTCCCGCCCCTACCAAAAATCTCTTTTTCTTTATTCAGAAATAATTTGTACCTTAAAAACTAGCTTCTGCCCGCGATATCGTCCGCGTGGAATAATTACTTTGGGCTAACGCTAACTTCAGTATTTGATCATTATTTTTCTGCTATTTTAAAACTGCGATATCTCCTAAGATAATCATTGAAATCAAATGATGTAAAGGGCAACTTTGTTTTAAATTAAATACTTGTGATGAATGAGCCAACCTTAAAAGATAGATATATGCTGTCCCGGACTTTTTTTTAGTACTTTTAAAGGGGAACAATTCTGTTTTACATGATTTTTGCGTAACTTTAACCGTTTACGCAGCGCACGCAGCGGAAGCTCTCAAAAGGAAAAAAAGTCCCCCGAATTTGAAACATTTCATTGGTTGCTCCGCTCCTATTGGTCCTAGCGTGATGATATATAGCCTTTCTTGATAAATGGGCTATCTAACACTGAATGTTTTTTTCAAATCGGACCGGTAGTTCCTGAGATTAGCGCGTTCAAGCAAACAAACTCTTCAGCTCTATATATTAGTATTGATATAAATCTTGATCTGAATTAATATATCTTGAATGCATTTCTTTTTAGCTTAAAGCAACATAATACGAGTACTACCCTAGCATCAATTTACTGCTAACTATAGTAGAAACGAGATTAGTTACTACCTGAGTAATGAGAGTTTCGCTGGTACTACCTAGTGTAATTAAAGCTGCACTTTTTCCAACACTTAATTTACCTTAACATTCACTTTTCTACTTTTTAAGTAATAGATGACTAAATAGATAAGAAACCGAGATTAGTCCGTGTGGTAACAGACTAAGAATACAAGTGTCACAACCCCTTTCTTTCCCACGGGTGTCGTACGAGGCGACTAAGGGAAGTAAGCAATTATCATCCATTGTATTACTGGTAGTAGGGCTGGGTACCAAGTGGGAGCATTTACTCACTTGCTATCGGGCCCGAGCGGGTTGATACTACCATCTCCTTTGTGCCATGAAGCACATCGGTGTGTTTTAGTTGTAGTAGGAGATACCCGTTCATTCTTTCATTTCATATATGTGAGATGAAATGGTGAGCAGCGGCTTGACAATACTCTCGGTATAGTTGAGTCCATGAGCGACCATTACCTTTTACCATCATACGTAATAAAAAAAAGAAACTTACATAAGACACTCCAAATATAATCTTTTTTATTGCTTGTTAATACAGTGTCATTGTTTATATGGCTAAAGGATTCAGCAATAATTAGTATACTGGCAAGAATGTGTGTTGTCCACTATAAACATCGAGACAAGATGTACTTATAACGGGTCGGGCAATGTTCCTAAGCTTTTTCGTAAAAAGAAAACTAGACGTCGTGGGATGTCTACCAGATGTGAAACATCGGAATAATTTTGTAGAAATAAAATGATCATAAATTGACAAAGTACTCCTCAACATGAATCAAACGAGTATAAATTCGATAGGGTTGCGTTGTTTCATTACAAAGTTACTGTGGCCACCTTCCAGCTCCATCATCAAACCTTGGATACCATCTAGAGACAAAGTACTCGTCAAGACGAATCATACGAACCCAAACTCGATGGGGTTGCGCTGTTTCATTACAGAGTTCCTCTGTCCACATTCCAGCTCCATCATCAGATCAGCTTCATGCCATCATAATATTGCTATGTCACGCGATATACATATGCTTGTAAAATTTCAGTTCAATCGGAAACCGGGAAGTGTGTAAAATTTTACTTACAAAATTTGAACGGGACAAGTAAAATAGAAGCGTTGTCACGCGATTTTACCCTCCCTCCGCATTAGATGTTTCACATCAAATATTCTCAGTAGCAGCCTAGAGTTTGGAAATGTGCCCGGTAGACGGCAATAGGCTCGCCCCTATTACGTGGGACTTAAACATAGCTGTCAAACCGTGGGTGTGTAATACACCTCTGCCTACCCCTTCGGGGAATACAGGCTTGATGCTGTGTACTTATAAAGTCCAATAAAATTTTGTTTATTATTCAAAGGGTATTTATCCCACTTCTGAGATTAAGCAGCACTCTGTACTAGACGAAAAAATATTTGTTTGTTGACACTAAAAACTAGATACACTGTAGTGTGTCATGATGTAATTAAATAACATCTCCTCGGAGGGTAAAAGGAGATTCCGTACCGGAGCTAATTTTATTTATTTTACGAGGTGCTAATTGCACTTAAGCTGAATGACAATTACAGAGACGATGTAGCAATTTTTAACTTAGCACAGGAATTAAACGTTGTTTACTCGACTTTACAGCCGCATGCTATTTCGTTGTACCTTGTATTTTATGGCAGATTTAACAAAGTGAATAATGAAACAGATATATCGAATGTAATATAAGAAAATGTATCTCTGGTACATCTTTATGGTATGATTTTATATTAGTCGACGTAAGATGACCCATACTGCCGACTTAAGTTGCATTCTAAAATAGGGTTGACAGGCGGACCGGTCGTAAAACTCAGCCAAAAATCTTTCAGTTCGTTACACGAGTAATATAATATAATTCAGCTGTCCGAAGAAATCTGTTGAGATAATCTACCTACTTAGTCGGCACACAAACAGAATAATTTAATCTATAGCTACCATAGTAAAGGCGTAACAGAGTATATCTGTCTGATATTTGAGAAAAAATGAATACATTAGTCTCTGAACACAAAACTTCTTCTTTTAGAATTTTTTCTGCCCATCCGTTCATTTGGTTGTTTTTTCGGGCATCACGCAAATACAAATTAGCGGATAATGATGCAATTTTTTTTTTAATTGCTCTTGATTATACTTAAAAACTGGTATATATTTTATCCCACTACTATATCGGGAACCTGAGATATAACCTAAAAAGTAGCTTTTGGCTGAGGCGGACGTCCTGGCAAAGGCTAGTTTAACTATATAGTAACGATCTATTAATAAAAGGATCGGCTAGAATTGATAAAATATAATTAATAAAAAGCATTATTTTTGGAAAAACGAACAAGCAATGTAACTTTGAAACACAGAGTTAAAGGAATGAATAAGAAGGTAATCTGCCTGTAAAACGTTGTCAATGAGTAAATTTGTATTTTAATCTGGGCCGAGATGGAGAAGTGGGGCATTAGGCTGCTCGCTTGTTGTTTTATATAGCGTTTTTCGAAGCGTGGAAATAGTAGTAGGTATCTGTTTTTACTATAATTTATTATTACATATCCAAACTAATTATGTGAAGTGTTTTTCAAAATTGCTTATTTCGTCAAGAACTTCGGAAAAACAATAAAATATAAGCTTCTTCAAATACACAAAATATCCAAAGATTCACCATAACGTTTCAATATTCCGCAAAAATCCGATGGCCACCTTCTAGATCATCAGACCCTGAATACCATCTAAAGACAAAGTACTCGTTAAGAAGAATCAAATGATTCAAAACTCGATAGGGTTGCGTTGTTTAATTACAGAGTTCATGTAGTCACATTCCAGCTCCACAATCAGACCCTGGATATCATCTAGACACAAAGTACTCGGCAAGCCGAATCATACGAGCCCCAATTCGATGGAGTTGCGCCGTTTCATTATAGAGTTCCTATGTCCACCTTCCAGCTCCATCATCAGATCAGCTCTATGTCATCATAATATTGCATTGTCATACGATCTACACATGCGTGTAAAATTTCAGCTCAATCGGAAACCGGGAAGTGTATTTAACTTGCAAAAACTTGTACGGGACAAGTAAAATAAAAGCGTCGCCACGCTAACAGCCGATTTCACCCACTGTGTGAATCGGCTGTATTAGATGTTTCACATCAAAAAGTATCCACTCATACTTGACTAATATATCAACGCACAGCCCAAACTCTAGAGACTAGAACCGTCCAAATTTACATATTTTTTGAACATTGCAGGTGAGCATAAAGAAAGGATTTTATGCAAATTCTCTCGAGATTTTGTTACTACTAAGACGCCAGCGAAGCTGCGGTTAATTTTCTAGTATTATATTATCAATAAATAAATAAAAACTAGTACTTATAAAGATATGATTACTTGAGAAAGCGGAATATGTAAGATACCTACTACGTGTCTACGTACCTTGAAATGTTGCACACATATTGCCTTGTTGGCGGGCAAAAGTGTCCGTAAACGCTCACCACGTCTTTCAAGGCAACGAACAGGGTAGTACGGGGCCTTCACCCACTAAATAAACCCACCGTGTGCCGTCTTTCTACCTGTACTGCCTGGCCACTGGAACTGTTTTACATCACTTCAGTGGTACACACACACATATTGCCTGGAGCGCAGAAAAGAACATAGAAGCTAGTATCTTTTTTTTTATTTAGCCAGAAAAAAAAATACCTAACCGCACACCCCGTCGTTCGGGGCAACGAACAGGGTAGTGTGGGGCTCTTACCCACTAAAGAAACCTGCCGTGTGACGGCTCTCCGCCTTTATTGGTTGACCACCGGAACCATATTACATTCCTTTAGTGGTCCGCCGGCGGCTTACCCTTTCGGGTACCCTCAAATAGAAGCTAGACCCTAAATAAAAGGTAAAATAATGTAAAAATCTGTTGTCTAAATATGTGAATCATGTTTTAAAGACGTATAAAATCTTTGATCAAAGATTGAAAATAAAATTGTTGGAGTAAAATGGATTGCTCGTAAAAAATATTGCTATACTAAATTCTTGGGATTTGTTTTTCTAACAAACATAACCAAGATGGCGAGCTTAATCTTTAATTAAATCTATTGTGCTGTAGTCTATAATATAATACGATTTAAGGATTTATGCTCCCTATAGGAACTAGCTTTTGCTCGCGAATTCATCTGTGTGGACCCAAGAATTGCATCACTATAATATATTAGTACTTACTTCACTCTATGGTTGATTACTCGTATTTATCGCTATTCAAAAATAGTTCTCATAGGAACTTAACATTTTTCCGAAATAAAGAGTTTTTTTTATTTTTAACGTTTTACAGTCTGCTTCTTTATTTGATCAAAAGATAAAATTAGAGTGATAAGTATTCTTTATTTCCAAATTCTTACATTTTATTATCAGGTGTCTCTGTACTATTTAATAGACTTAGTAGATTTGTATTTTGAAGCTCATGCCGGCGAAGTAGTAGGGAGAAGTTAGTTTAAAATAAAATATAAAGTTGATTTATGTAACTCTAAAAAACATAGCATCATGCCTGTATTCCTGAAGGGGTAGGCAGAGGTGTATTACACACCCACGACCCATCAGCTGTGTTTAAGTCCCACGTAATAGGGGGTGAGCCTATTGAAGTCTACCGGGCACATTTCCAAGCTCCAAGATGCTACTGAGAATTTTTCTAATTTTTTTTACGAAAAATCTCAATAACTCTTGGGTTGGCAAATGAATGAGAAAAATGAAAATGGGAATCGAACCCGAGACCTCATGATCAGCAGTCGCTTACACTACCGCTGCACTACAGAGGCAGTTTATGTAACTCTATCATAATAAAACAAATATTTGGCAACGCAACAAATGACGGCAATTAAATTATGTTTTGTTTAATACTAGAACCTACCCGCGGCCCCATCCGCATGCACTTCAGAATATAAATACATCACTCTAAGAGCGGATTCAACCAAACAAGAATACATTTTATTCCTAGAATAAATCGCTACTTACTCGAGAATAAATCAATTTTACATTTTACCAACAACAATTCGAAGAATAGCGAGCCTATTTGGGAATAGTCACTATACCACCGATAAGCATCGAATAAGGAGTTAATCCAAGAATAAAAAAAATAGCTTTTTTGTGCTGTCATTTTTCGAAACCAATATCGGTTTCGGGCGCGTGACAGCTACTTTCTCACGCTATAATACGACAAATAAGAGTTGAGATGAGTTAAGCTATACACTGTCCCGTTTGTAGAACAATTTCTTTTTGCTGGGTACTACATTCACTTCGCTATTCGCGAATAGCTATTCCAAGTATAAGCGATACGTCAGATGGCGTGGAAAAACGACTTTTGATTATCTAAGAGAATAAAATCGTGGAATAGATTATTCTCGGTATAGTTATTCTTGTATATATTTGGTCGAATCCAATCTAAGACATATAAATTATCCATAAAAGCTATCGCACAGGAATCGGAATGAAGAGAAGCCTATGTCTTTAACTGGGCGCCAGACTATATCTGTGCGAAAACAACATCGTAACAAACAAATAAACAAACAAACTCACTTTCGCATTTATAATATTAGTAACGATATCACGAAAATCCAATTACGCTTTAAAAATAAACTACACATATTATATTAGAAAGTATTTCGTATAGGATACTCTAAATTAAAAAATAAATCCATTTTGAAATTGGCTTGTGAAGTCAGCCCACTCGCAAGGGACTGTGTGGTGTACTACGGCCCTCTCACCATTTTTTTTTTTTTTTTTTTTTTTTTTGTTTAGGCGGGAAAAAATGTACCTAACCGCACACCCCGTTGTTCGGGGCAACAAACAGGGTAGTGTGGGGCCCTCACCCACTAAATAAACCCGCCGTGTGCCGTCTCTCCGCCTTTATTGGCGGACCACTGGAACTATGTTACATTCCTTCGGTGGTGCGGCCCTCTCACCCTGAGAGGAAATTCGTGTCCAATAGTACAACTATGAAAAGAGAGGACAAAAAAGAATAAACAACTAAACGCATTTCATACAAATGAAATTTAACATATCTACAGGCAAACTATAGCTTGCATAAACACTATAGAATATTGTAATAATTGGATTTCGATGAAATTATTTGTGTATGTTCAAGTGGATTCTAGGATGGTTTAGATTCAAAATTGGGCCCTGTTAATAGCGCTGCGGTAGGGTATCAGAATTTTTTAAAACACAAATCTAACAAAAAAAATCACACACAATCAATTCCATATTTTTAATGAAATACTATCCCTAGTCTATTATACTCCATCCAAACGAAACGCGAATGTTCGGACAGAACGGTCCACTGGTATTCTATAAAAAAAAAATATTTTTTTATCTTTAGTACATGACTTGATTCGAACAAAAGCCCTTGTCAGTTGATAAAATATCCAACTGAACACCGCATATAAGATTATACCTCTAAGGTTATCACGAAGTACGTACACGTTAGCCATTTTTAAACAATAAAGATCTTTTAAAAATCCCCGCTGCGCTTATCACAAAGTCCCCGACCGTATTCAGTTCCCTAGCTTCGGCTTAAAACCTTTTGAATATTTTAATTAAGCTCCTTTATATTTTGTGCAGGGATAACCCAAATTATGTCCGAATCTGTTGTTATTTTTATACCCACGTCCTCTTTAACACTTGTCCAAACGCTTTCCACTGATCTATCGTAGGAGTTGCTCTGAGCTGAGGGCCCCATACTACCCAATTCGTTGCCCCAAACGACGGAGTGTGCGGTTAGGTAAATTATTTCCCGCCTAAACAAAAAAAAAGGAGTTGCTCTGAGCTACCAAAACCAATTTTCAATCCGATCGACGTGTCTAAAAAGAAAGAAAAACATAAAAGTCACCCACCCTGATCACAACAAACATTTAGCACAGATTTTTATTTATCCGTGTCGTGACGGACTAAGAATACAAGTGGCATCACCCAATTCTTTCCCACGGGTGTCGTACGAGGTGACTAAGGGAAGTAAGCAATTATCACGCATTGCATTACTGGTGGTAGGGCTGGGTACTAAGTGGGAGTGCTCACATGCTAACGGGCCCGAGCAGGTACTACCATCTCCCGTGTGACCGGCCATGAAGCACATCGGTGTGTTTTGGTTGTAGCGGGAGCCGTTAATTCTTTCAATTCATATCTGTGAAATGAAATGGTGAGCAGCGGCTTTACAATACTCCCGGTATAGTTCAGTCTATGAGCGACGATTACCATTTACCATCAGGGCCGTGGTTCATCTGCCACCGCTGCATACGCAATAAAAAAAATATCGAAAAATATACCAGAAGCACTACATCGCCACGGCAGATCTAGTATGCATCAAAATGCGTTGCGTTATTGTACCCGCAGCGTGTTATAAGCACGCTGCGTGTAGTTGTACCATAGCGCAAACGTATAATGGTTCCAGCGTTCAAGTTTTTATTGTGATTTTTGTAATTGACATCAGCTGTTTAAGTAGAAACATTTTTTGTGATAAGTACTGGAAAATTGATCAAAGGCATGGTTACAAAATTTCGACGGATAAATATGTGCTAATTAAAAAGTATTTTACCTACTTTGATCGTTCCAGTACTACCATGTAATAGTGTGAGCCTATTGCCATCTATCGGGCATATTTAAAACTAGCAATATTGAACATTTAAAACAGTCAAAATCATTATACCTAATTCTATTTTTTTTTTTCTTTAAAGTGCAAGTCACTATTTGTCACATTTTAAGTTTTTTATTAAACTTGATGAAAACGCAAAATATTTGTATGATTGTAGACGGTACTTAAACACGTAAAAAATATCCTAATTTGATGAGCTTTATTAGCATTTTTCTAGAAAATCCGGTGAAGTAGGGATATAAAATGTATTTATAATTGTATATACACTTAAAACACTATAAATTAAGGTAAGTTTTATTAAATTACAACATGATACAATACGAAACCATAGCCCATACATTTGTGGGCATTCTCCTTTCAGGATACGAACTTGCATCTTCCTCTACCCGGGAGGATGCTTCAGACCGCTAAGCTATCGTAGAAGAAAATTCCCAATTGCTACCTTTGCATTGTAATCTTATAAGTTTGCTTTTAAATTGAAAAGCGACGATAAAAACCTAAATTAAAGGTTTTACAAAGTTTGCTACATCAAACCAATTAATGCTAACTTAAAGCTAAATGCTTTCATTATCCCAGGTCTACTTATCTTGATTACTTAGGGTTTTTCGATACTCACAACATATATTGCCAGTCAAACGGCATGTTACCCAAAAAGGTAAAACGCGATTATCGAGAACTCACTTTCGATGTATTGACTCGATAAAATACGTAATTATAGTACTTCTAAAGTAATGCATATTTCTTCAAAGGTCTCTTTACGACTTTGGTGGAAAGAGTACCTGGTGGTAAATGGCAATCGCCGTTAATGGAATACAAGTTGGTACTTATTGAAATTACGTTCTAGCGATGTTCCATAAAGTACTTTTGTGTGTAGTATTTGATCGTGTTCTCATGTTTAAGATTTTGGAAATGGAAACTTTTATAATGCACACTTAGCTCACATCACTGACATGTTGTACGTGCGAAAATGGCAGTGTACAACCATCTATCGAAACAAATCTTACTAAATGCCGTCCGTCCGTAATATGAATTTAAAAGCTGCTAGCCTTTGCCCGCGGCTACGCCGCAGCATTTTTAGGTAATATAATGGTAGGATTCCTGATATACCACCGAAGGAATGTAACCCAGTTCCAGTGGCCCGCCAATAAAGGCGGAGAGACGGCACACGGCGGGTTTCTTTAGTGGGTGCAGGCCCCACACTACCCTGTTCGTTGCCCCAAATGAAAAAAAGTTTCCTGATATAATAGCGGGATAAAATGTATACCAGTTTTTAAGTCTAATCGAGAGCTATCAAATAAAAGCATCAAAATCCGTTCAGTAGTTTTTGCGTGATGCGCGAACGAACAAGCAGACAAACAGACAGAAAATCTAAAAAAAATGCTTTGTGTTCATACACCAATTCTCAATAAAAGTTTCAAGTTTAGAAATGTGCCCGATAAACGGCATTATTCACGTCCTCTACTACATGGGACTTCAACATAGTTCGTTCCGTAGTTTTATACTGCACTTCTGCCTATCCTTTCGGGGATACAGGCGGGAGCGTAGTCTCACACTTATAATGTGAATTAAATGTGTACTTAACTTTTTCATGTTTATTACTATTTCAATCGCCACTTATAATGATATTCCGTCGTTATTTTACAAATAACTGCCTGACTGAGCCCGAATTAAACGGATCATTATTTTTATGAAACGCTAATTAAGCTATTAATTTTGATTTTATGTTTATGTCCATGAGATCTTTATAACAAGAGTTCAAGTTACTTAAGTGGCTCTGAAACTGATTAACGACTGCTGTTTTATAGATATAGACTGCTTATAATAAAACTTACAAATTGATATTTATTTTGGTAACTTTTAATTATATTTCAATACGTTCAACACTATAATTGCTAATAAAATATTTATTACTTGACTGTTAAGGATAAGCTAATAATGCAGCAATTAATTAATTTATTTGTAATAATCTGAGTAATTGTTAGGCATAAATCTGTCCCAATTTATGTACTTATTCCGACTATCCGCATGTGTTCAGTCTATTTCCACCATGTTTTTTTTTAAGTCACCAAACCTTCAAGTAAGCAGCCTGTTACTCCACGGTATCTAATCTCCGACCTTTTTTTTATATTCGATGGGTGGTGAACAGGCATACAGCCTTACTTGATGGTAACCGTTAAAAATTTATAAAATCATATTACTATGGGTAGATGAAACCGTTGAAACAACATATCAGCTTTGGACATCTACCATCTAAGTCCACCCGTGATCATGAATGCTGTAAAGTATTCGAAACGTCGGGATAGCATAAAATCAAGTAAACGCGATAGATTCCGTAAACGTAGTTTTATTTAAAAAAGGATAGGAGGGATACTAAGGCGAGGACCGGGTGGTTGGACCGGGGAACGAGTATAGGGATTTGGGCCTCCGGCGCTCTTACTCACCATACGAAACACAACGGTAGGCGTAACTACCATTGTTACACGGTGATCTTTTGTGAGAGGGTGGTACTTCGGCCCATTCGTGGTGGGATAAACAAGGTTCTTCCAATATAAAAACCTCTAACTTTTCTATTCTAAAGACTAGCGAACCTTCGCCAAATATAGCCAGCCCATTGCCACTCAAAATTTTTAAATTCTGCAATCTGCGCGGGGCCGGCTTTAGAATTGACCCACCCCTTCTTCACCCATGGGAGTCGTAAGAGCTGACTGAGGGAATACCAGGGGAATAGGCAGCAGCACTCCCTCGAGTATTAACAACATCCACTGCGATCGCCAACCCTCCTGGCAAGCGTGGCGATTACGGCACTATCCCCCATATGAGCGAAACAGCACAGGACCGCTCGTTGTGGCGTTCTCTTGGGGAGGCCTATGTTCAGCAGTGGACGTCGAAAGGCTGATGGATGCATGGATGATGGTGAGCATTACCTATCTATAGCTTAGTAAGTGATTTCGAACCAGCTGACTAACTTACTATAAGTACCTATATTACAGATACCTACTATATTTTATCTTCCAAGTATACCATAATTGTCTACGAACAACGTTTAAGAGACACAAATTATCTTCCGTGTAGATAGGCTCGTTATGCAAAAATATAGAAAATTCAATTTCTTTACCTTACCACGGCGTCGACAATTTATTTCTTATAAAATTCCCGCTCAAAAATTAAAGAATAAAATGTATGGATAGAACATTTTACCGAACGAGGGTGGGCTTATTTCGGTGGTGATTTTCGTCACGTATTCAACGTTTCAACTTAATTTGCTACGAAATATATATACTGTTTTTGTTAAAACAAAACAAAAATGTTTTGCCAACTAGGTTTTTTAATGATTGTGTATGAACCAGCTATCCAATAATCTTAAGTGATTCCAATAAAGAGTTTTAAGCGACTTTGTAATTTTTTTTATACTACGGGTGGTAAACAAGCATACCGCCCACCGAATGGTAAATGGCTACCGTAGGCCTATACGTGCTACTACTGAAGGAATGTAATATAGTTCCGGTGGCCCGCCAATAAAGGCGGAGAGACGGTACACGGCAGGTTTCTTTAGTGGGTGAGGGCCCCACACTGTTCATTGCCCCGAACGACGGGGTGTGCGGTTAGAAAAATTTTTTCCCGCCTTAACAAAAAAAAACCAACTCCATGAAAAGAGAGTAAGTACCATTTTGATAAAAAGTATTTTCTAAAGAAAAGCCGTATAATATAGATTACTACACCATTTCAATCATTTCGATACATCAATATATGAATTACACGCCTTTCAAAATCCTATACCAAACATAGCAAAAGGCTTTCACAGGAAATTAATTCTGACAGATCGTTTAAGTTCAACTTTTATTCGTATTCTATTAATATTATCAACGTGAAAGTCAATCTGCTTTACAAATAAACGTTTTTATTACCTCTCAATAGTTATTCAGTGTTTTGTCTTTTAGTTATTCAGTGTTTTGTCTTTGTCACTAATATGACAGTTTGACATTGAAAGAACGGAACAAATCACTAATAACTATTCGGAGCTTAAACAATGTTTATTAGTAAGGAAGAATAAGTTTAGATGTTTGATATAATTATAATCACGCATAAATGGTCGAAAGAGTTTTGATGAATTTATTTACAATTTATCACTGAAAAAAGGTCAGTGAAGAAAAGCGTTGTAATGAAACCTACATGCACTCCAGAGAGATTTCCTCGGCAGCTTGTGAAGTCTGTCAAGACGCACTGGGCCAGCGTTGTAGACTATCGCAATAATGTCTGCAAATACACCCGACAGAGATGCCATCTAAGACCACTGACGTTGTAAAGGCACGGGTTCGATTCCCGGCCTATACACCATACCGCGGTGGCCGTGCGAGTTTAATTCTCGGGGACTGACCGCCGCTGCGCCGCTCGCGCATTGTGATCCCATTCGGGGATCATCGCTCGGCTACCTTCGGTCGGGTCCGCCTCCCGATCCCTGCGAGCGGCCGGCCAGTGCATTGTTTCAGATATATAAAAGTACTCTGTGGTGCATTGTCTACAGCGATCCGACGTGCACACCGCGTTCAATCGTACTAGCAAAAATCTGTTTAGAACTTAAGAGTATAGATACTTAGGTTTAGAATCACACGTAGCATAAATTTAAAAGTTAACTGTAACGATCAGTGCATTATACGAACCATTACTTTATACCGGCGTTTCAATCGCATCTTTGGGTGGACCTACGCCTATACCTAACGTAATAAAAATGGACGTCAGCTCTAGTACAAATTTCCCGAAAAAAGTGTCTCTAGTCAATAGACAGTCTATATTATTACATTCAAACCTCTACATTCTAATTTGAAACCTTATACCATTATAACAATGTTGAGTTTTCTTTGCGATATTTTATTAGCTTAATATGTAGATTCTACCAATAGGCCGCGCCACTATTCACCTTATGCAGCTTCTAGTGCATATATTTTTTACATTTTATTTGAGTAGTTTTTACACGTTTTCTCAATACAGTATGGCATATTGCACCTACAGTCAAGTCGGTCGATCAAACGAAACTGGCGTGCGATTGTTTCTCTTTTGGCGTTTTCTTTTTCTTTTGATTCAGACACTTGTGCGCGGGTATATATACGAGGTCCATTTGTTGGTAGGTCAATTTCCACGACATTAAGAAGCAATATGTTATCGAAATTCATAGTCCCGCACAGATATCACGATGACTAAATTGGCAAAGCATCTGAAACAGTTTTCCAGGAGATTCCAATTCTAATCCTGCTCGTGAATTTTATTTTCGCAGTCACATTTGACACTGTGTTTGCTCAATGGCCGAGCATATCAAGTGCTTAAAATATACAACATATAGCATCACGCCTGTAATCCCCAAAGGGGTAGGTAGAGGTGTATTACACACCCACGGTTCGCCAACTATGTTTAAGTCCCACGTAATAGGGGGCGAGCCAATTGCCGTCTACCGGGCGCATTTCCAAACTCCGGGCTGAGAAATTTTCTTTTTACGAAAAAGCTTAATAGCACCGCCCGACCCGGGGATCGAACCCGAGACCTCATGATCAGCAGTCGCTCACACTACCGCTGCACCACACAGGCAGTACATACAAATATTGTATTGCTTTGAGTTAATGTTGCCTCATCGCGTAAAGTTCATAAAATAAAACAAAGTATGCTTATGTTATGAATACATTGTGCGTATTTCATATATTATGTTCAAAGTTGTTTGCCAACAAGAAACTAGTTTTAGATATGCCTCGGGGATACGAATAGGAGTTATGTGATTTTCGATATTCCGACCCCAAAATGTTTTGTCAACTAGTATAATAAAGGTGTAGGAGGTAAAAGTATAGTTGGCGTAAAAAAAATTGTCTGAACGTTATTATCATACATTTTTTCGATTTCGACTTTTCTGATATAAGATGTAACCTTTTTTATTGCTATTGATGGCAGACGAACCACGACCCACCTGATGGTACGTGGTAACCATCGCATATGGACTCAACTATACCGAGAGTATAGTCAAGCCGATGCGTCCATTTCATTTCTCAGATATGAAATGAAACAATAAGCGGCTATATTCTGCTATAGCCAAAACACACTGACGTGCTTCATGACCGGTCATACATGAGACGGTGGTACCGACCCGTTCGGGCCCGATAGCAAGTGAGTACCCAGCCCTACCACCAGTAATGCAATGGGTGATAATTGCTTACTGGTGGCTAACACATTACTTACTGACTACTTTTTATTAATAAAAATGTTGGATTTCTAAGAAATGGTTATTTTTGCATAGAGATAATGTATATCCCATACGTTCTTCAATAGCTATACTACTGTCAAACTGTAACAGAGCTGTGTGCAGCATATGTACATTTAATATATTATTAGGAAAAAAAAATTACTACTGAACGGATTTGATGAAACTTTTTCGTTTGAAAAGTATAATTAGGCTTAAAACCGGTACTACACGTTTTATTTCACTGTTATATCGACAACTAGCGGTATAACTAAAAAATGCTACTCGTAAATTTGACAGTCGTGGAGGCGTGGGTAAAGACTGGTATATTATATTAACAGAAAAACCTTACGACGACGAAGCCGTGGGCATGAGCTAGTACAAAAATAGATTTGTCGATACTAAAACAAAAAAAATTAAGAGATTTTTGAATTTTAGTATTGTTTGAGCGGCCTTAGACGGAGCTTGCAAATCCCAGCTTAAGACTCAAATTCCAATCCCTAAACAATGTCTGGCACGGGCATGTATGAGAATCCCTATCACCCGTTTCTGCACCTAATTGAATCTGGGATCAGAATCACAGACTTAAAGAATTCCCGCTTCGACGATTCCCCGCTTTATTACACTTTGGACGTGCCGTTTATTGAGGAAGGCACAGAATTTAATTTGAAATTTATTGTTTATTTGATATTATTTATTTGAAGTTATGAAAAAAAAAATACTATTACGGAATACATCACGTCTTATCGATCTAGTATCCCAATATTTCGAATACTTTACAGTATCCAGGTTCATTAAACGTGTTATATTGCGTAAAAATAGGTTTATTTTACATCTATTCAGCCCTCAATTTTGTCCATTGCGAAATAAGAAACAAAAATTTTATAATTGTGACTGTAATTAACTCTCTCGTCTATGTTTTAACGGAACGAAATCAGTCGAGAACTTTCTGAGAATGGACTGAGCTATATAAGGCTGCGCGGGCCGGCGCACTGTGTCATAAATATTCGTTTAATAACACAGTGAGTAGTGTGCGTCGATGGAGTCTTCCTAGTAAGTTTCTATCGCCATTGGTATTTGTACCTGAGGGGAGCCCTCATACTTTGGGGGGTGATTGCTAACTCCTGTCTGTATTTGTTCCGATAGGTGAGGATACCTCATACCTGCCAGCTGACCTTTCTTTTTTTCTTTTTGTTATGGCGGGAAAAAATGTACCTAACCGCATACCCTGTCATTCGGGCCAACGAACAGGGTAGTGTGAGGCCTTCACCCACTAAAGAAACCCACCATGTGCTATTTCTCCGCCTTTATTGGCGCGCCACCGGAACCATAATATGGTTTTTCATTCCTTCAGTGGAACCTGCCAGCTGACCCTAAGGTCGGGGTAGTGTGGAGGCTCTGTTAGCGTCGGGTCTTTTCGTCATAGTGTTCTTCTTTCGTTCCGTCTTATCGTCATAGTCTGCTGCTCGAATACACATACGAAAACATATCTACGTGGCTGCGAGACGCGCGCCGGAACTAGACGCCGGACAAGTCTCCGGTAGGCAGCCATCTTGTGTTACCGCTTGTACCTTCGTAACAGGCGGACTTGGTACTTCTTAATTTACTTATATACAATCGTGGCTGTGCGGAGCAGACCCTGGCGTGGTAACATGAAGTCAGCCCACTGTGATGCTACGCAAGCTATGAACCCAGCATTTGCGGTCCATATCTAAGCCAATGTACTAATCGGAACCCAATGGAATGCGACCTTGGGATTTAACAGTAAATGCATTTTGCTAGATAACTACCATTCCGAAATTCTTCCATCAATCAAATTTAATAGTCCATTGTACATTTAATTATGATTACCATTTATGTAACTAATAAGAGTCTCATGTGTTTCTTTAAGCTACCGCCCTTTTTTTTGTTAAGGCGGGAAAAAATGTTCCTAACCGCACACCCCGTCGTTCGGAGCAACGAACGGCCTTTACCTACTAAAGAAACCCACCGTGTGCCGTCTCTCAGCCTTTATTGGCGAGCCACTGGAACTATGTTACATTCCTTCGGTGGTTTAAGCTACCACCCTTCCGGTTTGTATTATTGTAGGTAAAGTAATTAAGTATCTGGTTAAGAGTCTAGTTCTATTTCTAAGTAAGCTTAGCTATACTAACCTAATATGTATTGCCATAAAATGAGCAGTGTTTATTAAAGATATAAATTTTCAATTGTTTCCAAAAGTTATTTAATTTACAGCAGTATCACCCTGTCCTATATAATATGAGGTTAGGTAGGATAGTCATGTCTTTTTACTTAACCCACGTCATAATATTGCTGGGCGTTTTGGTGTGTAGGTAACCAACCAAAACGATTTCACAAATTTCGCAGCTTTAATAGAAAGTTTTTTTTTCATTGACCACCACATTATAGGATATCTCTATGACGCGAGTGAAGCCACAGATAATGCGCTAGTTATTTATAAAGCAAGCAATTTATCCCAAGGTGAAAAATCGCATTCAGATATAGGTAGTTAAAAAAATAATTTAACATAAATGAAAACTTAGGTACTAAAATATAACGAAAACATTTATCCCGATGCGTTGAATCAAACAATTCTCATCGAAATATCTAGATCTTGAGATCTAGCATCAATCTTTTATGCTTGACAACGACCTGCTTGTCAGAAAAAACGCTTTTCACTAGTAGCGAGACAAACAAAAAGGCACTTTAGTATACAATGACAAGTCATCAATTTGCTTGGAGAGATGTTTGACGCCATTTTGTTTATACATAAGTAATGTACGGGTAGAAGCACTTATGTAAGTGTGAAACCTTTGTCGAGTATTCTAGAATGTTATGAGTCTGTCTGTCTATTTAATTCAAGCGTTACTTGCGGTAGTAAAAGCCGTCTTTTTATAAAACTAAGAGGATAAGATAACATGCGACACCCCCAATGTTAAGGTTTTATTTATTCATTACCTACTACCCTATTATTGGAGACAGATTTCTCAATAGCCCGAAGTGGGTCATCACTCAATTATTAGACTGTACAATCCCAAATAGAATTCTGACAGGCAAGCAAGGTTTCTCGCGATGTTTTCCTTCAGCACGTACTGGTATATATTTAAAGACAACACCCTTTTTTTGTTAAAGCGGAAAAAATTACCCTTATTACACACCACATTGTTCAGTGCGACGATCAGACTAGTGTGGGAAACCCGTTTAGCTGTTTGGAAGTCATGATGCCACAGGCAGTCACAGAAATAGACGTTGGACTTACAACGCCCCGATTACGACAGTTGTCAAAAAAATATCTATCTATCTATCAGCCTTTGATTGTCCACTGCTGGAGATAGGCCTCCCCTAGGATAATATACCCCATATTGCCATAATCGCCACGCTTGGCAGGCGGGTTGGCGATCGCAGTGGATGTTTTTAGTACACAGAGGAACGCTGCTGCCCGGTCCCCCGGTAATCCCTTAGTTGGCTTTTACGACTCCCATAGGAAGAGACGGGGTGGAGTTATTCTTGATGCCGGCCCCACACGGCCCCAAAAAAATATAGTTTTTTAGAATTATAAGATAGATTTTTGCTCTAAAACACGCAAATAAGATTAGCAGGTAAAGTGCTTACAGAAAATTTAAGTAAGCAGAAAATACAGCGGATAAAAGATTATACACGAGGGCCTCGTGGCGTAGTCGGTAGTGTAACCGACTTCCGTGCACGAGGTCGTGGGTTCGATTCCTACTCAGGACAGTTATTTCTGTGATAAACACTGACATTTATACTGCGTCTGGGTGGTACTCATAGCACAAGCGTTAAGCTTAGTTTGGGACCAGAGGACGTTGTGTGAAAATGTCCGTGAGTATTTATTTATTTATATTAAAATTATCATATCTTCTTCAGAGATTTCAGCGTCTTTAGCTTTTATATGATATGTGGGAGGCAAACAAGGATACCGCCCACCTGATGGTAAGCAGTTACCGTAGCGTACAAGCGCTAGCATCACCAGAGGCATCACTCAAGTGTCGCTATCTCCAGGGAATGGCATAAGAGATGGAGAAGAAGTATAATAAGGAGAACATAACATAGCATCACGCCTGTATTCACCCAAGGGGTAGGCAGAGGTTTATTATATACCCACGACTCGCCAGCTATGTTTGAGTCCCACGTAATAAGGGGCGAGCCTATTGACGTCTACCGGGCACATTTCCAACTTCCTTCTCTCTGCTACTGAGAATTTTTCTTTTTAGGAAAAAGCTCAATAACATTGCCCGACCCGGGGATCGAACCCGAGACCTCATGATTAGCAGTCGCATACACTACCGCTACACCACCGAGGAGGCAGTAATAAGGAGAAGATAGAAATAATAAATAGAAGACAGGAAGGGGCTTTGGGTCTCCGGCGCTCTCACTCACCATACGCTCTAACTCTATTTGTTTAGTGATTACGGCGCGAAAATCTAACAAATAAACAAACTCACTTTCGCATAGGATAAAGATTTACTCACTCAAAGTTTTCAACCAAACAAACAAAATAAATATTACAATTAGCATTCTCAATTCCCAACTTTCTTTTACATCAGCAGAATTAATTTCTGCAGTACCAGGCGCACAGGGCATTGCTAGAGTTACTAATAATCAAAAGGATTGAATTTAATCAAGATTTCAACTTAATTACCTCTTGGAGACTTTGCGTGGATGTTTGACTGCGGACAGCCCGATGGTGTTTACTGTGGCTGAATGCACTTTGCCAGACATTTCAAAATTTGCTTGCAACTTGATACTGTCTGTGTGGTTAGGCAAATTGGGCCGACTATTTCAGAGCGCAACTTAATTATAATGTTGCATTCAGAAAGCAAATTTAAAACTGAAATATTCGTGTCCTGTAATTTGTTTTGTATTGAATGGAATACACGAAAATTTATAAAATGTGGATGCATTTTAGTAGACACAATTTTTGAATTAAACTTTTAGCTTCAGGCAGCACAGAACCACTAGTCAAATGGACTCTTAGAGCATTATTTCCAGAAAAGCTGAAGGATAGATGGAAGAATAGCTAAGTAGGAAGACCAATCAATTCACATAAAAAAGTCTCAAATCAAAAATTAGATCCCCTCGGAGTGTGACCCTGACTTTTCGAAGCTATCTATTTCGTTGTAAAATATTACGTGCTTCCAAAAGTACATCGAGCTCTTTTTATCAGTTTGCATAAATATCAATGATAACTGATAATCATCTACCGGTATCGTTAGGTAGACAGAGGATATAATAGACCATTGAGCCCTTATTGGAGATCAATGTAATAGACACATTCTCAGCGTATGCAGTGCCGAGATAGCGAGATAGCAATAGTTTGACATATGATAACCGGAATAATTTTAGAAGATAACCATGTTTATAACTTTATAGACTAAAAATGTACCACCTGTTTTAGTCGGATAACTACAAAACATTGCAGTTATGCTTACAATTAATATATTACAACGTGTAACATTAGCGTATATAACGTGATTAATGAACGTTTTTTAAGCAAATACAAAGATAAGCTTGCATACCGATGATGGGGACGGTTGGCCAGCTTATTGTTGGGACCAAGTTTTGTCCGTGTGGTGATTGACTAAGAATACAAGTGTCACCACCCCATTCTTTCCCATGGGTGTCGAATGAGGCGACTAAGGAAAGTAAGCAATTATCAATGGATGTACGTTTGGTGGTAGGGCTGGTACAAGTTGGAGTACTCACTTGGTATCGGGCCCGAACGGGTTGGTACCACCATCTCCCGTGTGACCGGCCATGAAGCACATCGTTGCGTTTTGGCTGTAGCAGGAGATAGCCGTTTATTCTTTCATTTCATATCGGTGAAATGAAATGGTGAGCAGCGGTTTGACAATACTCTCGGTATAGTTGAGTCCATGAGCGACGGTTACCATTTACCATCAGATGGGCCGTGGCTCGTCTGTCACTATACATACATGCAATAAAAAAAAACTAGTTGAATTGGGTCCAAACAAATATAAGCATGGATAAAAAACTTGTACATGACATGTGTCTCGCTCACTATTGCTGTTACCTAATATGCGCATCCTTTTCTTCATCCTTAGTATTAAAATAGTAGTGAGTATATTATATCCTCTATCTTCGGATTGTTAACCCTTTTATTTATTTTTTACAAAGATTATACCTCTCTAACGAGTTTCTAATTCTCAAAACAAAGGCCGTCCGGCCAAAAAGGTTTAAATCTATTTTTTTCTCGTGATAAAATTGTTTGTTTAGTCTTAGATTCATAGTAATCTTAGCGACATTAAATCATAAATGAAGGACCACTGAGCGGTTTCCAAGAAAAAAACTGCGGAATCTTAATATTATGTATAATCGATTCCGTCTTTTGATTTAGCTAAGTCAAAAATCTTGACTATTAATATTTTTATATATAATAATTCAATCCAATACCTCTGTGCTTAGTCTACTTAATGAACAAACATTAAATTTCCAGAAGCAGGTCCAGCCAAAATACGTTAAACGACAAGCATTTTAAGTACTTTTTTCTGTGAGAATTACATCAATGGCGGAAGCAAAAGAAATGCTTATTTGCGGAAAAAATGTAAATGTCTGCTTAGTGGGTCGTTTTAGTTTTTCACAAGTGGTCCCTATGATAATCTTTAGGATTATTCAGAAAGTTTTCCTGTTGTTTGTCGTGACGGTTAATCTTGAGATTACATTGAAACAGATTAAGGCCTCTTTCTGCTTATCTATATTTCTTTTTTATTCAAACAAAACCAGTACTTGACAATATTCAACGACCATAGAGTGTAATGATAATTGCGAGGTTTGAGACCTGGTTTTTTGAGTTATGAAAATCTTAATTACCTACCTACCAAGCCAGTCGTTCTTGTTTTTGTTAAGGTGAGAAAATACAGGAACCTAGCCGCACACCCCGTCATTCGGGAGCAACGAATAGGGTAGTGTGAGGCCCTACAAAATAAGCCCGCCGTGTGCGCACTGGAACTGTGTGACATTACTTCAGTGGTAAGCAATTTCTTCTTCAGTAAACATATTATATATACTAATTATAGGTATTATATATATTAAAATTTAAATTGTTTTTTTTCTCGACTTTTGTCGGTTTTTTATAAATACCCCGTCCCGTTTCCCACGGGAAAAGAGACATTTACCTCCCCGTTAATTCGTTTTCTGGTGTCGTACCTATTCTTCCTCTTGCTCTTCCCCTCCCTCACCCTCTACCTCATCCTCGTCCTTTCACTGTTTGTGTGTTTGTTGCGTGTATGGGTATATTATGATCTATTTCTGGTGTATGTGGTGTGTGTGCAATTCTGTTGTCTTGTGGTGTAGTTGTAGTACTGTGTGGCGTGGGTGTGATGACATCTTCTGATTGTGTGTTTGGTGATTGGTGTGTGCCATGTCTAAATTGTTCTTGGCTATCTGTGTTATTAACAAAAACTGTATCTCCTAAAACTTTACTAATAATGTGCTAAATGCTGCTTGTTTTTGAAGTATTGTGATATCTATTGTGGTTTCTAATTTGCCTATGTGTCTATTGATACTTTTTGCTACCATACCGGTTGCGCCTATAACTATGGGAATAATGGGGGTTTGTGTGTTCCATAAACGGCTAATTTCTGTTTTAAGTAGATGATATTTGCTTAATTTTTCAATTTCTTTCGCTCCTATATTATAATCTGATGGTACTGTGATGTCTATTAAAAATGTTTTATTATTAATTTTATCTATATATTATATATATTATAGAATTATAGATATTATATATATGATATTATATATTATAGAGAAATACTACATTTCATAAGCAATAGGTGTATGTACGCAGTTGAAAATTAGGTTTGGACAAAATGTTCTTATAGTTTGTTCACCCCGTAAGGGTTAAAAATATTATCCCCTTCAGTAATAACATTTTATACAGGAAAATAGAAGTACCTAATACGCCCCTCTACAAGAATACACGAAACAGGAATAAACATATTACTTAGTTAGACATATCGTACGTGCAAAGTTAAGCGAAGCAGGAACTGTGTTCGTGAGCTTACAATGAATGTTCAGTCTGCAATTTGAACACAATTTCTGAATCTGTGTAAATTATTCGCAAACTATGGACAGTGGCTAATTATATAAGTTAGCGCGTATATAATTTAGTAGGTAGTTTGTTAAATCAAAGTAAAACCCATTTATATTAACAGCATTTAACTGCCTCGGTGGTGTGGCGACTGCTAATCATGAGGTCTCGGGTTCGATCCCCGGGTCTGGCAATGTTATTGAGCTTTTTCCTAAAAAGAAAAATTCACAGTAGCAGCCCGGAGTTTGGAAATGTCCCGGTAGACGTCAACAGGCTCGCCCCCTATTACGTGGGACTTAAACATAGCTGGCGAGTCGTGGGTGTCTAATACACCACTGCCTACCCCTTCGGGGAATACAGGCGTGATGCTATGTGTGTGTGTGCATTTTAAAATATCCTTAAAAATTAACTAAGAAGAATACACTAACCGATCCCGTCTTAGTGACATCTTCTCGGTGACTATATTCAACTGACCTCTATTGCTAAGCTTAGTTTGGGACCAGAGGACGTTGTGTGAAAAATGTCTATGAATATTTATTTAATTTATTTATACTCAGACTAAGAAAAAAATATAGACGGATCATTACAAACAATCCAGTGAAGCCATATTAAACCATGCCAAACTAGTAGTCACACACACTCACGCATACAAATACAAACAAAACCATGGCAAAATGAAGTGACACAAACAGTCAGTGTTACCGGAGTATGATTTAAAATTACCCCAAATTAATATTTAGAAATTTTTATATATATTTTTGGCATTTGACATGCTTAGCCATATACATTACACAAAGTGGAAAATGTGAAATCGAAAATAACAGTCACGAGCAGGATCTGTGAATTGACAATTTCGTACGTACCTTACGTACACGAATACATCGTCAACGCCATAATCCCTATATGATTTGCTGTAAACTGACTTAATACTTTTACAAGGTATACCTTTAAGTTTTAAACATAGAACTTTTTAAAATGTACCCAAATTATAGGGACTTTTTCCTTCCGGTAACAAAACTTTCATACGCACATCTTTAAAAAAGTTGCTTCACTTTTTAGTTAACAATGCGGTGCCCTTATTTTTTTATTAGTCTCTCTAAAAAAAACTGGAATGCCCCTATGATACTGGACGTATATATACTCGTAGTAAAATTCAAAACAAAAACTTTTATAAAATAATGCACAAAACATAAATATCTTTTTTAAATACAAAAGTAATATATTTTCTGCGACTTAAAATGTATAAGCCGAAGAATTGTCGCATTCATTGGGCAATAACGATGCAAAATGCTACAACGATCGTGCCAGTAATATATTCCCGCGTCTTTCTGACATAACATACGTGTCAACATCTAATAACGCTATCTCTTTCATGTATGAACGTCTATAGTATGAATAAAGAAGACAATCATATTTTCTTTAGATTTCATCAGTTGATTTATGTGGAACGTATTTTGAATTTGGAATTATTGGAAATAAATGTGGTGAATGTTGCGATTAATCCGTTGATAAATGTCTTAAAGTCGATAAAAAATATAACTAGATGTAGATGAAATATAAAAAGAGATATTACATTGTTTAACATTGTTTTACTTATTGTTGCATCTTATATTTATACAAGTACATCTTACTGTCCAGCAAAGTCGCCTTTCACAGACCTACATTTTCATTATCAACGGTCGAAAAAGTTCACCACTCTTATATCCAAACTTTCTAACAGCAAATCTCAATGAACAAGGATCGTGACTGTAAGCCTCTTATAAATACAGCCTCCGACGCCTAAAGAGTGGAAAATCCAACATAATCTGTTGATGACATGATTCTGGAATTAAAACCCGAAGACTTACATTCAAATGAGTTTTGTTGAAGTCTCTTTTTAAGGATACAGTAATAGTAATGTCGCTATACGAAATGAGTGAGGCTCGAATATTTTCTTTAGAGAAAAAATTATATCGTTTTCACCAGTGTTTCTTTGGGTATTATTTTTCCACAGATTTTTAATTTTTTCTATCTGAAATTTTCAAAAGGATTTCAATGAGGTCACATATAGACAGAACTTTGCTTGACGCAGAATACTTTGTTATTTCTTAAATACAATGTAAAAAGAAAAAGTTATTATCATTTACCATCAGTAGCCTTAGAGCCTTGCTTATTTATCCCAACACGAATGGCAGGCTCAATCAGGGAAGTGCCAACCTCTCAGCAGAAGATAAGCTTGAAACAATGGTAGCTACTCGTGCTGTTGTGTTTCGTATGGTGAGTGAGAGCGCCGAGCTCCTAAGCCCCTTTCTCATACTCTACTTTTTGCTAGCGTCTATAGGCTACGGTAACCGCATACCACCAGCTCATCGCAAAAAAAAGCAGACGCAGGCAACAGATTTTTTAAGAATAAAATAAAAAATAATAATAAGATCCTTGAAATAAAACGCTCTATCAAAGTAGAGTGAGGCTTTCGTTAATGGGCGGTCCATTTTAATTATACGGAAGGAGTGGGTTCAAATGCACTTCGCTTCTTTTTTTAATAAACCATCGTCTGGTAGTGAAATGCGCTCAGATCCTGAACACAAACAGTTTTTACTTTGGAAAAACGAAACCTCATTAAATGAAATTTTAAAAAGAATGAAATCATTGTTCTTCTTTTGCTCAAATCCCAAAATGATTCCGATCACATAAGTATGTACAGTTTTTAGCTTTTTTTTTACTGAAGTAAAATAAAAAGGCACTGGAATACGGCGGTGACTTCATTTTAGTACGTTTTGATACAGATATCTACAGCTTCGAAATACAAAATTGACGAACTTTTTTTACTAATGTGAGTTGGAAAAGAATCAGCCTAATAAGTGATCAGCGGAACTCATAAATTGTTAAGTGGCCACCGCCATTTTGAAAGTCTTCAGACACTTAAAACTTCCAAGCTACTGCTCATTTCTTTATTTCAGCGATAGGATGCAGTGGATGCCTGTCTTCTAATACAATTATTAATATACACCAAGGTGTTTCAGTCAATCACATGTAACATGGTTATACTAACCCGCTCATGCAGTATAACAAGTGAGTACCCCCATTTGGTACCCAACCCTTACAACCAGAGATAATTGCAAAGTCCCAATTAATATTTTACTGCCAGTGAATATATTATGTGAATTAAATGCTCCAGGAAATCTCTGATTAACCATTATTGATCAAAGCGATTTGTAGTTATAGGTGCACCTCTCTACAAACGAAATCAACACAGGCACTATTTGATATTCGGAGGGGTCTAGCCTTAGATTAGTTTAAGATATACTTTAATGTACACCTAAATTTATTAATTAAATATTTAAAAACTAAAATAAAACTTTGAGTAAATTAACGCGGTGTGAAAATGTGTAATCGAAAATTACAGTCACGAGCAGGATTTGAACCTGCATCTCCTGGATACCGTCCAGATGCTTTGCCAATTCAGCCATCGTGACAATTGCTCCGAACTGCTAATTTCGATAACACATTCATACTTAACTTATTGAATGACGTTGAGCAAATATAGAATCTGTCTTCTTACTGCTAATAGCAATTTCTGTCAGACGACCTCTTTTGAAACTGCTTCATCTTTTACTTTTTTAAACATTGATTTGATATCGGCACAAGCCACAACTCGACTAATAGTAACCGCCAGCCATAGACCTTATATCAGGAAGCGAGTCAAGCAGATATTTATTATGATAAAATTGCTCCCTTTAAACCTCATTTAAACGTTTCACAGTCCTCGGAAAGCACCTCGCTGGAAATTTTAATGTAACAAAAGACGTAATCGTAATTTTAATTTAATTTTATAATGTAGACACACATTGAAATTGAAAACAAAAAAAATAATAAAAGTCAAGGTAATGGGCCTTGCTCATGCCAGCATGAATGGGTAGGCTCGATCGGGGAAATGCCACCCCCTCTCACAGAATATCGGTATAAATCAATAGAAAGTGGTCCTGGTGTTGTGTTTTGAATGGTGAGCGAGAGCGTTGGTGGCCCGAACCCTCTCCTTAATAACCTTCTTATGCTCTCCTTAGTATACATTCTATCCTATCACTTTTCTTTGGAGATGGTGGGGTGCGAGTCATGCCTTTGGTAGTAGTAGCGTCTATAGGCTACGCTAACAGCTTACCATCAGGTGGGTCGTATGCTTGTCTTCCAACCACACAGTATAGAAAACGGTTAAAATCACTCTTCTTAAATATGATAATGATCTTTTAAGGAATAAATAAATTAGAAGGTATTTGGTTATATTATAAAATTACAACGTTTTATTAAGTACTAGCCAAAATCTAGTTTTTAGCTTATATCTGAGTTTCCCAAAATAGTAGAGGGATAAAATGTGAAATGATTTTTAAGCCTAAAAATGCATCAAATCCATTCAGTAGTTTTTGCGTGATGCGCGAACGAACAAACAGACAAGCCATTATAAAAAAAACGGACACCTGTCTATGCCTGTCTATTTTATTATAAAGCTGTAACAGAGTTGTGTCTGTACATTTAAGATATTTGAGAAAAAAATACTGTAATCTATTATACTATTATAAAGCTGCAACAGAGCTGTGTCTGTACATTTAAGATATTTAAGAAAAAATCTCTGTAATAGGCTATATAGGCGTGTTTAAACACAAAACAATTTTTTTTAGAATTTTTGTCTGTTTGTCTGTTTATCTGTTTGCCTGTTTGTTTGTTCGCGCATCACACAAAAACTACTGAATGGATTTTGATGCAACATTTGTTATTTGATAGATCTCAATTAGACTTAAAAACTGGTATACATAGGGCCCCGCTACTATATAGGGAACCTGAGATATAACCGAAAAACTGGAAAATTATTTAAACTAGATTTTTTTTATAGAATTTATTTAAATAACTACAAGATGGAATTTGATGCAACTTTTTTTATTTGAAAGGCCTTGATTTGACTTAAAACTGGTAGACATTTTATCCCGTTACTATATCGGGAACCTGAGATATAAACGAAAAACTAGCTTTTACTGCGGCGAAGCCGCTGGCAAAGGCTAGTAAGCTATATAGGCGTGTCTAAACACAAAACAATATATTTCGATTTTTTTGTCTCATTATCTGTTTGTTTGTTCGCGCTTCACGCAAAAACTACTGAAAGGATTTTGATGCAACTTTTTTTATTAGAAAGGCCTTGATTAGACTTAAGAACTGGTATACATTTTATCCCACTACTATATCGGAAACCTGAAATATATCCAAAAAACTACGGCGAAGCCGTGGGCAAAGGCTAGTATAGCCTTTTTTTTTTGTTTACTCTGGAAAAAATGTGCCTAACCGCACACCTCGTCGTTAGGTAGTGTGGGGGCCCTCACCCACTAAAGAAACCCGCCGTATGCCGTCTCTCCGCCTTTATTGGCGGGCCACTGTAACTATGTTACATTCCTTCGGTGGTCTGCCGACTGCTTACCCTTTCGGGTACCCTCTACTGAGCGACGCACCCGCAAACGGAGCATCGCAACTTCGCGGGAGGCGTTGCGGGTGGCGGACGTTCCCCGGTCCATCCACCCACGGCCTCAGCTAGGGTGGAATTAGGCGCAAATACTCATGCCTGCGCCGCCCCAGTTGCTGGTCCTGGTCTGCGGAAGGATCAGCCTCCCTGGCCCTCTTCGCCGCTTCCTTCCGCGAGATGACCTCGTCGCAGAAGGCAGCGACCGCGGCCCAATTTCTGTTGCTGCCAAGCATCGCTCTAACGACGCTCGGCAGCGAGAGGCTATTGCTGCGACGAGTTCACAGCGCTGCCCGCCCCAAGCCGGGCACGACTCGAGCGTGTGCTGCGCCGTGTCTTCGTCGCAGCCACAATGGTGACAGCCCAGAGTCGCTTCCCTCCTTGCAACTATGTGCAGATATCTGCCGAGGCAACCGTGCCCCGACAGCACCTGTACCAGTCGGAAGGTAAGGACTCTGTGCCGTCGCCCCGCCCACTCCTTCAGCACAGGCTGGAGCGCCCCTACGGTCCAAAGACCGGCTCGGGGCGCTTCCAGCCGTGTCCTTCACCTGGCCATAGCAGCAAAGGCTAGTATAGCCAAAAACAGTAATTTTTTCACAAATATCTTAAATGTATGGACACAGCTCTGTTACAGCTTTATATTAGTTAGGCTATCTGTTTAGATACAAGATTAAAGACTCGATACAGACTTCCCTAGTGAGGCAAAATTAGATAATTAATAATAATTCATATTTTTTTCTATAATATAACACAGTTTATAAAAATATTTTTATTTTTTTTACGTGCCTGGGTATCAAACAAGCATATGGCTCCCCTGATGGTAAGCAGTAACCGTAGCTTATAGACGCTAGCAACACCAAAGGCATCACTCGCGCGTTTCTATCTCCAAGGAAGAGATTTGGATGATCGAAGGATCTGTACGATAGCTCAGTGGCTTAGAGCACTTCCCCGGATCGGAAAAGACGTAGGTTCGATTCCCGTTCGTACAAAAAATCTCTTTTTCCTTATTCACAAATAGTTTGTACTTTAAAAAGGGGCGGAGCATGTCAAATGCTAAAAAATATAGGTTGATCAAAAATCCGGCACTATACTTAAAAATAATGATGTAAATATAACTGATTGCACTTTGTTGCCACCCCTGACAGGAATTCGATATTAAAGGTATTTACATAAAGGCCCCTTACCAGGGTATACCTCCTTGACCTTTAGGATAAGGTCAAAGATAAAATTTAACACGGGTTTAGGTACTCGTACAACTATTGAGTTTGAACGTATGATTGATAACTAGTTTATCGGTCAAAGGAAGGCTAAAGGTGAGTGAAATTGAAATTCTAGTAGAGAAGCCTTGTTTATCCCAGCTTGAATGGGCCGGCTCGATCAGGAAAATACCACTCTCACACAGAAGATTTCTTTTTACATACTTTTTACCTTCAGGTCAGCATACAGGTTGTTTGCCACCCGCGTAGTACCTATATAAAAAAACAAAACTCACCTCAACAAGGTATGAGGCTAGGAAGATAATCATGATGCTTACCTGTAAAAAAAGAAAAAAAATGTCGTTAAAATAATTTCAGTACTCAATCAATCGTAAATTTAACTTAATGTGAAAATAAGGCCTTTAAATTAGAGATACTATATATAAAATGATCCGGTTGGAAAGTTCTGGAAGTTCCCCGTTGAACATTGGGTAACACTAAATTAAGTTACGTGTAATGAAATTTATAGGACTGGGTAAGTGATAGTGAACGGGGCTTTTAAAACTTTCTATGTGAAAAGGTGGCATTAACTGGATAAGAAATACCTGGTCTGCCGTTATAGTAGTTGATTGTTATTTATATATAGCTATATCTAGTTTTCTAATTAGCAGGCGGATATAAGGTATACAATATTTTTTTCTCATCAACAAATACCGAAAAGTATCAATAAAATCGGTTAGTTTTTTCGTAATATGCGAATAACAAAAGACAGAGAAAAATTCAAAAGTACAGGAACGCCGAAATAATATAATACATTATTTTTATGAGATATCTTTCATCTCTGGTACTAGACAAGCTACACACTGAAGTCACAACAGTTTATGACGATTATTAAGCTTTTTTTAAAAAACAGCACTGCACCAAGGAGTAATTCTTGTATCGCGGAAAACTTAACAAACATACGATTTAACGAACACAATGTATATCTATACACATAACAGTTATTGATTCACACAAATAAATACAATCTGGCCGGTATCTAAATCCATAAGCCTACACAAAAATTGATAGCAGTCGCAAATCGAAATCATGTACAGAGATCAAGTATATTTGCTACGTTTAAATCATGGTTATAAGCTGTCAGTGTGTGAATAGTATGTAGATTAGTAGGATAGTTACCATCGTATTGAAGTAAGTAGTAGAAATCTTCTATATTATGTACAAGGTATAAATGACATCGTACCGATATTCTGATCTGTATTTTAGCACTTGACATGCTCAGCTACTTTAACAATAAGTTCTTCTTTATCGTACCGATAATTGATTGGTTCGGTACTCAATTCTGAACCTCCCGGTGGTAGAAATTTGTATCGATCTTTTCATCAAAATCTAAATCCAAATCTTAGATGATACAGATTAATTAGGATTGATAATTGCTGATAAAATTGTAGGTGATACAAAGTTCACCGGGCCATCTAGTAATCTATACTAATAGATTTTAAAATCAATAATTCGTAATGAGTTGCCGATGCTTCCTGAATATTTGCGACCCATTGGAATTTGAACCTCAGATCTGGAGTTTCGGAATTCCGAACTGAATGCGAGATTTCGTTCATTCCGATCTAAAATTAATGAACATTTTTAACGTTACTACGAGAACCGGTGATGATTTTGGAATGGATGTTTTAGACATTGATTTTAAGGCATATAATTAATATTAGGTATGGTTATAATAGGCCGTGTGGAGCCAGCTTTAGAATTTCCCCACCCCTCTCTACCCAAGGGAGTCGTAAGAGCCGACTGAGGGAATACCGGCGGAGTGGGCAGCAGCACTCCTTCGAGTATTAACAACATCCACTGCGATCGCCAACCCGCCTGCCAAGCGTGGCGATAACGGCATTATCCCCCATGACGGAACCGCTCGTTGTGGCGTTCTCTTGGGGAGGCCTTTGTCCAGCAGTGGACATAGAAAGGGTGATGGATGGATGGATGGATGGTTATAATATATATTATACTGCCTGTGTTTAATATTGAGGGAGAAACTAAGTTACGTTCATACTAAAAGGCGTACATTATGATTATGTCAAAGTATGCATATATATGTATGCATAGATTACGCGATAGATAACGCATGATACAGAAAGATATAGCTGTATATTGAATTCAGACAGTCGTCGGAATTCGCCCGCAACAATTGCCGAGCACTAGTGCGATATCTACTCTTTTTTGTATATAACATCATCGGGGTAACCAAAAGAGAGAGCAGGTTCCCGCTCACAGTAAATCTCTGTTTTCCACTTTCACAAATAATTAGATCATAAAGTAACTGAACATGTCAAGTACTAAAATACAGATCAAAATTCCAAATAAATCTATCTTCTATACTATTATAAAACTGTAATATAGCTGTGTCTGTACATTTAAGATATTTGAGAAAAAAAATTACTGTAATATGCTATATAGGCATGTCTAAACACAAAACGATTTTTTTTAGATTTTTTGTCTTTTTGTGTGTTTATATGTTTATCTGTTTGTTTGTTCGCGCATCACGCAAAAACTCCATCCATCAGCCTTTCATCGTCCACTGCTGGACATAGGCCTCCCCAAAATGGGGGTTTTACCATAATCGCCACGCTTGGCAGGCGGGTTGGCGATCGCAGTGGATGTTTTTAGTACACAGGGGAACACTGCTGCCCGATCCCCCGGTAATCTCTTAGTCGGCTTTTACGATTCCCATAGGACACTCTCTTCTTGCAACTTTTTAATCTTTATTCTTTCAAGCCCTCCGAAGTGGACACGCTCTCGCCAGTGTCTCCACTTTTTGAACAGACCACTAAAACTCGCAATAACGAGATAGTGGTCCGTGTCGACAGTGGGACGCCTACAGGCTCTTGTATCCAGAATTTCACTTCGGAGGCGACTGTCTACCAGAATTAAATCTATCATACTTCTCTGTTCATTTCTTCTCCATGTATACATATGGATGTCCTTATGTTAAAAAAATGTTTTTGACACAATAAGGTTTCTCTCCATACATACATCCGCAATGAGCCTACCTGCATCATTCACTCTCTTATCACCAAATGAACCAAGCACGTCCTCGAAGTCTGGACGCTTGGTCCCAACCCATCCATTCAAGTCTCCGCATACGATCACATGTTCACTAGCTTGTGCCAAATCCAGAACTTCCCTAACATTACCCCAGAACTTCTCTAGATCCGATGCCACCGAAGAGCCTACGGGAGCATAAGCTGTGATCATGAAGATCCTTGTGACACCTAGTTTTATTCGGACCCATAGAAGTCTGGGATCAAACATTCCGTAGTCTTTCACACCTGAGGCCAAGCGAGCGGACAGCAACACCCTCACTCCCATGCTGGCCCGATCACTCTGCGGTACACCAAACCACAGAGCTAACCCGCCACCAGGAAGATCACAGGCGTCGCTACCCTTTCGCTTGGTCTCTGTTACACAGAGCACATCAAGCTGTCTGTCCGACGTGAGGGTTACCAGCTCGTGTAACTTACCTTCCACACCACCTCTTACATTCCACGTGCCTACTCGACACTCTGCTCCCCTCGACTCGCCAAACTGGGCAAGGCGTGATGGGTGGCGGCCCCCATCGTCGCATCTGTCGTTGTTCGTACCGACGGGGGCGGGTCGGTACGCGTCGCCTCTGGGACACGCCCTAACCCACACTGCGGTACGCATTCGAGCCAGATTGCAGCCTGTGGAATACAGGCTGGCAGGGATCGCGACGAGCACGCTCCGGACTATGATCACTATATAGGAAACCTGAGATTTAACCGAAAAACTATAAAATGATTTAAACTAGATTCCTTAGAGAATTTATTTAAAAGAACTACTAGATGGATTTTGATGCAACTTTTTTTGTTTGGTACAACTGGTATACATTTTATCCCGCTACTATATCGGGAACCTGAGATATAACCAAAAAACTAGCTTTTGGCTGCGCTGGAGCCGCGGGCAAAGGCTAGTTCATAATTAAATATACTGCGATACGCCAATATGAAATTATCACGTGACATGATGAATTTATTTTTGTGAAATGCTTCTATATTAAAAATCAGATTGAGTGTCAAGTTGAATGTTAACACCCCCTTTTTCCACCAACACAACCATTTTAAGTGAGCAAAGAATGTTCCTAAACATTCTTAGACTAAACCGCACACCACAATAATAATTAGAACCAGAGATATGGGCAACAAAACTATGAAAACATAAGAAATGTACAGGAATGGTTTAGTGGCATAGCTTTTTTTTTTACCCATCATGTACGAGCTGACTTGAGGAAATGCCACCCTCTCACAGAAGATCAGCATATAACAACGGTAGTTGTGTTTCGATTTTTTATCGTACACCGTTGTCAAAACCAAACGGGTTGGTACTACGATCCTCGTTTTCAACGACTATAGATCATCTCAATGTGTTTCGTTACTATTTTGGGGTAGTGGTTATTCTCCACGGTAGGCTGTGGTTTGGCTATTGTTGAGTCCATGGCTACCATCAGGTAAGCTATGCCTCGTCTGCCAGTGGTAATAAAAAAGCAAAAAGCTATAACTAAGAAAACCTCGGGCCTGCAGTCAACGAAGTAGTCAGCTCAAATAATAGCTCATAAAGACGCGTCATAAAACGAATATCGTTGAGTACGTGAATGTGTTTCACTGGCACATTTATTGCTGGCTTCGTTACGATAACGCGCATTTTTGAGAAGCTTTTGCGTTCTAAATGTACTGACTCTAGACTAGTGTCGTAATATTTTTGAAGTGAAAACTTCTTTAGGCGCGTTGATCACTTTTTGGGTGGACAAAAACCATGGAACTCGCGTCATCGTCACCAACGCTCCAATCTTCTTTGGGTGCGTTGAGTACTTTTTGGGTGAACAAAAATCATGGAACTCGCGTCATCGTCACCGAACACTCCGATAGAAGTGAAACCTTGCTTGTTGACCAATTAATTGATCATTAATACTTCTTACTTACAAACTAACAATAATTCAAAAATAATAATCTAATAGCTCGACGACACAATTCACAAGTTACTTAGTTTTCACTTCTATCGGCAGTCCCTAAAGACTGCCCCGCTTGTTTTCTTTTATACTACATGGGTGGCAGACAAGCATACCGCTTACATGATGATAAGCGGTTACCGTAGCCTGTAGACGCTAGCAACACCAGAGGCATTACTCGCGCGTCGCCATGACTAGGGAACGGTATACGATATTGAGAAGAGGAATATAGAGAGGATAGAGGTTTGAGCCTTCGGTACTCTTACTCAATATACAATGCAAAGGCGTATCTAGCGCTGTTTTATGCTGATTTTTTGTGAGAGGGTGGTATTTCCCCGATTGAGCCGGCCCCTTCATGTATACACAGTTTTGCTATCAGTAATTTGTAATGAACTTACACTCTTCTCAAGCTATACTCATACGCTATATATTTATGTTTATACTAAGTGTGTGGCATGCAAGCATACGGCCCACCTGATAGTAAGCAGTTACCGAAGCCGAATACTAGCAACACCAGACGCATCAATCATACGTAGCCATCTCCAAGGAAAGGGATAGGAATTGAATAAAAATTATATTAAGGAGAGGATAGAAAGGATAATAAGGAGAGGATAGGGAAAAGGTTTGGGCCTCCGGTGCTCTCACTCACTATACGAAACACGACAGTAGGACTAACTACTGTTATTTTACATTGATCCTCTGTGAGAGGGTGGCTCCCTGATAGAGCCGATTAATTTACGCTAACAAGAAAATCTCTAATCCACTAGTAACAATTATTACGTTAAATATATAAGAATAACTATAACAATCTTAACACCTCACTTATATCTATTTATGGGGTCATCTAAAGGACACAAGGTCATAAAAACTTGACATCTTTACGTCCCTAGATAGAGTTTATGTCGTTGAAACTTTACTAGCACTGATCGTAAAATGGCCGACGAAGTATTTTACAACTGCTTTCGTATTGAGCATAATAAAATGTATTGAACCATAATGCGATACTTAGGAGAATTATGCAAGTAAGTAATTTATACTTATTATTAAAACACTAAAGTGCGTCGGTGGTTTCGTGGTAGTATATGTGAGTGTCGTTCATGAGGTTTCGGGTTCGATTTCCGGTTCAGGCCAACAAAATTTTATTTGGCTTTTGTCTCTGTATGCAATAGCAGCTCGGGGTTAAGATTTTGTCGGTGTTTCACAGAGTAAAATCAATGCGGTCGAAATGCGATCAATGCGATCTCTGCGAAGAATCTGCGGAGTGAGGCTGACTGAGCGCAACCGTAACGACGACGTGAGAGAGCGAGTAGGTTTGAAAGAGAGTATTGGTGTAGAGATGCGAAAGGGAATGCTCCGATGGTTCGGACATGTGGAAAGAATGTCGGACGAGAGACTGGTTAAGAAGATATACAATGCGAAAATGGAAGGATGTAGGTACAGGGGGAGACCGAGACTCGCCTACCTAGACCAAATCGGTCATGTATTGAAGGAAGGTGGAGTCAAGAAAGCGAGTTGAGGAAGCGAGAGATGTATGCAAGAATAGAGCCTCTTGGCACTCTGTTCTCTCTGCCTACCCCGCAAGGGAAATGGCGTGATGATATGTATGTATGTTCACTCTAATGTCTCGCAAAGCACGTAAAACTATTGTGTCCACTCATGTTGGACACAGTGAAGAAAAAATAGTGCACTTGTGTTTGTACACACACTCCTGCACTATAATATATCCTGCATAAATGAGTTATGTTTGTTGAATTGTAATTGCACGCCTCATAAGCGAAGTGTTGAGGTGGGTACTACTCTCGCTTCACACCGAACAACTGATTTTTCAATCTTAAAATGTCTCTATTTATCATAATTATATTGCACTTGTAAAATAATATCTACACACACATATAAAAAAAAAACACTATTTTTAACACTCAGATTTTTGATGCCACTTTTGTTATTTCAACTGCCGTGTGGGGCCGGATTTAGAATTGTCCCATCCCTCTCTACCTACGGGAGTCGTAAGAGCTGACTGAGGGATACCGAGGGAGTGGGCAGCAGCACTCCCTCGAGTATTAACAACATCCACTGCGATGGCCAACCCGCCTGCCAACCATGGCAATTACGGCATTATCCCCCATGATGGGATCGCTCGTTGTAGCGTTCTCTTGGGGAGGCCTATGTCCAGCAGTGGACATTGAAAGGCTGATGGATGGAAATTACGTAAAAAACTTTTTCAAAAAGTTCTGTCTTGGACGTCCTTGTGTTGTAAGTATGTTCGGAAAATGTATGTTAATACGATAACGACCGAAATACTTTACTAAACGAGTCTTTTTTTTTCTCTTACGCTTTAGTATAATTACGAATAGAGCCCTATCACTTTTCACGTGGTTTAATTGTTATTAAAAATAAACAAAAAAAATAGTGACCGCTCGACTCGATGGTACAGTGGTAGGTGCACTAAAACCAGCGCTATACCTTATTTCGTGAGAACTACTTCTATAGACTAATATAGTAGTACTTCTTAAAATTAGCGCTAGATGGCGTATAAGACATGAGAACCACATTAGTACTTTTTGAAATTAGTGCTATCTATGTGATTTATTGAAAATTACTTAGTAAGACCAATACATTATTAGTTACTTATCAAATAATCAATTTTATTGTGAAAAATGATGAACAGCTAATTAATCAGCCTATTGTAGTCCATTGCTCGTTTCCTTTAAGCCGCCTAATCTGATATGTACGAACATACATTTTGAAACTATTCAAAAATAAAACTGTTATTTCATCAAAAGTTTTACAAAATACCCCAAAACCCCGTAATCCTTGCAGTCAGACACATATAAAGATTAACTGGCTCCCCAACGCGCTGCCAGAACGAAACGGATTAATTCGGTGCGAATTTTTCATCTAGGTACTTCCGTGCTTTAATTACGAAAGTTGAATGGAACAAAATGTCGTTTAGAAATGTGTTTTATTATTATTTAAACACTTGAGTTCCATCCATTCATCCATCCATCCTTTCAACGTTCACTGCTGGACATAGGCCCTCCCCAAGAGAAAGCCACAATGAGCGGTCCCGTCATGGGGGATAATGTCGTAATCGCCACGCTTGGCAGGCGGGTTGGCGATCGCAGTGGATGTTGTTAATACTCGAGGGAGTACTGCTGCTGCCCACTCCCCCGGTATTCCCTCAGTCGGCTCTTACGACTCCCGTGAGTAGAGAGGGGTGGGACAATTCTAAAGCCGGCCGCACACGGTTAACTTGACTTACTCAGCCTAATTCACCAAAACAACCAGTATGGGAAATAAAAATGAAAACAAGCGGGGATTGAATCCGCATGTTTTGGAAATCCGATCCAGGGGGGTTAGATGGAATCTCATATCTCACAATCGACATCATGTCGACTCGCTTGTGATTGGTAGAGACGCGTGATGTCGCAATAATCCGTTGGCCAATCACGGTCATCTCTCAAACAATCACAGTGATCACGATACGATGTCGATTGTGAAATAAGAGATTCCGTCTAACCCCCCAGAATCCAACGACCTATCGTAGCAGATGCTCGTAGCTATCTTTCTTTATATTACATCATTTCTTACCGACTTGGGTGAAGAAACCCAGGTTTTTTGACGCGCTGACATACTGAAGTTCGAAGCGTGAAGTCATGACTTGCATGCTAATCAATAATCTGCACTACTAGTATAAGAATAGATTCAGTAAAGCGCCTTGTAAACGATCAAATTTGTTTGACCAAGTTGTCTGTCAAATTTCACATTTTCAATTAATAATGAGTGTATTTTGTTTAACAAACACGTCAAGCAAAGCCTCAGACTATCAAATAAATTTGACCAATACGTAAAATTTGACAAATAATTTGTTGGTGTCCAGGCGGCTTTACACATAATTTACAATTTGGACTGTGCTTTTGGGGAGGACAGGGGATGCAGGTTCGATTCCCGCTCACACTAAAGTTCTCTTTTTCCACATTTTCATAAATAACTTGTTTCTTTAAAGTAGCTGAGCATGTCAAGTGCTAAAATACAGATCAAAAAATCTTACTACTGCCTGTTATTACAGCAAGGGTCTTATGGGACAGTAGGCTTAACGTGCCATCCGAGGCACAAATAAGAGTCAAATTTGGTCATCCATCTGCTCCGGCAAATCCATCCATCTATCCATCAGCCTTTTAACGCCACTGCTGGACATAGGCCTCCCCAAGAATGGGGGATAGTGCCGTAATCGCCACACTTGGTAGGCGGGTGGGCGATCGCAGTGGATGTTATTAATACTCGAAGGAGTGCTGCTACCCACTCCCCCGGCATTCCCTCAGTCGGCTCTTACCACTCCCATGGGTGGAGAGGTGTGAGACAATTCTAAAGCCGGCCCCACACGGCAAACGGCTCCGGCAAAAACTTGATGAAAGGTATAAACAAATTATTACTTAGTTATCATAACACCATCTCTCTTGCAGGGTAATACATAATAATATATAAATATTCACGGACATTTTCACACAACGTCCTCTGGTCCCAAACTAAGCTTAATGCTTGTGATATGGGTACCAGAATACGGATATAATACATATACTACTTTTTTTTGTAAATACATACATTTCATAGATAGAAAACACCCAGACGCAGTACAAATACCTGTGTTCATCACACAAATAATTGTCCTGAGTGGGAATCGAACCCACGACCTCGTGCACGGAAGTCGGTTACACTACCGACTACGCCACGAGGGTAGGTAGAGGACAGAGTGCCATAAGGCAATATCTTGCATATATCTCTCGCTTCCTCAAAATTCATAGTTCTCTGCATACAAGCTCGCTGGATTCGGAAACTCCTGACTCCAGCTTGCTTCAATACATGACCGATTTGGTCTAGGTAAGTGAGTCCCGGTCTCTCCCTGTACCTACATCTTTCCATTTTCGCGTTGTATATATATATATATAAGAAGATTCTTAACCAGTCGCTCGTTCGGCATTCTTTCCACATGTCCGAACCATCGGAGCATTCCCTTTCGCATCTTTACACCAATACTCTCTTTCATACCTACTCGCTCTTTTACGTTACGAGTGCGGTCAGTTAACAAATTATTGCTAATAAATATTCGTACTCACAATCTGGCATAATGAGAAAATAAATATCTCGTAAATACCTACCTTTAAATCTCGACTACTATACAGCAAAAACCTTCATACATATATATTTCATGACGACAGGTCTTCCGGGATTGGAGAAGGTAATTGGCTGGTATATCGTAGGGTCACGTTACGAAGATTTATATCTCCTTATGTCAAAGTCCGATAGCCTGTTAAGGACCTTCAACTTGTAGTTTAAGAGCCAAGGTTTACTGCTAGAGAAATAGTTTCAGTGTGTACACTGGTTTCACCTTATAATATATCGATATACTTCAAATTATATTACATTAGTAAATTTCATGCAAAGTGGGGGCGGGTCTAGTATAAAATAAAACATAAAAAAAGCTGTAGAGAGCACATTATTGATGCCACGGAATGAGAATTCGATTGGAAAATTATTTATATCCACAGCTTGCGAAAATGCTACGATAATGTCAGATATGCATAATTGATTCGGAAAAGCATTGGCAAATACATATTAAGTAGATCGCAAATTCATTTATAAAGCATACAATTATTTCTAAATGTGATTTATTCTTTCTTTGCTTTTCTGTGAGTTTATGCTTTTATAAGATATTATAAGATGATTTCATATTTTGTACCATGTCGGGCCGGCTTTAGAATTGTCTTACCCCTCTCTACCCACGGGAGTCGTAAGAGCCGACTGAGGGAATACCGAGGGAGTGGGCAGCAGCACTCCCTCGAGTATTAACAACATCCACTGCGATCGCCAACCCGCCTGCCAAGCGTGGCGATTACGGCATTATCCCCCATGACAGTGCCGCTCGTTGTGGCGTTCTCTTGAGGAGGACTATGTCCAGCAGTGGACGTTGAAAGGCTGATGGAAATAGGCAGTTATAGTCTGGGAGACTGGTAGACAGCTAGGCAAGAATTAACACAAAGTGCGAAAATGTGAAATCGAAAATAATAGTTACGAGCAAGATTTAAACCTGCATCTCCTGAAATACTGTCCCAGATGCTTTGCCGATTCAGACATCGTGACAATTGCTCGGGACTGCGAATTTCGATAACACATTCCTTCTCAATGTTTTGGGTGACGCGGTTCGTATTTTGTGTTAATTTATAATTATGGAGCATGTTAAATGCTTAAAAATATATAAGATATCCTAATAGCTTGACAAGAATTTTATAGTGGACCAGCACACCTCTGATTTGAAGCAGATATAAATTGTTAGTTACTTTAATAGAGAAAACATATTGAGAAAATCTAAATTATGTAATATTGGTAATATATATTGGAAAATCTAAATTATGTAATATTGGTAAATAGCCCAGACGCTGGCAACACATTAATACGGATTCTATAATAGAGCAACTTACTACTGGTCACTATTTACGATGGATTCGGCAACTCTATCAAGTGGTAGCCGTCACTCATAGACTCAGCAACATTAAGAATACTACCAAACCATTCATTGACATTTCATCACGAGGAAGGGTAGTACTTCACGATCCGTCACATGGCAGTAAACCAACCCACTCGTGCCCAGTAATAAGTGAGTACTCCCACTCAATACCCACCCTTCCGCGAGAGGAGACAGCTGCTACCCTACCCTGTCTCGTACGACGCCCGCGGGAAATAATCAGTACTGATTTACCTCCGTATCGAAGTAAGAAGTAGCGCAATGAATATAAAACAGAGGCATTGAATAAAGAGCGAGTGATATTTGCTACTATATTATATTTGATCTGTATTTTAGCACTTGATATGCTCAGCTACATAGAACAAATTATTTGTGTAAGTGGAAAAAGGGGTAAATGCATCCGATAGGTGGCGTGAGTCGTAAAGATAACAAAACAAATATGAAGTTGAGATTTGGAATCGTCGTTGGCCGACTGCAATAGCTTAGCGGTTCAGAGCACTTTCCCGGATTGGATGGGATGCAGGTTCGAATCCTGCTTGCAGTAAAGTGATTTTTGTTCCACTTTAAAAAATAATTTGTTATTTACTAGATTACATTTTCAAATAGTTTATAGTACTGACTCGTTGTCAGTACTATAAACTAGACTAAATTTCATTTATAATATTAGTAAGGATATTTAGCTGATATGTAGTAATGACTGCTGATCATGAGGTCTCGGGTTCGATCCCCGGGCCAGGCAGTGTTATTGAAATTTTTCGTAATAAAAAAAGGAAAAATTCTCAGTAGCAGCCCGGAGTTTGGAAATGTTCCCGGTAGACGTCAATAGGCTCGCCCCCTATTACGTGGGACTTAAACATAGCTGGCGAATCGTGGGTGTGTAATGCACCTCTGCCTACCCCTTTGGGGAATACAGGCGTGATGCTATGTTTTTTTTGTAGTAATATATTATCAAAATTTGCAGTCATGTTGGCTGAATTGGCAAAGCATCCGGGAAGGTATTCCAGGAGATGCAGGTTCAAGTCCTGCGCGTGACTGTTATTTTCGCACTTTAAGTTAATGTATACTTTGTTTTCGCAGACTTCAGTTTTGCGCCTGAGTTTATTAATTATGTATAATATAGGTACATTGTTTCCATAATCCTATTTCAGCAAAACTTTAATTCTAATTTATGTATTGTGCATTTACGCTACACTCCAGGGAAAACCGTTGCTGTTTTAATCCGAAATGTCGTGATAGTGTTAATCTCATTGCGTGTTTAATTTGTTTCGTTGTTGATATAATTCATTGATTATTTCCCACGAAAACTTAAAATAGTTTTAATATTTTGATGTGAAAATGTCTAATGCGACGGGAGGGTAAAACCGGCTGTTAGCGTGGCAACGCGTCGCCACGCCAATTTTTAAACTTTTTTTAGTTGTAATGAAGAATTCCTTCGACTATTATATATACTAGAAATTTACTAGACTATATTCTGCCAACGCGTCAGGAGATTCAGTTTCAAATCCTGCTCGCGACTGTTATTTTCGATTTCACATTTTCGCACTATGTGTTAATTAGTAAGAGTAATGACACACCCTTCTTTCTCGATTTCATATTTTCACACTGTGTTAATTTATAAGCATGTCAAATGCTCAAAATATATATAAAAATATCAAAATATCACTCTACATCTCATTAAATATCTCTATGTGAACTGCCTTGGTGGTGTAGCGTTAGTGTATGAGACTGCTAACCATGAGGTCTCGGGTTCGATTCCCGGGTCGGGCAATGTTCAAAATTCTCAGTAGCAGCCCGGAGTTTGGAAATGTGCCCGGTAGATGTCAATAGGCTCGCCCCTATTACGTGGGACTTAAACATAGCTGGCGAATCGTGGGTATGTAATACACCTCTGTCTACCCCTTCGGGGAATACAGGCGTGATGCTATGCTATGTTATCTCTATGTAATAAGTAAGAATATATACTAATCATTTTTATATTGTAATAAAATGTACCTATATAAATGCTTCCGATAGGTGGCCTGGGTCGTGAAGATATCTAAAACAAAATGTGACGTAAAAATTGGGTACCACCACTAGGTGACTGCAATAGCTTAGCAGTTCAGAGCAACTTTCCCAGATTAGATGGGACATAGGTTCGAATCCTGCTCTCTTTTTCCACTTTCACAAATAATTGATTAATTAGTAAAGATTATAAAAATTAATATTATTAGTTAACTGTCTCGGTGGTGTAGCCGTAGTGTGAGCTACTGCTGATCATGAGGTCTCGGGTTCGATCCCCGGGCGGTGCTATTGAACTTTTGCGTAAAAAGAAAAATTGTCAGTAGCAGCTCGGAGTTTGCAAATGTGCCTGGTAGACGGCAATCGGCTCGCCCCCTATTACATGGGACTTAAACATAATTGGGAAACCGTAGGTGTGTAATTAATAGACCCCTGCCTACCCCTTCGGGGATACAGGCGTGATGCTATGTTTTTAAATATTAGGTATAACTAAGTTAAACTGATCAACGTAATTCTCATTGCTATTCATACATTCAACTTTACTAATATTATTGTTCGCTGAAGCTCATTAGTCACGCATCGAAAGCACGCACAAACACAATGTTCACCGTTGATTAGTTTGGCTAATTGATCTTAGATTTACATACACAAAGGACTTGCGTTATACTCGTAATAGTATTTATATACCTAAGGAGCTCAATAGACATAATGCGAATATAAACTAGGTATTTAACCTTTAAATTAAAAAAAATGTTTTTGTTACATTTTATACTAAGCGTCGAATTTAGTTAATAGTTTATTCTGCGCAGATACCTTATTCATTTTCCAAAATAAAATAGCTAAAATTACTCCTTATAAGATAAGATATCTGGCAGTCAAAGTCTCGTCCAAACCAGTCCAGCCGTTTCTGATATTACATATTGCCGGAACAAACAGAGAGATAAAAACTTTAAAATTTTTGTTTTGTTATAGTTAGCGTATATACTCTCGTAAACATTTAGTAAAAAGTTGTTATTTAGACATTACAAACAGACACTTCAATTTTATAAAGGACATGTACCATTTACGGCCTGTGGAGGCCATAATGTTTTTTAATTAAACTAATAATTTATAAAATCCATCAGTGGTTTTCTTTTCTTGATTATAGTTTAAAAAGCTATTATTTTGAATTTGTACTTTATCGTAATGGTTATTGGTGAATTATTGTTATCTGTTGATAATCAAATAGGATATTGCCGCTACGCTGAATTTACAACATTAAAAACTTTGTTACTATTACAAAACAATATTCCAAAACAATATGGCGTAGTTATTTCTTAAATAATTTCGTGAGAACAGTAATATGACTATAGAAAATATTCTTTATAATTATTTGGTGAAAACTGATATTATTTCTAATCAAGAGTAGCAATTATGATTCAAAATATTGGCAAAACATTTTACATCTGTCATGTCATGTCATTCTACTCATCTACTATTGTTATTGTGTATCGTGAATATTGTATTGTGATTTTATGAGTGTAAGTTATATATTTAGTAATTTTAATCCTCATTATTTGTTTATATATGTAGATATTATTTTATTTATTTATAATTATGGTGTTATTTTTGATCAAATATTCGATTTTGAGGTATTTCAATTTCAAAATTATATCCATCTTAGATGTCTTTTATCTCATCATCCAAAAGCTTTAGTGTGAAAAGAAATACACAGGGCAATCGGGTAGTCATTTAATTTCATAAAAAAAATTATTATGTATGCCCTTTCCAGGCCGAGAATGTGTGGGCATTTGGTACATCCCCTTTGTATAGATTATTTCTCTAGGCTATTTTTCAGTCGGTCTGCGATTTTCCTAATTCATTTATCAAATACCATGATTTACACCTCATTTTAAAGCTTATCGTGCCGGTTAATGACGAAAAATAATCCGTCACTACGGTCTAAAAATGTACCGCTATTTAAAATCATCTAAGAAGAAATCCTGTTATGGATACGTTGATTTTTCGTAGGATACCAATGTGGATTCGATAAAAATATTGAACTGCGGAATTCCGCACGGGTCCTAGACGATATAGAGGGGATACTAGTCCTATTTATTAAATACTTTATATAGTATACAAATAAATACATCACTCTACGACACAATAAATTCGCTATGAAAGAATAGCTATACCACGAGAATCATTCATTTTCTGGGAGTAAAAACAAACTTACTGTACATTTATAATATTTAGTGAGAATAACTAGATTTTGACAGCGAAATCAGCTCCTCCAACGCCAAAAGCTAGTTTATAGGTTATATCTCAGGTTGCTGCGAAGCCTGTATAATCAAACAGAAAAACAGACAAAAATATTTTGTGTTCAGAAACGCCTAATACATTATTTTTTTCTTAAATATCTTAAATGTACAGACACAGTTCTGTTACAGCTTCATAGATATAGAAGTAAGGTAATTTAATCGAATGGCAATGTAACGTCCCAGACTAATTTTTTACTTCTGTGGGTAACGTAATGTATATTGTTGAACGTTACGCGTTTATATACAACTCAATTAATACAATTTTATGAAAATACTAGCCTTTGCCCGCAGCTTCGCTGCAGCCAAAAGCTAGTTTTTAGGTGAGGTTCTTAGGTTCCCACTATGCGAGTATAGTAGCGGGATAAAATGTATACCAGCTGTTAAGTCTAATCAAGAGCTATCAAACAAAAAAGTTGCGTTAAAATCAGTTCAGTAGTTTTTGCTCCACCCCGTCTCTTCCTATGGGAGTCGTAAAAGCCGACTAAGGGATTACCGGGGGACCGGGCAGCAGCGTTCCCCTGTGTACTAAAAACATCCACTGCGATCGCCAACCCACCTGTCAAACGTGGCGATTATGGTAAAACCCCCATTTTGGGGAGGCCTATGTCCAGCAGTGGAAAGGCTGATGAATGGAGTTTTTGCGTGATGCGCGAACAAACAAACAGATAAACATATAAACACACAAACAGACAAAAATCTAAAAAAAAAATCGTTCTGTGTTTAGACACGCCTATATAGCCTAAAATAGTCATTTTTTCTAAATTATCTTAAATGTACAGACATAACTCTGTTACAGTTTTATAATAGTAATAGATTAGGATGTTTGACCGTCAGTCACGCCTAAACCGCTAAGCGGATTTAGAGACACTAGATAAACAATGGATTTTTTACCTGAAAAATTAATAGTTCCCGCAGGTAGGACAGCTATTTTCGGCATAGGTACCTATAGATTCAAAGTATTTGTACGAAATATTGTATTATAAAAAATTACAGTATAAAAATTTTCATTCTCTCTAGACCCCGATCTAAAGTCCACGGAGACGGATCCATGGGCATAAGCTAGTTTACATTAAATTAAATATACAAGAAATGACTACAACAGGCTTATATTTAAATTGAAACCATCATCGGACATCTGATATTTCTTGAACAACTGTTCAATAATATTGGAACCGGATATTTTGAAAGCAGTAAATGATATAATATTTGATGTTTTGAACACCTGACACTGAAAATCAATTCAGAAACAAACAAGAAATTATTTGTCAACATTTGTAATTTCCGGAGAAATAATTTAATTCGCGAATTATTTTATGACATGCTTATTTACTAATATTATAAATCTGAAAGTGAGTTTGTTTGTTTATTTGTTTGTTACGATTGGACGCTATAACTGTTGAACTAATAATCATGAAATAAATAAAATAAATAAATATTCACGGACGTTTTCACACAACGTCCTCTGTCCCAAGCTAAGCTTAACGCTTACGTGCTATGGGTACCAGATTACGGATATAATACATATGTTACTTTTGTTTTTTGTAAATACATACATACAATAGATAGAAAACATTCAGATGCAGTACAAATATCTGTGTTCATCACACAAATAATATGTCTTGAGAGGGAATCGAACCTACAACCTCGTGCACGGAAGTCGATTACAATACCGGCTACCCCACGAGGCCCGTGTAAAAAAATTTGTACAGAAAAGACATATATTACTTTTTATCCCAGAAAAATGAATCGTACCCGGTTTTTTTTTACAGTACATAGGCTAATAAACATACATATATAGGTGCTCTCCCCAAAAGACGGTCAATAATATATATGTATGTATATTATATATACCCTCTCTCTCTTGAATTCAATGGAGGATATTCATTCGGGCAGCTCCTTTGGGTGTGCTCCAGGGTGTTACTAAGTCCATGTGTGACCGTTATCTCGTATCATCAGGTGGTCTGCGGCTTGTCAGCAGCCGTTAGTAATAAAACGCTACTAAACAAATACACACATATACTGTTAATCTAGCGAATTAAAAAAGTGACTCATGGATTTCTTGCAAGGTTCTTCCCTTGTATAGCCTTACTACAAATCCATTAGTGCTACGGATGCACTTGCATCTAGCACACTTGTTCCATCCATCCATCAGCCTTTCAACGTCCACTGCTGGACATAGGCCTCTCCTAGAGAACGCCACAACGAGCGGTCCCGTCTGGGGGATAATGCCGTAATCGCCAAGCTTGGCAGGCAGGTTGGCGATCGCAGTGGATGTTGTTAATACTCGAGGGAGTGCTGCTGCCCACTCCCCCGGTATTCTCTCAGTCGGCTCTTACGACTCCCGTGGGTAGAGAAGGCTGGGACAATTCTAAAGCCGGCCCCACACAGCCAGCACACTTGTTAGTTAATAATAAAGGAGAGAACTTAACTTAGACGAGTTTAGGTAAGATATAATTGACCTATGAAATAAAAATATTTTTCGAACTTGAATTTAGAATTTGAATAAACTTCCACCTGTTTCCCAGAGGAACGGCTTATCCTTTTTTTCTTAAGGTGGGAAAAGGTGTACCTAATCGCACACCCCGCCGTTCAGGGCAACGAACAGGGTAGTGGAGCGCCTTCACCCACTAAATAAACCCACCGTGTGCCATCTCTCCGCCTGTATTGGTAAACCACTGGAACTGTGTGACATTTAAGCCGTTTTATTAAAAACTAGTACATTCCCCGTGGCTTTGCTCGCGTCATAGTATTGTCGATGAAAAATCAATTTCGGATAGGATTCCTATTATTAGGTATAAGCGTCGCCACGCTAACAGCCGGTTTTACCCTCCCTCCGTATTAGATGTTTAACATCAAAAATACAGGTTCCAAATGAATAATCACCAACGTATTATATACTAAAATCTTCTCCGAAACACGTTGCATCTTACGGTATAAGTATTATTCCGATCGGTTCAGTAGTTTTTGTAGTATAACCGAACAAAAAAACCGACTCTCCATTTATTAGTATAGATTCTATAGATATTGTGGTTTGTGTCTTTTAATGTACATTTAAAGTTAAACATGAATCTAACGAATTACGCTGCTAACTGCGATCCTTTTAATCACCACATTCAATACTACAGATATTATGCTAGTTGACTAAGAAATCGTAAAATATTGAGAGAAATAAATATTGAGATCAAAAATGAACTACAGATTTAAATATATATAACCATTTAACCAGAGTCATAATATTTCTAACTTTATCGCAAGCTTTGTCGGAGTCCACCAATATTTACATAAACTCCCTATCTGACCTCTACCCAACGCAACTAACGGGACAACCGACCTTAGAACAACACTGAAATATGATTTATGACCTGTGACAACCTGTCACGACTGCCGGGGTGTCATTTAGTAGCCGAGGCTTGCTTGACATCAGAAGAATTTGAAGTATAGAAGACATCAGATGTTCACAAATAGGTGTCAGTTTTTAACCACCAATCTGATGCCAGCCAAGTGATTTTTTTTAAGAGTAAATATCTTTTGGAAACAATAACTTTTAATCTAAATAAATTGTCTTACTGTCTTTACATGGAATTCACTTTTTTATTTGAATTCACCCAAGACGTTAAGATCGATTGGCCGTGTGGGGCCGGCTTTAGAATTGCCCCACCCCTCTCTACCCACGGGAGTTGTAAGAGCCGATTGAGGGAATGCCGGGGGAGTGGGCAGCAGCACTCCCTCGAGTATTAACAACATCCACTGCGATCGCCAACCCGCCTGCCAAGCGTGGCGATTACGGCATTATTCCCCATGCCGGGACCGCTCGTTGTGGCGTTCTCTTGGGGAGGCCTATGTCCAGCAGTGGACGTTGAAAGGCTGATGGATAGATGGAAGACGTTAAGAATGAATGTGTTATCTAAATTCGCAGTCCCCAGCAATTGTCACGATGGCTGAATTGCCAAAGCATCTGGGACGGTATTCCAGGAGATGCAGGTTTGAATCCTGCTTGTGACTGTTATGTCCACACATTGTGTTAACTACAATAATATTTATAATCACTCACAAGAAGAATACACATTAGTAAAGCCTATTTCATAATACCCTAAGCCTGAAATTAAGGTAAAGCTCATTCATATTTAAAAAACACACACACACAACAACTGCCGTCCCCACACACACCTTTACGTAATCTATAAGTGTCACTTATAAGCCTTTTACGTTTGCGTGAGTTAGACACCTGCCTCATTTATATGCACAAACTAGATGCTGTCCGAGAATTTGTCTGTGTGGGCTCCAGAATTGAGTAAATTAATATACGTATATAACGCCACTGGGAATATTAATTTTATCTTCACACAAAAAATCTCACAGGAACCTACCATTATTCCGGGATATAAAAGTTTTCATTTTTCAAAGGGCCATGGAGCAGTCTATGATTGGTATTTCCCTACGTGATCGAATCCGTAATACGGAGATCCGTAGGAGAACGAGAGTGACTGACATAGCCCGCCGGGTTGCCATGCTAAAGTGGCAATGGGCAGGCCACATCGCTCGAAGAACCGACAGCCGTTGGGGAAGAAAGGTTCTCGAGTGGCGACCACGTATCCTGCACCGTCCGATACGTGGTGTTTGTAACTGACGATCTGGTCAAAGCCGCGGGGAGCTGTTGGATGCAGGACCACTCGTTGTGGCGTTCTCTTGGGGAGGTCTATATCCAGCAGTGGACGTCGAAAGGCTGATGGATGGATGATGATGAATAAAAGTTGTCTGGGTTCCAAATTATATGTACACTAAATTTCATGGCAATTAGTTGAGTAGTGGCAGTCTAAAAGCGTAATAAATAAAAGAACAAGCAAAAGCACTTGCACAGCATTTCCAGTGGTAGAACTTCGCTTATCCCAGCTTAAATGGGCCAGGGAAGTACCACCCTCTTACAGAAGATCAGTGTGAAACAACGGTAGGTACTACTAGCGTTGTGTTTCGTATAGTGAGTGAGAGCGCCGGACCTCAAACCCCCTTTCCTATCCTCTCCATAATATCCTACAAATCCTTTTTTTTTGTTAAGGCGGGATAAAATGTTCCTAACCGCACACCTAGTCGTTCGGGGCAACGAACAGGGTAGTGTGGAGCCCTCACTCACTAAAGAAACCCGCCGTGTGCCGTCTCTCCGCCTTTATTGGCGGGCCACCAGAACTATATTACATTCCTTCAGTATATCCTACCTATCCTGTCCTTATTATCGATCCTTATCCACATGCTGTCCTTTCCTTGGAGATGGCGACGTGTGAGTAATGCCACTAGTGTTGCTAGCGTCTATAGGCTACGGTAACCGCTTACCATCAAGTGGGACATATCCTTGTTTGGAACCCACGTAGTATAAAAAAAAAACCTTTCGTATTTATAGTATTAGTAATGATATAATCCCTACATACAGTGACACTCAAACTATCCACACATTCACAAGTTTTCACCCACACAAATATAACTCGAAAAGCTTCTGGAATAAATACATTTAGAATACGAATTGTTATTATGAATTATACATACAAGTTGTTACATATTGTCGAAGATTCATAATAATCGTAATATCCGTTATAAAATATATTTGTTAGACAGAAACCTATTGGGAAAAAACTTTTTGTTTCAATTGCTTTCGACAGTCAGACATAAATTAATTTAGGTTTTAAGTTTAAATTAGAGACTCTTCGACTTAATCTCGGCACACACGTAGCCATAATATATATTAATATACCATATTTCAAATTATAAAACACCGTATAAGTTAGTGACGTTATAGATACATATATTATAGCTGTGTGTGGTCACTCGAAAATTTGTATAGTAAATATTTCGTAATATCCCTTGCTATGATTTATATTAATATATATTATAGCTACGTGTGTGACGAGCTTTACAATGACCGAAAAATATGAGGAAATACCTAGGAATTATAAAAAGGAAAAAAGAGAAGACCAGTAAAAGGTATCTCTTTTAAGACAACTTGACGGGATGGCGCGGTATGGCATGGCAAAGTACCAATGGAACGCCGAGGGATGCTTCGGTATGCCCTGGCATCCCGCGATATGCCGTGGCGTCCCGCTGTATACCGCGGCGTCCCGCTCCATGCCGTGGCATCCCGCGGTACGCTCGGTCTGTTTGTAACGACATCAACGAAATTTGTGTGCCAATAGTATTATAATAAGATTCAAATTCATTTCCTCTTACAAAAATTCTTTGCGGTGCCATCCCGCGCCATCCCGTGAAATGAGCGCCGGCCTTTAAGATTTTATGTTATTTTATCTATGACTTGCCAGTGCAACAAACATTTAGATATTTTTATATATATTTTTAGCATTTGGCATGCTTAGTGAAATCGAAAATAATCCTGCTCGTGACTGTTATTTTCGATTTCACTTTTTTCACTTTGTGTTTAATGCAATAAACATGTCATAAATTTAGCCACTTTGCCACTAGTCAGATATCTCGCATCCCCTTTTTGCGTCACCATCTTCTTTCTAGCCTTCTTCTTACCCAACCTTTTTGAAGTGAAAACTTCTATAGGAAGGTTTGGATAGGGAGTAAAGTCATGTAAGTTGTCATCGACATGGTCACGTGACGTGTTAACGATAACACTATATCTGTTCCTATTAGTATAACGTATTGCACTGGGGCCAGCTGTGAATGAAGAAATGAATAATTTTAAATAACACGTTTTTTAATGAATGAATGAATAATTTTGATTTACTGGTTTTAATTCCTTCCAAAAAAGATCAAACAATTCATTTTGATATCCAAAAATAACAACTGTTTGTTGATAGTTTTATGTTTTCGCTTCTGTCGGCAGTCCTCATGACTGCTTTTCATCAATATTTTTTTGTCTTTATTGAGGTCAGCGTATGTTCACTTTTAGCTGATCACCCCCTAATAATGTAATACACAAAATCGTATCGACATTTTTAAGGTTTTTTTTAAGGTTAAGACACCGACGCTTGATATCGCAATAATCCCAAAGCCAATCACGGTGATCCCTGAACCAATCAGAATGACACGACGCGATAACGATGCGAATTTGTGGGTTACATACTAACCCTTCGTATTTACACGGAGCGACTGGCTATATTATGACCTGCACGCCACCTATTCTCTGTCTTGCGAATCTGTATTTTATTATTTATTAGCAGACTCGAAGGTTGATTTTTTTTAATGCTGGTGATGGCAGACTATAAAGCGTAACAGTGCACATGAAATTAGCAAGCTTAGAAATACAATATGTTATCTTTTTTTATACGACGTAAGTGGCAGAAAAGTTTTTTTTAAATTGCATATTCCTTCAGTGGTCCGCTGGCGGGACATGTGTAACCTGGTGAAAGAAAACATTATAATGATACCTGTATGCAGCAGTAATGGGTTGTAAAAACAACGGACATTAAGTACCTCTCCCCTCCCCCTACTATCCCATCTTCACAAACGTTCGCATTATAATATTAGCACGAAAATAATCATTTACAAACGCTGATACTAACAAATTAAATATTTTCATCGGCCGTATATTTAATGCCTCTAAAGGTCACAACGGCCGTGACCGAATGTCACCGTTTTTCGACTAACTTTAATCCGACTCGTTAAAAGTCAGCGTAATTGAAACGTAGAAATATTTCTACGTCAAGGCTAGATTTTGAAAGTTCAAGGGTGATGTTTAATGAAATTAATATCAGTTAAAACATTGTCTAATATTTAAAAAGGTTTTTAAAGTAATTGAGCATGTAAAGTGCTGAAATAAAAATCACAAAGATAGTTTTTTTTACTTTCGTGTTATCTATTATTTAGTTACATGGCTAACTGATTGATTATTAAATATTTAAGAATGTCTGTATATAGTAATGATGACGAAATAAAATTTGATACAGATAATGAAACAGGTATTAGATGTCTTATTTTTCGGATTAAATCTACTTTTACGAAATCTATCGCGTTATGATATTCTACTTCAGGTCCTGATGTTTTGCATACTTTACAGCATTCATGGTCACAGGTGGACTAAGATGTTCTTAATCAGTAGATAATGTGTACGTAACATTCGCGTAAATATCAGAAAGTACTCGTATTATAATTCTACTAATAATACAAATCCACGTGGATACCGGGTGGTGGTCGATGCTCCTTTGGGATCATCAGATCACTGCCTGGTCCGCTGCACACCCCTGTTGCGAGGACCAATCGTTCTCCCGCGAATGGATCTCGCAGAGTCTGGCAGTATAAGTCAGCAGATTGGGATGGACTCCGCGAGTTTCTCGCGTCCTACCCTTGGAAGCAGCTATGCTTCTCCTCTAGGGATCCTGACATCTGTGCGGACTGCGTCACGGAAACGGTGACTATGGGAATGAAATTATTCGTCCCCAACACCAAAGTACCGGTCGGCGGTCACAGCCGTCCATGGTTTAACAAAGCCTGCAGGACGGCTGCATGCCAGAAGCAGTCCGCATACCTAGCCTGGAATAGGGCAAGAAAAAGGCGGAATCCGAACGCCAAAGAGGAGAAGCGTAAATTCATCCAACAAGAGGGCTATTGCCGAAACTAAGGCAGAACACGTTGCCAGACTTGGCGAGCAGCTCGAAAGCTATCCCGCTGGGAGTCGTGCTTTCTGGTCGCTCGCCAAGGCAACACAGGGCAACTTCTGCCAGTCTAGTCTCCCACCACTGCAGAAACAGGATGGTAATTTAGCCCACAGTGCCAAGGAGAAGGCCGATCTTTTGGGCCAACTCTTTGCCTCTAACTCGACGTTGGACGCCGGAGCAGCCACACTGCCTACCACCCCGCGGTGTGAAAGCTCCTGGCCTGAAATCCGCATTACGCAACGTGCGGTCAGGAGGGAACTGCGGCTGCTGGACGTCCATAAGTCGAGTGGGCCGGATGGCATCCGTGCAGTGGTTCTTCGAACGTGCGCCCCTGATTTGACCCCCGTCCTAACGCGCCTGTTCCGTACATCATACAGTACCGGCAGGGTTCCTACTTCGTGGAAGGTAGCCCATGTTCACCCGATTCCCAAAAGGGGTTATCGGTCGGACCCGTCGAATCACAGGCCAATCGCGATGACATCTCTGCTCTCCAAGGTTCTGGAGAAAGTCATAAACCGCCGACTTTTGCAGTACCTAGAGGATCACCAGCTGATCAATGATCGCCAATAAGGCTTTCGTCACGGTCGGTCTGCTGGTGATCTTCTCGTGTATCTTACCCACCGTTGGGCGGAAGCCTGTGAGGGTGGAGGTGAAGCTTTTGAATTCAGCCTGGATATCGCGAAGGCGTTCGACAGAGTCTAGAATAGGGCCCTTCTATCGAAGTTACCATCTTATGGAATCCCCGAGGGACTCTGCAAATGGATCGCCAGCTTCCTAGATGGTCGGAGCATCAAAGTCGTTGTAGACGGCTGCTGCTCCGATACCATGGGGGTTAATGCTGGCGTACCACAAGGCTCGGTGCTGTCCCCAACACTGTTCATCCTGCATATCAATGACTTGCTCTCAATAGAGAATATACATTGCTATGCGAATGACAGTACGGGTTATGCGCGATATACCGGCCGTCAGAAAGTCCCTCGGAACATGCTGGAGGAGAGACGGACCGAACTTGTGTCTGAAGTCGAGCGCTCTCTTAGGCGGGCTTCGGAATGGGGTGAAAAGAACATAGTTCAATTCAACCCCACGAAGACACAGGTTTGCGCGTTCACTGCAAAGAAGGACGCATGTGTCGTGGCGCCCCAGTTCCAAGGGGTAACTCTCCCGGTCTCCAAGAGTATTAGGATCCTCGGCATCGATATCTCTAGCGAAGTCCAGTTCGGGAGTCATTTGGAGGACAAAGCCAAATTGGCGAGTAAAAAAATAGGCGTCCTGAATAGAACCAAGCGGTACTTCACGCCGAAGCAACGACTTGTGCTATATAAAGCACAGGTCCGCCCTCATATGGATTACTGCTCACATCTCGGGGCAGGTGCGCCTAAGTACCAACTCGACCCACTTGACTCCCTGCAAAGGCGTGCTATTCGATTGTCGATGATCCCGATCTCACGGAGGGTGCGGAGCCGCTGGAGTGGCGGAGAGACTTCGGGTCCCTCTGTGTGCTCTATCGGCTCTACAATGGAGAGTGCTCGGAGAAGCTGTTTGAGGTGGTACCAACATCACCATTTTACCACCGAACCACGAGACGTCGCGGTCGGGTTCATCCACACTACTTGGAAACGATTTCGTCAATCACAGTTCGTTTTCAGCGTTCTTTTTTACCACGTACGTGTAAGCTCTGGAATGAACTACCTGCTACGCTGTTTCCCCGGTGCTAAAGACCATGAGCGGCGGTTACCACTTACCATCAGGTGGGCCGCTTGCTCGCCTGCCCCCGTTGGCAATAAAAAATAAAAATAAAATCTTTGAAGGCGGTTTTGACGTTGCCCCGGCGTTCGGGGTATGCGATTAGGTGCATTTTTCCGCCTTAACAAAAAAAAGGTCTACATATTACTACATAGGTACATACTATAATTTTCCGAAACTGGCCACTTACAAAAATAATATTTTAAAAATAATGCCAACATTTGAAAATGGAACTCTGGCAGTTTACAGTTTGTTTCATCTGACTGTCTGTTTTGACCAAAGTCCAAACATTCAAATCAAAGAGATTCAAATATTATAACCACTAGGTACTATAAGTTATAATATTTGAATGTTAGCCTGTTACATGGTATGATAACCTAAAAAATTGCTAAATATCGATACAAACAAAGACACAAAGATTAATAATATTAAAACTTCATACTAAGTATCTTTCATATAAATTGTTAGTTTTTTATTAACTCCCAAGTATCAAGTTTATTTTTAAAGTGTATTATAGTGTCGTAACTTTAACAATATTGGATACCGTCTCAAGTTTAGCTGGGTGATATGATTTATAGATACAGTGTGTGAAGTTTGACAAAACTTCTGATGTTGATAAATGGGATATCTCAGATGTGCGCAGATATTGCTTGTAACGTAAATATGTTATGTAACGTCTTGCACGAATTACATGTTACGCAAATGTAAATGGATTACTAGAACTGGAATATTACTGTTTACTGTAGAATTTTGATACTTACTACCAGTCTAACTCTCACACAAAACTTTCAGCTATAACATTTAACAAAAACCTTAAACTAGAGGAAATAATAATCGAAAGAAAAATGAGGATAATGTCTGATGAATTACTGTGTGAGGCACAAGGAGGTTTCAGGTGTGGAAGGGGATGCTTAGATCAAGTGTTTTCTCTGCGCAACATTGTGGAAAAGCATTTGGCTCTAGACCAGAGGGTTTTCTGCAGTTTTATGGATTTGGAGAAATAATAATAATAATAATAATAATTTATTAACCAAATAATACATCCATGCGCCATCTTAAATGCTAAATTAATACATAATAACAGTATTTCGTTGAACACTGGTACCCATAGTAAGATTTAACTTGTGGCATGGGTACCAGGTCTCCCGCAGGTCAAATCTAGCTTATTTGTAAAATAGATGGATGTGTGTGTTTGTGTTTGTATGTGTGTGTGTGTGTTGTATGTGGGTACGTGTGTGTGTGTGAGTGGGTGTGGGTGTAATAGTGCGTGTGTTGATGTGGTAATGTGCAAATGGACATGTTTGATGTTACAGAACGCTTAATTTTAATAAGTTTTCAGTTTCCAGATAAGTTTTGTCGATGAGCCAACTTAATACTTTCTTTTTGCATTTGCTTCGAACTAGCGGGTATATATTACAATATCTATTGATAATATTATAAAGGTAGCAACTGAGTACATTATAATGCCTTGCAGCTAAAGAACTCTTGAAGTATTTTATCTCACATACTTTGTGACTACGGCGTTTATTTAAATTGTTAGGTTCATACTGCAGAGAAATGTGTTTTCTAGTAATAATTTCCAGCACGAACAGCTGCCTCACACTAAGTACCTTACAGTCCAAATATATAAAAGCATTTGACACGGTTGTACGAAAGGATCTTTGGGATATTTTCCGAAAGTGTACTAACGGTACACTCCTTCGAGCGGTACAGTCCAATTATATGGACTGCAGAGCTTGTGTGTGGCTGGATGATGGAATGTCGCCCTGGTCTGACTGACTGTAAATTATATATCTGGATAAATTTCTTCAAAGGTTTTCCACAAATGTATGTGGGAGTTCAAATGGGCGGCTTAGTGGTTAATTCACTGCTTTAGGCAAATAATGCGGTACGATAAGCACAGGCAGTGACTGACCTGCAAACCATAATCGACCTAGTGACAGAAGGTTGTAAGAAAAGGGTCTACATGTGAATGTAATCAAAACCGACATAATAGTCTTTGCAAGAAGAGAAACCAGAATATATATTAGAGTAACAATAGACAATGGTGTGCTATAAGAAGTGGATGAATATGTATATCTTAGATGTGGATTTTGTCGGGATGGAAGATACACCACTAATATAGAGAGAAGAGTAAATGCGAGAAATAGAGTGAACGGAGCCTTGGGTTCTACTTCTCAGCAGCCACCACCTCAGCGAGAAGGCACTTATCACAATACAGAACGCAACTGCTTGTTAATCGCAACCAACATTGTTATACGGAAGCGAGACTTGGGTATACAAAAAGGAGCATAAAACTAAAATCAATGCGGTCAAAATGCGATCTCTGCGGAAACTCTATGGAGTTAGGCTGACTGGCCGCATTTATAACGACGACGTACGAAGGCGATTAGGTATGAAAGAAAGTATTGGCGTAAAGCGTATTTATTTTACCACAAAAGCGGCAGGATGTACCACTACAGTCAGCAAAATATCATCCCAATGCTGCTACTTTTCGTTTACAATGTTCTTTTTCGTTCTTGTTGTACAATTTCTCGTATAAATTAATATATTATAATATCTGCAGAAATGCTCTCAGGCGTCCGCACGCTCGGTTGGCACACATCAGACTGTCATTGCACATTTCACACTTTACTGTCACTACTGTCACTAGGATGACCGTTGCCTTGCCCAAACCGAGCATGGTACCGTTAAAATTTGTTAATATGTCTTATTGTATTTTTCCATGTTTAGTTGAATATATGTTAGTTTGGTTTTACTCTGCTGTTTTGTTAATTTACATTACACTGCAGCAATATTGCTGAATGGGTGCCTTATTGTCATGTAATTGCGTTATGTTTTGCTTTACCTAATATGTTATGTTATTCTAATTGTGATTCGTGACAATAAAACTTAGTTTTCTTTCTTTCTTTCTTTCTAAAGATGCGAAAGGATATGCTCCTATGTTTCGGACATGTGGAAAAAATGTCGAGCGAGTGACTGGTTAAGAAGATATTATATACGAAAATGGAAGGATGTAGATACAAGAGATCAAGAATCCTAAAGACCTACCTAGAATAAATCGGTCATGTATTGAAGGAAGGTGGAGTCAGAGAGAGTCAGTCTCTGAAACCGGCGAACGTGTATGAAAAGAATTATGAACGTTGAGAAAGTGTAAGATGTATAAAATAATATAGAGTTTTGGCATTCTGTTTTCTTTGCCTACCCCGCACGAGAGATGGCGTGATGATAACTTCAAACTAAACAAATATAAATTGACGCAATTCACATCACTAGTTCTGCGTATAAATTATTAATAAATCGCTCAACGCACACCGCAGTTCCATACCGAAATGAAATGTATTAACGTATCATAATATTCAAGTGCATTCCATAAATAAATCCGATAGCCAATTAAAATCGGATTTTCGGTTCAGGAAAATCAGTATGATTGGTCTGTCATAGATGCCGGCTGTACCGTCATTAGCGCCATCCTGGCGCCCCCCAAAAATTACGAGGGACACTCGAAGTTTAATTACTCCATTTGATAGAACCAAGTTGTTAATTGGGCTCATACTTTGAAGTCCCTACTAAAGGTTATTTATAGATATTTTTAGCATTTCAAATATTTAGCTCAACAGCCTTGCTGGTCCCAGCATTAATGGGCCGGCTCGATCGGGAACTACAATACTCTCACAGAAGATTTGCGTTAAACAACAGTAGGAACTGCTATAGTTGTGTTTCGTATAGCGAATGAGAGCGCCGGATGCTTAAACCACCTCCTTGTCCTCCTTCCTCTTCTTATTATACTTTTTCTACACTTCCTGTCCCTTTCCTTGGAGTTGGCAATGCGCAAGTGTTGCGTCTGGTGTTGCTACTTTGGAAACCGCTTATAATCGGAGGGGCTATTAGGCTTGTTTGCTACCTGCGTAGTTTGTTTAAGTGTAGCCTACATTTGGAGTTGTTATGACGAAACCTCTTTGGCTTCTTGTCCAGCATTTTTAAACTGACTGACGGTAAGTGGTTACCTTAAACTTATAAACGCTAGCAACAGCAGGGGGACACTCCTGGTGATAGCCCCACACTACCCTCTTCGTTGCCCCGAACGATGGGATGTGCGGTTAGGTATTTTTTTCCTGCCTTAACAAAAAAAGGGGGAATCACTCTTAGGGTGGAAAGCTCATAAAATCAGATATTTTGAACATTCTATCTAATTCTAAGTTAATAAATCTTTTAAGGTTTTGATTTATTGTACATTCTATTAATGTTGTATAGGTTATTATAATCAACATCTGTTTGAGCAGTAAGTCGCGCGGCGTCTGAATGTGAGTACACACAAACTTGTAATAAAGAACAAATGATTTTTGAAAGTGGAAAAATAGTTTTACTGCGAGCAGTATTGGAACCTGCGTTCTTTAAAATAGCTTAGCATGTCAATTGCTAAAAAATCACGATCAGATCAAATACTTGTATTAGTTTTTTGGTACAATATTAAACAACTGTAACCTCCTTTAACTATTTAAATAAATAAAAAAAAACAATCTGACAAACAAAAAAAAGTTGATGTGTGGTTAACGAAATTGCTACTACATTTTTTTATTATTTTTATGAAGGATTAAGAACACTTACCAACACCCACAACGAAGGTAATAGTTTAAAGGTTATGAAACAACCTTGACCGGAATCCAATTTCAGCTAAAGCGAACACTCGTACAACAAAATCAATGTTCAATATCTACTTGAATCGATAACTGTCCACGAGACACGCTTCTCGATGTCGAGTTGATAAAGAGTAGTATTAGGGTTGTCACTATAAAAGAAATTACGTTTTATTAAATTATTAGTAGCCTATAGCGGATCACTGCTGGACATTGGCTTCTCCCAATTTGCGGAAATTTGTGGCATACAAGAAGTTCTTCATATTTTATATTTGCGTTATATAATATATTATCTTCACAATGGGAATGCAATGGTGATATTTAGTAACAGTCGTCAAAATGGCGACAATTTGCCGCGTTATACTAAAATAACTACGTATTTCATATACTGTTGTATTTACTCATTGTAAACGCAAGCAATGCAAAAACAACGGTATCAAGTACCGTACTTGATACCGCTGTTTTTGTCTAAAATAATAAAATAAATAAATAACAAATATTCACGTATATTTCACACAACGTCCTCTGGTCCTAAGCTTGTGTTATGGGTACCAGATTACGGATATAATACATATATTACTTTTTTTTGTAAATACATACATATAATATGATGTCTCGGGTTCGATCCCGGGGTCGGGCAGTGTTATTGAGATTTTTCGTAAAAAAAAAAAGGGAAAATTTCTCAGTAGCAGCCCAGAGTTTGGAAATGTGCCCGTTAGACATCAATAGGCTCGCCCCCTATTACGTGGGACTTAAACATAGCTGGCGAGTCGTGGATGTGTAATAAACCTCTGCCTACCCCTTCGGGGAATACAGGCGTGATGCTATAATAGATAGAAAACACCAAGACTCAGTACAAATATACAGATATTAGTGGTATGGTGAACACAGGTTCACCACACAAATAATTATCCTGAGTGGGAATCGAACCCACGACCTCGTGCACTGAAGTCGGTTACAATACCGGCTACGCCACGAGGCCTGTCCAAACTTCACAAGATATATATCTATATATCTCTAGTTTTATAGAATTCTGACAATATTTGTGTATTTAATGACAAAGTATCACTGTAAGATTTTAAATTATCGCGTTTCATTACTATGTATTTAAACTGTTATTACGGGACTTAACGCGTATCAAATACCTTTTTACTCCAGACGTTTCGACTGGCTTTCACCAGCGGTGGTCACGGATCGACTGGCGATGTGTGACGCCGGCTGCTTCGTTCAGGGGCACTGGATGTAACTACCCGCACTTCATCATCACATTTCAGATATTTGTTAAAGTCCCACACACAACACTAATAGTGTCCACCGGCGCCATAGACGGTAAACTATGATTTTTTATATTTTCCTAGCACTGGATTCCATTCCAACGACAACTTGTATCTCTCATCCCGATTAAATTTTTTGATGTAGAGTCGTTGTTCACCAATGTTCCACTAAAGGAGTGCCTTGGAGTGATAAAGGGTATACTGATCTCGAAGGGTATCTCGGACAGATACGTAGAATTACTAGAACACTGCTTAGACGACAATTACTTTGTGTACGAGAATCAACACTACCTTCAGATTGATGGAGTAGCTATGGGTAGCCCCGTAGCACCAGTAACTATTAGCCAACATCTGGATGGAACATTTTGAAGAAAAAACTTTGTATTCAGGACCTTTTACCATCAGATTCTGGAAAAGATATGTCTATTCCGTGTTCTGTGTAATCAGAGGTACCAAGAGGGAAGTAGAACAATACCTTAACCACCTCAACTCCATTCACAATAAAATTCACTTCACCTATGATATGGAGAATGAACGGTCTTTAGCATTCCTAGATGTCAGGGTAAATGTACGAGAAGATGGCTCACTGGGGCACACTGTATATCGAAAACCACTGACAAGTACCTGAATGCCTGTTCGCATCTGCTCGACTCTGACTTAACTCACTGGATTGAGCTCCACCGACCAAAAGTATTATCCACAGATCGCAGATATTACCACAGACTGATCCGCGAAGTGATTGAGATTAGAAAACACAAATATTTTAATCAGGATGATACAAGTGGTCGTCAGCATGGAATCCAGTGCTAGGAAAATATAAAAATCGTAGGTTACCGTCTAAGGCGCCGGTGGACACTATTAGTGTTGTGTGTAGGGACTTTAACAAATATCAGAAATGTGACGATGAAGTAAGGGGAGTTACATCCAGTGATATATTAGGTAGTTTGCACTTATTAATCACTGGATTTCAGGAGGTACTAAAACGAAATGGGTACAAAACTGATCGTAGGCTTCAGCGGCGAACGAAAAGGGAAAGATATCCTGAAGTCAATAGACAACCGGCTTTCCTGCCATATATACGACGAGTGATGGACAAAATTGGAACAGTACTTAGTAAATACTCCATGAAGACTGTATACATTCCGCACTGTAAATTATCGAGCCAATTGCGTACACCGAAGGATATTATTCCCTTGCAATCAGCGGGAGTTTACAAAATAAACTGTAGCTGTGGGAGCGCTTACATCGGCCAAACCAAGCGATTGATTGCTGAAGGGTGAAGGAGCACATAACTGCAGTCAAGAAAGGACAGATAAACAAATCTGCCATCGCTGAACATCTCTTAGAAGCAGGTACTAATCATTGGATTGAGCTTCACCAACCTATAATCCTATCTCAGGACCGCCACTACTACAAACGGTTAGTGCGCGAAGCTATTGAAATCAAAAAGTACAGAAATTTCAATAGAGGAGACGGATTTAATCTATCATCAGCGTGGAATCCAGTGGTTAATAAGTGCAAACTACCTAACATATCTTCACATTCGTCTCGCGATATAGTGAGTGTTGTGTGTCGGACAAACATCGGTGTAGATCGATCTACCCTACAAACTGTCGAGGGAAAATAAAGTAGCTCGCCTTTCCAGCTGTCCCGTGACGACGGCTACTGCAACGCAGTTGAAACGTCGGGAAAAGGTAGTTAATAATTTCACCTAATTTATACGCGAAAAAAGACCCGTTTATGTTACTTTAAATAAAGTATCACTGTCTGGGAAAACCTCAAAAGATAAGACGGGCCTCGTGGCGTAGTCGGTACTGTAACCGACTTCCGTGCCGGTCGTGGGTTCGATTCCCACTCGTCCTGAGTGTGTGATGTGAATTATTTTTGTGATGAACACATTATAAACATACATTCATACTGCGTCTGGGTGTGTTCTATCTATTTACAAAAAAAAGTAATGTATTATGTATATATCCGTAATCTGGTGCCCATAGCACAAGCTTTAAGCATAGTTTGGGACCAGAGGACGTTGTGTGAAATGTCCGTGAATATTTATCTATTTATTTATGTTTCATTGTGATATCTGCCAAATCGCTTTGGTTCAATGTGATGCACTATAGCCTAAATCATTCTCATTTTGAGAGTAGTGAGACAGCTGTAGGTTAATAAAATAAAACAAGGGTCTCCACACTATTTGGTTCGCTAATCGTTTACGACATTACAGTACAACTTTAAAATAAATTGTATTTTTAAACATTATTGTGACTATTTGTGTAAAAACTTAATTTCAATCATATATTATAATGTTTCTTAAAAATCACATATTTAATTAATAATTTTTAAATTCCGTAACGTGGTAACCCTATGTGGTAAAAACGAGGTGAAAATCTATTTTATCTTTTTTTCAATTGACGCGTTTATACGGTGGCTTCGCTTTAGTGAAATATGATTTTCAATTTAGCTGGCGAGTTTAAAACGAGAACACAATTTGAAAATTTGGTGTACACCAGGTAATTATTTTCAAATTGTGTTCTAGAGTAACATGAGATAATATTTTATAAATTCTCAAAATATATAAGAAACTAAGCAACCTTCTTCCCTTTTCTTAGTATAATTATAAGTATGAAAGCGAGTTTTTATTGTTACACCATACCAACTATAATGAAAAAGGTTATAATTTTTTTTGGCGAAAAAATTTACGGATTCTGTAAGATAAGTAGGTGCATACCTATTTTTGAATAAAGATTAATCTTACACTCAATTTCACAATACAAATTCACAGTGTTGGTCCGTGCTGAACTCTAAAATTACTTATCCTCGCTGTTTCTAATCTCTATATAGTTTCTTTCCCATCTTGAGAGTCAGCTACGCTACGCCATTTATCGGATCTATCATCTGTCGCATACATTGTCCTGATAAGCTAAGTTTTATTACAATTAAGTATCCTTACTAAGTGATGACGCGGTCCTAAAATATATTGTTAACTATCTCTCCATATAATATACTAGCCTTTGCCGCGACTCCGCCGCAGCCTAAAACTCTGGCTACCGATAGAGTAGCAGGATAAAATGTATACTAGTTTTTAAGTGTAATCAAGAACTAAAAAACAAAAAAAGTTTAAAACGAGAACACAATTATAATAGTTTTAGTTACAGCGTGAAACTGTAACAAACAAACACACAAATCCAGCTTCGAATTCATAACATTACTAGCTTTTGCCCGCAGCTCCGCCGCAGCCAAATAACATAAAACTAGTATACATTTTATTATGCTATTGTTTTGGGAACCTGGGATATAGTTGTAAGCTATATCCTAGGTTCCCAAAACAGTATCTTAATAAAATATATACCAGTTTTAAGTTTGATCAAGAGCTATCAAATAAAAAGTTAGGTTTTATGAAAATCCGTAGAGTCAGTAGATTTTGCGTGAAGCCCGAACAAACGGCCAAAAATTCTAAGAAAATGTTTTGTGTGTGCATTATTTTTTTCTTAAATATATGTACAGACATAGCTCTGTTACAGCTTTATAGTATAGATAGATTGAGATTGAATATAAAACAAATTTGGTTTAGCTTTATTATTTATAACTCAAAAACGGCGGGACCGATTTTAAAGATCTTTGATTTGTTGGATTTGTCTCCCCCCGAAATGGCAGAATAACTCTTTCTAACATTTACGCGGATTTTACACATTTTGAAATAAAACTACGTTTACGGAATCTATGGCGTCTACTTGATTTTTATACTATCCCAACGTTTCGAATACTTTACAGCATTCATGATTACGGGTGGACTTAGATTGTAGATGCCCAAAGCTGATATGTTGTTTCAACGGTTTCATCTACCCACAGTAATATGATTTTACAAATTATTGGTTTATTTATTTCAACCCACATAATATTCGTTTAGAAACACAATTAAAAATATCTACTCTAATTGAAGTTCTCTACGAAAAGTATTTATGTCATACATTTTGTATGGAACAGCTTATTTCGAAACGGATTGACAGATTTCGATGATTTTTTGTTCTCCCCCCGAGTCCTCGAGAAGTTTCTTCGAGCATTCAAAAAGTAAAAAATATATTTCTGTTCTATCTTGCTGTTTCTACTAATACCAGTAGATAGCGTTGGGTGCTGCGATTTATCAGCAGTGGGATAGAAAGTGTATTGGAAAGATAATAAAGAGAGGATGGTGAGGGGGGGTTTGGGTATCCGGTGCTCTTACTCAACATACGAAACACAACGGAAGGAATGTAACATAGTTCCAGTGGGCCGCCAATAAAGGCGGGGAGACAGCGGGTTTCTTATTGGGTGAAGGCCCCACACTACCCTGTTCGTTACCCCGGACGGGGTGTGCGGTTAGGAACACTTTTTTTCCGCCTTAACAAAAAAAAAAGAATCTTTTGACCTTTGATTTACGCTGATGGACAATTAATTTTTCAAACAATTTTCCTTGAAATTCATCAGTGAAAAGTATTCAATATAGCAAACGCGTTGCCGCCACGTGAATCACAATCATTTCAATGTACCTAATTAAAACGAATTTCATTTTGATTACTTCATTATCATTTTTGATCTATATTTTTAAGCATTTGACATGCTCCACCACTTTTTAAAATACAAATTATTTGTGAATAAGGAAAAAGAGATTTTTTGTACTAGCGGGAATCGAACCCGCGTCTTTTCCAATCCGGGGCAGTGCTCTGAACCACTGAGCTATAGTACAGATCTTTCGATCATCCCAATCTGCTTATCACATTTTGTCTTTACGAATAACGCCATCTATCGAAAGCATTTACATGCATTAAACCAATATAGTAAGTTTAATTTTGAAATTAAAATTCACAAATAATTTGTACTTCATTATCAACTTAATTCATTTTTAGTATTCATTTTGTCTTAATAAAACACTGAATTTAATTCAACTAATAAGTTAAAAGAAATGTATTGAATCTGGGGCGGTACGAAGTTCGGCGAATCTAAAAACTAGCTTATTAATATTATTAAAAAAAACATAGTATCACGCCTGTATTACACGAAGGGGTAGGCAGAGGTATATTACACACCTATTTTCTTTTTTTTTTTGGTTTAGGCGGGAAAAAATGTTCCTAACCGCACACCCCGTCGCTCGGGGCAACAAATAGGGTAGTGTGGGGCCTTCACCCACTAAAGAAACCCGCCGTGTGCCGTCTCTCCGCCTTTATTGGCGGGCCACTGGAACTATGTTACATTCCTTCAGTGGTGGTATATTACAAACCTGGGTTTCGCCAGCTATGTTTAACTCCCACGTAATAGGGGGCCAGCCTATTGCCATCTACCGGGCACATTTCCAAACTCTGGGCTGCTTCTGACATTTTCTTTTAAAATGTCTAGGTATAACACTACCCGACCCTATTTTTTAATATTCTAATGACTGTAATTTACTAGAACTTGTTACTTGAACGTTTACTAGAACACATTTTGTACAAAGGTAAAATAAAAATTAATAACTACGATGCCTAAATTATAATTTCACAAGCATCCAGTACCCGCAGTTAGTAGTTATAATTTTCAATTTCACACAATTTGTTGTAATACGAATTATTATTCCATCCCAGAATTAATTAATTAAAATTTATATTTAGTCGGTTCCAAATTAATTGTAAAAATATACAATTATATTCATAGAATATTAAACAAATTGAATATTGTGTTAATGAAATGTATTGTTAAAATTGGTAAAGCAAACATAAGACAGACTAATAACTATTTTTAATTATACAATAATCATTATTTGAACACTATTTTTTATTAAGTAACTCTAGCCTTTGCCCGCGGCTCCACACACAAGAAAAGGTAGTTTTTAGATTTTGTCTCAGGTAGCCTGACTTCCCGAAATAGTATCGGGATAAAACGTAAACTTACCATATCTTAAGTCTAATCAAGAGCTATAACACAAGTTTTATCAAAATATGTTCAGTTAATAACTGCCTCGGTGGCGTAGCGGTCGTGTGTGCGACTGCTGATGGGTCGGGCAGTGATATTGAGTTTTTTCATAAAAAGAAAATTCTCAGTAGCAGCGCGTAATTTGGAAATATGCCCGGTAGACAGCAATAGGCTCGTCCCCTCTTACGTGGGACTTAAACATAGCTGGCGACCCGTGGGTGGGTAATACATCTTTCCCTTGGGGGATACAGGCGTGATGCTGTTGTTAATTTTTGCGTAATGTGCGAATACACATATTCTTTCAATTTCATATCAGTGAGAAGTGAAATGGTGCGCAGCGGTACCATCAGGCGGGCCGTGGCTCATCTGCCATCATAAGCAATAAAAAAATAAACAAACGGACAGACACAATATTTTGGGTTCAGAAATGCCAAATAGCCTTAAGTATACATTTTTTCAAGTATCCTATATTTTAGTTTAATAGTACACATATTTTTTTATATTATTCCCATTTTCTTATGACATCAAAGTACCTATTTTTTTCTTAATAAAAGACAGTAAATATTTTCGCAGTACATTTACAATAAATATTACCGCAGATTGTGTATTTTTCTGTCACTGGAGCACTATTATAAGCGCTCTTAAACGCCTCTCAAATGTGTTGGAGAACCACAAGTCTTAAGACGTCACCCAGTTGTTTGAATGAATGGCTCATTGAACGGTGAATGAGCGAGAATGATTTAGACAATAATAACGACACTTGTGAACGAACCGCCAGCAAGAGGGAACTTAAGAGGTAGTATCGGTGGCTCTCGGTCCTTGAGAAGATAACGAGGATCAGCAAATGTGAGTGACCTCGATGGATTGACCTAAGAATGGTGGCTCGAGTACTTGTGGATGGTGGAGGGTATTAATATTTAATAATAGTAAGTTAAAGAGTTTTGTGTATAAAAGAATTTAAATGAAACTATTTCTCTATTCTTGATTTCCAAAACCATTAATTTTCACCAAATTTTTATCTATCTATCTCTGTTACAGCTTTATAATATACTATTATAAAGCTGTAATATACTATTATAAAGCTTATAAAGCTGTAACAGAGCTGTATCTGTGACATTCAAGGTATTTGAGAAAAAATACTTTATTAGGCTATATAGGCGTGTCTAAATATAAGGCATTTTTTTAGATTTTTTGTCTGTTTGTCTATTTGTCTGTTTATCTGTTTGTCTGTTTGTTTGTTCGCACATCACGCAAAAACTACTGAATGGATTTGGATGCAACTTTTTTATTTGATAGGCCTTGATTAGAATTAAAAATTGGTATACATTTTATCTCGCTACTATATCGGGAATTAGAGATATTACCGAAAAACAAGCTTTTGGCTGCGGCGAAGCCGCGGGAAGGGTAGTACTATTATAAAGCTGTAACAGAGCTGTTTCTGTACATTGAAGATATTTGAGAAAAATGACTTTATTGGGGTATATATAAATACAAAACATTTTTTTTAATTTTTTGTCTGTTTGTCTTTTTGTTCGTTTGCGCATTATAACGTTACTATATCGGGATCCTGAGATATAACCTAAAAACTAGCTTTTGGCTGCGGCAGAGCCGTGGACAAAGGCTAATTTTAAATAATTTTACACAATATTTAATGTATATATAATTCTTATATACGTGAATTTGTCATTGATTTTTTCCCGAACGTAGTTAAATTTTTATGGTTTTTTTTTTATATTTGAGCCCTCTGAAAAATATTTAGTTTACTTATTTTTTTACCTCTACGTGCTACTCGTCAACACATAGACGGACGGGATATGGGTTAAAGGACAGAATATCCTAAAATCACATTTTACAAGAAACGATGAAGTCATCAACATAAACTTCATAAGCAATTAAGTTTCATTTGACTACGGGTTATCCTCGTTAGTTCACGAATCATTTACTGTAAGAGTTAAGGAGTGCTCGGAGGACGGCCGGCGGTAAACATTGATGGTATTTCTACCGTTCCATCCCATTGATTTTGAATGTGAACATGTAGTTTATCTTGATGAAACGCGTGATAGAATTTTATATCTATCTCGTCCTTTGTTGCGTAGAAAGGATAGAAACGTTTAGATTTTGATGAATAGGTTAGGAGGCTCAATTTTTCACAAGTAAATAAACTTAGTAGTAATGGCCTAGTACTACTAAACATAAAACATAGCATCACGCCTGTATTCCCCGAAGGGGTAGGCAGAGGTGTATGTACCCACGATTCGCCAACTATGTTTAAGTCCCACGTAATAGGGGGCGAGCCTATTGACGTCTATACACTACCGTTGCACCACCGAGGCAGTCAAGTACTACTATAGCTACGAAATCCCTATGGTAAACTAAATATATAATTCTAATTTCTTATATGTCTTTAATCATCATTTTATTTAACATTAAAATTTTCATTTAATTAGAGGTATGTAATTATACTACCACTCTTCAAGTTAGAATTTTTCTTCAATCCACCCACCATCCTTTTGACGTCCACTGCTGGACATGGGTAGGCTTCCCCATGATAGCACCACAACGAGGGTTCCTGTGTGGACTGCATCCATGCTTGGAATCACAGACCTCTAAATAACATGAGTTCTGTGGCTGAACTATTTTCATTTTTGCGGCGCCTTCGTATAGCGATCGTGAGCTATAGGGTCCCGCGGAGCACACTTTGAGAATAGTTGGTCTAATAGACCGATAGCTGCCGAAACAGAAGTATAGAGTCCAATGGCAAGTCTAAAAGATCAAGAATTCACACAGTACGTATCCCTGATTTTTAAAAATTATATGCCGTACATCCTGAAAAAATTACACATACATTCAAAGCCTGTCTAAAAAAAATCATGTCATATTCATCAAAACTTTATCACCGCAGCCAGCTCCACTGCAATTGGGATAACAAGGTTTCGTGTTGTTTTCTTTCTTAACTTAACTTAACTAGAATAATCGATTTTATTGAAGTTATACTTCTAAAAGACCTTGTAGAAGACAAGGTTGCGTTAAACGTTTAACGCTACCATGGAGGGGGTATGATCAGACAACATCGACTTATAAGAAATTTCAAAATTTTACTAACGCCATCTAGTGACATTAGACATAATTACTTTATCGAACAAGGTATTTAAACACATAACTGTGACAAGTTTTGCAGTTACGAATTTAATAATTATTTATGAATGATGCTAAAGAAGTATAACTTCTCACGCGCGTACATAAGTACACGCATTTTTTTTACCTTTTAATACAACCAAACAGATATTACACCTTTCTTTTGAAACATATTAATCCATCCATCCATCCATCGCCATCTAGTGACATTAGACATAATTACTTTATCGAACAAGGTATTTAAAAACATAACTGTGACAAGTTTTGCACTTACGAATTTTATAATTATTTATTAATGATGCTAAAGAAGTATAACTTCTCACGAGCGTACATAAGTACATGCATTTATTTTGACCTTTTAATACAACTAAACAGATATTACACCTTTCTTTTGAAACATATTAATCCATCCATCCATCCATCCATTAGCCTTTAACATATTAATAAGTTCATTTAAATCATTAAACACAAAGTGAAAAATGCTGCTGCTGGACGTCCATAAGTCGAGTGGGCCGGATGGCATCCCTGCGGTGGTTCTTCGAACGTGCGCCCCTGAGTTGACCCCCGTCCTTACGCGCCTGTTCCGCCTTTCATACAGTACCGGCAGGATTCCTACTTCGTGGAAGGTACCCCATATTCACCCGATTCCCAAAAGGAGTGATCGGTCGGACTCGTCGAATTACAGGCCAATCGCGATAACATCCCTGCTCTCCAGGGTACTAGAGAGGGTTATTAACCGCCGACTTCTGCAGTACCTTGAGGATCACCAGCTGATCAGTGATCGCCAATACGGCTTTCGTCAAGGTCGATCTGCTGGTGATCTTCTCGTGTACCTCACTCATCGCTTGGCAGAGGCCTTGGAGGGTGGGTGTGAAGCTTTGGCGTTCAGCCTGGACATCGCGAAGGCGTTCGACAGGGTCTGGCATAGGGGCCTTCTATCGAAGCTTCCATTGTATGGAATCCCCGAGGGGCTCTGCAAGTGGATCGCCGGCTTCCTCCACGGTCGCAGCATCAAAGTCGTTGTAGATGGATGCTGCTCTGATACCATGGAGATTAATGCTGGCGTTCCTTAAGGCTCGGTGCTCTCCCCAACGCTGTCCATCCTGCATATCAATGACTTGCTCTCAACAGAGAGTATACATTGCTATGCGGATGACAGTACGGGTGATGCGCGATATACCGGCCATCAGAAAGTCCCTCGGAACATGCTGGAGGAGAGGCGGACCCAACTTGTGTCTGAAGTCGAGCGCTCTCTAGAGCGGGCCTCGGAATGGGGAGAAAAGAACTTGGTTCAATTCAACCCTATGAAGACACAGGTTTGCGCGTTCACTGCAAAGAAGGACGCATTTGTCGTGACGCCCCAGTTCCAAGGGGTAACTCTCCCGGTCTCCGAGAGTATTGGGATCCTCGGCATCGACATATCTTGTAAACTCCAGTTCAGGAGTAATTTGGAGGACAAAGCCAAATTGGCGAGCAAGAAACTGGGCGTTCTGAACAGGGCTAAGCGGTACTTCACACCGAGGCAGCGATTTATGCTGTATAAAGCACAAGTCTGCCCTCACGTGGAGTACTGCTCACATCTCTGGGCAGGCGCACCAAAATACCAGCTCGACCCACTTGACTCCCTGCAAAGACGAGCTGTTCGGATTGTCGATGATCTCAATCTCACGGATGAGCTGGAGTCGTTGGGGCGGCGGAGAGACTTTGGGGCTCTCTGTGTGCTTTATCGACTCTTCAACGGGGAGTGCTCTGAGGAACTGTTTGAGGTGGTACCAACATCGCCGTTTTACCACCGGACCACGAGACGCCGTACTAGGGTTCATCCATACCACCTGGAAACGATCTCGTCCAAGACGGTTCGTTTTCAGCGTTCTTTTCTACCACGTACGTGTAAGATCTGGAATGAACTTCCTGCTACGGTGTTTCCCCAGCGTTATGACTTGTCCCTCTTTAAAGTTTGAGAAGAGCACTTTACTCACGGTAGGCGGCGACTGGGCTGTGCCCCTGGTGTTGCCATAGTCCATGGGCGGCGGTTATCACTTACCATCAGGTGGGCCGTCTGCTCGTCTGCCAACGTTGGCAACAAAAAAAAAATGTGTATTCGAAAATAACAGTCACGAGCAGGATTTGAACCTGCATCTCCTGGATACCGTCCAGATGCTTTGCCAATTCAGCCATCGTAACAATTGCTCCTGACTGCTAATTTCGATAACACATTCATACTTAACGTCTTTGGGTGACGCCTGCGCCATCTGTCGGAAGTATTTTTAGCATTTGACATGCATGCATGATGAATTTGGGCTATTTGTTTCGCTGAATGATTACTTTGAAGGGTTAAAACATTCGCGGAGAGCACACTTCTTGTTCTTTAATATATTCTAACCGCAGGTAAAAAAAGTATCAACGATTAAATGTAACAAAAACAAATTTATTGAAACATATTCAATATTCCATGTAGTTTTTCCTAAAACGACGTAAGAGAATATTGGTGTAAAGATGCAAAAGGGAATGCTCCTATGGTTCGGACAAGTGAAAAGAATGCCGGTCGAACGACTGGTTAGGAAGATATACAATGCGAAAGTGGAAGGATGTAGGTACAGGGGGAGACCGAGACTCACCTTTTTTTTTATATTTTGTTCCTAACCACACACGCTGTCGTTCGGGGTAACGAACAGGGTAGTGTGGGGCCTGCACTCACTAAAGAAACCCGCCGTGTGCCGTCTCTCCGCCTTTATTGGCGGGCCACTGGAACTATGTTACAATCCTTCTGTGGTCCGCCGGCGGCTTACCCTTTCGGGTACCCTCTACTAAGCGACGCATCCGCGCACGGAGCGCCGCACTTTCTCGGGAGGCCTTGCGGGTGGCGGACGTTCCCCGGTCCATCCACCCGCAGCCTCAGCTAGGGCGGCATGAGGCGCAAGTACCTGTGCCTGCACCACCCCAGTCGCTGGCGGCAGTTCAGGTCAGCGGAAGAATCCTCCTCCCTGGCTCTCTCCGCCGCTTCCTTCCGCGAGATAACCTTGTCGCAGAAGGCAGCGACCGCGGCCCAGTTCCTGTCGCTGCCAAGCATCGCTCTAACGACGCTCGGCAGCGAGAAGTCCCCCCCTAAACCGAGACTCACCTACCCAAACCAAATCGGTCATGTATTGAAGGAAGGTGGACTCAGGAGAAACCGGTGAGCGTTTACGAAGAGGATTATGAGTGTTGAGTAAGCGAGAGATGTATGCAATAATAGATCCTTTTGGCACTCTGTTCTCTCTGCCTACCCCGCAAGGGAGATATCGTTATGATAAGTAAGTAAGTAAGAACAATTTTTAGTGGAAGGTGCATATAGAAATTGGGAGATTAGTAGGCTTCTACGATAGCTAAAAGCATACTTCCGGATAGAGGATGATGTAAGTTTGAATCCTGCTTGTAAATAATTTATTTTTTTCCACTTTCACAAAAATTTGTTTCTAGTAAAATAACTGATCATGTCAAATGCTAAACATCTCAATAAAAAGTTTAGATATTAGTAAGTAGTTATTTCCAGTGGTAATATAAGCGGAGAGACAGCACACGGCTGGCTTAGTTAGTGGCTGAGAGCCCCAAACTACCCTGTTTGTTGCCCCGAACGACGAGGTGAGCAGTTAGATACATTTTTTCTCGCCTTAACAAACAAAAACGTTTGAGTAAGTAAAGATTATTTTATTGTACCCCTAGCTGCTGATATTTATTATCAACCCTTTCTCTGTTGCACTATTGGGCACGAGTCTCCTCTAATGATGACAAGGATTAGGCCATAATCCAACACGCTGACCCTGTGCGAGTTGGTATACCTCACAAACCGTCAAGAGAATCTTACAGGCATGCAGGTTTCCTCACGATATTCGACTTTACCGAGCAGTGATAATTTGTAAATATATATTCACGAAAAATCTCGAAAATCCTGAGGTGTGTGACTTGACCTGGGATTGGGAATTGAACTCGATACCATTACCTTTGCAGTCTTTTTTTTCTTTCTTTACCACTAAGCTATCACTGCTATATTAAAATACTTTGGTAAATCCAAAAGAGCACGCCTCATAATCTTCATTTTTCACAATAAAATTGATTATTCGATAAGTAAATAATAATGTATTGGTCTTACTAAGTAGTTTTCAATAAATCACATAGATAGCGCTAATTTCAAAATGTACTAATGTAATTCTCATGTCTTAAACGCCATCTAGCGCTAATTTTAAGAAATACTACTATATTAGTCTATAGAAGTAGTTCTCACGAAATAAGGTATAGCGCTGGTTTTAATGTACCACTGTGCCATTGAGTCGAGCGTAAAATATATTCACTATTTTTTTGTTTATTTAATAATAATTAAGCCACATCGAATCAGACCGTGAAAATTGATAGGGCTCTTTCGTAATTATACTGAACCTTAAGATAAAAAAAAGACTCGATTAGTAAAGTATTTGAGTCGTTATCTTGTTAATTAAGATACATTATCCGAAGATACCTACAACACACGCACGTCCAAGACAGAACTTTTTTAAACAGTTTTTTAACTAGTTTAAATAAAGTATAAATTATTTGAGAATAAGGAAAAAGAGATTTTTTGTACTAGCGGGAATCGAACCCGCGTCTTTTCCAATCCGGGGAAGTGCTCTAAGCCACTGAGCTATAGTACAGGTCCTTCGACCAGCCAATCTCCTTATTACATTTGTCTTTACGACCAGCGCCATCTATCGGAAGCATTTACATGCATTAAACCGATATAGTAAGTTTAATTTTGCAATTAAAATTCATACTATTTGATGGCGCGATTTTTTAAACATTTTTGATCTATATTTTTTAGCATTTGACATGCTCCGCCACTTTTTAAAGTATAAATTATTTGAGAATAAGGAAAAAGAGATTTTTTGTACTAGCGGGAATCGAACCCGCGTCTTTTCCAATCCGGGGAAGTGCTCTAAGCCACTGAGCTATAGTACAGGTCCTTCGACCATCCCAATCTCCTTATTACATTTGTCGTAAAGACATCGGGATGGTCGAAGGACCTGTACTATAGCTCAGTGGCTTAGAGCACTTCCCCGGATTGGAAAAGACGCGGGTTCGATTCCCGCTAGTACAAAAAATCTCTTTTTCCTTATTCTCAAATAATTTATACTTTAAAAAGTGGCGGAGCATGTCAAATGCTAAAAAATATAGATCAAAAATAGTTTAAATAACAAAAATGGCATCAAAAATATCATGAATGTTAAAAATAGTATTTTTTCTTGATATGTGTGTGTATATATTATTTTACAAGTGTAATATATGATAAATAGAGACATTTTAAGTTTGAAAAATCAGTTGTTCTGCGTAAAACGAGAGTAGTACACACCTCAATGCTTCGCTTATGAGGCGTGCAAAAGTAAAGTTGAAAGGGCCATTTTCTTGTGAATAGATCCATTATTTGATTAGATTCATTTGTTTCTGATCTTGTTTAGAAGATGTAACATTTGTATAATATGTATAGTTGGTCGCTCTGAAAATGGACTCGGTCTAATTACTCTGCTCAGAATAAAAACTTTTTAACACTGAAATTGGTAAAAACGCCATCAAATAAGGCGTGTCATATATCCTATGGAACTATTACTTAACTAAAAGACGTATTTACCACGACATTTTTTTAGAGTTAAATTAATGTAAATGTGTGTTTATGTAATATTTTTGAAGTGAAAACTTCTTTAGACGCGTTGAGCACTTTTGGGTGAACAAAAATCATGGGTCTCGCGTCATCGTGACCGAACGCTCCGGTAGAAGTGTAAACTAAGTAACTTGTGAATTGTAAAGAAGTGTTAATGACCAATAATTACAAAGCAAAAATAATAATTTTTAGATATTTTTTATATATATTTTTAGCATTTGACATGCTTAGCACTATACATTAAACACAAAGTGAAAAATGTGAAATCGAAAATAACAGTCAGGAGCAGGATTTGAACCTGCATCTTCTGGATACCGTCCAGATGCTTTACCAATTCAGCCATCCTGACAATTGCTCCTGACTGCTAATTTCGATAACACATCATACTTAACGTCTTTGGGTGACGCCTGCGCCATCTGTCGGGAGTATTTTCATACATTATACCGACCAGGTAAACTTAATTTTACAATTAAGATTTTACCTAATAATGACGCAAACCCTTTAAATATTTAGATATTTTTTATATATATTTTTAGCATTTGACATGCTTAGCACTATACATTAAACACAAAGTGAAAAATGTGAAATCGAAAATAACAGTCAGGAGCAGGATTTAAACCTGCATCTTCTGGATACCGTCCAGATGCTTTACCAATTCAGCCATCCTGACAATTGCTCCTGACTGCTAATTTCGATAACACATCATATTTAACGTCTTTGGGTGACGCCTGCGCCATCTGTCGGGAGTATTTTCATACATTATACCGACCAGGTAAACTTAATTTTACAATTAAGATTTTACCTAATAATGACGCAAACCCTTTAAATATTTAGATATTGAATATAGAATTGTAAAATTAAGTTTACCTGGTCGGTATAATGTATGAAAATACTCCCGACAGATGGCGCAGGCGTCACCCAAAGACGTTAAGTATGATGTGTTATCGAAATTAGCAGTCAGGAGCAATTGTCAGGGTGGCTGAATTGGTAAAGCATCTGGACGGTATCCAGAAGATGCAGGTTCAAATCCTGCTCCTGACTGTTATTTTCGATTTCACATTTTTCACTTTGTGTTTAATGTATAGTGCTAAGCATGTCAAATGCTAAAAATATATATAAAAAATATCTAAATATTTAAAGGGTTTGCGTCATTATTAGGTAAAATCTTAATTGTAAAATTAAGTTTACCTGGTCGGTATAATGTATGAAAATACTCCCGACAGATGGCGCAGGCGTCACCCAAAGACGTTAAGTATGATGTGTTATCGAAATTAGCAGTCAGGAGCAATTGTCAGGATGGCTGAATTGGTAAAGTATCTGGACGGTATCCAGAAGATGCAGGTTCAAATCCTGCTCCTGACTGTTATTTTCGATTTCACATTTTTCACTTTGTGTTTAATGTATAGTGCTAAGCATGTCAAATGCTAAAAATATATATAAAAAATATCTAAATATTTAAAGGGTTTGCGTCATTATTAGGTAAAATCTTAATTGTAAAATTAAGTTTACCTGGTCGGTAGAATGTATGAAAATACTCCCGACAGATGGCGCAGGCGTCACCCAAAGACGTTAAGTATGATGTGCTATCGAAATTAGCAGTCAGGAGCAATTGTCAGGATGGCTGAATTGGTAAAGCATCTGGACGGTATCCAGAAGATGCAGGTTCAAATCCTGCTCCTGACTGTTATTTTCGATTTCACATTTTTCACTTTGTGTTTAATGTATAGTGCTAAGCATGTCAAATGCTAAAAATATATATAAAAAATATCTAAATATTTAAAGGGTTTGCGTCATTATTAGGTAAAATCTTAATTGTAAAATTAAGTTTACCTGGTCGGTATAATGTATGAAAATACTCCCGACAGATGGCGCAGGCGTCACCCAAAGACGTTAAGTATGATGTGTTATCGAAATTAGCAGTCAGGAGCAATTGTCAGGATGGCTGAATTGGTAAAGCATCTGGACGGTATCCAGAAGATGCAGGTTTAAATCCTGCTCCTGACTGTTATTTTCGATTTCACATTTTTCACTTTGTGTTTAACAAAAATAATAATCTAATATCTCGACGATATAATTCACAAATTACTTAGTTTTCACTTCTATCGGCAGTCCTCAAAGACTGCCCCGCATGTTTTTTTTTTATATACTTTATAGGTGGCAACAAGCATACGACGCACCTGATGGTAAGCGTTTACTGTAGTGATGTAGTCTATAGACGCTAGCAACACCAGAGATATCACTTACGCATCGCCATCTCCAAGGCTAGATAGAATATGGAGAGAAGGATAATAAGTAGAGAATAATATGGATAATAATAATAATAATTTATTGACCAATATAAGTTACAAAAAATATAGTGGTTCCCTGACTATTGTGCGAGGTGAGCACGTGTATTACAGAAGCCAGTGTCATCTAATACTCATACATAATCTTTTACCATGCAAACCGTTATATAAGATTAATTGAGATTTAGAGTAAACTGTAGTGAACTGCCTCGGTGGTGTAGCGGTAGTGTATGCGACTGCTATTCATGAGGTCTCAGGTTCGATCCCCGTGTCGGGCAATGTTATTGAGCTTTTTCCTAAAAAGAAAAATTCTCAGTAACAGTCCGGAGTTTGGAAATGTGCCCGGTAGACGTCAATAGGCTCGCCCCCTATTACGTGGGACTTAAACATAGCTGGCGAGTCGTGGGTGTGTAGTACACCTCTGCCTACCCCTTTGGGGAATACAGGCGTGATGCTATGTGTTATAGTAAATACTTAAAGTTATTGTATTTAAATTTATTTTTAAAAGAACTTCTATGTTAATTTCTTAGTGTATTATGTGGTGTGTGTATGTGTGCGTGTGTGTGCGTGAGTGTACATATATACAAATAAATAAAATTTAAGCGTCTGTAATGTCTAAATAACAACCCTTTACTAAATATATATATGAGTATACATACGCTACTAACGAAAAAAAAAATACAGAGAACTAAGCAAGGATTAAAGGAGAATAGAGAGTACAGGGAGGGGATTTGGGCCTCTGGCACTCTCGCTCCCCATGCGAAACACAACTGTATGAATACAAACCTTTGTTTCACGCCGAACTTCTATAAGAGGGTACTTCCCTGATCGAGCTGACCCATTTATGCTGGGATAAGCAAGGCTCTAGAAATAAAGATTAATATCGCTATCTATTTTTTCCAGATATGAAAGCACAAAAAGACATTGGAGTAATCGAAAACAAAGTACCTACAGAACAAAACACCTGTCAAATTATTGAACAATAAAAGCGCTTTATTATACAATTTAAAGCCGAAAACAACTCCTATTAATTTATCGTCATGACAAGTTCATTGTTTTTCTGTGCCCAATTGCTTGAACAAAAACTCATTTATTTAGGTGAGCAAAAAGTATGCTGAAGACGAATTTTATTGTTTTCACAGATCTTTTTTTTTTATTTGTTAAGGCGGGAAGAAATGTTCCTAAACGCACACCCCGTCGTTCGGGGCAACGAACAGGGTAGTGTGGGGCCTGCACCCACTAAAGAAACCCGCCGTATGCTGTCTCTCCGCCTTTATTGACGGGCCACTGGAACTATATTACGGTGGTTGTTTTCACAGACCTGACGTATTTTTTTGGCATAGATACCGCAATATTATAAATATTAACTGTATAGTATTATTAAGTGTTGTAGGTTCAAATGCGTTGGAAAGACGATGTGAAGGGAATTTCAAGGACAAATTTGATTCAAGTAACGTAAGACTGAGTTAAGTATCAGCTAAAAAATATAAAAAACGGTTTAAATTCAAGATTACAAAACTTTATGTACGTACCACAAATGGTTCTCACTTTAGTGTTTTTAACCAAATAGGTTTCGTCTCGATTAGATACAGGTTAGAATATCCTTAAGAAGACTTATGAAAAGAGATGTCCATAGTCCACGAAACCAATTCCACTGCCTCTGTAGTGCAGCGGTAGTGTGAGCGTCGAGGATAAATCTTACTTACTTATCATCACGCCATTTTCCTTGCGGGGTAGGCCGAGAGAACAGAGTGCCAAGAGGTTCTATTCTTGCATACATCTCTCGCTTTCTCAATATTCATAACTCTCTTCATACACGCTCGCCGGTTTCGGAGACCCCTGACTCCACCTTCCTTCAATACATGACCGATTTGGTCTAGGTAGGTGAGTCTCGGTCTCCCCCTGTACCTACATCCTTCCACTTTCGCATTGTATATCTTCTTAACCAGTCGCTCGTCTGGCATTCTTTCCACATGTCCGAACCATCGGAGCATTCCCTTTCGCATCTTTACACCAATACTCTCTTTCATACCTACTCGCTCTCTTACGTCGTCGTTACGAATGCGGTCACTCAGCCTCACTCCACAGATTCTCCGCAGAGATCGCATTTCGACCGCATTGAGGATAAATCTAATATTTTTTTTGCCTTGGGTCGGGATTGTGATCCGAGACCTGATGATTTGCAGTAGTGTATGACTACAGCTACTGACCACTGGAGTAGTTGATCGTATTTCATTACTTACTTAAAGCAATTTTGTGTTTTTCATTTGTTAATCATACTAAAGTAACGTAACTCATTTCCAGTAGTCCACCAATACAGGTGGAGAGACGGCACACGGCGGGTTTATTTAGTGGGTGAGTGCCCCACACTATCCTGTTCGTTGTGTTGTGCTGTTCGGGTATGCAGTTAGAGACAGTCTTCCCCGCCTTAACAAAAAAAAATGCTATTCGTGCGATGACGGATTCTCTTGATACCAGACCCGACCAGGTTGGTACCACCGTTTTCCGTATAACCAGGTCATATTTTGATCGTTGCCTATCATTCATAAATTTCATATCGCATAAAATGGTAGCGGCAGCTTGACAATGTTCTTAGTATAGTTAAGCATATAAGCGACGGTCACTACTTACTATCCGGTAGACCGTGGTTCATCTACTACCATAAACAACAGAAAACGGCTAAAAGTTAACCGTGATCGTAATAAAACCGTTTAATTATTATGCACTTAATTAATTATCAGTAACACCTTATTACTTATTAACTTTAATTTGCTTTGCTTTTAACAGCCTAAAAACTTCCAAAAAAGAAAATAACTATTATTTTTTATCAACTAAACATTTAAAATACATACATAGCCTGTATCCCCAAAGGGGTAGGCAGAGGTGTATTAGACACCCACGGTTCGCCAACTATGTTTCAGTCCCACATAATAGGGGGCGAGCCTATTGCCGTCTACAGGGCACATTTCCAAAATCCGGGCTGCTACTGAGATTTTTCTTTTTACGCAAAACCTTAATAGAACTGCCCAATCCGGGGATCGAAACCTCATGATCTGCAGTCACTCACACTACCGCTGCACTATGGAGGCGGTTAGAAGTTAGTCTAGACATTTAAGAAAGTGGGATAATAAATATACATTTATATACAACCTCCTTTGTTAAATCTCCCTAAATGCCTCTCTAAGGGAACTATTACCGACTTATTTTTTGTTTAACTTGTCAAGTTACATGAATTGTAAACAAATCTAGCATAAATATTATAAAATGTAACTTCTAGAAAATATCTATAGGACATTGGGGCAACACTTTACAGGGCATTACAGCAAGCTTATTACAAAACTTCGTTAGTTTTGCATCGACACAAAAGAATAAATCGAGTGTAAACTTCAGTTTACAAAGTTGTCAATGTAATTTGTTTTGTTGAGTATATTCTGCGCTCCAGTAATCGCATCTTTGTTCTGTTTCTTATGGTAAAAATTATCGCTGCTAAAATATTATTGAGTAAACTGATAGTACTTTATAGTTGCTTTGTGAATTTAGACAGTTGTAGAGCCTTGCATGTACCAACATGAAAGGGCTGGCTCGATCGGGGAAGTACTACCTTCTTACAGAACATTAACGTGAAGTAACGGTAGCTAGTCCTACTTCTTATCCTCTATCCTCTGTTTATTATCCTCCCACTCCACCTCCTATCCCTTTCCTTGGAGATGGCGACGCGCGAGTGATGCCTCTGGTGTTTTTAGCGTCTATAGGCTACAGTAACTGCTTATCACCAGGTGAATCGTATGCTTAATTGCCACCTGCGCGCTATATAAAAAAATATTTTTAACAATTTAGGCATATGTCGCCCTGTGGGGCCAGCTTTAGAATTGTCCCACCCCTCTCTACCCACGGGAGTCACAACAGCCGACTGAGGGAATACCGGGGGAGTGGGCAGCAGCACTCCCTCGAGTATCCACATCTACTGCGATCGCCAACCCGCCTGCGAAGCGTGGCGATTATGGCATTATCCCCCGCCTATGTCCAGCAGTGGACGTTGAAAGGCTGATGGATGGATGAATGGAGGCATGTGTCTCTCACATTTAAACGTACTAAGATCGGAGTCCACCATGCTAACCCAATGCAGGTTGACAGGTTTGAATGCGATGTTGGTTAGCAAACAGTTCCTCGTAGCACTCCCCATTGAGGAGTCGATAGAGCTCACAGAAGTCTGAGCCTGTCACCTGAAGTCTCTCCGTCGGGCCAACGACTTCAGCCCATCATCGGATTATCGACCATTCAAATAGTATGCCTTTACAAGGAATCAAGTAGGTCGAATTGATGTTTTGGTGCGCGGGCCCAGATATATGAGCAGGCATTAGTGTGAAGAACACCTTAGCTCTGTTTACGACGCCCAATTTTTTACTCGACAATTTGGCTTTATCCTCCAAATTATTTCCGAATTGAAGTTACCTAGAAATCGATGCTGAGGAATCCAATACCTGAACTCTAAATATTTTCTTTGAGAATTTTTGTCTGTTTACCTATTAGTTTCTTCGTGCATTACTCTAAAACTTTTTTGATTGATATCTCTTGATTTTACTTAAAAAGTGTAAGCGTAGCTCTCAATAATTACACTCTTATATCTTATAACCAAAAAAAAACTAGCTTTTGCAGGCGGTGGAATCGTGAACAAAGGATAGTATTATTTAAGCTTAACAACTTCAAGTATTTCGAAAATGAACCGTTTGTAAATAGTTCAAAAGATGTCTCTTTCAAACAAAACTGAATCATACCCAGCTAAATCCCCGACAATAACAAAAGTGTTTCAATCAGTTTTCGTCTTGGTAATCTTAGTTCTATCCGGCACAAAACTCGTCCCACAAAACCCGAATTCCTTGAAGTACTTCGTATCTTATCAACACTTATTGCGTAATGCACATCGCATATCGTCTGAAGAAATCCACACACGGATTGCCCTCCTATCCCTCCTTGCTCTTCCCTCCTGCTTTCACAGTCGAACGGACCGATAAAGGCGCCTTTTTTAGCTGAAAAAAATGTAAGTCTTGTTCTCTGATACAAGATTATACATAAATTAAATCGCAAACGCTGGTTAGAAACACTTTTATTGATACAAAGTAATAATTTTCCTGTTGGAATTATTTAATTTTTGCTTTTTCATTTATCATTTATTTGCAAACAACTTGAAATATAGTTTTTGTGTTGATAACAGTGAATAGGTTTCACGACCGTTTTACCGGCTAGCCTAGTAACACTAGAGACATCACTAGCGCGTCGCCATCTCTAAGGAAAGGGATAGCAGTAGGATAAGAAGAATAATACGGAGAGGATAGGTAGGAGACTTGGGCGGTCAAACCGTGACTCAAAAAAATAACATAAAACAAACAAATAAACAAACAAAAAATATCTTAAAAACATAGCATCACGCCTGTATTTCCCGAAGGGGTAGGCAGAGGTATATTACACACCCACGATTAGCCAGCTATGTTTAAGTCTCACGTAATAGGGGGCGAGCCTATTGCCGTCTACCAGGCATATTTTCAAACGCCGGGCTGCTACTGAGAATTTTTCGTTTTACGAAAAATCTCAATAACCGCCTTGCATCGCATTTATATTAGGCGACAACGTAGGCCATAATTACTATTTGATAATTCCGTGTCGCGTCGCGTAGGGTCGTATTAACGCTTGTGCTCTGTACTCGTGCTTACCTACACTATCGTTTTCGGGGCCCAAGGAGTTTAGGCTGTGCGCTGATTTGTCTGTCAGTGAGTCAGTGATTATTTTATACACATTAATAGATGAATACTTACAAAATTCAGATACAAAGCTTTTTACCAGTGAAGCTGAATTTTAAGCTCGGTATGACACGTCAAAACACAGGCGTGAATCTATAAAGGATTTCGTTCGAACGGAAGCTTATTGTGATTCCCAGATGAATCCTTTGTTCTTACATTTTTCCAAGTGACTGTGATTCAATCTATTTGAAGAACAATGGTTCAACCTAGTTCTGACAAAGACAATGCTTTGTCTGCCTCTGATTTTTTAATCATGTTGTCTATGGTTAGTATTATCATATACCCTTTTTTTAATTACGTGACTTCAGGATATATATAAATATATCTCTCTATGGCCCATTAATTTATCTCTATGTTAAATTCGCTATTCCATGGGAACATTTTTCTATGATAAAAATAGTGTACGCCCTTTTCTTGGCTCCTGACTGTAGCATAGGAGCCCACTGAAAGAATGTTATATGGTTCCGGTGGCCCGCCAATAAAGGCGGAGATACGGCATACGGCGGGTTCTTTCGTTGCCCCGAATGGGTGTGCGGTTAGCTACATTTATTCCCGCCTAAACCAAAAAAAAGAGGGGGGAAGTCTCTATTGACATTGACGTTTTACAAGTCTTGAATGCGTTCCATTAGACTTACCATGTGTATGTAATATAATGATTGGTTCAGTAGTTACATGGTGAAAATGTAACAAACAAAATCACTTTCGCATTTAGAATATTAGTAAGACTGTATAGAAAACACTTAAGTGGTTAGAAAAAGTAAGCAGCAAGCAGACAGGTGCGAACAGCGGCTTTGTTTAAAACTTTAGTTTTTTGTTTAATTTTTAATTGTTTTTTTTATGAAATAGAGTATTCGTGTAAAGATGGGAAGGGAACGCTCCGATGGTTCGGACATGTGGAAAGAATGCCGGACGAGCGACTGGCTAAAAAGATATACAATGCGAAGGTAGAAGGACGTAGGTACAGGAGAGACCGAGACTCACCTACCTAGACCAAATCGATCATGTATTGAAGGAAGGTGGAGTCAGGAGTCTCTGAAACTGGTGAGCGTGTATGAAGAGAATTATGAATGTTGAGGATGCGAGAGATATAAGCAAGAATAGAGCCTGTTGGCACCCTGATCTCTTTGCCTACCTTGCAAGGGAAATGGCGTGATTTTAAGTAGTAAATAGTACCTAGTAGTTTTTTTTGACTGTACAGATGGCGGAAAGGTTGAGATTCCGAACTCCCGAGTGTTGCGGTTTCGATTCCCACATAGGACAATTTTTTGTGTGATCCACAAATGGTTGTTCTGAGACTAGGTATAATTTGTGCCCGTTAATATTGTATGCTTGTAAAGTCGCCAACGATACATGCACCCATGGGAGCCGTAAGAGCCGACTAAGGAAATACCGGGGGGAGTGGGTAGCAGCCCTCCCTCGAGTATTAACAACATCCACTGCGATCGCCAACCCGCCTGCCAAGCGTGGCGATTACGGCACTATACCCCCAATTTGGGGAGGCCTATGTCCAGGAGTGGACGTTGAAAGGTTGATGGAAATGTATGCACGGTAATGTCCAGCACTGGGGTTCAAACTGAACACCTCAATCTTTGCAACGGTTTCTTTTTCTCTCTTACTCATAAGCTATCAGAGTATTGTTCCCGAGTTATTATGCTAATAACAAACGCCTAGAGATAATGAAAATAAATAATATCTATTACAAAAATATTTCGTGCAAAATATAAGACAATAACGTAGGCAGCTTTTGTTCGACAGCCTAGTTTAAGCGATATTAAAGGCTCAACCTTCACTTTTTAACTTTCATAAATTAATTTTCCTTTAATAATACCGAAACTCTTTGCCCTTTTAATATTTCCTCTTTGACGTAAGATACCGTAGAATTATTTTGAGGAGATGTGTTATAATGTTCTATTTATATTATGGTATTTGCAGTGCACTATATAGAGGTGTGTCAGCAATAGGTTTTTCTATCCCAGCAACCCGTGAAGTAGCAGTTAAGGAACACTTAACCGATCTTTCATCCACGCCCGGCCAGGGCAGCAGTCGTCGTGGTCGATTCGCTGGACCGCGCACACAGCTTCACTATATTCCACCTGCCTATTACAGTTCGCAGCACCAGATGCTATAAGATGGTTACAAAGAGTTTCTCAAGACGAAATATCCAGCCTAGGATCGAACAGCGTTGCGTGTAATGTACGCGCGTACATTACACGCAACGCGTACCTACCCATCTTGACTATCGAGAGATCAGCGTGTAACAACGGCAGTTACTCCTGCTGTTGTGTTTCGTATGGTGAGTGAGAGTTCCGGAGGTCCAAACCCTCTCCCTCTCTTCTTCTTGTTATCCTTCCTATCCTCCCCTTAGTATCCTAATTGTCCTCTCCTAATTACCTATCCTCCCTATCCAACTCCTATTCGATTCGCTATTGATGTTTCTGGTGTTGCTAGCGTCTATGGGCTACGGTAACCACTTAATATGAGGTGGACCCTATGCATGCTTGCCACCCATGTAGTAAAAAAAAGAAAAAATATCATTTTTTTTAAAACACAAAGTGAAAAATATGAATTCGAAAATAACAGTCACGAGCAGGATCTGAACCTGCATCTCCTGGATACCGTCCAGATGCTTTGCCAATTCAGCCATCGTAATAATTGCTCCTGACTTCTAATCTCGATAACACATTCATACTTAAAGTCTTTGGGTGACGCCTGCGCCATCTGTCGGCAGTATTTTCATACATTGTACCGACCAGGTACACTTAATTTTACAGTTAAGATTTTTACCTAATAATGACACAAACCCTATAAATATTTAGACATTTTTATATACATATATTTTTAGCATTTGACATGCCTAGCACTATACATTAAACACAAAGTGAAAAATATAAAATCGAAAATAACAGTCACGAGCAGGAACAGAACCTGCATCTCCTGGATACCGTCCAGATGCTTTGCCAATTCAGCCATCGTGACAATTGCTCCTGACTGCTAATCTCGATAACACATTCATACTTAACGTCTTTAGGTGAGGCCTGCGCCATCTGTCGGCAGTATTTTTATACATTGTACCGACCAGGTACACTTAATTTTACAATTAAGATTTTTACCTAATAATGACTCAAACCCTATAAATATTTAGATATTTTTATAAATACTTTTAGCATTTGACATGCTTAGCACTATACATTAAACACAAAGTGAAAACGTCTTTGGGTGACGCCCATAAGTATGAATGTGTTATCGAGATTAGCAGTCAGGAGTAAAGCATCTGGACGGTATCCAGGAGATGCAGGTTCAGATCCTGCTCGTGACTGTTATTTTCGATTTCATATTTTTCACTTTGTGTTTAATGTATAGGGCTAAGCATGTCAAATGCTAAAAATATATATAAAAATATCTAAATAAAAAATATCTAGCTTTTGAAAGTATAAATTATTTGTGAAGAAGGATCTCTTTTTCCTTATTCACAAATAATTTATACTTTAAAACGTAGCGGAGCATGTCAATTGCTAAAAACTATAGATATAAAATATCTAGCTTTTATCTCTGGCTTAGCCGCGGTCATATGCTAGTTATAGGTACTCATATAACTTCATTGGTTACGTGGCACACGTCAGCAAACCTCCCAGTCAGATTATTTTCTGACATTTTCAACAATTTGACTACACAGTTGGCAGAGTGGTTTAGATACCGGCCTCCCGCCCGAGTGTTGTGGGTTCGATTCCCACACAGGACAACTCTTTGTGTAATCCACAATCGGTTTTTCTGAGTAGGTGTACTTTGTGTCCGTGAAATTGTATGTTTGTAAAGTCCCCCGCAATACAAGGATTAAATATCTTAGTGCGGGTGTTCAATTTAAAAAAAATCATCATCTCCAAATTTATTATTTACCTAAACCCTTATCCCGATCTTTTGTATGGGCCTGCCTTATCCCGAACTTTTCTATGGCTCGAGTTCCGATCTATTTGGTTTAAGCTAATCCGCCAGTATATAAACGGAGCAACTGCTTCTGACCTCCATGAGTTCCTTGACCCATCTAATAGGACAACTAGCGACCTTAGAACAAGACCGCAGTCAGACTTATTAATTACCACAGGGGACTTACAAAGCCATACAGGTTAAGCGTAATTTTACACATTTTCATGCCCCGAAGGAGTTATAAGAGGTACAACGAACTCGCTTCATGATAATAATAAAAAACTAAACGGCCATGCTTCTAATCATGTTAATCCTGATGAACCGAGCTATTACATGCCGTCTGTCTATAAGTAGACGAAAATGCTCATAAACCAATTATTAACAAGACGTTTTAATGAGAAAACTTTTAAACCCTTTAAATATAACTTTACAAATTTTCCTCTAAGTTTTATTTTTCTTTACAATATAAAAATATTACTCACACCAGCAGACTAATTGCATAAAGTAACTATGAAATAACTGTAACTTATTTCGGCATAATATACCTAATATTGCACGCCTCATAAGCGAAGCGTTGAGGTGTGTACTATTCTCGTTTTGCGCAGAAAAACTGATTTTTCTAACTTAAAATGTCTCTATTTATCCATACTCTCTCTCTGTCAAGAAAGTACCGGGAATGGATGATTTGTTTATGGTTCTAAATTCAAATTATTGTTTTTTTGATGTGAAACATCTAATGCGGCGGGAGGGTAAAATCGGCTGTTAACCTGGCGACGCTTTTATTTTACTTGAACGGGACAAGTAAATCTTGCAAGTTAAATTTGTCACACTCCCGGTTTCCAATTGAGTTGAAATTTTAGACGCATATATATATATCGCGTGACAATGCAATATTATGATGACATGGAGCTGATCTGATGATGGAACTGGAAGGTGGACATAGGAACTTCATAATGAAACGGCGCAACCCTATCGACTTTGGACTCGTTTTATTCATCTTGACAAGTACTTTGTCTTTAGATGATATCCAGGGTCTGATGATGGAGCTAGAAGGTGCCCATAGGAGCTCCATTATAAAACGACATAACCCCATCGAGTTTGGGTCGTATGATTCGTCTTGACGAGTACTTTGTCTCTATATGGTATCCAGGGTCTGAAGATGGAGCTGGAAGGTGGCCACAGTAACTCTGTAATTAAACGACGCAACCCCATCGAGTTTAGAATCGTTTGATTCGTCTTGATGAGTACTTTGTCTTTAGATGGTATCCAGGGTCTGATGATGGAGCTAGAGGGTGGCCATAGGAACTCCGTTATAAAACGACATAACTCCATCTAGTTTCAGCTCGAATGATTTGTCTTGACGTGTACTTCGTCTCTAGATGGTATCCAGGGTCTGACGATGTAGCTGGAAGGTGGTCACAGTAACTCTGTAATAAAACGACGCAACCCTATCGAGTTTATACTCGTTTCATTCGTCTTGAGGAGTACTTTGTCAAGTTATGATCATTTTATTTCTACAAAATAATTTCGATGTTTTCACATCTGGTAGACGTCCCGCGACGTCTAGTTTTATTTTTTTGTTGTTGTTAGATTGGCACAACTGTTATCCATTTTGGCGCGGAGTTTGAGTTGCATCTGTTATTTATATTAAATACATTGCTGTTTTTAGTTATATCATATCTAGTATGTATTGCGAATTTCATAATGGACAAAAACATCGAACAAAGAGTTTGTCTTAAATTTTGCATCGCCAATGGAATTTCATGTTCGGAGTCACTGAAACTGTTACAGAAGGCTTACTGTCAATCGACTTTATCAAAAACACGTGCTTATGAGTGGTACAAAGCGTTTAAAAGCGGTCGAGATGTATTGTGATGGAAGATTTGCCTGGCTCTGGTAGGTCATCAACGTCTGCAACTGAAGTTAACATTGCAAAAGTGAAGGAAATAGTGACTGAAAATCCTCATTCAACTTTGAGAGAGATAGCCGCCGAACTTTCTGTGTCTCATGAGTCGATCCGTACCATTTTAAATAATCACTTGGGTATGAAACATGTTTCCGCTCGGCTAGTCCCAAAAGACCTGAATTTTCTCCAAAAACTCAATCGTATGAGAGTCGCTGAGGACATGCTAGAACGAGTCAATTTCGACCAAACATTCATGAAACGCATTGTTACTGGTGACGAGACAAGGGTTTACGAGTTTGACATGCAAACTAGTCAACAAGCTTCGGAGTGGCGACTTTCAACTGAACCGAAACCGAAAAAACCCGCCAAAGTCGATCAAAAGTCAAAGTCATGTTGACTGTTTTCTTTGACTATCGCGGTGTTGAGCAAACTCGACGAAAAAAGCCAGATTTGTGGAAAGAAATTTCTTGGATTTTGCACCACGATAATGCGTCTTCGCACAAGGCCATCATTGTGAATGAATTTTTGTCCAAACACTCAACAAATACCATCGAGCAACCACCATATTCACCAGATATGGCTCCCGCCGACTTCTTTCTTTTTCCTAAACTCAAATTACCACTTTGTGGCACCCGTTTTCAATCGGTAGAAGACATAAAGGAGAATTGGTGTCGAGAACTGAACTCAATTCCGGAAACAGCGCTTAAAAAATGTTTTGATGATTGGATTATTCGTTGGCGTAAGTCTATCGTTTCTGAAGGAGCATACTTTGAAGGTGATAAAATAAATTTGGATGAATAACATACATTTTGTGTATTATTGATCTTTTCCCGGTACTTTCTTGACAGTGTAGTATATTGCGCTTGTAAAATAATATCTACACATACACATAAAGAACAAACACTATTTTTAACACTCATGATATTTTTGATGCCATTTTTGTTATTTAAACTAGTTAAAAAACTGTTTGAAATAATTCTGTCTTGGACGTCCGTTTGTTGTAGGTAATGTATGTTAACACGATAATGACCACAATACTTTACGAGTAGAGACGAATGAGTCTTTTTTTTATCGTTTACGAATTATTATGATTACGAATAGAGCCCTATCACTTTTCACGGTCTGATTTGATGTGGTTTAATTGTTATTAAATAAACAAAAAAATTGTAAATATTTACGCTCGACGCGACACTAAAATCTGTGCTATCCTTATTTCGAGAGAACTATTTCTATAGACCAATGTAGAAGTACTTCTTAAAATTAGCGCTACATGGCGCATAAGACATGAGAAGATACTTTTTGAAATTAACACTATCTATGTGATTTATTGACAACTACTTAGTACGACCAATAGATTATTAGTTACTGATCAAATAATCAATTTTATTGTAAAAAATGAAGATTATGAGGCGTGCACTTTTGGATTTTCCAAAGTATTTTATGTATTCGACAATCCAAAACATTTGTTATTTTAAAATTAATTTAGTTTAATTAAAGTTTTATTTTATTTTCTTTCAGGTGTTTTATTTGCTTAAGAATCAATGATTATTTTTCATGAGAATAAATTCACATAGAAGAAATAGAATTCTTATATACAAATCTGACCTGCCCAACTAATTCTTACATTTCATATCTGAGAAATGAAATGGTGCGCAGCGGCTTTACAGTACTCTCGCTTATTAGTTGAGTCCATGAGCGACGGTTGCCACTTACTATCAGGTGGGCCGTGACTTGCCTGCCTTCATTAGCAATAAAAAATATGCTTTTGAATGGAGTTTAGAATATATCTACAGTTATTTTACTTTTTAAATAACTTAATTATACTTTTTGTCATCTCTAAAACACGTCCAAAACATGCTTATTATTTACTTTTTAAGACAAAACTATGCATTGTAAATGTAAATATACAAAACATCATCAATGATCACAAATTAGATTAATGATAGAGCAACCAGCAGTTTACACACATTGTACGGGTTTTTTATTATGGGAACCGAACTTACAATACTAGGTATAAAATTCTTATTGTAAAACAAGACGCTGTTTATGCAATTCTTTAAATAAAATGATAGCCGAGCCAGAGACACTTAAGGGAGAATTTCACGCTCATTTTGTGAGTCTTATCAATTTGGCCCCAAAGAATAATGTAAATTAAAAGAAGGGGTGAATTAATCTCAAATAGGGGTGCCCAAGAGTCTAATTAAATAATTTCGTTTTAAGTGAACTTATCAAGAGAACAGCGATGGCCAATAAAATACTTAAGTAACCATTTATGCTGAGTTTAATTAAATGGATATAAAAAATAATTGAAAATATTTTCTTTTCTCTATCATATGCTTAGTTGCCAATTTGAAAAACAGTCGCAGGGTGAATTTTGTAATTAAAATTTTTGTTTAAATAAGCAGAAAATAATATTAAATTACCATCCCGGCATTCTACTAAGGAATTTAAGCTCGAATTTCAACCTGCCGTAGAGAGAACTGCGAATACTGGAATTCTCGAGTATCAAATATTTGGTCCCTTTGCAAAGCCTTGTATTTCAGAAATTAGTTAAAACATACAATATTTTACCTACTTTGTCAAATATCCAGCATCTTTAGAAACTTCTAAGGCACGTATGGCGAATTTTAGGTAGGTTAAATCTTCTGAATTCGCGTCACCGACATGCGAAGCGCACGAAATATATGTGCAACGCCATCTATCGATACGATTCCTACTAAATACTGTCCGTCAATAATACGAATTTATAAGTAAAAAATTAAGCCAAGTGCGAGTCGGACGCGCCCATGAAGGGTTCCGTAGCAGCAATTAACATAATAATAATTATTATTTACTTAGGCATCTATTTATTAATGGTTCACGGTTTATGCATAAGGTTTATGTTTATGAGATTAAATGTATTTTTTATTTTATATTTGAGTTGATTGAATGAAAGGTAAATTGCGGTTTACGATTTATGACGTATTAAAAAAAAACTACTTACTAGATCTCGTTCAAACCAATTTTCGGTAGAAGTTAACATTGTAATGTACTTCATATACTTTTTTTTAGTTTTATAATTCTCTTATTTTAGAAGTTACAGGGGGGATACACATTTTACCACTTTGGAAGTGTCTCTCGCGCAAACTATTCAGTTTAGAAAGAAATGATATGTGAAACCTCAATATAATTTTTAAAGACCTATCCATAGGGTTTGATGAAAAAAAATTTGAGTTTCAGTTCTAAGTATGGGGAACCCCCAAAATTTATTGTTTTTTTTTTCTATTTTTGTGTGAAAATCTTAATGCGGTTCACAGAATATATCTACTTGCCAAGTTTCAACAGCATAGTTCTTATAGTTTCGGAAAAAAGTGGCTGTAACATACAGACGGACATACAGATGGACAGACAGACAGACAAACATGACGAATCCATAAGGGTTCCGTTTTTTGCCATTTTGATTTCTATCAGTATTATATTTTGGGAAACTCTCAGAAAACATATATGACGTTATCACGTAAAATTATCGTCCGTAAAACGACTTTACAGACAACCATATAGTTTTTTTTTTTAGCATTTGACAAGCTTAGCCATATAAATTAACACAAACTGTGAAAAAGTGAAACCGAATTGGCAAAGCATCTGGGAGGGTATCCCAGGAGATGCAGGTTCAAATCCTGCTCGTGACTGTTATTTTCGATTTCATACTTTCACACTTGGTGATAAAATACTTAGAGAGATCCGTGTGGTGACGGACATCAGTACAAGTGTCACCATTCATTCCCGTGGGTGTCGTAATAAGTGACTAAGAAAAGTAATCATTTACATACTGGTAGTAGGGTTGGATATCAAGTGCGATTATTCACAGGCCCGAGTGGGTTGATAGCACCGTCTCTCGTTTGATCGACCATGAAGCACATTGATGTGTTTTGGTTATAGCAGGAGATAGCCGTTCTTTCTATTCATGGGGGTTAGGCAGAATCTCATATTTCACATGTCGATCGTATCGTGATCACTGTGATTGGTTGAGAGATCACCGTGATTGGCCAACGGATTATTGCGACATCACGCGTCGGTTTAGTTTTTATTTTTAGCTAGCGCTAGCTGCACATTTAAGATATTTGAGAAAAAATTACTGTAATAGGCTATGTAGGCGTGTCTGAACACAAAACATTTTTTTAAATTTTTGGCTGTTTGTTTGCGCATCACGTAAAAACAGCTAAACGGATTTTGATTCAACTTTTTTGTTTTAAAGCTCTTGATGAGACTTAAAAACTGGTATTCGTTTTATTTCCCTACTATATCGGTAATCCGATACATAACATAAAATATAGCTTTTAGGAGCCGCGGGCAAATCTAGTAAATAATAATGAGAATTCTGGTGATAGCAACCTTGGGTGACAAGTAGTCATAATATATAACCTGTGGGGACATTTAAATCTATCCATCCATCCATCAGCCTTTCATCGTCCACTGCTGGACATAGGCCTCCCCAAAATTGGGGTTTTACCATAATCGCCACGCTTGGCAGGCGGGTTAGCGATCGCAGTGGATGTTTCTAGTAAACAGGGAAACGCTGCTGCCCGGTCCCCCGGTATCCCTTAGTCGGCTTTTACGACTCCCATGAGAAGAGACGGGGTGGAGCTATTCTTGGTGCCGGCCCCACAGGGCAAGCGGCCTACGGACATTTACATACTTGTGATGAATTTGTTTTTTTTTTTAAGTTATATCCGGTGGTGCGTGGCAACATTAAAATTATATATATATATTTTTAATCTTACACTATCTATCTATCTTACACTACTAGATCGGAATACGATCTCGGGGTGAATACCAAGATTACTGAATAAACTCGTTATCACAATATTTTTTCTGTATTTTAGTTTTGATACACACCTACTAATGATTAGGACTAACTGAATGAATGAATGTCAGATTGAATTTAACATGTAAAGTTTTATAGCATCTAGTATAGCCACAGGTGGCTTGTAGTATCTGTGTAGGATATCAAAATAAACACTTCACTCAACACATTTGCCAATCGTTAGCCGTAAATTACAAGTTGTTCACACGTATCTTTGTATTCAAAATCTGTTTACTAATTAACACAAAGTGTGAAAATGAGAAATCGAAAATAACAGTCACGAGCAGGATTTAAGCCTGCATCTCCTGGATACCTTCCAGATGCTTTGCCAATTCAGTCATCGTGACAATTGCTCAGGACTGCTAATTTCGATAACACATTCACACTTAACGTCTTGGGTGACGCCTGCGCCTTCTGTCGGAAGTATTTGTATACATTAAACCGACCAGGTAAACTTAATTACCAAATAATGACGCAGCCCTATGAATATACCTATTATTATTATTTATTTTTTTTCGATTTCACATTTTCACTTAACTTATATTCCTGTGTCCCCTAGATGGGGCAGAGGGCTTCCACAATGCGCCACCATCGCATTCGGTCTTGAGCTTGACGCTTTAATTCGCTCCAAGTCTTCCCTATGTTCTTCGCCTCTGCGATGATCGTCCGCCGCCAGGTTTGCTTTGGGCGGCCACGCTTGCGCTTTCCTTGGGGATTCCAGTCTAGGGCTTGCCTCGGTATGTGATTAGGGTCCCTTCGGAGCGTGTGGCCGATCCAGTTCCACTTGCGGCATTTGATCTGCTGGTCGATCGGGGTCTCATTGCAGCGTTCCCACAGTTCTATATTAGAGATTTTCTCGGTCCAGTAAACACCAAGAATACGGCGAAGACGGCGGTTGATGGAGACCTGGAGCCGGTGCGAGATGTCCTTAGTAACCTTCCACGTCTCACATCCGTACAGCAGCACGGTTTTCACATTGGACGGAATATCTTCAGCTTAACTCTCCTAGTCAGCTTCCGTGATTGCCATACAGGGCGCAGCTGTGCGAAGGTTGCTTTTGCCTTGGCGATTCTCGAAGCGATGTCCTCTTCGGTCCCTCCAGTTTCCGACACTACGCTACCGAGGTAAGTGAATTTGTGGACCTTTTCCACAGCCTCTGTACCAATGAGCAACGTCAAAGAGCTTGTCGCCCCGCACCTCATTTCCTGGGTCTTCCGGGTGTTGATTTTCAGACCCATCTCCTTTGCCTCTCGTTGTAGGTCATCCAGCTTGGCTTGCATGTCGGTTCTTGTGTGACTCAGCAGGCATAGGTCATCGGCATAATCCAGGTCTTCCTCAATCCAGCGTCTTGCTGGATAGTTCCCACTCTATGCCGCGACGCTTGTTACATATTGTATTGCTCATGATGCCATCGAGAACAACAAGAAATAGGAGAGGTGAGAGAAGACATCCCTGTCGTACGCCCGCATGTACCGGTATATCCTCCGAGACGAGGCCGTTGTGTGTCACTCTACAGGAATACTTCCCGTAGATGGCCTTGATCATATTGGTAATTTTCTCGGGGACCCCAATTTCATGCAATCGGTCCCAAATGCAACACCAGCTCAGCGTATCGAAGGCTTTTTCGAAGTTCACGAAGGTCAAATAAATTTTTCTCTGCCATTCTGATGCCTGTTCTAAGATTATGCGCAAGGTATTGATCTGGTCCGTACGCGATCGGTTGGGTCGGAAACCAGCTTGTTCTTTGCGAAGAAGAGGTTCAACGGCCCTCAATAATCTGTCTAGGATAATCTTGCACAGCACCTTAGACGGGATCGAGAGCAAGGTAATGCCTCTCCAATTGCCACATTCACTGAGGTCTCCTTTCTTAGGCACGGTGATGAGAAGGCCTTTATTCCAGTCGTCGGGTAACTCTTTGGCTGACCAGATGCTCTGCAAGAGGGGTGTCAGTGCGTTCGCGGCTGTAATCACGTCCGCTCTCAGCATTTCCGCCATGATGAGGTCGACTCCTGGGGCTTTGCCGATTTTAAGTGATCGGATGGCTTTCACTACTTCCTCCTCAGTGGGGGGAGACACGTCAATGTCGAGGCTTTGTGCAGGCAAGCTGGCAGCAGGTGTCGTAGTGATGGGGTCGTTTGGGATTCGCAAGATCTCCTCGAAATGCTCCCGCCAGCGTTGAAGCTGTCCCTCCGATGTCACGATCAACTGGCCTCCTGTGTCCTTCAAGGACTTTTTCTTCATCTGGTTCCCGTTTCCGGCCAAGGTCTTCGTCGCCTTGTACATCTCTCTTAGATTACCGGAGTTAGCAGCACGTTGGGCGCATACTCGTCGATAATGACGGGTAATGCGGTAGATGTTTCTGCGTATCTGTCTATACTGCAGCCTCAGATCTCCACGCACCGCCGTATCATTGGTTGCCAGGAGTTGAAGATGGAGTTCACGCCTATCTTTAATGAGGTTCCAGGTTCTGTGTGACATCCAGTCTTCGCGTGTATGTGTTTTGTGTCCAAGAACGACGGAGCTGGTCTCTACATAGGCCATTTAGATGTGGTTCCACTCCGCGTTGACAGTAGTAGTAGAGTCCGTCTCAAGTGCCGAGAAGCGATTCCGCAGCTCTAGTCTGAAAGCGTCGCCTATATCCGGGTCCCGTAGTCTGTTTACCTCAAACCGTTTGCTTGTCTTGGTGGTCGCGTTAGTCGTTCGAGCTACGGCTATTTTAAGCCGCACCTCGGCTACTACTAGGTGGTGATCACTGTCGATATCCGCGCCACGATGATGTTGCGAACATCGAGCAGCGATGAGCGCCACTTGGAGCTGATGGCAATGTGGTCTATTTGGTTTTTGGTTATACCATCGGGTGAGTTCCAGGTGTACTTGTGATGTTCTCCGTGGATAAAAAGAGTACCTCCGATGGTGAGATTGTTGTCTTGACAGAACTCCAAAAATCTCTCTCCATTCTCGTTCCGAACTCCCAGCCCGTGTCTACCCATATGTCTTTGACAGCCGTCGTTATCTGTGCTAACCTTGGCATTCAGGTCTCCCATGACGATAACTATGTCTTGTTTGCGGGTGTTCTTAAAAGTTTGGTTGAGTGCACTATAGAAATCGTCTTTGTCTTCCTCCGATGCCAAATTTGTGGGCGCGTAACACTGAACGACGGTTATCTTGCGGGATTTGCTGTTGAACCGAGCTGTAATGATTCGCTCTGAGATGGGATTCCAGTCCATAAGGCTCTTCTTCGCAGCATCAGAAAGGAGGAGTCCCACGCCGTTTTCACGGACGTCCTCTTCATCTTCCTTCCCAGAGTAAAGAAATGTAAGGCCTCTCGACGTTTTCAGTTCCCCGAATCCATTTCTGCGCACTTCGCTGAGACCGAGTATTTGCAGTTTATATCTGAGCATTTCTGCTTCTGCTTGGGCTAGTCGGCTATCTACGCTCAGTGTTCGCATATTCCAGCAAGCAACTCGTGTCCGTATTTTCATGCCAAAGGTCGTCGTATTATGATCGGTCCGGTTTTGCATTGTTTCAGTTTCTTTAATCGTTAGGGTTCAGGTAAGCGAGGGATTAGCCCACTATACCCTAGCCCACTGGTGGGGCTGCCACCTTTGAACCTGTGAGCGTGCTCAGTTTTGTTTCGGGTTTCCTCCCTGGTGAGTAGATTCTGTTTTGAGGCGCAGAATATTCGCCTTTCACCCTGCACCCTCAGCTCATCTGCAACTCGAGTTGGCAACCGCGCGGCGGCGCGGTTGCAGCAGTTCCCAGGAGGTACGGCGGGGACGTGGGTGACTCGGACTGGCCAGGGTTCTGCTTTATCTCGGTGTTCCACCACTAACACAGCAGATGGTTTCTTGGCATATTGTAGGTAATGCTGCTCTCACATGCAGCGATTCCTACCAAGACCAGACCTTTACTTCCCTTCACATTTTCACACTTTATGTTAATTTATATGGCTAGTCATGTCAAATGCAAAAAAAATATCAAAATATCTATATTTACGGCAAAATAGAGATTATCTCTGATAGCTACGAACCAATTAAAACTTATAATTGACTTTATTGACAGTCGACATCGTAATCGCGCGTTAGTTACTTGTTGCCAAAGATTTCAAAGGAACATCTTTGTACCTACTTTTTGCTACGAGCTAACTGTAAAAGACTTAGAGCGTATTTCTGTTTAAATTACTAATAAAAAAGTTTCTTCAAAAAGGAGGTTCTCTGGGTATTTGGAATGTTTGTTACGCGATTATTCCGCCAATTAGGAATTGAGTTTGATGAGTTCATTTTTTGTTTTTTAGGTCATACATCAGAGGTAATCCCGTATAAATTATCGACACCAGAAGTATCAATTAACGTAAGGGACATTTTGACGAAAATGAGTTATATATATCATTGGATTCAGAATTTCCTGCTCTATTGACTGCTATTATTAAAATTTCTATATCGTTAAAAAAATGTCCCTTACAGTACAAATTTTTAGACTACGTAAAACGATTTATGACAAAAAAAAAATATTTAACAGTCATTAACATTTTTTCTTCTCAGAAAAATAATGTAACTCATCGTGTTAAATAATTTATACCCTTACCTTAAACCTAAAATCAGTAAATTTAAATAACATGTTCCTTACTTTAATTAAAGATAAGAGTTTTTTAAGAATTATTCTTACATCTTACATTATGATCTCGCAAAGCTATTTTTATTATATGCTCCTTACGCAAAGGTATTTTAAGCTGTTTTTCTTCTGTAGGTACTATTATAAAACTGTAACATGCAAGCTATGTCTGTACATTGAAGATATTTGAGAAAAAATGACTGTAATAGGGTTATATAGGCGTGTCTGAACACCAAACGATTTTTTTTAGATTTTTTGTCTGTTTATCTGTTTGTCTGTTTGTTTGTTCGCGCATCACGCAAAAGCTATTGAACGGATGTTGACGCAACTTATTTTGTTTGATAGCTTTTGATTAGACTTAACAACTGTTATCTCGCTACTATATCGGGAACCTGATATATAGCCTAAAAACTAGCTTTTGGCTGCGGCGAAGCCGCGTGCAAAGGCTAGTATTATATATAGATGGGCCTCCTCGCGTAGTCGGTAGTATAACCGACTGCCGTGCACGAGGTCCTGGGTTCGATTCCCACTCAGGACAATTATTTGTGTGAAGAACACAGATATTTGTACTGCATCTGGGTGTTTTCTATCTATTATATGTATCATTATTTAAAAAAAAGTTAATATATGTATTATATCCGTAATCTGGTACCCATAGCGAAAGCGTTAAGCTTAGTTTGGGACCAGAGGATGAAATGTTCATGTATATTTATTACTTAATCAGTATGGAAGAAGTTGAACGGGCGATTAGAAGTTTGAGAAATGATAAGACAGCGGGTATTCATATGGTGTCTGCTGAAATGATCAAGCTTGGAGGCACATGTGTCTGGGAATATTTCCTGGTGCTTCTCAATTTATGTTGGAGCTCAGGAATGGTTCCCAAAGATGTGAGAAGCGCAGATATCGTGCCCTTGTTTAAAAACAAAGGGTCACGTTATGACTGTGCAAACTACAGAGCCATAAGCTTGACCAGTTTGGCAGCCAAAGTGTATGGTAGGATTATTGAAAGGATAATGTGGATGGTGTCTGATGAATTTCTGTAAGGCACAAGGTTTCAGGTGTAGAAGGGGATGCATGTATTTTATTTGTGTAACATTGTGGAGAAGCATCTGGCTGTAGGCCAGAGGGTTTTGTGCAGTTTTATGGATTTGTAGAAAGCATTTGACACGGTTGTACGAAAGGAGCTTTGGGACATTTTGCCGGAATATGGTATTAACGGTAGACTGCTGCAAGCGGTGCAATCCAACTACGTGGACTGCAGAGCTTGTGTGTGGCTGGACGATGGAATGTCTTCCTGGTTTAATATAAATATCGGCGTTAAACAGGGCTGCGTTGCATCAGCCAGACTGTTTATCATATATCTGGATATATGTCTACAAGGAGTTCAGATGGGTGACTTAGTGGTTAACTCACTGCTATATGCGGATGATGCGGTCTTATTAGCGCAGTCCGCGACTGACCTACAAACCCTAGTCGACGTAATGACTAAATATTGTGAGAAAAGGGGCCTACGGCTGCATGTGGGAAAAACCAAAATAATGGTTTTTGAAAGCGGAGAAACTAGAACTGAAGTTAAGTATCACAAGTGAATAAATTTGTATATCTTGGATGTGGATTATGTAGGGATGGAACGTACACCACTCATATAGAGAGAAGAGTAAATGCGGGAAATAGAGTGAACGGAGCATTGGGAGAACTTCTCGGCAGTCATCACCTTAGCCAAAAGGCAAATGGAAGCGAGAGTCGGGTATTCAAAGGAGCATGACAGTAGAAATGCGATCCCTGCGCAGAATCTCTGGAGTGAGGCTGACTAACCACATTCGTAACGACAACGTAAGAGAGGGAGTAGGTATGAAAGAGAGTATTGGAGTAAAGATGCGAAACGGACATGCGGAAAGAATGTCGGACGAGGGACTGTTTAAGAAGATATACAATGCGAAAGTGGAAGGATGTAGATACAGAGGGAGACAGAGACTCTTCTACCTAGACCAAATCAATCATGTATTGAAGGAAGGTGTTCAGGAGTTTCCGAAACCGGCGAGTGTGTATGAAGAGAATTATGAATGTTGAGGAAGCGAGCGATGTAAGCAAGAATAGAGCCTTTTGGTACTCTGTTCTCTCTGCCTACCCTGCAAGGGATATGGCGTGATGATATCCGAAACGTAACGTATGATTGGAATCTTTAATATTACTTCATAGCAACATTATTCATGCAAAGAATTTATTTCCATGGTGTTAAAATACTATTTTATACTACTTACTATTTAATATAATGTATAGTTACATCAAATTGCAACACAGTAAAAGTCCTTTACAATAGAATGACGTATACTCGACGGTTTGCGCATTAAATATTAGTAACGTAAGGCACAACTTAACATATTTTTGTGAATGTAAGGGACATGCTATATTCTAAACCACTGGGCATTCCTAAATCTTGTGTTTATATCATGAAAGAAGATGAAATTTTAAGAAACTTTGCTCTAGACACAATTAAAATTGGAGCAAACAGTAAAAAGTTATAGAAAGATTTAAAAAAATAAAATTATTTTTTGGCTCTCCTGAAAACCGTGGTTTGTCCCTTACGTTAATTGATACTTCTGGTATCGTTATATCGAAATAAATAATAATAATGATTTATTATCCTCACAAATTAAACACAAAGCATACAATGTCTACAATGCACCAAAAGAGATAATAGCATTTAATTGTGAGGACTGGTGTCTGAAGTAGGCCTTTCTTGTTATTTTTTTTTTTGTTTAGGTTAGAAAAATGTCCTTAACTGCATATACCTTCGTTCGGGGCAACGACTGGGTAGTGTGTATAGTCTTGAAGTTGTTTTTTGTCTAAAGTTAACTTTAGATATTTTTATATATATTTTTAGCATTTGACATGCTTAGCACTATACATTAAACACAAAGTGAAAAATGTGAAATCGAAAATAGCAGTCAGGAGCAGGATTTGAACCTGCATCTTCTGGCATCCAGAATTTCGATTTCACATTTTTCACTTTGTGTTTAATGTATAGTGCTAAGCATGTCAAATGCTAAAAATATATATAAAAATATCTAAAATATTTAAAGGGTTTGCGTCATTATTAGGTAAAATCTTAATTGTAAAATTAAGTTTACCTGGTCGGTATAATGTATGAAAATACGTCCGACAGATGGCGCAGGCGTCACCCAAAGACGTTAAGTATGATGTGTTATCGAAATTAGCAGTCAGGAGTAATTGTCAGGATGGCTGAATTGGTAAAGCATCTGGACGGTATCCAGAAGATGCAGGTTCAAATCCTGCTCCTGACTGCTATTTTCGATTTCACATTTTTCACTTTGTGTTTAATGTAAAGTTAACTTTATTTGCTTTGACAATAATGAACCTACGCGATCAATATTACCAAAAGCAAAGCGTTAGGTATTGTTTTTTTAACCCTTATGGTAGGAAACGAATTCCGGGCTATCTGATGGTAACTGGTAACCACCACTTGGTGGGCCGTATGCTTGTTTACCACCCACGTTGTATAAAAAAAGACATAATGATTTTCAAATTTATAGTATAAGTAAGGATTAGAACAAAATAAAAAGTAACAATCCTTAATTATTTCAATCAATTTATTTTACTTTTTTACCTAATCACCTTTTAAAGAAAAAAATATTGTGCCAGTGAATAAAAAGAAGTACCTTAAATGCCTTTATATGATTTTCACTTTAAAGTTAATTATATTACCCACTACATACATACCACAGTTCACAATCTAATACAGGCAAACAAAACACGATTACAGGCATGTTTAATTTAACTTAGGCTATGCTCTGGCTGTCCGCATCGATTCCTTTGTTAGCCAAAATGGCTGACAGCTGTCAATAGCATTGGCGCCATTTCGATTCATTACCAAAAGCAGGAAAATCACGTCGCGTTTTTTGTTATAATACAAAACATCAAAGCTATTTAAATTCAAATCAATTTACTATCTGGGGTACTATTTTGATTGATTAATTCTTTATAAATCAAGTTGTTCCAAACTACACAATACATAATATAAAGGAAGACAATAAAAGTAAGGTCTTCTAACATATCTATTAGTAGAGGTATAAAAACAAACAAATTATTTGTGAAATGTGGAATAAGAGAACTTTTCCCACTTAGCGGAAAGAGCACTTTCCCGGATTGAAAGGGACGGAGGTTCGCTTCCCGCTCGCATTAAAAGTTCTTTTTTTACACATTTCACAAATAATTTGTTCTTTAAAGTAGCTGAGCATGTCAAGTGCTAAAATATAGACAAAAAAATATGTATAAATAATCAAATACTGATAGTTATACTATAAATAATAGTCATTAGTCTAACTACAAAGTGCTTCTTTTTCAGTCATCAAAATAATGATGTACATTAGGCTGATAATCTATTAGAGCTTTGCCTTAAACAAATACACATACAAATAATGTTGCTTAAAAGGTTTTATTTGTCTTTTCGCATTTATTTTTAGAAAAAGTTCCTTCGAGTGTTTACCTTTATCTGGCTTTAATGACCGATCTTTCTCCGTCAATACTACTGTTATTTCAACTTCAAAGAGCAGCGTCCACACAAAAACCTTTATCTATTGCCTAAACAAAACACAGTATATGTCCGAAACAAAGCGTTACAAAAGTTGCTAGGAAGAATCCCAGAATGTCGTGTGGCTCACTGAAGTTGCGGGTAAGTTTATGCAGATCTTTGCCTGTTGTTTTTCTTCGTATATTATCGGGCGGCACGAATAACTTTGTCTCTCTATGTATAAAAAACCAGCGCCATCTTGGATTCATTCATTTCAAACATGGCCATCAATAGGTACCGGCTTATTATTTTTAAACACTTAATCCATCCATCCATCAGCCTTTCGACGTCCACTGCTGGACATAGGCCTCACCAAGAGAACGACAAAACGAGCGGTCTCGTCATCCAATGCCGTAATCGCCACGCTTGGCAGGCGAGTTGGCGAACGCAGTGGATGTTATTAATACTCGAGGTAGTGCTGCTGCCCACTCCCCCGGTATTCCCTCAGTCGGCTCTTACGACTCCCGTGGGTAGAAAGGAGTGGGACAATTCTAAAGCCGGCCCCACACGGCCACCACAACACCGCCAAAACAATACGCCCGTCTATTATACCGGAATAAATTATGTATTTTGCGTATAAAATAACTTAAAAATAAATTAACCTTAAATTAAACGTAAAACGTTACGTTAAAATACAACTACTTCCTAAAAAAAACCATTGCATGTTTTAAGTACATAAATAATCAACAGACAGACGTGGACAATCAATTAAACTTTAAAGAACAAATTAATGTGAAGGTGGAAAAAGAGAGCTAGGGGGGGGGGGGCTAAAGGGCGGGTCGTAAAGACATCTAAAAAGCAATTGTGAAGTGGAGATTAAGTGTAGCCGTCGGCTACTGCGATGGCTTAGCGGTCTAGAGTACTTCCCCGGATTGGAAGGGACGCAGATTCGAATCCCACTCACCAAAAGCTCTCTTTTTCTATTTTCACAATAATTTGCCCATCTGATGGTAAATGGTAACCGTCGCTCATGGACTCAACTATACCGAGAGTATTGTCAAGCCGCTGCTCACCATTTCATTTCACAGATATATAATGAAAGAATAAACGGCTATCTCCTGCTACACCCAAAAAGCAACGATGTGCTTCATGGCCGGTCACACGGGAGATGGTGGTACCAACCCGCTCGGGCCCGATAGCAAGTGAGTACTCCCACTTGGTACCCAGCCCTACCACCAGTACCTACGAAAATGTCTACATTATATGTATGGTCTTACCTCAATAGTATTGAATATCTCTCCTAACCGCTAAATGTCCTGTAAAAGAAAAATAATTTGTGTTATTAATTATAAAACTTTATAAAATTGAACAATAAGTTGTCATTTTTAGTAGTAAGTACTGATAAATTCACTATAGATTGATCAATTGATAAATACGTACATAACACAAACGGCGGAGTGGTTTAGACACCGGCCTCCCGCCCGAGTATTGTGCATTCAATTCCCGCATAGGACAACTGTATGTCTGTTTCACAAGTGGTTGTTCTGAGTCTGGGTGTACTTTGTGTCTGTGGAACTGTATGTTTGTAAAGTCCCCCACAATACAAGGATTATTCCTTAGAACAGGTCTTTTAAAAAGATACTTCATGTCATCTATATAACTATATTATCTTTTGCAGGCAAATATTTTTGAAACTATTATTTATCATTAAAATCATTACCATAACCAAAAATATTTTCTTTCTTTGCAAATAAATCTAGTTATAACTATTTTTTACCTACTACAATAATTAATTGTTGTGATATCTAACGTAAAAAAAAAACAGTATTTTTCTATTATTGGCAAAATTACCTACTTCTGTAAGTGAATATAACGTCACCCTATAAGGACGATCTGAAAGGATGTCATATAGAAATTACTACAGAAATAAGCTGTGATATGTAGTGGCACAGCAGGAGCATGAGACCTGGCTTAATTCACTTCTAGATATTTATTCTATTTTCACGATAATTCATTTTTAAAAGCATGATTTATTTATTTATTAGATTTTCTATTTTATCGAGTCACCTATCAACTCTCAAAGTCAATCCCCTTTACTAATAAACATTGTTTAAGCTTCGAATAGTAATTCAGTGTTTTGTTCCATTCTTTCAACGTGAAACTATTATATTAGTGACAAAGACAAAATACTGAATAACTATTCAAATGTTATACAATGTTTATCAGTAAGAGAGAACATATATACATACATTAGATGTTTACTTTCTAATATAAATTGATACTAAGCAGAGTACACCTGTTGAACTACATGAGAGCTTGTTCGATCTAAATCCAGTAATCCCCACTAATACTAGTTCAGAACTTGCCGTTCATTTGATAAACAGTATAAAGTAAAATCACTCATCTGTATGTCCGCTTTCTTCGAATTAACCACGGAATGGATTGCAAAACTAATAGTATACCTATATCGATATACAAATCTAAGAACTCAAAATTCTGCTTTAAATTGCCATAATAAATACACCAATTTCCATATCACACCAAAGAAAATGCAGAGAGAATTTGGTACCTCCAAACTTTTATATCTTCATCGACGCCGTAATTCACAAACTCGATAAAGAAAGGATAATAATCAAGATGGCCTCACAAGAATATTAACCTAATTGTGTTTTATTAGCACTCGAGTTGACTCAAGAATTATAATAGTAGTAGACTATAGAATATAAATACACCACTCTACTGCATACTAATCGTTTATTAAAAATTTGATGAGGAAATTGGGTATGGCCAAAGGCTGGTGCGGTAGCTTAGTGGATTAGAGCACTTCCCCGGATTGTAAGGGACGCAGGTTAGACTCCCGCTCGCATTAAAGTTCTTTTTTTCCTCATTTAAAATAAATAATTTGTATTTTAAAGTAGCTGAGCATGTCAAGTGCTAAAAATACAGATCAGAAAGTTAAAAAAATTACGCTATCAAATAATATGAATTTTAATTGCAAAATTAAACTTATTATTTTGGAATAATGCATGTAAATGCGTTCCGGTAGATGGCGTTGGTCGTTAAGACAAATGTGATGAGGAAATTGGGATGGCCAAAGGCTGGTGCAGTAGCTCAGTGGATTAGAGCACTTCCCCGGATCGGAAGGGACGCAGGTTCGATTCCCGCTCGCACTAAAGTTCTCTTTTTCCTCATTCAAAAATAATAATTTCTACTTTAAATAAATTTCTTTAAAGTACCCTTTTTTTTGTTTATGCGGGAAAAATGTACCTAACCGCACACTCCGTCATTCGGGTCAACAAACAGGGTAGTGTGGGGCCCTCACCCACTAAATAAACCAGCCGTGTGCCGTCTGTCTGCCTGTGTTGACGGACCACTGGTACTATGTTGGATTACTTTAGTGGTCATAGTACCCTAGAACATACAGAAATGTGTTTAATACAGCGCTGCACAATTATGCATAGTTAACATAATGTTATTTGCAATATATGCAGCATGCACCCAACATTAAAGTTACTGAGATGTTCAACCAAATCCGACTTAGGCTTTCATAGGACCAGCCTTTGTATATGGTAATTTTTTAACCAGTGCGTAAATATTGAGAAAATAAACTTAACCAAATTTTAATAAACATTATTTTTTTTTGATATATCTTAGTACTAAAAAATAAAGTTATTGCTAACGAAAGATGCTTACTTTTAAAACAGATATATATATATATATATATATATATATATAGTATATACTTATACATTACATATTACTTCCATGATAAAAAACATAAAAACCATAGATAAAAACAGATAAACTGACGGATATGGGCAAATGTTACCATACTAAAAAATTCTCCCATCTATTTTTATTAACAAAATACGTTGGTTTGTGCTGGCGTAACGTATGTACGTTAAATATCGTTCGTAATTGTCATTTTTTGACGTACGTATGTTACGATAATCAATCGTTTGAAACAACTCATCCATAATGTGCTAATAGACCCGTTATATGTGTTATAAGAAATAATATTGTGCCTACGCTGGGGACACCTTATGATATAATACTGTAATAGCGAATTAAAATTCTCCAAAAAATGTGAAGATATAGATTGCAATAATCGAATGCATCCGTACAAAGCGAGAACTGGTCACTAGTATATAATATATTATATATAAAATCAATGCAATATTGTATATGAGGTATATGTTTGAAAGTATAACCATTTTATAGAGAAGTTATTATTAAAATCCATATTAAATCACTAAATAAATCCTCTTTGCATAAAATTAAAAATTAATAAAAAGAAACAAATTGATCATAATTATGTCACGTATTCTCGCAAACATTAAAAAAATTGTAGTCAGATGAAATTTTGTATTGTAAAGGAAGGTCGAAAAAGACGAGCAGATATACAAAGTCAGAAAAGTAATACATATAAGTGTTTGAAGAAAAAATCATGTTTCCTCGAGGCAAAGTAATTGAGATAAGGCCAGAATGATGATGACCCAAGGCCAGGGCCGCAAACTAGATATAAAATCTTCATGAGCGAACCATTAGACCCGGCTACGCACTAAATGAAATAGCTTTCATTGCACATAATGTTTTATGTGTGTCTCTTCGCCTTCAATTTTATGGAGCCCCGGATACAGTTACCCATATTCTTTTATTTATTTAAAATAATACATCGTGCAAAATAATAATTAATTAAGCTATATCTGCCGTGTGGGGCCATCTTTAGAATTGTCCCCCCCCCCCTTTCTACCCACGGGAGTCGTAAGAGCTGACTGAGGGAATACTGTGGGAGTGGGTAGCAGCACTCCCTCGAGTATTAACAACATCCACTGCGATCGCCAACCCGCCTGCCAAGCGTGGCGATTACGCCATTATCCCCCATGACGGCCCGCTCGTTGTGGCGTTCTCTTGCGGAGTCCTATGTCCAGCATTGGACGTTAAACGGCTGATGGAGAATGCAGGTTCAAATCCTGCCCGTAACTTTTATATTCGATTTCACATTTTCACACGTTGTGTTCAAGAGAGACCTGAAAAATGTTGAACTAAAATTAAAACATAAAATGTTTAACCCTAAAATCCAAGTCAAGTTGTTCCCAAACAGAATCGTTACACAAACTCCAAAAACCGGAACTAATGTAGAAAACAAAAATAAAACCGTAAACGTAATAAACCCTATTTGAAACGAATGAGAATGTTTTGAAAACTCATTCCGCGTTTACTGGCTGATACGGTTTTACGCTTCATAACGATTGAATTCTATTTAGTTAAGAGCGGAGTTTACGATTATATGTAGTGTAGTTTTAGGTTCAATATGCCCACCGCCCCAATGACTTGTTTTAATATGTTAAAGAAAATATTAATTGTGGCCTTCTATTTACTAACCGGAGGACTAAGGACGTCGAATAAGCTTTTAATGTCCTTGGTATTAGAAGGCATAATATAAGGTTGATTTATTTGGGTAGCACAGCCGTAAAACGAGTAGGTATGGAAAATAGTATTGGTATAAAGATGCGAAAGGGAATGTTCCGATAGTTCACACATGTGGAAAGAATGCCGAACGAGCGACTGGTTAAGAAGATATACAATGCGAAATTGGAAAGATGTAGGTACAGGGGGAGACCGGGACTGACCTAACTAGACCAAATTGGTCATGTATTGAAGGAAGGTGGAGTCAGGAGTCTCCGAAACCGGTGAGCGTGTATGAAGGGAATTACGAATGTTGAGGAAGCGAGAGATGTATGCAAGAAAAAAGCCTTTTGGCACTCTGTTCTCTCTGCCTACCCCACAAGGGAGATGGCGTGATGATAAATAAGTAAGTAAGCATAGTGGTAGATCCTTAGAAAGTAGCTGGTATGCATGTATTTAGATATTTTTAGCATTTGAGATGCTTAGCAATATACATTAAACACAAAGTGAAAAATGTGAAATCGAAAATAACAGTCACGAGCAGGATTTGAACCTGCATCTCCTGGATACCGTCCAGATGCTTTGCCAATTCAGCCATCGTGACAATTGACAATAATCTGGATCCCAGAAAAGGACATAGCTTTTCTGGGCTCCAGATTATATGTACGCAATATTTAATGATGATTGGTTCAGTAATTACGGCATGAAAGCGTAAGAAACAATCAAACTCACTTTTTTATTAACAATATATTAGTAAGGATTTCAGAACGACAAATTATAAATGACCGTTGTGAAATATTCAAAATAACGCGGTACAAAATTTTAATAAATTAAAGGCAAGACGAGAGTTTGCGAGTAGCGATGCAAATGCATAATTGAATAAATTCGTTAAAGTATTATTTCATTTATACCGGACTTGCAGCCGTCTCACAGGAATTTTTGTTCACGAAATTCTGTTAATGCTCTGGGGCTTTTCTGAGGAAGCGCCTAGGTTTATTGGCATCGGGAGTTTTGGCGGGATGTCAGGGGAACGATTGAAATCCTGTATCAAACTCCAGTAAATTTATAAAATGTATTTTAATACCAGCAAACCCAATCACGCGTTGCCATGACTCAATTAGCATTTTTTTCGTGATATAAAGTTGAAAGAAGATATAGTGACAAAAATAGAGAAAGGAATGCTTAGGTGGTTCGGGCACGTAGAGAGGATGAATGAAAGAAGATTAATGAAACAGATATACAAGGCGACTGTGAATGGGTAAGGTGGTAGAGGTCGCCCTAGGCGAAAGTATTTCGACCAGATCAGAGACGTTCTTAAGGAAAGCTAGGTTACGAGTACTCGAAAGTTCGAAAACAACGAGCATGCATAAAAGCGCTAATGAAATTAGAGGAAGCGCAAGGAGTCTGTCAGGATCGTAGCAAGTGGAAAGAAGTGGTCTCCTCCCCTACCCCTTTTTTTAGGCGGGAATAAATTTTTTTTAACGGCACTCCCCGTTTTTCTGGGGAACGAACAGGGTAGTGTGGGGCTGTCACCCACTAAAGAAACCTGCCGTGTGCCTCCACCTTTATTGGTGGGCCACCGGAACCATATTACATTCCTCCAGTGGCAGGTCTCTGAATACCACTACGGGAAAAAGGCGTCACCACCGTGTACAACTAGTTATTAGTGCGATCAAGCACACAAATACAAAAAAAAACGTGCCTCCACTAAGTGACATAAAACACGAGTTTTACAAGAGTATGATTTCAAATTACCCCAAACGACTACGTACGTTACGTACACGAACACGTCACGTAAATACGTTATAGTTTTACTATTCCTTTTATGTTTTAAACATAGAACTTTAAACAAGTTAGCGAGATTAGTTTTTTTCTTGGTCTGAGGCCTACAGATAAATAATAACTTGGATTAATACACGTTCTAGGAGTAGAGCTTTGACCACCGAAGGAATGTAACATGGTTCCAGTGGCCCGCCAATAAAGGCGGAGAGACGGCACACGGCGGGTTTCTTTAGTGGGTTCAGGCCCCACACTACCCTGGTCGTTGCCCCGAACGATAGGGTGTGCGGTTAGGAACATTTTTTTCCCGCCATAAAAAAAAAAAAAAAAAAGGAGTAGAGCTTTGCTTATTCCAACACGAATGAACCCGCTCGATCGGGGAAGTAACACCCTCTCACAAAAGATCACCGTGTAACAACGGTAGTTACGTCTACCGTTGTGTTTCGTATGATGAGAGAGAGTACCGGAAGCCCAAACCACCTTATCATCTCCTTATTATCCTTCCTACCCTCTCCTTAGTATTCTACCTATACTTTCCTTACTATCCTGTCTATCCACCTTCCTTTCCTAGAAAATGGTGACGTGCGAGTGATGCCTCTGGTGTTGCTAGCGTCTATAGGCTACGGTAACCATTACCATCTGGTTGGTCGTATATTTATTCGCCAGCCATCCATCCATCTATCCATCAGCCTTTTGACGTCCACTGCTGGACATAGGCCTCCCCAAGAGAACGCTACAATGAGTGGTCCTGAGCTCATATGGGGGATAGTGCCGTAATCGCCACGCTTGGCAGGCGGGTTGGCGATCGCAGCAGATGTTGTTAATACTCGAGGGAATGCTGCTGCCCACTCCCCCTGGTATTCCCTCAGTCGGTTCTTACGGCTCCCATGGATGGAGAGGGGTAATACCATTCTAAAGCTGGCCCCATACGGCTGTTGTGTGGGTGGCGACCCATGTAGTATAAAAACAAAAATGTACCTCAAAAATTTGAAGTGCGCAGGCAATGTCGCGGGTAGAAGATAGCCACAAGATAAACAGAGCACTACTAGTTAGACATAGTATGATTCAATTATCTCTATATACCTATGCGATAACGACAGACACTACATATGTCTGAAGTTGAACGTTCTTTGAGGCAGGCCTTTGAATTCAGCTCAGTTTAACCACAAAGACGCAAGTTTGCACGTTGCAATGATGAACCCATTTATCGTAGCGGCCATCAACATTCAAGTCTCTAAGTCTTCAATGTAATAATCCTCTCATCTATTGTAGTATATCATCATCTAGCGATAAATAATCTGTACAAAAATAGCTCCCACAGAAATCCGCCATTATCATAGAACATAGGAGGCCATATGTTCTTCTCTGTACTCTGGACTATATTTATATGCAAATAACTGATACCCGGGCGTTAGCCGTGTGGGGCCGGCTTTAGAATTGTTCCACCCCTCTCTACCCACGGGAGTCGTAAGAGCCGACTGAGGGAATACCGGGGGAGCAGCACTCCCTCGAGTATTAGCAACACCCACTGCGATCGCCAACCCGCCTGCCAAGCGTGGCGATTACGGCATTATCTCCCATGACGGGACCGATCGTTGTGGCGTTCTCTTGGGGAGGCCTATGTCCAGCAGTGGACGTTGAAAGGCTGATGGATGGATGGAGCTGATACCCGTGAGCTCGTCTGCGTTAAATATTATGTGATCTGCGTCGCCTGCATATCAGCATATGCCTCATACTACCTAAGTCTATTCCTATACATTCAGTGGCATATTTTTTCTGACCATCAAAATAATAATAATAGCAAAACAATAAAAAATAGTCCATAGAAAGCAGTTTCGCAGACACAGAGCAAGCGACGCCATAATTGAATTATTTCGTTAAGAGTAATGAAACTGAATCTGATACAATTCCGCCGGAGATGCATAAAGAATTTTATCGCGGGAACGCCGGAGCGTAGATAACGCAATGAGGTTAAGGAGTTCGGTAGAATACTTTTTCAACTGTTATATTTCTTTTTTCAGAAATATTACTGGCTTATGGTGGGGCACTAGTATTGACTTATTTTATTTTATTACTTACTAAATATGCAACTATGCACGCGTATACCAGATTTTAAATCTAATCAAGAGGATAGGAAGGATAATAAGAAGAAGATAAGTAGGATGCTAAGGACAAGATAAGAAGGATAATAAGCAGAGGATAGGGATATTTAGGCCTCCGGCGCTCTCACTCACCGTACAAAACACGACGTTAGGAGGATTTTTTTCACACGTTGGATTACATTATCGAAGTTTACATACGGATCCCTAACTTTTTTGAAAATATTCTATCGTCTATATTAATCAAGAATAATATAGAATTCTAATGATGAAAGAATTTTTCAAATCGTATTAGTTTCGGAGCCTATTCAATGACAACAGAACAATCAAATCTTTCCTCTTTATAATATTAGTACGTAAGTATATATATTTACATCTTTATCTCTTGACATTTCAAGACTGCCATCCCTGATTTCTTTAAGCAAACATCCTCTCAAAACAACGTAGTATAACTCTATTTAAAATTACTCAAGTCATCACTCTCGCAAAGTGAGCCTTAACCGAGTTTCCATTGATAACATTACTGCTGGGGAAAGGTTGCTAAATCAATAAAAATAGATATCTGCGCAGGATTTGCACATCTATACTTATCACTGAGAAAATTGAGTAGTGAATCTAATAGTGTAGGTATTCCTGTTGCATTTTGTATGATGATTGTGAGAGCCGGAATCTCGAAGCCTTTTGTTATTCTTCTTCAAATCTTAAAAACGAGGAAAATTATGATTACTTTTTATACTGAAAGGGTTTGTGAGGGTATGCCTTTAGGTATAGTATACGGTACCACTGAAGGAATGTAGCATGGTTCCAGTGGCCCGCCAATATAGGCGGAGATACGGCACACGGCGGGTTTATTTAGTGGGTGAGGGCCCCACACTACACTGTTCGTTGCCCCGAACGACGGGGTATGCGGTTAGGTACATTTTACCCACATTTTTTTTTGTTGAGTTGGGAAAAATGTAACCGCAACCGCACACCCCGTCGTTCGGGGCAACGAACAGAGTAGTGTGGGGCCTTCACCCACTAAAGAAACCCGCCGTGTGCCGTCTATCCGCCATTATTGGCGGGCCACTGAAACTATGTTACATTCCTTCGGTGGTACATTTTATCCACCTAAACATAAAAAGTTTACAATACGGGAGATTATTCGCTCGTTTCTCTTATATAGGATGTAGAGATGAAAAATGAATGACTAATAGTAACGGGGTGGATAGGAAAAATATGGTCGATCGATTAGATAGAGAAATAACGAATGAATAGTTGATTTTATTGGCATTGCTTACGGTGGCAGATGAGCCACGGCCCATCTGATGGTAAATGGTAACCATCGCTCATGGACTCAACTATACCGAGAGTATTGCCAAGCCACTGCTCACCATTTCATTTCACAGATATGAAATGAAAGAATTAGCGGTTATCTCTTGCTACAACCAAAACACACCGATGTGATTCAAGGCCGGTCACACGGGAGATGGTGGTACCAACCCGCTCGAGCTAAATAGCCAGTACTCTTACTTGGTACCCAGCCCTACCACCAGTAATGCAATGGGTGATAATTACTTGCTTCCCTTAGTCGCCTTGTACTACACGCGTCGGTAAGAATAGGGTAGTGACACTTATATTCTTAGTCCGTCACCACACGGACATTGATTTGATACACCAGACATTGACCTATAACTTTCCCATTTTTGGACAGGATCCTCAGAATAAGCAGAATTCAAGTCCTAGTCAAACACTAACCCAATGGCCCTAGTCCCCAGGCTCTCAGATATAGGCCCAAACTTCTTCCCTATCCTCTCCTTAGTATCGTTCCTATATTGTACTTGTTATTCTAGTTTGCCACCCACGCGGTATAAAAGATATTTTATTACTCCGAGCAGTGACAAAAAGTGATTAAATGTGTAAATATTTTTGAAAATATGAAGGTGTGTGACTTTTGAATTCAATACCCGAAAACATTGTACTAGAAGCAAATTATATTACATATTGATTGCATGTTTCAAAGTCATTCAACTTTGACCTCAGGTCGCTATGTCGTGCTTATAATTTAATAGAATCACGGTTCAAATATGTTTTTCTATTCGTAAGTTTTTTTAAGTATAGCAAATTGGATTTTTTATTCTTTATAAGGCGTGTGTAAAGTTTACTGTGTATACAGTTTCTTATATTTGAAATATTTTCTCTAACAACGACAGCTTGCATAGAAAAAGATTCTAATAACTAGTTCATTAATTCACAGGGATTTTTTTTTGTCTTATAATGGTAGACAAATCACGACTAAGGATGGTAACTGGCAGCCCCTGCTCAAAGTCTACAACACTAATAGTACTACTGAGAAACTGCTCACCTGTCAAACTGTTACTTCATGTTTGGAAAATGAATAAATGGCTATATCCCGATACGACCAAAACACACCTAAGTTTTTCACAGACGGTCACACGGATCTTATAAGTTAGGTTGACTGACCGCATTCGTAACGACAAAGTAAGAAAGCAAGTATGTATGAAAGAGAGTATTGGTGTCAAGTTGTGAAAGGGAATGGTCCGATGGCAAGGACATGTGGAAAGAACGCCGGACGAACGACGGTTAAGAAGATATACAATACGAAAGTAGAAGGATGTAGGTACAAAGGGAAACCAAGACTCATATCAACTACTTAGACCTAATCGGTCATGTATTTGAAGGAAGGTGGAGTGAGGAGTCTCCGAAACCGACAAGCCTGTATGAAGAGAATTACGAATGTTGATGAAGCGAGAGATGTATGCAAGAATAGAGCCTTTTGGTACTCTGTTATCTCTGCCTAGCCCACAAGAGACATGGCGTGATGTAATGTCATGTCTAAGTATGTTACACGGATGATGATACTGAACCACTCTGCCTAAGCCAAGTGAGGCCAAGTGAGTACTTCCACTTGGTACTCAAGCCTACTTCCCTTAGTCGCCTCGTATGACACCCGTGGTACTAGGTGATTTATAGTCCGTCACTACAACTACAATTAGGTACTGTTTATTTTCCCTTATTAACCTTATGACAAGAGCTGATGAAACCTCAGCGTCATTTTGCATAACATGTAATTAATAAGTAATAGTTTTTCCTACCACTGTGTTTCGTATGGTGACTGAGAGCGCTGGAGGCCCAAACCCCCTCCCTATCCTCTCCTTATTATTCTTCCTATCCACCTCCTATCCCTTTCCTTGGAAATGGTGACGCGCAAGTAATGCCTCTGGTGTTGCTAGCGTCTATAGGCCACGGTAACTGCTTACCATCAGGTGCGCCGTGTGCTTGTTCGCCATCCATGTAATACAAAACAAATATTGTTGTTGCAGAACTTTTTAATTATTAAATTCGTAACGAGTATTGGCGTCAAGAAACTTAATATTAAATATAAACCTCACATAATTAGCTACCATAATTACCATACACAAACTCCGCAACACGTCGTAAGCTTCTAATAACATTTATTTGACGACGCCCGTATCTGTTCACATGGAGTACAATATCAGATAACGTTATTATGATGATACTTGTGTATCTTAATGCGAGTCTTGTCGTAGAAGATATGGTATCGATACCATAGATGGTACAATAAAGCTTCAATTTTAAGCGTGTAAAAGTTAAATAATATTTTTAATGCGAAAGTGGAAGGATTTAGGTACAGGGGGAGACCGTGACTCACCTACCTAGACCGAGTCAGTCATGTATTGAAGGAAGGTGGAGTCAAGAGACTCTGACTCTGAATAGAGCCGTTTGGCACTCTATTCTCTCTGCCTACCCCGCAAGGGAGATGGCATGATGATAAGATGAATGATTAGGGACGCCTGGTAGTTATGACACATCACATGACACATACGATCTTTTTAGAAGTGAATACTACTTTAGCACCTTTATTTTAAAGACAATGAAACTAAAAAGCGATACTAAAAGATAAAAAAATGTAATTATTAGATCTAAGCGTGACGCGGAGACCTATCAATAATCTTAGTATAAGAAATTGGAGAAATGAAATAGGTAGAAGACAACACCCTTCATTTTTTGTTAAGGCGTGATAGAATTTATCTAACCGCACATCCCATCGTTCGAGGCAACGAACCGGGTAGTGTGGGGTCCTCACCTACTAAAGAAACCCGCCGTGTACATCTCTCTGCCTGTGTTGGCGGGCCACTGGTACTATGTTGCATTACTTCAGTGGTAAGAATACAACACCGTGCACTAAGGAATAATCCTTGTATCGCGGGGGACTTTAGAAACATACAATTTCACGGACACAAAATACACCAAGACTCAGAACAACCATTTGTAGATCACACAAAGAGTTGCCTTATGTGTAAACCGACCCTACAACTTTCGAGCGGGACGCCGGCATTTAAACTACTCCGCCATCTGTGTAGTTTATATAAAGTTTTTCGTATTACCGTCGTCTCCTCTTTATGAACATTTCATTACTACCACGTGTGGATATGGCCTACGGTAATTCTACCCACCAGATATCACTGGACACTCCCAAAGAGTAAGGTTTTCTTACGCTTTTTTACAATACCTTGTTAGTGATAGAGCTTCGCCAATCCCAGCATAAATGGGCCGGCTCGGGGAAGTACCACCCTCTCACAGAAGATCAGTGTAAAACAACGGTTGATATTCCCACTGTTGTGCTTCATAAAGTCAGTGATAAAGCGCCGGAGGCCTAAATAACCTCATAGGGACCTCCTTAATATCCTTCTTATCCTAAAACCGCGGGAAGATGTATTGCTGCGCTCCTAGTATTACTGAACCTATTAGCAAGAATTAACACTTACAACCTAGTGGGCCATAGCTCGTCAGCTAAAATAAGCAATAAAAAATCCGACTCTAATTCCGTTCTGTAAATAATGGCTATAGGTTTGCAGATTCATTGAAACAAACATCCAAACACGCTCCCATCTCTCATGAAAGCTAACGGTATTAATTAACCCTGATTATCGCACGACCACCGAAGCCACAATTCAGTGTATGAACTAATGTGTTCCCTGCTAAACATTTGCACTTTACCTTGTTATTCGGTAGCATTCGTGTATAAGCAATATTCCAGTTCTAGCAATCTTTAGCGGAATATTTGAAGCGCTTATCAATTCCGGTCAGTAATTTCGGGTGCGTTAATTTTTGGTACATTTAAAATCACAATGATGTACTTTTATTATAATTTGTTTCATTTCTTTATTAGTTTTATAAACTAGATTCCACTCGCAACTTCGTATACGTGGTAGGGAACACTATGCTCGTAGAGTAAAAATGTTCTGTGACACTATCAGAAGCGGCTCGTGACTTCTTTTTATGATGTTCACAAAAAAAATTACAGAAAGGATGTCTATGTATACATTAATATTCTATGCTTATCATACAAAATGCATTTAAGCGATCTTGCGCCATAGTGCGCGAAAATATTTTTATTTTTTTTAACTGTATTGTTCCTTTGGGATATTATTAAGCTAAGATTGTTTTGCCGTGTGAGGCCGGCTTTAGAATTGTCCTACCCCTCTCCAACCATGAGAGTCGTAAGAGCCGACTGAGGGAATACCGCGGGAGTGGGCAGCAGCGCTCCATCGAGTATTAACAACATCCATTGTGATCGCCAACCCGCCTGCCAAGCGTGGCGATTACGGCACAATCCCCCATTCTTGGGGAGGCCTGTGTCCAGCAGTGGACTTTAAAAGGCTGATGGATGGATGGATGAAAGATTGTTCCATTTTAAACACGAAACAACAGTACAACAGACACAAACTGATTTATAAAACATTTAAAACAAAATTGATTAATTACTAATTACCGACCAAGTTAGCGCAAAAATTAATGGCGTAATCTTAGATTAAATATAAAATAATATTAATCTAAGGGCGTAATGTTTGTTTACATAAAATTGGCAACAGGGCATGCACGCGACAGGTACGCGAGCTCGCAACGTTGCTCAAATCTCAAATGTACAGATACAGCTCTGTTACAGCTTTATAATAGTATAGATTTATTTGTTCATAAACTATTACTACTGGTGCAGTTTGCCAACCCACATCAAACCAGCATTGGTAGACTACCTAAAAGTAACTAGTTCTGAAAAGGAACTCATATCGTTAGTGAGCTAATAAATTAAAATAAGAATTTACCACATAAAGATCTTCATTTCTTCGGGACATAGGTCTCATTTAACCGGATTGCTTCGGGAAGGGTCTAGCCGTAACATCAAGTAAAAAAAAAAATTAATTGCGCTCCGGAAAAAACAGCATATATGAAAAATAAAATAGAAAAATATATTATATGAAACATTATGCTGTCTATCTAGAAATAATCAAAGCCTCGCTTCTATCATGTAGATTTTAAGGCCTAGCTAAGTGTCACATAACACGCTATTAAGATATACGTAGACCACGATAAGCAACTATCGTCGAACATTTACGAGTATGTATTTTGTGATACATTTAATCAGTAACAGCGGATGCATAAAATGTAGGAAGTTGTGGGATACATAGCCAACGCTAAACATGTACGTTTAAATATAGAGCGGGACTCGAAAGTCATCGAGATTTTATTAAGGAATCCGGTGGAAAATTTCAATTAATTATTTTTACAAAATAGGCCTTTCTTCCTTATTCATACCAAAAAGGAGGATGGCTTTACCACGTAGGTACTTATTTCTACGATATTATTTTTTATTTTTAGTTATTATGAAATAAAACAACGTTTACGGAATCCATCGCGTTTACTTGATTTTCAACTATCCCGACGTTTTCAATACTTTACAGCATTCATATTCACGAGTGGACTTAGATGGTAGATGTCCAAGGCGTTGATATATTGTTTCAACGGTTTCATCTACCCACAGTTATATGATTTTACAAAAGTTGGTTTATTTATTTTAACCCACCTAATATTCGTTTGCCGTGTGGGGCCGGCTTTAGAATTGTCCCACCCCTCTCTACCCACGGGAGTCGTAAGAGCCGACTGAGGGAATACCGGGGGAGTGGGCAGCAGCACTCCCTCGAGTATTAACAACATCCACTGCGATCGCTAATCCGCCTGCCAAGCGTGGCGATTACGGCATTATCCCCCATGACGGGACCGCTCGTTGTGGCGTTCTCTTGGGCAGGCCTATGTCCAGCAGTGGACGTTGAAAGGCTGATGGATGGATGGATATTCGTTTAGAAACAAAATTAAAAATGTTTTTTGGACTTACAATATATGGGATTTTAAGCTATAGGTACTAGCTTTTTTAAAATTAGTATAATACTCCTCTTTATATTGGAAAAAATGTTTTTTATATAGTGCTCAAAATTATATACTATTGTTAGTTATTTCACCAGAACTCTTTAGTGGAGAAATCTATCAAGATGTTATCATCGCCATCATTTTAAAATCCATCAACTGATTTTAGTGACAAATTTTTGCTACAAAAAGGGTACATTTAGTATGTATCATGTACGTCGGGGTAAGCAGTTTAAGTAATGTGTTCGTCGGTTATTCCATACAATGCCAGACAGCGACTGGCTGCTCGTCAACGGTGCCGTTTACATTTATACTTATCTACAAGTTACTGTAACACTATTACATATTAATGTATCTATAATCCTACATATTTCTTAAATTTCTAATACTAAGATCCGTAAAGAAATCATTCAGCATTTTTTTTACCGCGTAAACAATTTCAATGTTTTTGAAGTCGGAGTGACTTCTTCGAATAATAATCACATTATGCAGATAATATAAATTGTTATTCTAACTACCATAACTTTCTGCAGCATAACATAATCCAATACAAAATCCTGAACAAAATACATTAGGACACAATCTAATTATCGACTTTGCGATTACTAAATCGAGTTGCAAGCGTCCCTTATAATCGAATATTAGCAAAAAACCTAACGACGGTAGGCGTGGCTGGAAGAGGAAAAACGTACATTTTTCTACCGTTGAATGCTTTGACCTGACCGTGTTTCATACAAATTGTAGATAAGGAGTAGGGTGGATATGTTTTAAAATCGCTAGAGGCAATGTTATGTTCATATTTGTGATAATATTATACATCCATCATCCATCAGCCTTTTAACGTCCAGTGCAGGACATAGGCCACGCTTGGCAGGCGGGTTGGCGATCACAGTGGATGTTGTTAATACTCGAAGGAGTGCTGCTGCCCACTCCCCCGATATTCCCTCAGTGGGCTCTTACGACTCCCATGGGTGGAGAGGGGTGGGAAAATTCTAAAGCCGGCCCCACACGGCAAAATAAATATATATATTTTTTTTAAATACTATACACATTGTTCTTAAATATATAAGTATAGAGCAGTAAGTCTAGAACCAAAGACAGCTAAATAATGGTATCAAGTTTGATACCCAATTCGACGTCCAAAACTCACATGGCATGCACAATGTGAACAATTATGTATTTATTTGTTTATAAATTCTCGGTTAAAGAAAATATCGAGAAGAAACCTGCACGCCTGAGAGTTTTTACGATGATTCGTGAAGTCAACCGACCCGCCTTTTTGTTTGTTAAGGCGGGAAAAAGTGTACCTAATCGCACACCCCGTCGTTCAGAGCAACGAATAGGGAAGTGTGGGGTCCTCACCCACTAAATAAAACCGCCGTGTGCCCTTTATTGGCGGACTACTGGAACTGTGTTGCATTACTTCAGTGGTCCGCCGGCGGATTACCCTTTCGGGTACTCTCTAAACCAACCTGCCCTAGGTTAGCGTGTACTTCGGCCTAAATCCCTCGTACTCCGAGAGAAGATTCGTGCCCGTGATAATGGATTTAATGGGTTGAGAAAAAAAGCTATGTTTTTTCCTTTCGAGTCTCCTCGGTTAATTAAGTAAAATCCGTTTAAAATCTCGTGTCTTCACTACCGTAGCCAAAATGCTACGCACTATTTTAGCATTCGGTTAATTTGTAACAAAGAACAAAAAGAAATGCTGATGGCCAAAAACAAATATCATTTCTTTCTTTCTTTAAATTATACTTTCTGACATCATTTTTGATCTGTATTTTAGCACTTGACATACTCGGCTACTTTAAAGAACAAATTATTTGTGAATGTGGAAAAAGAGAAGTTTACTGCGAGCGTGGGTCGTAAAGACAAATGTGATGTGGAGATTGGGAATGACCATCATGGCGTGGCTTAGCGGTCTAGAGCACTTCCCCGGATTGGAAGAGACGCAGGCTTGAATCCCGCTCGTACTTATCTTCCCTTTTTCAACATTCACAAATATTTTGTTCTACTATACATCAATAATACTTGGAGATAATATTACCTGACTTTCATCTTATGATTTTTCTTATACAGTCAGCTAGACTGACCATCTGCTATATAGCTACCATACACCTTACCTCTACAATGTCTATAGGCTTTAAATCCTTAGTAAGCTCTCAGGATAACAATTCTACGTTATCTAACTTAGACTTTGTAAAAGAAATAGAACTACTATTTGGGTATAATATTATTTTTACCTGGCTTTTATTATTTTTCTTAGAGCATGAGAAAGCCCACTAAACATGTTACTTAATGTTTCTTGTTACAATATTCCCAGGTACAAAATGTATTAACTTAACTTCAAAAAGAGATTGAAGATAATTCGTAAAACATACAATATACAGTTAAAATTAATTTGGTGGAGAATTAACAGTACTTTGCGGCCGTTAATCGTTTGTAACTCATTTAACATGGTTTCATAATGAATAGAGATTTAATACTACTTCAAAAGGGTAAAATTATTTTCCTTTATCGTGCCTAATAAATTGGTAGTGGTTAAATATTTAAATATCAATTTGTTTACGTAATAATAAATTTTGTGTGGCTTTGGTTGAATTGGTTGCCCTTTAAAGACTTGAAAAAAAAAATTTTATTCCTAATGTGATTTGTACAGCAAATTTAAGTAGGAATGAAGACGTGGGTGTCATGATGCCAAGACATGTCAATACACTAGCTGCATAGATGATTTGAGAGATGTACCAGGATTAGGGTAGATGAGGAAGACGCTGAGTCAAGGTATTACCGTCCACTGTACTAAAATCTTCTGATCAAGATACACTTCTTTTGAGCAAAGTTATAGTGCTAAGTGGTAGGTTGCTTTTCTTTTGGTTTGGCAAAAACAAGATCGACACGAGTACCATACATCATTAAAACAAAGTTTGTATGGGAATAGCCTCTTTAGATTATGGACCTACTGTATTTTGGCTAACAGATGACAAAATAGCAACTCCTGACATTCTTTCTAGTTAATTTTGATTACAAGCAAGATTTATTTAATAACCTATCTAAATTCATGCCTTAGATGATGCAGATTGTTTAGAATTGATAGCATAACGCCTGTATTCCCCGAAGGGGTAAGTAGAGGTGTATTACACACCCATGACTCGCCAGCTATGTTTAAGTCCTATGTAATAGGGGGCGAGCCTATTGACGTCTACCGGGCACATTTGCGAACTCCGGGCTGCTACTGAGAATTTTTTCTTCTTTATTTTTGGGATCGAACCCGAGACCTTATGATTAGCAGTCGCATACACTATCGCTACACCACCGAGGCAGTTTGAATTTGAGAATTGATAATCTCTGATAAAATAAATTGTAAGTGATATGAAGCTCACCAGCTTATCTAGTTTTCATTATAAAAATGACAGTAATTTTCTTTCAAGTACTTTTCTTCTATTTTTCATAAATTAAACTCTATTTTTCAAAGAGAAAATATTCTAAATGTTATTACGCATATTCTGAGTGCTTTTGGTTAACCTAAACGAATAAAAATATTTTTACTTAGGCTTTAACTAAGGCACTAATAGCGGTTGGACGAAAAACGATGTTAAGGAGTATAGGAGATTAGGTTTTTATTGGGAACGTAATTTAAATTTAACAAAAATATGCTCTTAGGAAGCTAATCTTTAAGGCAATATATACAAGGAAATACTCCTTCTATCGTGGTGACTTTATCACATGCAATAACATAGAATTAATGAGCATAAAATACAACCAGATTTACAGCAACCATTTGAGGATCAAACTAAAATTTTCCTGTATGGGAATTAAACCCACAACACTCACAGAAGGTCAATAACTAAACGAAAAACACAGTTAAGCGAAATGCCTTTGTTATTTTCTATCAGCAAATATTTTTTGAATAAATCTAGGTACATATTTTCATACTCTTCTTCGAGGGTTGGTCCCTAAGCTAACACGCGTAGCGCCCGCGCTTTCACGGCTGCTTCCTAACTTGGGTGGACCCGACACCTCCTATAGGAGGCTCTACATGGGAATCATACGGTCTATGTATAAATCGTACGGTACGTTATATGGGGCCCCAATTTGGGCAGGTACCCTGGCGGCCTGCAATGCTGCAATTCTGCGGAAACCGCAAAGAACAAAGGCCGTTAGGGTAATCAGGGGATACCGTACGATGTCCTATGAAGCGGCGAGCCTCCTTGCCGGAACTCCACCGTGGGATCATGAGGCTAGGTCCCTTGCGTCACTTTTTTGGTGGCGTAAAGAGGCGCGTGAGCAAGGGGTGGATCCAGCACCCCGTGAGATAAGGGCTTACCATAATGAGCTTTACCGTATCCTGCTGGTGGAGAGGAAGGAGCGACTTGTGCGATCAAGCGCAGGGCACGCCTCTATAGAGGCGGTAAGTCCCGTCATGAACGAGTGACTGGAGAGACGACATGGTGCTCTCACTTTCCGGCTGACGCAGATACTTTCAGGGCAAGGTTCCTTCAGGAAGTATCTGTGTCGCATAGGCCGAGAGGAGACAGCCCGGTGTCATCACTGCGGGGACTGCCCTGAGGACACGGCGCTGCATACGCTGGTGGATTGCTCAGCTTGGGCAGAGCAGCGACGTGAACTCACCGCAGTAGTCAAGGTGGAAAACTTCTCGCTCCCGGCCGTGGTTTTCTTTTTTATTGCATTTAGTGGCAGACGAGCTACGGTCCATCTGATGGTAAATGGTAACCGTCGCCCATGGACTCGACTATACCGAGAGTATTGTCAAGCCGCTGCTCACCAATTCATTTCACAGATGAAATAAAATATAAACGGCTATCTCCTGCTACAGCCAAAACGCAACGATGTGCTTCATGGCCGGTCACACGGGAGATGGTGGTACCAACCCGCTCGGGCCGGATACCAAGTGAATACTCCCACTTGGTACCCAGCCCTACCGCCAGTCATGCAATGGATGATAATTGCTTACTTCCCTTAGTCACCTCATACGACACCCGTGATAAAGAATGGGGGTGGTGACACTTGTATTCTTAATCCGTCACCACACGGAAAAGGGCATGGTCCGGAGTAAGAGCAGGTGATGCATGCAAAGGAGGCGGCAGAGCGTAAGTGGGAGATGACCAGCCGTCTCCCGTCATGCAGAAGGCGCACTGGGCGTCAAAGGGCGCTTGTCGATCTCCGGCCCCCATGAGTGCAGGCCTGTGGGTGATAGGCTCAGGGAAGTCTGTCACCCTAGCAGAAGCAGGCCCGAGACGGCGTCGCACGTATTCCGCGAGCGCCTCTTGATGATGGAGGGCGTGGCCCTCCAAAACAGACGGGGCCACCAGAACGGAGGCCCAGACCTGCTAAGGGTGGAGGAGAAGAGAGTGAACTCATGCGTAGAGCGTACACCTCACCCCTTTTTTTTTTTGTTAACACTGTGGAAATGCATTTATGCATGCCCTCCACCGCTGACAGGCGGAGGGGTATGTAGGACTCGCCGGACGGTGAGATCTTGGTTGCACCCGGAATACCCACTAAAACCACAGCGGCCCCTTCCACGCCTTTTAGCGAGGCGCCGGAGGGTCGTCATATAAGACATTCTACTCCGGCGCCCCAGGCGGATGGCCTACTGGGCCACGCCCTGTCATCATCAAAGTGGTGGGAGGAGGTGGGCGTAGCGACGGCTCCTCCCCCCTGGCCGCCGCCGGCGGAGCGAGTCGGCGTGGGCTGACGCCTCGCGTTCCCGCTCCGCGGCCTCCTTCAGCCAAATTACGTCCTCACAGAAGGAGGCCATGGACGACCAGCACCTGCCACTGCCAAGCATCTGTGAGATTACAGCTGGCAGCGACAGGTCTCCAATTATCGCCGACAGGGCGTGGCGCGTGGCAGTTTTGATGAGCCTAGGGGCGAGCTAGGCAAATTGCGGCCCGAATCCCCACTTACTATCGATGTGCAGGCCCAGATATTTCATATGAGCCTGCACAGGCACGGCAACCCCCTGCACAACCAGGCGTGCTCCTCGGGGGGGACCTCGGCGGGGCCCATGAAAAAGGAGGGCCTCGGTTTTGGGCAATGAGACCCTCAGGCCCAGCATACCGATCCGGTCGACGAGGAGCGCGACTCCGACCTCCGTCGATCGGGTGGCTTCCTGGAAGCCGGCCCTCCTCACGGTGACAAGGGTGTCGTCCGCATAACAAATCACCCTCATCCCGGGAAAGAGCCGGCCTCGCAGGACCCAATCGAATCCGACGTTCCACAGGATCGGGCCAAGGACGGATGCCTGTGGAACGCCGCACTCTACCCGATGGCGGCATAGGCGCCCGTCGCCCCCCTCCCAGAGCACGTGCCTCCCCTCGAGGTACGCCTCCAACAGCCTCCGGAGGTATGGAGGCACTCCATAAAACCGGAGCGCCTCCTTCAACGTCTCGTGAGGGAGACTGTTGAAGGCGTTCTCTATGTCGAGCGAGACTGCCAGAACGACCTCTTTTTTGGCCACCGCCTCGGTGGCCAGGGCTTTCAGGGCGGCCAATGCATTAATAGTTAAGCGGCCCGCCCTGAACCCGAACTGCGACTCTGAGAGCCCCGGCCCGACATCCTCGAGGTGCCGGACGAGACGGTCCGCGAGCACCTTCTCGAACAATTTGGCCGTCTCATCCAGCAGCACCAACGGCCTATATGCGGAAGGAGAGTCAGGTGGGTGGCCCTTCTTCCACAGCAGACACAATCGTCCGCTCCTCCGTTGCTCCGGGAACCACCCGGACCTCAAACATGCGTTGAACAGTTCCCGGAGCCCATCTCTTATGTATTCTGCGGCGATGCCAAGCACCAGCCCCGGAACGCCGTCCGGACCGGATGCCTTCCTCCAACCTCGAAGGCGGGAAAGGGGCCACCTCCAGCTCGGTGTTGGTGACGGGGGGGATTGGTGCTCCCTCTTCCGCCAACGACGGCGGAGCCATCGCTGGAGGGAAATGTCCCACGGACCTCGGGAACAGACCCCCCACTAGCCTTGACAGATCTCGGTCCATCGACTCGAAGACGGGGGTGCCATGGGCGCGGAGCTTATTCCGCGCGCGCAGGTACGGATGCCCCCATGGATCCCCATCGAGGCCTGCCAAGAGCTCCTCTCGGGCCCTCTCCTTTGCCCGGGTATACCTCACCCCTAGCGAAAGGTAGTCTGAAAGAACACCGCGTGGTTTTAGCAGGTAGTCCAGTTGCTATTGGGAGTCCGGCATAACCCCTCCGCAACCCGGCGGACGGGTATCCATAAAGGATTTCCAGGCGTTAAAAAAAAACGTACATATTTTCATACAACCCAGGTAATGTAACATAGTTCCTGTGTGTCCCACTAAAGAAACCTGCCGTGTGCCGTCGCTCGGCCTTTGTTGGCGGGCCACCGGAACCATATTACATTCTTCAGTGTTATCGTAAGGAGACCTACATGAGAGAGCCTGAGAGACTTTCTCGACAGCCAGTGAAATCTGCAACCCTTCACTGGATATTTCGCTACCATTATCTTACTTGTTTCCCAACTCCAACAACCTGTCATGCCTAGTTATTGGCTACTCAATAACGGCTGAACAGGTTTCAATTAAATTTGGCACATAGTTTATTATTTGTATACATAGGATGCTTTTTGGCTAGTAACTTCATATGGGTGCCTTAAAGATTATTCAATAAATTTATATATTAGTTAAAAATTGCCTCTGTGGTGCAGCGGTAGTGTGAGCGGCTGCTGATCATGAGGTCGAGGAGGAAAATTCTCAGTAGCAGCGCGGAGCTTGGAATTTGCCCAGTAGATGACAAAAGGCTCGCCCCCTATTACGTGGGACTTAAACATAGCTGGCGAACCGTGGGCATGCAATATACCTCCGCCTACCCCTTTGGGGAATACAGGCGTGATGCTATGTTTTTTTTTATATTAGTTATTAGTAGAGCCTTCTTATCCCGGCATGAATGGCTGGCTCGATCGGGGAAGTTACCACCATTTCACAAAAGATCAACAAGTGTAACAACGGTAGGAGCTCCTAATGTCGTGTCTCGTATGGTGAGTGCGCCCGAGGCCCAAATCCCCTTCTTGTTATCCATTCTTTCCACCTCATATCCCTTTCCTTGGTGTAAGCGACGCGCGAGTGATGATCTGATGTTGCTAGCATCTATAGGCTACGGTAAACGCTTACCTACCATAAGATGAGTCGTATACTTGTTTGCTACATGCGTAGTATAAATAAAAAAACATTTCTAAGCTATGAAATATTTAATAGTAATTTTCTACTCAGTGGGTATACTCCTCGCGCAAACGAAATCCTTCAGATTAAACTAAGCCAGGCTCGCTCGCTATTTAAATTTAGGGAATCGCGAAAATATAAACGAAGATAGTAATCTTATATTATACATATGTACAAAACTAACAAACGTACAAGACTAAAATATGCAGTGGAGTTACTTCAATTCCCAAACTGAAAGTTGTGAATTGTTACTCCAAACTGCACACACACACACACACATATGCATGTGCAATCCACAAGGGTGCACTCTCTTTCCGTTAATTTATGCTCCTTAAACAGATATCACTATATAATATAAATGGTATGTTGCATTAACACAAGGGCAAAAATGTGAAATCGAAGTCCCAAGCAGGTTTTTTTATATGGTTAAGCATGTCAAATGCTTAAAAATATATAAAAATATCAAAATATTATAGGGGTGCGTCATTATTTGGTATAAATCATAATTGTAAAATTAGTTTTACCTGATCAGAATAATTATGCAAATACTTCCAACAGATGGCGCAGGCGTCACCTAAGACATAAAGAAAGAATGTGTTATCGAAATTTGCAGTCCCGAGCAATTGTCACGATGGCTGAATTGGAAAAGCATCTGGGACGTTATTCCAGGAGATACAGGCTCAAATCCTGCTCGTGACTGTTATTTTTGATTTCACAGTTGTATTAATTTGTATAACAAACGCTTAAACATTATTTATAAATATCAGAGTACGTTGCAATTTCTAAATCCAAGCAATCTTTAACAGAACACATCGTCGATAAATCATGTCCACGGAAGTGGTCGTCTCAGTAACTCATGGTCACCTTACAGCACTGTATTCACGTCAAGATACAATACGTAGGAGTCACAGTGACTATGTCACATTTACGACAGTTTTTGTCGTCATTCTTTGTGGTCCCGAGAATGTATTGGAAATAGTGAGGAGTTTATTTTAGGACACTTTATTGAGGGGTGCTAATTTGTCCGGTTTACCTCCTAGTGGTGCACCCCGGGCAACGTCGGCAGTCGCCGGCGGCTAAAATTCCGGACAGGACGGGTCTCCGCGTGTCCCTCTGACTCAGCAGAGGGCACAGCGGATAGACCAGGCGTCGGAGTCGGTGGGGCCAGACTGGCTCACCGGGCTCTGGAGAGGGGGGACAGTGGGGCCACAGCGGCCCCCCCCCGTCCCAAATCGTAAACCTGAGCGCGTGCCTGTGGTTACGTCTCGCGGGCATACAGGAACGAGGGTCTTGGCTTAATCGCCCGGACCGCGAGGAAGACAACCTCTATAAAAAATTACCCCGAATCTCAAGCTCTGGCGCGCGGCGAGGAGATGCATGGCTGATGGGTAGTTCAGTCTCGAGCGCGGCCCCAGCCAGGGTACCTGCGGACCCCCTGTGTTGGGTTACAAATGTACGCTTACCCGGGTACAGGGAGCTCTGCCCGGGTGGACCTCCTTTCTCCCATACTCGTGGGAATCATATGGATTATTCTAAAAATTTAAAAACAAGTTCGACGGAGTCGGGTAATGCACCTGACGCCTCAGCCGTAAGGGGTCCGGCTGTAAATGCGGCCCCTACTAGTGCAGCTGCGCGTAAAACGCGCGGCGGCAGAAAGTCCCGCAAGGGCAAAAAGACGTCCAAGGGAGCGTCCCCCCAGTCTTCAAGGGACGGCTCGATGACGGGCAGCTCGGCCTGCACATCAGCTGCCGAGATGTCTGCTGAGGAGGGTGGCCTGACTGAGGCTGCCGAGAGTCAGCAAGCGCGGCCGGCAGAGGTGGTGTCGGAGTCGCGCTTCTGGCGCAAGCGCACCCTGTCTCAGGGGGGCGCTGCCTCGGAGTCCGATTTGAGCTCAGCAGAGATGCCTCCCCCAAAAATACCCACAGCGGCTAGGGGTCGAGGTATCAGCCGACCCGGGACGCCGATACCGCGTGCCGCCTCAGCGAAAGAGGCCGAGACGCGATGTCTTAAGCGGGCGGAGACGGTGCAGCACGCAGAGGAGCGCCTGGCGCTCCTCTCTGAGAAGCTCCGTCTTCCCATAGACGACAATGGGCCGCCTACTGCGGCCAAATTCGCTGAAAGAGCCGCGGACAGCGTGGCCATAATTTCGACGGTGGCCATGGGCTCGAGAAACCTAAAAAGCAGTTTCGTCCGGGGCCTTAAAATCGCCGCCACGGAACTGTCCAACGTGGTGGAGCGGCTTGTGGCGGAGGTAGCCGACCTTGGGGCGCGCAATGAGCGCCTGGAGATAACGGTCGAGGAGCTGCACCGAGGGATGGCCAATATGAGAGCCGAACTTGGGCTCCCTGAGGCCATCCCGAGTGCCTCGGATTCTGTGATGCGGGTCGAGCCTGGTCTCCCCGCGACCGCCTCGCCGCAGCCGCCGTGCCCCCGCCCCACCTCGGCGACCGAATGCTCCGTGCGGTCATCGACCGCATGGATGCGGTCTTTGGCCCGAGAATTGAGGCCCTAGCTGCAAGATTGCCGCCGGAACCCCGACTTCGGCCGCCGCTTGCGGCTGATAAAAGAAGGGCTGCAGCGTCCTCGGCATCGACACCTCTGCCGTGCCAGGGAGGGCATGTGTCTTTTGCCGCGACGGCGGCTAAACCACCGGCGGCCAAACCACCAGCGGCAAAACCTTCGCCGGCCCCTGTGCAGGGAAAGGGCCAAAAAAAAGGCCAAAAAAAGGAAAAGGCGGGACAAGCCCCGAGGGGTCAGCCCCGAGAGGAGTTCCCGCCTCTACCAAGCGCCGCTGCGCCTCCGCGTCCTACTATGCCGAGACGAACGGTCGCACCCTCACGGGCTGCGGCGGTCGCGCCCCGTGCTCCTGCCCCCGCCCCTGCCACTGCTACGTCCTCAGACGGGGACTGGCAGGTGGTTGGGCCCCGGCGATCCCGGGCCAAGGGTCGCGGCGCTGCCTCGGAGCGTGAGGCGGCGCCAATAAATCAGAGAGGGGAAGCCCCGAAGCCGCGGAAGAGGAAGTCGCGGAAATTGAAGGTCCCGAAGGCAGCTGCGGTGGTGATCACCGTGCTGCCTGAGGGAAAAGAAAAGGGCCTGACCTACGAGGCCGTCTTGAAGCGTGCCCGGCGGGAGATAAACGTCTCCGATCTCGGGGACGTTTCCGCTCGCTCCCGCCAAGCCCGGACAGGTGCTCGGATCTTCGAGTACCTGGGGCCAGAGGGCGCCAAGACGGCCGACGCAATGGCCGAGAGGCTGCTGGGCCTGTTCCCAGAGGAGAGTGGTGTCCGGGTCGCCAGACCCGTGAAGTGCGCCGAACTGCGCATTTCCGGGCTGGACGATTCCGTGACGGCGGAAGAGATCCGGGAGGCGATCGTCTCGAAAACCGGATCTCCCAGCAGCGCTGTCCGGGTGGGCACCATTCGCCCAGGTCCAGGTGGTGTGGGTGCCGTCTGGGTCTCGTGCCCTGTCGCGGCGGCCAAGGATTTGGTCGCCGCCGGTAGACTTCTGGTGGGCTGGAGCGCCGCGCGAGTAATCGCGCTGGAGCCCCGGCCTGCCAGGTGCTACAAGTGCATGGCGGTCGGTCACACCCGGCCGCTGTGCACAAACTGCTTCGACTGCAGCGGGCTTTGTTTCCGCTGCGGTCAGGCAGGGCACCAGGCGGCTGCCTGTTCTGCCACCCCACACTGCCCCGCGTGCGCGGCGGGCAATCGCCCTGCCAACCACTGTATGGGGCGAGTGGGGTGCAGGCCTCCGGCCAAGTCAGGCCCTAAGAGGGGGGTGGGCAGCCAATCGGCCCCGGCTGCCCAACCCAGCGCGGCTGGACCGCCGCAGCGCATGGAGGAGGATAACGTGGTCCAATAACGGATCACGACGCTATCCTCCTCCAGGGGAATCTCGGCCATTCCGCCAGGGCGCAGGACCTCTTCCTGCAATCCATGGCGGAGCGGTCGATCGGTGTTGCCGTAGCCGCGGAGCCCTACATAGTCCCGGATCGCCCCAATTGGGCGGGTAGCGGGGATGGCTCCGTGGCGGTCGTCGGCTCGGCGGCGCCGCATTCCCCGCCCTTGTCACTCAAAGACCAGGGCACGGGATATGTGGCGGCCGAATGGGGAGGGGTCACGCTGTATGGCGTGTACTTCTCCCCTAGTCGTAGTCTGGCGGCTTTCGAGGTCCTCCTGCACAACCTGGAGACCTCGATACGGCGTATAGCACCGAGCCCTGTGCTCGTGCTGGGGGACTTCAACGCCAAATCCACGGCATGGGGGTCCCCCAGGACGGACCCCCGAGGTGCGGCGGTCCAAGAGTGGGCGGCAGCGGCGGACCTCGTGTTACTCAACCGAGGGTCCGCCCAAACGTGCGTGCGGCCCTGGGGCGGGTCGATAGTGGACCTTTCGTTCGCTAGCCCTGGTGTCGCCGCACGCGTAAGGAGCTGGCGAGTCCTGGAGGAGGTCGAGACCCTATCTGACCACAGATATATTCAGATAGAGGTCTCCCGGAACCTTCAGGGCGCCAGCAGGGGTCACGCGGCGGACAGAACTCCCGCTTTTCCGCGATGGGCTGTGGGTAGGCTCGACCGGGACCTGCTAGTGGAGGCGGCCATTTTTCAATCTTGGCTGCCGCCCCCCCTGACGGAAGACGTGGACGCCGAGGCTGGCCGCATTCGCGGCATGCTTACGCAGATATGCAATGCGGCCATGCCCCGTGTGCGGCGCCCGACTCGACGGAAGGGGGTCTACTGGTGGTCCCCGGAGCTGGCGGACCTCCGTGCGGCCTGTATTCGTGCCCGGAGGTCCTACACCCGCAGCCGCCGTCGCCGAATCCGCGACGAAGAGCGGGAGGGCCGGCTGTATGCGGAGTACAGCAGTGCGCGCGCCGCGTTAAAGCTGGCCATCTGTCGCGCCAAAGATGCGAAAAGGCAGGAGATGCTGGAGGGTCTCGAGCGTGACCCCTGGGGACGCCCGTACCGCGCGGCGCTTAACAAGCTCCGCGCCCAGGGCCCCCCCCTTACGGAGACCCTCCAGCCAGGCTTCCTCTCTGAGGTGGTCGAGGGGCTTTTCCCTTCACGGGCGGTGCACACGCCCCCGGTCATGGCTCCGCCAGATGATGACCGGGAGGCCGACGACGTGGAGGTACCGCCCGTGACGACGACGGAAATGGGGGCGGCGGTAGCGCGTATGCGGAGAGGTGCTGCCCCCGGGCCGGACGGGGTTCCCGCCCGAGTGCTGGCCCTGGTCCTCGACCACCTTGAGCCCCGCCTCGGGGGACTGTTCGGCGCTTGCCTGGTGTCCGGACGGTTCCCTGACTGCTGGAAGGAGGGGAGGCTCGTGCTCCTGCCGAAGCCGGGACGGCCTCCGAACACAGTCTCGGCCTTCAGGCCCATCGTGTTGCTGGACGAGGTGGGCAAACTCCTCGAGCGGGTAGTCGCTGCCCGCATCGTCCGGCACCTAGGAGCGGTCGGCCCCGACCTGTCCGACGCCCAGTTTGGATTTCGGGCGGGTCGGTCTACGGTCGACGCCATTCTGCGCCTGAAGGCCGCGGCTGCGGAGGCCGTCACCTCGAGGGATGTGCTGTTGGCGGTGTCGCTTGACATCGCCAACGCCTTCAATAGTCTGCCATTCGGCTGCATCAAGGAGGCACTCCGGTACCATGGAGTGCCCCTCTACCTAAGGCGGCTGGTGGCAGACTACCTCGACGGCCGCAGCGTCCTCTTCGTGGACCGGGAAGGGGACGTTGTAAGGAGGGCTATGTCGTGCGGCGTCCCGCAGGGTTCGGTTCTTGGGCCGCTCCTGTGGGACATCGGCTACGACTGGGTCCTCCGTGGCCGGCTCCCCCCCGGGCTGGGCGTAATTTGCTACGCAGACGACACGCTCGTCACAGCCCGGGGCTGGACCCTCGAGGAGGCGGCAACGCTGGCCACCTCAGGTACCGCGGAGGTGGTCAGGCGGATTGAGGCGCTGGGGCTTAGGGTGGCCCTTGAAAAGTCGGAGGCCCTACTGTTCCATGGGCGCCGACGGGGCCCGCCCTCCAGCGCCTCGATAACGGTCAATGGGGTGGGCTTGCCAATCCAGGCCCACATCAAATATCTGGGCCTGGTATTGGATGGACGGTGGCACTTTGACGAGCACTTCCGCCGTCTTGCGCCAAGGCTCGTCAACACGGCGTCCGCCCTCGGGCGACTTATGCCGAATTTGGGCGGACCGAGTCTTGCGTGTCGACGACTCTACGCGGGGGTAGTACGGTCGATGGCGCTGTACGGCGCGCCCGTGTGGGCGGAGTCCCTGGCCGCTCGTAATAGGGCCCTTCTGTGGCGTCCACAGAGGGTCGTAGCGGTCAGGGCAATACGCGGGTACCGCACGGTCTCGACCGATGCAGCCTGCGCGTTGGCCGGAACCCCCCCGTGGGATCTGGAGGCGGAGGTGCTCGCCGAAGTCTATCGGCGGGCGTCGACGGCGCGGGCGGGGGGCAGCCGCCCCTCGCCGAGCGTAATGTCATCTTGGCGGGAAGATGCCCGCCGCGCCACCGTCCTAAAGTGGAAGTCTCGGCTGGAGACGCCCCGAGCCGGTCTCTGGACCGTGGGGGCGCTCCGGCCGATCTTGGAAGAATGGGCAGGGCGGCAGCACGGGATCCTCACCTTCCGGTTGGTGCAGGTTTTGTCGGGGCATGGTTGCTTCGGCAAATACCTGCACACGATCGCAAGGAGGGAGACGACCCCAGGCTGTCACCACTGCGACTGCGACGAGGACTCGGCGCAGCACACGCTCGAGTCGTGCCCGGCATGGGATGTGCAGCGCCGGGAACTCGTTGCAGTCATAGGCGTGGACCTGTCGCTGCCGGCCGTTGCGCGAGCGATGGTTGGCAGTGACAGGGCCTGGACCGCGGTCGCCGCCTTCTGCGAGGCTGTCATCTCGCGGAAGGAGGTGGCGGAGAGGGCCCGTGAGGAATCCTCCTTCGCGGACCCGATTCGCCGCCGGCGCGAGGGGCGGCGTGCGCGCGCTTACTTGCGCCTTATGCCGCCCTAGCCGAGGCTGCGGACGGTGGGGTCGGGGAGTACCCTGCCGTCCGCGGAAGCCTACCGCGAAGGTGCGACGCCCAAGTGCGCGAGGCGTCGCTCAAGAGAGGGTGCCCGTAGGGGCTGCCGCCTGCGGATCGCGGTCGTAACGACGCGGTACCCGTGATCCGCCGTAGCAAGGGCGGGTGTAGGCGCACGGTGGGTTTTTAGTGGGTGAGAGCCCCATTCACCCCGTTGTCTCCCCGGGCAGCGGGGTGTGCGGTAGGACATTTTTGCCCACCTAAAATAAAAAAAAAAAAAAAAAAAAAAAGGACACTTTATTGACACGAACTTCCCTTTATGAGATTCGGTCCACGACTTTGAGCACGTGGACTACAGAATTTAGTCAGTCTTTATATCTATATATGTATATTTTTTTTAAATGAATACTTCTTTAGGCGCTTTGAACACTTTTTGGGTGAACAAAAATCATGGATCTCGCGCCATCGTCACCGAACGCTCCGATAGAAGTGAAAACTAAGTAACTTGTGAATTGTATCGTCGAGCTATTAGATTATTATTTTTGAATTATTTTTGGTTTGTAAAGAAGTGTTAATGATCAATTTTGGTTGTTGTAGATTTCACTTCTATCGGCAGTCCCCAAAGACTGCCCCTCATGTTTTTTTTTTGTGTGTGTTTATGCGGACGCCTGAATTACAATTAGACCCCAGAGTTTACGTGCAAACATGAATTTGTTAGAAGTTTCTTATTTAAAAATATAGGTACAATATCTTAAAATAGTTTGCTGTACAGCCAATGTTCAGAGACAAAACTGTCTGCTAGTAAAAACGTCTCCCAGTCACACATTAATTAATTATCTTTATCCAAAAACCCCGCAGAAACAAAACAATAAAATAGATTTTGTTCTTTTTTCGGTCGCGAACTATAACGGGGGTAAATGACATCATACCGATAATTGATACTATGGATTCAGTACTTGATTCTGAACCCCCAAGTAGTGGAAATTTGCACCGGTCTTTTCGTAAAAATTGCAATGTCCTTTTCATTTTTTAAATTATACAGCAGATAAAGTCGTTCTATCGTTTTATCTAAATTATTGATTTTAACTAATAAACCCATTAATCATAATTTTATTCCAAAAACTATAATGGATTGAAACGTTCATCATGTTTTTTAGTCGCGTTGTTAATGTTTCGATGGGGGCTATATTAAATAGAGCCTGTTGGCACTCTGTTCTCTCTGCCTAAACCGCAAGGAAATTCATTCTATTGATATTTTATCGTGTATTTAACACGATAAAATATCCAACATTTTCTATTTGCTAATCACTTTAATCCAAATGATCCTCCATAAATTAACGCACGCGTATCAGGCGGTAATTCTATTCAAAGATCCCTTCTTAAAATACGACATAATCCTCCTCGAATTGAATTTGATTTGAATTTAAAATTTTATCAAGGGAGTTAAGGGTCAATCAACAGTACTTGAGATGATTTGAACGAACATCTCCGTATCCACTGGACTAAGATAAGAAACTGGTTAGATAAAACTATAACTGATTTAATAATCAATAAATTCTGCACACGAATTAGACTTCATGGACTTTTTCAAAATACAAACACGTCACTTTATGGAACACTAATGATCTCTATGATAAATTGCTTGTTCATAGGAACAAGGGATGTTTTGGACCCGTGCTCCGTAAGCGTAAAAAGATATCCGTAACAGAAACTGATATAAAAGTTTATAAGTCTAAATGATACATATTATGCCAGGTTTTAGTTTTTGCCCGGCTGAGTCAACACAAGCCACGCGCGTCTCCTGCATTGTTTATTATTTCAATTGCTTAGTCATAACTATTTAGTGATTGTGGGATTACATTACAATTTAACATTTAAGACATTTTGTATTTTAACTTTTATAAATCACTAGCCTTTGCCCGCGGTTCTGCCGCAGCCAAACGCTAGTTTCTAGGTTATATCTCACGATCCCGATATAGTAGCGGGATAAAATGTATACCAGTTTTTAATTCTAATTAAGAACCATTAAATAAAAAAGGTGCATAAAAATCCGTTCAGTAGTGTTTGTGTGATGCGCGAACGAACAAACAGATAAACATTTTGATCTATATTTTAGCACTTGACATGTTCAGCTACTTTTTAAGTACAAATTATTATTTGTGAATGAGGAAAAAAGAGAACTTTAATACGAGCGGGAACCGAACTTGTGTCCCTTCCTTTCTGGGGAAGTGCTCTAATCCACTGAGCTATCGTACTCCATTGCGGTCATACCCAATTTCCTCATCACATTTGTCTTCCCGCTCGTACTAAAGTTCTCTTTTTCCTCATTCACAAACAATAATTTGTACTTTAAAAACAGATAAACAGACAAAAAATTAAAAATAAATATTTTGTGTTCACAGACGCCTATATACCTGAGGGGGAATAGCAGTCGCATACACTACTGCTACACCACCGAGACAGTGAGATATTATTTTACAAGTGCAATATATGATAAATAGAGACATTTTAAGTTTGAAAAATCAGTTGTTCCGTGTAAAACGGGAGTAGAACCCACCTCAACGCTTCACTTATGAGGCGTGGAATAAACTATCACTGACAAAGTCGCGGGCAACTGCCAGTTATAATATAATCGTGAGATTTTAATATTATCATGAGTCTTATACCCAATTACATACGAAAAACGAACATAAAAAAGGAAAAAATATAAGTGATTGAACGTAGATCGTTAAGACACTGAGGGTTATCATTATACTTTGTGGGCGGATCTTGAGTTATTAAACGAAGAAATGGAGGATATACGTCATGTATTTAGGGCTACCAGCTTCTGTCTTTCTTTATATAAGCAAAACAAATGCACTGAAATCTTAAAAGAGATAACTTAAACAAAGAATTGAATTAATATATAATGTATATTTTAGGAGGATAAACCACCACTCATCCATTGTCAATCCCGGCTATTTTAACACACACATACACAATAGCCAATCGGCAACGAATGAGTTTAAGAAAAGAACACCTAGACTCAAAATAACCATTTGTGGATCACACAAAGTGTCTGTGGAAATCAAACCCACAACACTCGGACGAGAGGCCGGTGTCTAAAACACTCGGCCATCTGTGCAGTTCGTTGCCGAATGGTCCTGAGGATGCCTTGTGTAGAGGCGAAACATGTTTCCCGTTGGCTTTCGGTATTTGGTGGAATCGAATGTTTGTATCGCATTACGCGAGATTTTTTATTTTTTTACATGTTACTTTAGTATTATCGTGTTGCTCTCTACCTGTAAGAAGTGCGGATTGGCAATCTATAGCAATTGTGTGTGTTAAAATAGTCGGGATTGACAAACCATGGGTGAGTGGGTGTGTTCTCCTCCTAAAATATCTATTTTATATTGATAACAATGGATGGACAAGTGCCGCCTCATTCAATTAATTATCATAAATAATTTAATGTGTTATTTCTTTGCTGCAAACAGATAGATGTTGCAAGTTTAAAATATTACAATGTAACTTCCAAACAGGTGAACGATTTTGATCAAGTTTTTTTTAAAGGTGATTTGAGCGAGAGTTTTCTTAATTATTATTTGAACACTTGTATAATTGATTAAAATGGATGTGTGTGAATCATCTTCCACGAAGCTGATTTAAGTTAAAATTCATAAGAAGCGAAAGAAGTGCTTTTAGTAAGAAATTTAATTCTAAAATATGTCTAACAGCCCTATCCGCAAATAACTGATATAACTAGTAGAAACAAATTGATCGTAACTTCTGTGAAACGTGCTTGCGCATAAAGGCACTACTTATGTGAAGATTTGACAAAGGATAAACAGTTACTTGATAAGAAATATTATGCTCTATAACAAGGCTGTTATAGCGAAAAACGAGAGTATTATAACGACGCAAACTAATACTAAGCCGCAGCTTCACCTAAATAAAAACCTTATTTACTCACCGACGTAAAAATGGAGGCAGTATACCAGTATATATGTGTTTGAGGTTAGAGATTGTTTCTATGTTTGTCAATTACCATTTTTCTCTATAACTACTAAACTAATTTCGTAGCGATTTTCAGGATGGTTTGTGCTTAAAGGGCTTTTCGGAAATTATTCAAGCGATTTTGATGTCGTGTTTTGCTTTATGTATGTGCCAACTTTTTAGAGTAAGTCTAGATATTCTTGTCCGTGTGGTGACTGACTAAGAATACAAGTGTCACTACCCCATTATTTCATACGGGTGTCGTATGAGGCTACTAAGGGAAGTAAGCAATTATCATCCATTGCATGACTGGTGGTAGGGCTAGGTACCAAGTGGGAGTACTGACTTGGTATCCGGCCCGAGCGGTTTGGTACCACCATCTCCCGTGTGACCGGCCATGAAGCACATCTTTGCGTTTTGGCTGTAGCAGGAGATAGCCGTTTATTCTTTCATTTCATATCGGCGAAATGAAATGATGATCAGCGGCTTGACAATACTTTCGGTATAGTTGAGTCCATGAGCGACGGTTACCATTTACCATCAGATGAGCCGTGGCTCGTCTGGCACTACATGCAATAAAAAAAAATTTACAAAATCACATATTTTACAAAAAGATTAAAGAGGCGAAAGGGTATGCTCCGATGGTTCGGACATGTGGAAAGAATGCCGGATGAGCAACTGGCTAAGAAGATATACAATGTGAAATAGGAAGGATGTAGGTACAGGAGAGACCGAGACTTACGTACCTAGACTAAATCGGTCATGTATTGAAGGAAGGTGGAGTCAGGAGTCTCCGAAACCGGCGAGCGTGTATGAAGAGAGTTATGAATGTTGAGGAAGCGAGAGATGTATGTAAGAATAGAGCCTCTTGGCACTCTGTTCTCTCTGCCTACCCCGCAAGTGAAATGGCGTGATGATAAGTAAGTAAGTATATTTTACAACTGCAGATCACAAGAAGGCGCTGCTTCTTAATAAAGTTTTTGTTTCATACTTTCCTCTAGCCGCAATACTTACAAAAAATAAATATATAGTAGTGTTTCAATTAAGTCTTAATCCTCAGTGCGGGCCGTTTCCAAATTTTGAATTTGTTTTTCATATAATGACGGATTACATTGAATTTCGGGAGTGACATTTTTAGTTTCAACTAGAATATTTGCACGCAGGCCTTCAGTTTCTGTTCTGTCCTCGGGAAGGTAAATTTAAAAAAGTAGCCGCTGTACTTGAGGTGCCTGCTTACTAAGTAATATCGAAATTTATTAAGTGGTTTAACTGTAAAAGATAAGCAAACAAACAGTAACTTTCGCATATACATATAACTAGCTGTCGCCTGCAGCTTCATCTGCCTTGAATCAGGATACCTTTTTTCCTGGTGTACTCGGACGCTTTCAAAAATTAAAGCTAATATTTTGCTCTAATCTAAATAATAAGTAAGCAGCCATTGTATGCAGGTGGACCGCTCGTTGTGACGCTCTCTTGGGTATGTCTCTGTCAAGCAGTGCACATGGAAAAGCCGATGGATGGATGGATGGAATACTTAAAAAATATATATATTAATAGCCGTCCAGCATTTTGACAACTTTTTTTCAAAACATTCGGCGTCATTATCACTATGTAGCAACATTTTAAGGGGCGTTGATACATCTAGCAATTACTATTGGACCCGTGCCAAACCTGCCAGGGTTTCGAAGATACAACAATATATATGTAGATACACACACGTACAATATACATTAAACGTACTGATTAAAATGTGGACACCTATATAATTTAACCCTTAATTGGGCGTGCCTTAAAAGTAGCATAAGTGGTCGCGTGGGGTATGTAGCACCCCACAACTAGTTTATTAAAATAAAATACGAAATCAATGCAAGACTAGACTGTAATTAATGAAAATATTCGAATTGCATATTAATCAACATTTAAACTGCTTTTTAATATAATTAATATTTTTTTAAATAATAAGGAACAAATTTTATAAATACTAGTTTATATTTATTCCAGTTAACGTAAAACGTTACAATGTTGGCAGACTACGATCATATGGTAATTACACATGTGTTCATAGCACTTAGAGCATTCAGTTTTAAAGACATCTAAAGCAAATGTGAAGTGGAGATGGGTGTCACTATTAGGTGACTGCGATAGCTTAGCGGTTCAAAGCACTTCCCCGAATTGGATAGAATGCAGGTTTGGATCCTGCTCGCAGTAAAGCTCTCTTTTTCCACTTTCACAAATAATTTGTCCATCCAGTCTTTGTTTTAGACAAAAAGTAACAAAGTTAACAATTATTCACCTACCCGGAATTTAGTCTACACAAACAGTCACCTGGGGTGCCGTGCACCCAAACATGCTCTCCAAGCCCATCCGTTCACGATATAACACCGTTCGCGACTAAATTGTAATCGTCAAACGTGCTTACGAAGATACATAGAAGACAGCGCGCTAAATTAAAATTTTAAGAAGTTATTAGCCTGGAAACTTGCGTTGGGGTGTGTGACACCCCACGTGCCCAATTAAGGGTTAAAATATAATATTCACTAGCTTCTCTAGTGGTAGAGCCCTGCTTACCCCAGCGTGAATGGGCCGGCTTGATTGAGGAAAGACCACTCTCTCACAAAAGATCAGCGTACTCCTACCATTGTTTCGTATGGTTAGTGAGAACACCAGAGGCCCAAACCCACTCCCTATCCGCTTCTTATTATCCTTCCTGTCCACCTCCTTATCCTTTTTCCTGGAGATGGCGACGCGTCAGCAAAACCTCTGATGTTGCTAGCGTCTATAGGCTATGGTAGCCGCTTACCTTCACGTGGGTCGTATGCTTGTTTGCTACCCATGTAGTATAAAAAAAATAAAACTGGAGACAGTGGTACCGCCATCTTGTCAAAATCTCTATTTAAAATTTAGATATTTTTTTAGCATTTGACATGCTTAGCCATATAAATTGTGAAAAAACACAAAGTGTGAAAATGTGAAATCAAAAATAAGTGTAAATTTTATGGTAATCCTGCTCGTGACTGTTATTTTCGATTTCACAATTTCACACTTTATTTTAATCTCTGTGTCATTTACTCTATTTATATTCACCTATACAATTAACATTTTAATACAAATAAATAAACCGCTTTTTTTAACTTGTATGTCCTCCCACGAAAGTGTAGGTAGGAAGGCATAGTCACCCATGGGTACGAAGCCAAAACAATTATTAGAACCATCACAACGATTCTCGCACTTTGTTCACTTGGTATTCCGCCTACATCTTATAAATGGAGAATCTTGTAATATAATACATCTAGAACATAAATATTGGGAAGATTTTCTATCGCCCGTATCTAGAAACTAATAATTATCCTTAAGTAATGTCTGTGCCGTTTTATACGTGGAATCCAAAAGGCAAAATTTTGTATTTTTTAATATTATAGTACTTTTTATTTTAAATACTAACATCATAAATTCTAGAATTCAAAAAAAATTAACTACAATCATTTGTTTCTGTTAAATCTTATACGAGTATAACTTGTAATGCTCCAACGCGAAACTAAAATTTTGACAAAATAATAAATTGTACTAAATTAAGAAGTATTGTTAGAGCGTTTGGTTGTCATATTGCCGGAATATTTTTAACTCATTAAGTATATACTAAGTTCTAAAAACTACATATTTGAAAAGTATTTTGATATTTTATAATATTTTTCTAGCCTTTTTGACATGCTTAGCCACAAAGTGAAAAATGTGAAATCGAAAATTACAGTCAGGAGCAGGGTTTGAACCTGCATCTTCTGGATACCGTCCAGATGCTTTACCAATTCAGCCATCCTGACAATTACTCCTGACTGCTAATTTCGATAACACATCATACTTAACGTCTTTGGGTGACGCCTGCGCCATCTGCCGGAAGTACTTTCATACATTATACCGACCAGGTAAACTTAATTTTACAATTAAGATTTTACCTAATAATGACGCAAACCCTTTAAATATTTAGATATTTTTATACATATTTTTAGCATTTGACTTTTTCACTTTGTGTTTAATGTATAGTGCTAAGCATGTCAAATGCTAAAAATATATATAAAAATATCTAAATGCTTAGCCATATAAATTACACAAAGTGTGAAAATGTGAAATCGAAAAAAGCATTTAAGATGGTACTCTAGGAGATACAGGTTCAAATCGTGCTAACATTGAAGTTTTTATTTTGTTGCATGTAGTGGCAGATGAGCCACAGTCCATCTGATGGTAAATGGTAACCTCGACTATATCGAGAAAGTCAAAAGTCAAAGTCAAATTTCTTTATTTCGTAAAATTTTTGCAAAATATTTGAAATCGTTAAGTTTATATTATAGATTAACACACACGCATAATGTGCAGTTAGATTTTGCTCTAACCAAAATGACTAAATCATATTTATAATACATTACATAATAGAATCTGTGTCGATCCATAATCGCCAGTTTCCAAAATATTAGGCTATGTGAGAAGAAACGGGCAAAGAAACTCACATACCACATTTCTTTTCTTTTTTGTTTATCATTTTTTCATTGGTATTAAAAGCATACAAAATATTAATAATAGATCTTATCACTATAGATTACCTATATAATAAAAGTTGAAATAGCCTATCAACTCAATCCCAAGCGTTTTTATCATTTAAATAATCCGCCACTGTGTAATAGCCCTTGAGGCATAGATTGCGTTTAACTGTTACGTTAAATTTATTTAAACTTAAATCTTTAGTTTGACTTGGGACCTTATTGTAGAATAGTACACATTGGCCTTTAAAGGACTTGTTTATTTTCGTGAGCCTAGATGTTGGAACAACAAGTTTATCTTTATTTCGAGTGTTGACATTGTGAATATCACTCTTCTTTAAAAAAACATTTATATTCTTATGTACATACATCAGATTTTCATATATGTATTGGCATGCCACTGTCATTATGTTTATCTCCTTAAATTTATTTCTTAATGAATGTCTATAGCCTAAGTTATAGATCGCTCGAATAGCCCTCTTCTGCAGCACAAATATTGCTTGAATATCGGCGGCATTTCCCCACAGCAAAATACCGTACGACATTACGCTATGAAAGTAACTATAATAGACTAACCTTGCAGTGTCTACATCAGTCAGTTCACGAATTTTCCTGACTGCAAAAGCTGCAGAACTAAGTCTATTCGCCAATCTGGCGATGTGTGGGCCCCACTGGAGCTTTGCGTCTAATGTAATACCTAGAAATTTAGTTGTGTCCACTAGGTCCAACTCATCTTTCTTAATTGTTACAACAGAATTTACAGGTCTGACGTTAGGCGTTATGAATCTAATACATTTTGTCTTCGCCCCATTAAGAAGTAAATTGTTAACGTCAAACCAATGAACTACTTTCGAGATAGCATCGCTTACATAGTCAATTACAGCTTGTTGTCACCTTAATCTAAATAAAAGTGAAGTGTCATCAGCAAAGAGTACTATCTCGTGATGATCTCTCACAAAATGTGGTAAATCATTAATATAAATCAAAAACAAGAACGGTCCGAGAATCGAACCCTGTGGAACACCCATTTTGACAATGGAACCCGGAGATCTCTTTCCATTGACATCACCTCTCTGGATTCTGTTACTAAGGTATGATGTAAGAAAATCCAGCGCATTGTTCCCTAAACCATAGTGACATAATTTCCTGATCAATGTTTCGTGACAAACGCAATCAAAAGCTTTGGATAAATCACAGAAAACACCTAAAACATCCTGTGAGTCCTCCCAAGCATCAAAAATATGGTTTACAAGCTCAACGCCAGCATCGGTCGTGGAGTGACCCCTTCTAAACCCAAATTGTTTACTATGCAACAAATTGTGTTTATTAAAGAAACTAAGCAACTGGTCGTATGCAATTTTCTCAAACACTTTACTAAATGTGGGCAGTAACGAAATCGGTCTAAAGTCACTGGGGTCTGACGTACTGCCTGATTTGAACAATGGTATAACTTTACGTGATTGTTTTCAATTTAAGTATGTATCAAATATGGAGAGAGTGTTACAAAAGAATAGCAGAGATGGATGATAAATACACAGAACAGCGAGTCTTTGTGTGTCTCACTATTTTTCATAGTACCTCTCTGAAATCACTTAACAGATTTTAATGCAGAATTCACAGGTAGATAAAACTTGGCTTGGAGCAAAACATTTTGTTTCCTTTATTTAAAATCGAACGTCTAAAAATTATACTTATCATCACGCTACTTCCCTTGCGGGTTAGGCAGAGAGAGCAGAGTGCCAAAAGGCTCTATTCTTGCAGACATCTTTCGCTTCCTCAACATTCATAATTTTCTTCATACACGCTCACCGGTTTCGGAGACTCCTGACCCCACCTTCGTTCAATACATGACTGATACGGTCTAGGTAGGCGAGTCTCGGCCTCCTCCTGTACCTACATCCTTTCACTTTCGCATTTCACATCTTCATAACCAGTCACTCGTCCGGCATTCTTTCCAAGTATCCGAACCATCGGAGCATTCTCTGTTGTATCTTTACATCTAAAAGTTATCCTAATTTAAAATACCGTGCAGATGAAGCTGTAAGATATAGCTAGTTAAATTTAATTATTTCAACATACTTACATTATACTGTTCGAGAAGTCAACACGTTTCGAAGTCGTTGCTAAGCAACTGATTAATAGGGGGAACAAACTTTGACTCCCCATGTCTCTGGAGATCGACTTTGTTATTGGAACTTCTGAACCGTATCTCTGACTTCAGAGAACATAAAAAATACGTGAATTGAATATTATATGGATAAAATACTCGAAAAAAAGAACATTTTCATCAGTGCAGATATTACGGGTTATTGTGCATCTGCTACTGTCGAATCTATAACCGATGTTGGCGTTTGTCGTGTGTGTCATGAGTTCGATTACCATTCAGGATATATATTTCGAGTTCGGGCGTGCTCGTTAATTGTAGGTTTAAAAAGTCCCATGCCATAGATAGATATTGGGTGTCATCTTTTTTTAAATAATAAGAAACAATATATATATGTTTTTTAAGACCATAACATGCACTAAGCAATAATCCTTGTATCACGGGGGACTGTACAAACATACGATTTCACGGACATAAAGTACACCCAGACTCAGAACAACCATTCGCGGATCACACAAAGAGTTGTCCTGTGTGAAGGTGGAGTCAGAAGTCTCCGAAACCAGCGAGCGTGTATGACGAGAATTATGAATGTTGAGGAAGCGAGAAATGTATGCAAGAATAGAGTCTTTTGGCACTCTGTTCTATCTGCTTACCCCCAAGGGAGAGGACGTGATGTTAAGTAAGTAAGGTTTAGGTAACGTAAATTTGGAAAAACGATGATATCGTAACTTGGTTAAGAATCATTGAAGTTATTTACCTTAAACAATAATGAGGATGTACATACAAATCTTCGACTTCTAATTCTTTAGTATACGGAGACAAACACGGCGTCCATATTTTATACTATGTATAGCAGCAATAGCATATAATATATTTAGTGAAATACAATTTAATTAAGTAGAACCCACTACACCCTGGGGGTGTTGACTTCGCTGAAGCGTGTGATTTGAAAACGATGGTGTGTGACAAATATTGCCATACATTATTGCTAAATCTTTTGACTATTCCGTAAACGTAGTTTTATTTCATAATGTAATTCAACTAGTTACACGACAAACAGTGTATATCCTGTGCTATTTCTATTTCTTGCAAACTTAGTCTGGCCATAAAATGTTGTTACAAAGAAAAGCTGAAAGTACAATTTTTGGTTTTTCAACAAGGTGTTGCACCATCTCATGTACCTATCGTATCTTGATATATCTGTGCCGATATTCCGACACGTTTTTAAAAAAAATATGGCTTTGTCCTTAATTGTTAATACTCCACTAAACCATCACTGAAGTGCTATAATCCCCACTTACTGAACGGATTTTAATGCATATTTTTTTTAATTGATAACTATTGACTACACTTAGAAACTGATAATTATTTTGTCCCGTTACTATATCGGGATGAGAAAACTTAAAAAAAAGAATAGTGCGTAACAATTTTCAACTTGCTTTGAAACTAAAGATTAATGAGCTTCTAGTCATGCCTAAGTGTAACAACCCTCAAATTAATCAAAAAAGTAATTATAGACAGCAAATTGATCAGGATATGATAATTTCCATACATCAAGATCTATTCATATTTATATATGTACTAGCCCTTGCCCGCGGCTCCGCCGCAGTCAAAAGCTACTTTTTAAACCAAGTTGCAACAGATACCGTTCAGTAGTTTTTGCGTGATACGCGAACAAACCACAAATCGACAAACAGACAAGTATCTATAAAAAAAAAAATTGTGTTCAAACGGGATACGCCTATATAGACTAATACAGTCATATTTTCTCAAATATCTTAAATGTACAGACACAGCTCTGTTACAGCTTTATAATAGTTAGGATGAGATTGATGTAGTTTCAGATAGATTGCTATCACTGTAAAACTGTATGAAAAGATTACCTATGCGTTATTTCAAAGTCTTAGAAGAGCATAGATTCGAATCCAGAAACGCTAGTCTCAATATAGTCTACGTGTTATCCACTAAGCTATGCTTTGTAAGCATATTATATTGTTTTCGCGCGATTAACTACTGTTGTATCGTATACCAGCATTTTCCAGGCAACCTGTTTCATAATTTAGCCCGTTAAACAAGCCTATTTTGCGCATCAATGCTTTCGCGATACGATCTTACTTGTATATAATATGGTTTTATAGTCAATGTTTATGCTTTAAGCATTTGAATGTGACTGAAATATCAAACTAATATTTCGAGTGCTGTGCATTCAAGTGTTGAAAAATGAAAGCGAATAAATTGCAGTATTATTACATTAGTTTAGGTGTTCTTAGTGTCAGTTAATTATATGTTTATAAAGCCTCCCACGGTTAGATTATTACACCTATAGTGTAGGGTGCAGTCTTTGACAACACGCCGGACTATCTGTCAGGTGAAATAGTGAAACAAAGATCACCACAATTGGGAATCGAACCCGCAACTGTTAAGAACCCCGTGGAATCGTCGTAATATCGTGGAAGACTTTTCAAACACCCCGGAGACACAAGGTTACACAAAGATTGTATAAAATTAATGTATTTCTTGTTTTCTCAATAAAAAATGCTATTAATGTTACTAATACAATTTAAGTATCAAAAATGACATTAGGACTCAGTACAACCATTTTGTAGGTCACACTAAGAATTATTCCATATAGGAATCAAACTAATAATGCTCCACGGGAGGTATCTAAACGACTCCGCTATCTGTGCAGTCAAATCATTGAGGAACTTATTTATAATGCTAATAATTAAAAGTAATACTTAAGTCTAATTCTTATATATTATACAAGTACGCTTGCAACGAACTAGCAATATTTTTTTGTACTGGTCAGCAGGCGTTTAATAATGTTTTTCTGACATAAATAAAACTATTACGGCTTTGAGTATTTTCCTGTTAGACAAGGCAATATCAACTATATTTAGGAATACTTTCGGATATTTACGCGAATGTTACACATTTTGAAATAAAACTACGTTTACGGAATCTATCGCGTTTACTTGATTCTCTACTATCCCGACGTTTCGGATACTTTACTTTTTGAGCTCTAAATAAAAACAAAAATTTTACAATTTAAAGAGAAGTATTATACTCATTTTAATATACTAACTTAAAATCTCATACATTGTAAAGCATACAATTTGAAGTAGATATTTTAATTGTTTTTCTAAACGAATATTAGGTGGGTTAAAATAAATAAACCAAAAAATTTGTAAAGTCATATAACTGTGGGTAGATGAAACCGTTGCAACAACATATCAGCCTTGGACGTCTACCACATAAGTCCACCCGTGATCATGAATGCTGTAAAGTATTCGAAACGTTGGGATAGTAGAAAATCAAGTAAACACGATAGATTCCGTAAATGTAGTTTTATTTCAATATATTTAGGAATGTTATAGACGAAAGAGGGTATGTTAAAGTCTAACAAGGACCTTAATAAATTGTATTCCTAATACCCGTGTATTATTATCAAAGTATTAAAATTCTCTCGCTTTTGAATCTTGTAAACCAAATAACGGTAAACCAAATAACGCTCGATCTCGACTCAATTTTTTTTTTAATAATTTTGTATTTTTAATTAATATCACTTCATTTACTTAATTTTAATAGATTACACATGGCTAATGATTCGAAGTATTAATAATGGCCACAAATAAATTTACTTTACCTGTGAAATCATATTTTAGATTGACAAATTAAGATTTCAATTTGCTGTAGCAAATGATGTCGTAGTAACTTTGTAGAGGGTCTACGAAATCAGCTACGACATAGACGTGGAATTTTGGACACGATTGTTTTAATTTATAGGTTATACTGAAAGAACGTCAATGTCCTTATTCAGACTTTCTACGCGTGCAGCCTGTGATTCAGGCAGATATACGAAGAGATCGATCGGTGCCCGTGGCGTCTAATAATAATAGTTTTAAGATGTTGTTGGGGCTGCCCTGTTTTTGTAGTGGCTCGGGTATGTTTACTGAGGCGAGGGTCGATGGCTTCCGCGCCATCTTACATAAGCGGCTTACCTCTTTACTAAGCCGAGTTCGATGCAGCACTAATAGTATCCTACAGGTCATTGCGGGTAAAGAGGACTCAAATATCCTGAAAGCGTTTATTCGTGCCAAAGTCTTGTAATTTGTAGTTTTTATTTATTAACTAATTTAGCTCTATCTCTTTTAATTTCAGGTTCCCGATAGAGTAGCGGAATAAAATAAATACCAGTTTTTAAATCTAATCATGTGCTCACAAATAAAAGATTCATCAAAATCCGTTTAGTAGTTTTTTGAACAGATAAACAGACAACCAGATAAAAATTTAAAAAAAAATGTTATGTGTTTAGACATGCCTTTTAGTCTATTACAGTTATTTGTTCTCAAATATCTTAAATGTACAGACACAGCTCTGTTACAGATTTAATAGTTAGGATATCATAATTTACGGACTCTGTTCAACATATTATTATTTTAATTGACCAATCGCTCATCTGATGCTATACAATGATCCGTTTTATACTATAAAACTTTTATTTTCACATAATAAATAAACCAGAAATGAAAAATGTGTGAGTGATTAAAAAGTATCGTATATCGTAGTTAATGTTAGAATTAAGACTTTTAATCACTTTTTTTATTAATATTTATGGTGGTAGACGAGCCATGGCTCACTTGATAGTAAGCGGTAACTGCTGCTCTAGAACTCAACTATTAGAGATTACTGTCACGCCGCTGCTCACTATTTCATTTCACGAATGTGAAATAGAAGAATGCACGGCTATCTTTTAAATAGATTGAACTGTTTTTGATCTGTATTTTATTTGATCTGCACTTGAGATACTTAGCTATTTTAAAGGACAATTTATTTGTGAAAGTGGAAAAAGTAGCGTAGTAACGGTATCACCCAATCTCCACTTTCATCCATCCATCAGCCTTTTAAAGTCCACTGCTGGACATATGCCTCCCCAAGAATGAGAGATAGTGCCGTAATCGCCACGCTTGGCAGGCGGGTTGGCGATCGCAGTGGATGTTGTTAATACTCGAAGGAGTGCTGCTGCTCACTCCCTCGGTATTCCCCTTTTCTTTTGTTTAGGCGGGAAAAATGTACCTAACCGCACACCCCGTCGTTCAGGGCAATAAACAGGATAATGTAGGGCCCTCATCCACTAAAGAAACCCGCCATGTGCCGTTTCTTCGCCTGTGTTGACGGACCATTGGTACTGTGTTGGATTACTTCAGTGATCACCTACAATTCCCTAAGGGTAATGCTAACCAACTGTAAGCTTATTTTTATGTCTTCCTCTATTGTTCTCTTTAACAGACTATCAGTGCTTTAAGTATCAAGCTAAGCGTCAAGTTTATAACGTGTCAGACATTTTAGTTTGGATCGTAAACATATACGTACAATGTAACAACGCTATTATATATAATGGCCTGTGTATGTTAGTGTTTATCAAGTAAAACTTAAACTAAACTTCGGCCATACTGAAAATGTTTTAGAACTGTATTATACCAATGGATGCATTTTGCATAACTGACATTATTCATTTCAATTACATTTATAACTTTTCGGGAATACATACTACTACTTATCATCACGTCATTTCCCTTGCGGGGTAGGCAAAGAGAACAGAGTGCCGAAAGGCTCTGTTCTTGGATACATCTCTCGCTTCCTCAACATTCATAATTCTCTTCATACACGCTCGCCGGTTTCGGAGATTCTTGAATCCACCTTCCTTCAATACATGACCGATTTGGCTAGGTAGGTGAGTCGCGGTCTTCCCCTGTACCTACATTATTTCACTTTCGCATTGTATATCTTCTTAACCAGCCCTCGTCCGGCATTCTTTCCACATGTCCGAACCATTGGAGCATTCCCTTTCGCATCTTTACACCAATACTTACTTTCATACCTACTCGCTCTCTCACGTCATCATTACGAATGCGGTCAGTCATCCTAACTCCACATATTCTTCGCAGAGATTGAATGCATACAATAATACATTTTGTTAGTAATTTCATGAATCGTCCCTCACACATTAAATTTGTTAATTGCGTGTTTAATTTTTTTTTATTTCTCCACCCAAACTAAAACATGACTTGTGCTGTGGGTGCCAAAACTCTCTCTTTAAAGACGTAGACATTATTTAACGCGCCATAATTGATAGCATAATTGATAGATTTTTATATATATTTTTAGCATTTGACATGCTTAGCAACATACATTAAACACAAAGTGAAAAATGTGAAATCGAAAATAACAGTCACGAGCAGGATTCGAACCTGCATCTCCTGGATACTGTCCAGATGCTTTGCCAATTCAGCCATCGTGACCCTTGCTCCTGACTGCTAAATAATCACGATGGCTGAATTGGCAAAAAAAAAGTAATCTCCCTGCTTCAGACAACTCGCAAAGCCTTTGGTGCTTTTTTTTTCTTTATTAAGGCGGGTAAAATGTATCTAACCGCACACCTTGTCATTCGGGGCAACAAACAGAGTAGTGTAGGACCCTCACCCACTAAATAAACCCCCTATGTGCCGTCTCTCCACCTGTATTGGCGGACCACTGGAACTGTGTGACATTACTTGAGTCGTCCAAAGCCGTTAGTCCTGCGGCGCTTTATCTGTCTCTGGTCATGTCAGAATGCAGTATCTTTGAACTAAGAGATGAAAAACCAGAGAAGGCACTTGTACTTAAACACGCACTCACAGCACTATAACATTTATTTTGTTTTTTATACTAAATGGGTGGCGAACAATCATACGGCCCACCTGATGGTAACCGTAGCCTATAGACGCTAGCAACACCAGAGGCATCACTCACGCGTCGCTATCTCTAAGGAAAGGGATAGGAGGTGGATAGGAAGGATAATAAGAAGAGGATAGGGAGGGGGTTTGGGTCTCCGGTCTAACTCATCATATGAAACACAACGGTATGAATAACTACAGTTGTTACACGCTGATCTTTTGTGAGAGGGTGGTACTTCCCCGATCGAGCCGGCCCATTTGTGCTGGGATATTCAAGGCTCTATCACTAGTAACGATCTACATCTTCTGCCTACATTAGTTGCCGTGATTGCGGGAATCCCCGTGATCAATCCTAAGCATGTCACAAAAAAAAACATGCCAAGGCATACCTACCTACAACAGCCAGCACACAATTATAATAAAAAAAATAACAGACCTGTTTTCATTCTCAAATCGTCAAGCTTCATGCAACTCCCCAGATAATTTGAAGGGGAAAAAGGCAAAACACCCTCTCCAATCTAGTTACATATCCTACACAAAATTTGCTGTGGTAATCGAAAATTCAATTAGATTATCCTCTTGTCGTTGTCAAGGCCGTCTTTTATCAGAAAAGATTTCGAATAACAGGAAAATATATTGCATGTTGTTATTTTCAATGTACAAGCAGCGTTGTTCTCGGTATCGCAACTATAGTTAGAATTTTGTGTTTTGTAGAAATAACTGGTTATTTTGATAACGAAAACAATTATTTGTGAATGTAAACAAAGAGAACTTTAGTGCGAGCGGGATTTCAACATGCATCCTTTCCAATCCAGGGAAGTGCTCTAAGCCGCTAAGCTATCGCACTAGGCTAACACCCAGGTGGTGGAAATTTGCTACGGTATTTTCATGAAAAATGCATTTTTTTTTCTTTTTTTAAATTGAGTTTGAGATAAAATCGTTATGGTCCAGGAGTCGCCGCCTATTTTTTTTAGTGATTAATAACAGGCTGAATATTTGTGAGTAGGCTCCGTTCGATGAGACACGCAAATTTTACTCCGTGAAAAATCTTGTATGGTATGGTGTGAGGTAGCTATCAAATGTCCGTGAATTCGAAAACTATCACGCGTGGGACAGAGAAAACATACCACTAAATTTGTAGGACTATATGGCCATTTCATTTTACAAATATTTACAAAGCTGTATTCAAAAAATCAGATCGTTAATAATTTAAATGACCTCTTTATTTATATTTGTCTCTCTATATTTGTAGAAGTGCACGCTCCAGTCAAACTACCAATTTTGTAGGACAATTGTTATTCCGAGTTTATTATCCAATTATCTTAACATTTAAACTTACTGTTAGTCAGACAATTTCGACACCCCACCAAATCGAAATGTTTTATACCTGCGCTCTTTATTAGCTACCTCTATCGAGATTTTTCACAGAGAACCTACTCACAAAGATTGAACCTATTATTAATCACTTAAAAAAATAGGCGGCGGCTCCTGTACTATTATATTTTTCTATCTAAATTAGATTTTAATACCCATTATTCGCCGATTTACTCCAAAAACTACAATGGATTTGAAACCTTTGCCATGATTTTTAGTTGAGTTGTTAAGGATTCGGCTGCAAAAAAAATTGCTAACTTTGTAACCTGTTGTTGTCGACGAAAATGGTATATTATTACAGTTATTTGGTGACATCTTTGTTTACTGGAGTTATCTATGATATCATTTATACCCAGTAAAATTGAATAAATACTCTTCGTTCACTCTAAATTCTGATAAAAAAGTAAAAAACATAAATCACACAGCTTCTGGAAATAACGAGCTGAAACGAGAAGAACCTATCTGCAAACAGCTACCATTAATCCCTACTTAACAAACATTTCACTCGAAATCGACGCTTTATTCTCCTTTGAAGCCTCCCCGGACACTAAAGACCTTTCGATCGTTCTTTTTTTTTCGATAATAAAATACGACAGATTATGTGCCATCCCTAAGGTACGTAGGCCAGTTTTTTATTCTCAATTAGTTTCTTACTTGATAACCTTTATATAATAGGGTTGATTGCACGATTTGATCGGTTGAAAATATCTTTGGGAAGGCTATTTCGATGTTTTATTGCTACTGTTTTTAGTTTAGTTTTCTAGTAGCAAAGCCTTGCCCATCCCAGCGTGAATGGGCCGGCTTGATTGGAGAAGTACAGAGCTAGAAGATCAGCGTGAAAGTTATATTTCGTATGGTGAGTGAGAGTTCTGGAGGCCCAAACCCCCTCCCTATCCTCTCCTTATTATCCGTTCTATCCTCTTTTTATCATCATTTTTATCCTCTGCTCACCATTTCATTTCACCGATATGAAATAAAAGAATAAACGGCTATCTCCTGCTACAGCCAAAACGCAACGATGTGCTTCATGGCCGGTCACACGGGCGATGGTGGTACCAACCCGCTCGGGCTCGATACCAAGTGAGTTCTCCCACTTGGTACCCAGTCCTACCACCAGTCATGCAATGAATGATACTTGCTTACTTCCCTTAGTCGCCTCATACGACACCCGTGGGAAATAATGGGATGGTGATAGTTGTATTCTTAGTCCATCACCACACGGACAAAATGGCGGAGATGGCGCCGCGCGAGTGAAGACACTGGTGTTGCTACTGTCTATCGGTTATGGTAACCGCTTATCGTCCAGTGTGCCTGTTTGCCACATACGTATTATAAAAAAAAATACTGCTTCTAGATTTAGCCTCTTTTTATTCGAATATATTTGATGGCAAGGGTGTTGTTACAGTTGTCAATCCTATATCAAAAAATCTGACTCAATTCTTGTTCTAAGGTCGCCAGATGTCACTTTAGTTGGGCCGTTGAGAACAAAGTTTGGTATAAGGTTAGTAATACGACAAAAAAGCCAAACAAGTACCTGCCGTGAAGATCTATCACTAACATTACAAATCTCCCCCACAACCAAAACACATTGGGATTCACGGCTACCAAAAGTGTATAAAATTCTGAGAGTCTGGTAACAAGTAACAACCTTAACCTGGTCCCACACCGTAACAACGGTGGCAAAACATGCTTAGATTAACGACGTCAGCTGGTATTCTAGTAGCTAAAAATATTAGCTTAAGTGGGGAATTGGAATCTTTTTCACCTAAATTATGTATATTTAAAAATACATATATACATATAAAAATCATTAAATTGCTGTTCGTTAGCCTCGCTAAAACTCAAAACTGGCTTGACCGATTTGAATAAGAGAGGTAAACAGAGAGGGGAATAAAAATTTAAAAATCCAATATTCAATATTAATATACTAATATTGGTAACTTTTTGTGGGTATGTATGTGGCTAACTAGACTATAAAATAACAGCTACTGGCTCTCTCTTTCTCATTTATTTACGGCCAAGTTTCATTTTTAATAACCTATCAAAATCCAAATCTAAGATGATGCAGATTGATAAGGATTGATAATCGCTTATAATGGCCGTGTGGGGTCGGCTTTAGAATTGTACCAACCGTCTCCACCCATGAGAGTCGTAAGAGCCGACTGAGGGAATACTGGAGGAATGGCTCTTAAAATTTTGTTCGTGTGGTGACTAAGAATACACGTGTCACCACCCCATCCTTTCCCACGGTACCAAGTGAGAGTACTCAGTTGCTATCGGACCCGAACGGGTCGGTACCACCGTCTCCTGTGTGACCGGTCATGAAGCACGCCGGTGTCTTTTGACTGTAGCAAAAAATAGCCGTTTATTCTTTCATTGCATATCTGAGAAATGAAATGGTGCGCAGCGGCTTCACAATACTCTCCGTATAATTGAGTCAATGAGCGACGGTTACCACTTACCATCAGGGGGGCCGTGGCTCGTTTGCCATCATTAGCAATTGAAAAAGAAAAAAAACTGAAAAACGTAATTAGTAACTAACGTTTTTCATTTCTCTGTGAACCCAGTTTTGAAGTCCACCTCAAGCTTTATGCGTATTTAATTATATTTGTCCCAAGTGGGAATTGAACTAGCGACACTAGAACAAAAATCATCTGCTGCTACTATTGACAACTCCAGTTGCGTATCTACCAAATGTAACTGAGAACGATACGTGACCAACACGTTATTTTGTTCATTCAAATAAAACATTAATTTAATATTGTTCGTGTATTTCTCTAGAGTAATTCGCATTGTATTATTTATTACAGTTTGTTTGTAATAGGCCTTCTGTGTTATCAATTTCTGATGATATCGAGTATCAAGTTCGTAATGAATGTTGATGCAGTCGGCATCAGGTAACAAGAGGAAAAGAGGAACAGTAGATTAATCGACAGAATAGAAATCTATCACTTTACGAACTGTTAAGTGGGGTGTTACCGGGAAAGAAAGGTTTTTGCGTAGCGACCACGTAGGCAGTGCAGCGTATTAATAATAATCTAATACTATTATAAAACTGTAAGAGTGCTGTGTCTATACCTATGAGATGTTTGAGAAAACAATACTGTATTAGGCTATTTAAGCGTGTCTAAACATAAAACCGCCCGCCGTGTGGGGCCGGTCCGCCGTGTGGGGCCGGTCCGCCGTGTGGGGCCGGCTTTAGAATTGTCCCACCCCTCTCTACCCACGGGAGTCGTAAGAGCCGACTGAGGGAATACCGGGGTAGTGGGCAGCAGCACTCCCTCGAGTACTAACAACATCTACTGCGATCGCCAACCCGCCTGCCAAGCGTGGCGATTACGGCATTATCCCCCATGACGGGACCGCTCGTTGTGGCGTTCTCTTGGGGAGGCCTATGTCCAGCAGTGGACGTTGAAAGGCTGATGGATGGATGAAACATAAAACAATTTTTCTTGGAATTTTTGTCTGTTTATTTATCACGCAAAAACTACAGAACGGATTTTGATGCAACTTCTTTAATTTGATAGCTATTGATTAGACTTAAAAGCTGGTATACATTTTATCTCGCTGCTATATCGGAAAGCTGAGATATACCTTAAAAATACTTTGGAAAATCATACTTTGGGTCCAGACAGTTAAAATTATTATTGGCGTTATTTATTGTCCCCCTTCTACTGATTATTTCACTGACTTTGAAGCAGTATTAGAATCTTTGGGGCCTGAATACACACATCACATTATAATGGGTGATTTCAATACCAATCTCCTTGCGTCTTGTTCCCCTAGATCTCCCAAATTTCTAAATATTGTACAATCCTCTAGTCTCCATATGTTACCCCTTCAAGCGACACATATCAACACCAATGGGGATGACACGTGGCTTGACATTATTCTCACATCATTTTCTTCCTTTGTTTCGTCTCATGGCCAGTGTCCTGCTCCTTGTTTCTCACATCATGATCTCATTTTTCTTTCCTACATCCTCAAGCCACCTAAACCTAGACCTAAGGTATTGAATCTACGTTTTTTTAATCGAATAAATGTTGACCAGTTGCTTTCACAGGCCTCAGCACTCAATTGGCAACCCCTGATGGAGGCTGTAACTATTGATGACAAAGTCAAAATTTTTAACAATTCTGTCATCTCTCTTTATGATACCTATGCTCCAATAAGGAACAGTCAGTTTAACTGAAGCGTCCACCTGCGCCTTGGTTAACACAGGAGATTCGTAAAGCGATGAAACGTAGGGATGTTCCTTTCCGGAAACACAGAAAAGATCGTTCTGAATCCAACTGGGCCCTATATACGAGTAAGTCTGCTAGGAATCGGTGTAACCAAATGATACGTAACGCTAAACGCCGACATATCCTTACCAATATCTCTTCTTCCTCCCCTTCTGATATTTGGAAGTTTCTTGGAAAACTTGGCATCGGTAAAATCCGTCAGTATATATGTATGTGTATTATATACGTTATTTATTCTTTTAACATATAAGTATTCTTACGGTATTAGTATGTAGTTTTATTATAGTATTATATAATATATGTATTATATAATATATATTATAGTAGTATTATTTTTAAATGCACCTACCACTACATTTCTGCTCCGCCCCAGGTAGACTGGTAGAGAATGCCTAAGGCATTAAGTCCGCCTTGTACTTAGCATGTGCAAAAGTTTTAAAATAAATAAATAAATAAAATCCAAAAGTGCACACCTCATAATCTTCATTTTTCTGAATAAAATTGATTACTTGATAAGTAACTAATAATGTATTGGACTTACAAAGTAGTTTTCAATTAATCACATAGATAGCGCTAATTTCAAAAAGTACTGTGGTTTTCATGTCTTATACGCCATCTAGCGCTATTTTTAAGAAGTACTTCTATATTGGTCTATAGAAATAGTTCTCGCGAAATAAGGATAGCGGCGCTGGTTTTAGTGTCGAATCGAGCGTAAAGATTCACTATTTTATTGTTTATTTAATAACAATTAAACCACATAGAATCAGACCGTGAAAAGTGATAGGGCTCTATTCGTAGCTATACTGAATCGTAAAAGAAAAAATACTCGATTAGTAAAGTATTTCGGTCGTTATCGTGTTACCATACATTACCTACAACACAAGGTCGTCCAAGACAGAACTTTTTTAAACAGTTTTTTTAACTAGTTTAAATAACAATAATGGCATCAAAAATATCATAAGTAACACACTAGTATTTTTTCTTGATATGTTAGTGAATATATTATTTTACAAGCATTTTGCAATATATGATAAATAGAGACATTTTAAGTTTGAAAAATCAGTTTTTCTGCATGAAACGAGAGTAATACCCACCTCAACGTTTCGCTTATGAGGCGTGCAATATAAAAGCCTTTGGCTGCGGCGGAGCCGCGGCCAAAAGCTAATAATATTATATTTCCAATGAACTCCAGTGTGCACTCCATAGTGTTAGTATATAAAACTTTAAAACTAATTTTTTGATGTGAATTTTAGCGCTTGACATGCTCAGCTACTTTGAAGAACAAACTATTTGTGATTATGGAAAAAGAGAGCTTTTCTGCGAGCAGGATTCAAACCTGCATCCCATCCATTCAAATCGGTCAAGCCGGTTTTGAATTTTAGCGAGACTAACGGACAGGAATAGTCTTTTATGTAAGATTTAGTTTGTAAAACTAGTTTCACATTGTAGCTTTTTCCACAAAATATTATAATTATGACACTAGCTCACCCATATTTTTTTTTTTCATGAATATTGTGCAATGTAAATTATTAAAGTACTAACATCGCTATTAAAAAATAAGGGTTGGCAGTAGAAGGGTGAAAATTTTGGGTTGTATGTATTTTTAATAACCAACCATAAAAAAATTAAAATAAAAAAATTTGTCCACAAAATAAAAAAAAATCTTTCGGGTGGACCAACCTTATCATTTAGGGGTATGAAAAATAGTTTACATCCTATTCTCATACCTACTGAACATACACATAAAATTTCATAAGAGTCGGTCAACCCGTTTCGGAGGAGAATGGCGACAAACACTGTGACACGAGAATTTTTTATATTAGACAAGATCGAACGCGCGCGATAAGTCCAAAAAACATACAGCCGTTTTCCTACTTGTATAGTACTGTATAGTTGTTGGTGACACAATGTGGAAAATAGTAGATTTAATTGTGTGCCTTTGTGGTGCAGTGGTAGTGTGTGAGACTGCTGATCATGAGGCCTCTGGTTCGATCCCCGGGTTGGACGGTGCCATTGAGCCTTTTCGTAAAAAGAATAATTCTCAGTAGTAGCCCGGAGTTTGGAAATATAGAATGGTAGACGGCAGTAGGCTTACCCCCTATTTATTACGTGGGACTTAAACATACGAGTAGATAGCGAACCGTGGGTGTATAATACACCTCTACTACCCCTTCGGGGAATACAGGCGTGATGCTATGTTTAGCATAAAGTGCGAAAATGTGTAATCGAAAATAACAGTCACGAGCAGGATACCAACCTGCATCTACTGGAATACCGTCCCAGATGCTTTGCCAATTCAGCTGAATTTTTGGTTCGTGAAGTTCGTTAGTTGCTGCTCGTGACTGTTAGTTTTGCCACTTTGTCTTAATTTATGTGGCTAAGCATGTCAAATGCTTAAAAATATCAAAATAAGTAAATTTAATTTTTCTTTTTCTCACGTGATTTTGCTTTCGATGACGTATTTCATATAGTTCTCAAAAACTCTTTCAAACTAAAAGGTACATAAACAAGCCACCAGGAAAAAAGTGGAGATAGGTGCACCTAAAAAGCTTACGATTGTAAATTATTATCCATCCATCCATCCATCAGCCTTTCGACGTCCACTGCTGGACATAGGCCTCCCCAATAGAACGCCACAACGAGCGGTCCTGTGCTGTTTCGCTCCGTAATCGCCACGCTTGGCAGGTGGGTTAGCGATCGCAGTGGATGTTGTTAATACTTAAGGGAGTGCTGCTGCCCACTCTTCCAGTATTTCCTCAGTCGGCTGTTATGACTCCCATGGGTGGAGAAGGGGTGGGACAATTCTAAAGCCGGCCCCACACGGTAAATTATTAAAACCTCTATAATTATTCGATTAAAGTCCGATTCCCATCCTACTTAGAAACAAACACGCTCGTAAATTACAAAATCTTAAAAAGTGTGAGGTACCCAACGGGGGACTGGGGACTGAAGACTAAACTTGATACAGTCTTTACAGTAATTGATCTTTACAGAAGCAAACTTAAACAACAAAGTGTAAAGTATGCCGTTGTCAAATTACGAGCATGTAGGTAACCAGAAGTATTTTTTGCAGACCCATTCAAACCTGACCCTTGTTTTGTAAACACTCTCTTTGTTACCCTTGGCATAGTTTAGTTACAACTGTCCACAATTCCTTTGTGTATACCAAACCCACATTTAGTGTGAAATTCTTGGGTCACGGGTTAACATAAATACGACACAAATTAATTAATAACAAAATATATAACATTGTTGAATAAATATAAGGAATATTGAGAGTTTCAGAAATTCGTAGAAACTGTTTGATTAGTAGAATATTTTATGATCTATATTATAATCTCAGACAAACTAAAAATAAAGACACCGCATTGTCAACTAAAAAGTGAAGCCACTTTTTGAAAGATGTGTGCGTGAAAGTGACACCGCAAAGGGATAATCTCTATAATTTGGGTAATTTTTTTAAAGTGTTTTAAAACTTAAAAAGGAAGTAATAGTAGAAAGCAAGTTTACAGCAAATCATATAGGGAATATTATGGCGCTGACGGCGTACAAGGAAAGTGAGGTTCTTCATTATCGAACGTGCTTTCTCGCGCGTAATATTTATTAGACCAGTTATCATGAAATGTTGCTTATATATAGTCTGGAGCTCAGAAAGTGCATGTGTTTGCAGGATAGCTATTTTTACATAGAGGCTAGCTCACCCGGTGAACTTCGTACCGTCATATTTTTTGTCGTGAATATTTAAAATTATTTAAGTACCTTAAACACAAAGTGAAAAATGTGAAATCGAAAATAACAGTCACGAGCAGGATTTATTTTCGATTTCACATTTTTCACTTCGTGTTTAATGTATAGTGCTAAGCATGTCAAATGCTAAAAATATATATAAAAATATCTAAATATTTAAGTACCTACTAATATCCCTATTAAAAAATAAGGATTAGCAGTAGAAGGGTAAAAATTTAAGGTTGTATGTATTTTTTGCCATGTGGAGCCGGCACCAAGAATAGCTCCACCCCGTCTCTTCCTATGGGAGTCGTATAAGCCAACTAAGGGATTACCGGGGGACCGGGCAGCAGCGTTCCTCTGTGTACTAAAAACATCCACTGCGATCGCCAACCCGCCTGCCAAGCGTGGCGATTGTGGTAAAACCACCATTTTGGGGAGGCCTATGTCCAGCAGTGGACGATGAAAGGCTGATGGATAGATGGATGGAAGTAATTCTCGTGCCGAATCATAAAAAAAAAATGTCCAAAAAATTAAATATACATTTTTAGGGTGGACCACATCTATCACTTAGGCGTATGAAAAAATAGTTTACATTCTCAGACCTACTAAATATTCACACAAAATTTCATAAGAATCGTTAAAGCCGTTTCGGAGGAGAATGGCGACAAACCCTGTAATAGGAGAATTTTATATATTAGAAGAAAGATAATTAATGTACCGTAGAGTGATTTATTCATATTCTGAAAGGCACTCGGATGGAGTCGCAAGCAAAATATAGTGTTTCATAATTTCCCATGATATTTTACTTCTGGTATTCTGTTACACACATAATCTTAAAAGTCAGCGGTTTTAACCTCAGAGTCGATTGAACTCCTTACCCCTGTCTTCGAAGCCCATCATACTTCGTACCTCTTACCAGTAGACTATAATCTAATTTCTACATGTATAATAATTTAGATTCTAAATTAAAATTCTAAGTAAATTAAGATCCTCATTATTATACATACCTATAGAAATAAACACACTTAATACACCCATTTTTAATAAACAATCGTTAATTATAGTACCCGATATTAAAATCCTAGTCTTCTCAATATGAGCTTCGAACAAAAGCGTACGTAATCAAACAAATTTCTATCTCGTACCAAAAGCAAAGTTATTTATAAAATTAATAAAGAACGTCTAAAGAAATTCTTTTCAGCCGAGCGATATCGATATTGAAGTAAATTCAGGGTATTGTGTTACGGGGACGCCAGTGATGAAGATCAATTATATACTAAATACCGTTCTCAATTAAATATTTATATGTTAATATTAAAAAAGTATTTTATGTTGAGATACCGGGCTCTCGTCCGAGTGTTGCGCTCGATTCCCACATAGGACAACTCTTTGTGTGATCCATAAATGTTTGTTCTGAGTCTGGGTGTACTATGTGTCCGTGAAATTAAATGTTTGTAAAGTCCCCCGCGATACAAGGATTATTCCTTAGTGCTATTTTACCACCGAAGAAATGTAACATGGTTCCAGTGGCCCGCCAATAAAGGCGGAGAGACGGCACACGGCGGGTTTCTTTAGTGGGTGCAGGCCGTGCACTACCCTGTTTGTTGCCCCGAACGACAGGGTGTGCAAAAATGTGTGTTTTTAGCATTTGGTCGTAAAGACAAATGTGATAAGGAGATTGGGATGATCGAGAGATCTGTACGATAGCTCAGTGACTTAGAGCACTTCCCCGGATTGCAAAAGACGCGGGTTCGATTCCCGCTCGTACAAAAATCTCTTTCCTTATTCACAAATAATTTGTACTTTAAAAAGTGGCGGAGCATGTCAAATGCTAAAAAATATAGATCAAAAATGTTTAAAAAATCGCGCCATCAAATAATATGAAGTTTGATTGCAAAATTAAACTTACTATATTGGTTTAATGCATGTAAATGCTTTTCGATAGATGGCGTTGGTCGTAAAGACAAATGTGATAAGGAGATTGGGATGATCGAGAGATTTGTACGATAGCTCAGTGGCTTAGAGCACTTCCCCGGATTGGAAAAGACGCGGGTTCGATTCCCGCTCGTACAAAAATCTCTTTTTCCTTATCCACAATTAATTTGTACTTTAAAAAAAGCGTGTTGTATTTTTAAAAAATAAAGAAAGAAAAAAGGTTGTTTAAACAGCAAGCGATGATAAACATCACCAGTGTATTTTGATCTGTATTTTAGCACTTAACATGTGTCGATGGCTTAGCGGTCTAGAGCACTTCACCGGATTGGAAGGGATGCAGGTTCGAATCCCGCTCGCACTAAACTTCTCTTTCCCCACATTCACAAATAACCACCAGTGTATGTTTGTCACTCATTTACGCAAAAACAGCTGAATAGATTTGGATGATATTTGGCACACAGATAGTTTATTAACTGGGTTACTTAGATAATTTTTATTGCGGAAAAATGTTAGGTTCTAATGGGATAGTTATTTTGCAAGAGATAATTAATGTATTATAGAGTGAAGTATTTATATTATAGTGAACCAATTCTGAGGTTTGAGATCCAGCAGCTAGTAAATAACAATGTCAATAAAAATCATCGCAAAGAATTCTGCATACTTGAGCGATTTCCTCAACGGCTCGCAAAGTTTACCAGCAATAGATACTAACCACAATACTCAATAATATCCATCTCAGAGATTGTTCATAATTGTTTTCCTCAATCGTCTTTCGAAACTTATAAGCACTTTTCTGTGAAAAGACAAATTCAAATCTATCACTTCGAAGTGTCCATCCAAATAACAACGGAATCCTTATTAATTGAATTCACTTTAGTAGGCTTCGAGAGCTGCAATTTTGAGAAGGGTCTAATTAAACTCATATTGTCTGACACACGCTAAACGATTGTGTAAATTAAGAAGTTTGCTCTTGAACCTTTGTAAGGTCAGGTAATACAGCTCATTCTAATTCTACCTAAGTTTAATGATATACAACCTTATTAACAAGTTCCGTTTTCTTTCACAATTCAAGTTTAAGTTTATTCTGTCTTAATCATATAATTCTAGGACTATATTAATAGATTATAATTAGGTAATAATTAATTGGAACGAATAGTATCTATATTATTTTATGAGAAACCAAATGAGTAACTGATATAGCTCTCCGGCTAGTACGCTGAGGTGGCAAAAGGCAAGCTACATCGCTTGCTTGACAAACCTTTGGGAAGAAATTTTAAAATTCAAACCTATGCTCTAAAATCCAAAATAAAACCACAATTTCTCCAGTGTGATAGTAAGCCAAAATATTCTCCCACTTTCAAGGAGGTCATATAATTCCTACTATAAAACTCACTCCAAAATCCATTCACCCGATGAATTAACATCATTCATACATATAATCTGTAATCCCGCTTTGTTCCGCTCTCGACGGAAGATACTCAAATATGTTCCTCAGTAAACAATCCGTCTCTATTTTCATATTTGCCATGAGATCCGCATTTGTTTGACAAACAAGTATTCAGAGATTAAATGTTTGACGTTGAATTGAATTTTTGAAACAAGCACGTCTAATGGTTATTTGGTTATACTTCCTTTATGCTAGATGCTGTGGTCTTGCTTATAATTCTGATTATACGTTGAATTTAAGTGTAGAATTCAGATTTTAGCGGAGATTATATTTTAGCGGATTTAAGAGTAGATAGATAGTAATAATAATTTTTATATATATTTTTAGCAATTGACATGCTTAGCAACATACATTAAACACAAAGTGAAAAATGTGAAATCGAATATAACAGTCACGAGCAGGATTCGAACCTGCATCTCCTGGATACCGTCCAGATGCTTTGCCAATTCAGCCATCGTGACCCTTGCTCCCGACTGCTAATTTCGATAATACATTCATACTTAACGTCTTTGGGTGACGCCTGTACCATCGACAGATGTAGGTTCGAATCCTGCTCGTGACTGTTATTTTCGATTTCACATTTTTCACTTTGTGTTTAATGTATGTTGCTAAGCATGTCAATTGCTAAAAATATATATAAAAATATCTAAATATTTATAGGGTTTGCGTCATTATTAGGTAAAATCTTAATTGTAAAATTAAGTTTACCTGGTCGGTATAATATATGAAAATACTTCCGACAGATGGTGCAGGCGTCACCCAAAGACGTTAAGTATGAATGTGTTATCGAAATTAGCAGTCGGGAGCAAGGGTCACGATGGCTGAATTGGCAAAGCATCTGGACGGTATCCAGGAGATGCAGGTTCGAATCCTGCTCGTGACTGTTATTTTCGATTTCACATTTTTCACTTTGTGTTTAAAAAAATAATAAAAAAAAAAAACTGGCAGCACCGTCCGTGCAGTGTCGCATCTTTTCCTCTCTCCAATTTTTTATTTTATTTAATGTTTAATTATCTTTTTCTTTTTTTTTCTTTTCTTTTTTTTTAGGTGGGCAAAAATGTCCTACCGCACACCCCGCTGCCCGGGGAGACAACGGGGTAGTGTGGGGCTCTCACCCACTAAAAACCCACCGTGCGCCTCCACCCGCCCTTGCTACGGCGGATCACGGGTACCGCGTCGTTACGACCGCGATCCGTAGGCGGCAGCCCCTTCGGGCACCCTCTCTTGAGCGACGCCTCGCGCACTTGGGCGTCGCACATTCGCGGTAGCCTTCCGCGGACGGCAGGGTACTCCCCAACCCCACCGTCCGTGGCCTCGGCTAGGGCGGCATCAGGCGCAGGTAAGCGCGCGCATGCCGCCCCGCGCGCCGGCGGCGAATCGGATCAACGAAGGAGGATTCCTCCCGGGCCCTCTCCGCCACCTCCTTCCGCGAGATGACAGCTTCGCAGAAGGCGGCGACCGCGGTCCAGGCCCTGTCACTGCCAACCATCGCTCGCGCAACGGCCGGCAGCGACAGGTCCACGCCTATGACTGCAACGAGTTCCCGGCGCTGCACATCCCAGGCCGGGCACGACTCGAGCGTGTGCTGCGCCGAGTCCTCGTCGCAGCCGTAGTGGTGACAGCCTGGGGGCGTCTCCCTCCTAGCGATTATGTGCAGGTATTTGCTGAAGCAACCATGCCCCGACAAAACCTGCGCCAACCGGAAGGTGAGGATCCCGTGCTGTCGCCCTGCCCATTCTTCCAAGATCTTTCAAGATCCGCCCCGGGCCGGTCTCTGGACCGTGGGAGCGCTCCAGCCGAGAATTCCACTTTAGGACGGTGGCGCGGCGGGCATCTTCCCGCCACGATGACATTGCGCCCGGCGAGGGGCGGCTGCCCCCCGCCCGCGCCGTCGACGCCCGCCGATAGACGTCGGCGAGCACCTCCGCCTCCAGATCCCACGGGGGGGTTCCGGCCAACGCGCAGACTGCATCGGTCGAGACCGTGCGGTACCCGCGTATTGCCCTGACCGCTACGACCCTCTGTGGACGCCACAGAAGGGCCCTATTGCGAGCGGCCAGGGACTCCGCCCACACGGGCGCGCCGTACAGTGCCATCAACCGTACTACCCCAGCGTAGAGTCGTCGACACGCGAGACTCGGTCCGCCCAAATTCGGCATCAGCCGCCCGAGGGCGGACGTCGTGCCGACGAGCTTTGGCGTAAGACGGCGGAAGTGCTCGTCAAAGTGCCACCGTCCGTCCAATACCAGGCCCAGATATTTGATGTGGGCCTGGATTGGCAAGCCCACCCCATTGACCGTTATCGAGGCGCTGGAGGGCGGGCCCCGTCGGCGCCCATGGAACAGTAGGGCCTCCGACTTTTCAAGGGCCACCCTAAGCCCCAGCGCCTCAATCCGCCTGACCACCTCCGCGGTACCTGAGGTGGCCAGCGTTGCCGCCTCCGCGAGGGTTGTTTAATTATCCTTACATAATAACTATACAATAATATTTACAATTTGAAGAACAGCAAATTTTAAATACACATGAAAAATTAATATATTACTGAATATAACCATAACTAAATCAAAATAGAAAAATGACAGATGTCACCAAGAAAAAAATGGTTTTGAAAAACACGAATTTCATTATAAAATAGATGGAAGAATCGAAAAATGTTGACACGAATAAAAGCCAGGCTTGCTACCGCACTACTACCAACCCCGGACTCGTCACTCAGCTCCGCCTCGCAGCTACCGGAACCAGTGGCAGTGACATCGGTTACTGCCGAGGCGTCGAGCTCAACATCGAGTGACGAGTACTTCTCCCCACCTACGTTGCCGTCGCCTGTGCGTAGGACGAGGAGAGGCCGGCCGCCGACGTGCTTGGGACCCCGAGGTCAACAGATCTCAAATAGGGCCCCCGCTGCCGGTGGTGATGTGCGCCGCATGGGATGGTCTCAAAGGATGAATGAAAATGTCATGCGGGCATATTATGTGGCTACAGAGGGAGGAATCAATCTTACAGCGTACCGTGATCGTATGCTGCCTTTGTTTCAGGAGCTTGAGCCAGCTGTCAACGTCACGGCACAGCGATTATCGGATCAAGTGCGGGCCATTCAGCGTTGTCACCTGTTGGATGATACCGTACTTGAACGGCTTCGCTCAGACGTACGGAGTAGCATTGTTACTCCCATTCCCTCGCAAACTGCGGAGACTATGCCGATTTTGAGGAATATACCGCAGTTGAACCCCGCTGAGGCAATGGAGGACAATGGAACATCAACCGTAAGTACCCAGTACAACGATCAATTAAGGAGTGCTTTGGAATGTGCTTTAAAAGAGTATCAATCCATGTCTCCTGAGTGTAGACCACGTCTGCCGCGTTTGCCTACCCATAAAAAGATTATAGCGCTGGTGAAGACCCTGGATTTGCTGTTAGCAGCTTACATAGAAAGCAGTAAAAATTTGGCGGATACACACTCAATCCTGTATTGTGCAGCCGTTGCAGCGTATCGAGTAGCAGGAGTTAAAATTTCTGATGAAGGTCATGCTACTTGGTCAAATACAGCTGCACCGGCTTGGCAATGCAGGATTGAACGACGTATAGCCGAAGCATTCTCGGGGATTGAAATAAATCCTCGAGAATATATGTCTCACTTCACGGAGCGCATAGACTTCCTGAAGCAGAAAATTTATGCGTGGGCTAATCGCGTTAGGCGTTACAAAAGGAGAGTGGATCGATACACTATAAACCGCACATTCCAAAAGGAGGATAGGCAGGTCTACCGTAAATGGGAACAACCTGATATAGACCTGAATGACAGGCATCTTCCAGATGTTTATGCCACTACTGCTTTCTGACAAAACATTTGGTCGAAGCCTGTCATTCATGAAGAGGATGACTGGATGAAGGATGTCGAACGATCATGTGAACATATTCCTGACATGGAACAAATAACTATAACAAAAAATTACGTAACCAGTGCAGTCCGTTCCTTAGCCAACTGGAAAACAGCAGGGCCGGACGGACTGCACAATTTTTGGCTCAAGTGGTTACGCAGCTCACATGCTCGTTTGGCATCTCAATTTCAATTGTCTTTAATATCGGGTTCGTGACCCCAAGTTTTAACAATCGGTACGACCTACCTTATCTATAAATCTGATAGTTCCACGGACCCTAAAAATTATAGACCAATAACATGCTTGCCAACCCTATATAAGCTCCTCACATCCATTTTGACACTAAAAATCTCTTCACATATTGTGAAAAATTCTATTTTGTCCACATCTCAAAATGGATGTAGGAGTGGGGCACATGGAACTAAAGAACTCCTTACCTTTGACATGGTCATTAGCCAACAGGTTCGCCGCGGCCGGAAACGGAGCTAGCGACAGCCTGGATAGACTACAAGAAAGCTTACGACTCTGTTCCACATACATGGCTTTTGAGGGTGCTAGAGTTGTATAAAATAGATACAACTGTACGTACCTTCTTGAAGACGTGTATGAGGCAATGGAGAACGATGCTTTGCTACCCAGGTGGTCGCTGGCTTCAGGTTGACGGTGGACTCATCAAAATAGAGCGGGGTATATTCCAGGGGGACAGCCTGAGTCCATTGTGGTTTTGCCTGGCCCTGAATCCTCTTAGTACTCTACTGGAGAATTCAGGGATAGGCTATCGGTTGTGGAGAGAGAGTCGGAGCATATCCCACCTCTTATACATGGATGATTTAAAGTTGTTTGCCCACACCAGACCTCAACTGATGGCATTACTAAAGGTAACTGAAACCTTTAGTAAATCTATCAGGATGGAGTTTGATGTGGATAAATGTGCTGTCTTACATGTAAAGCGAGGTGACGTTGTGAAATCTGAAGGAATGCAACTTTCAGATTTCACACATCTCCGTGCTCTGTCTGCTACCGAGAAATACAAATATTTGGGTATGTCACAGGCGTTATGCATCTCTGAGACAGACATGAAACAAAAGTTACAGGAGCGTTTCCTTTGCCGCTTGAAAAAAGTATTCAACAGTTTACTTTCTGGCGGCAATAAGGTGCGCGCCTGTAACAGTTGGGTTATACCTGTCTTGATTTACTCCTTTGGCATACTCAAATGGACTCAGTCTGAACTGGACGGCCTTGACAGAAAGGTTCGTACACTTATGACTACATACCGAATGCACCACCCGCGATCATCGGTTATGAGGTTGTATATTCCGCGGAAATGTGGAGGTCGGGGTTTGCTTAACATCAAGACCCTTCATAACCGCGAGGTATACATCCTTAGAGAATATTTTCTCAGCACTGACACGGGTGCGCATCGTGATGTGGTCAGAGTGGACCAGGGACTAACCCCGCTCGGCCAAACCGAGCAAAAGAGAACTGGCACAAACCTATGGTAATTAGCACTGAGGACCGTCGAGAGGTATGGAGGAGCAAGGAGCTGCATGGACGTTTTTATCGGGCCTTACATGGGCCCGATGTAGTCTTTGCAGCATCTGTCTCTTGGCTACAATTCAGTAATCTCTTCGGAGAAACTGAAGATTTTGTTTTTGCAATAATGGACGAAGTTGTGATGACGAATAATTACCGGAAATATATCCTGAAAGATGGTACGGTTGACATCTGTCGGGCATGCCACCTACACGGAGAATCACTCAGGCATAATGTTTGGTTGTACTCGTCTTGCCAGTGGCGATTACTTGCACAGACATAACCAAGTAGCCAGGATTATTCATCAGCAACTTACTCTGAAGTATAATCTGGTGGAAATGGAAGTGCCATACTATAGATATCTGCCTGACCCAGTTCTCGAAAATGACCATGCCACGTTGTACTGGGATCGGTCTATCATTACAGACAGGACTATTGTTGCTAACAAACCTGATATAGTGGTGATAGACCGATCAGAGCGCCGTGCACTAATTGTCGATGTCTGTGCATCCCACGAAAGTGCGGGTCGAGGTTTCTTAAATGCCAAGACCTTGCTCAATCGTGAAGTGTACAACCTTAGGGAATATTTCCTTCATACTGATAAGGATATGCATCGTGATGTGGTCGCTGTAGATTCCGGACGCACTCCGCTCTCCTTGACTAAGGAGAATGGGCGCAGGCCTGTGGTACTTGGTACTGACGATCGCAGGGGTGTATGGCAGAGCAAGGAACTCCACGGAAGGTTTTACCGGGCCTTAAATGGGCCGGACGCAGATTTCCTGGCTTCCGTGGCCTGGCTACGTTTCGGTAACCTATTTGGGGAAACCGAAAGTTTTGTCTGTGCAATTTCTGACGAAGTTATCATAACGAACAACTACCGGAGACATTTCCTGAGGGATGGTACGGCTGACATATGCCGTGCCTGCCACCATCCTGGTGAGTCCCTTAGGCATATTGTCTCTGGTTGTTCTCGTCTTGCTAACAGTGAGTACTTGCACAGGCATAACCAAGTGGCCAGGATCATCCACCAACAACTTGCTCTGAAATACAGGCTTGTGGACGTAGAGGTGCCTTACTACAGGTATGTAGCTGAGCCCGAATACAGTCGCGGCCTTAAGGCCCATCGTGTTACTGAACGAGGCGGGCAAATTTCTCGAGCGGGTAGTCGCTGCCCGCATCGTCCGGCACCTAGGTGCAGTCGGCCCCGACCTGTCCGATGCCCAGTTCGGATTTCGGGCGGGACGGTCTACGGTCGACGCCATTCTGCGCTTGAGGGCCGCGGCTGCGGAGGCCGTCACCTCGAGGGAAGTACTGTTGGCGGTGTCGCTCGACATCGCCAATGCCTTCAATAGTCTGCCATTCAGCTGCATTAAGGAGGCATTTCGGTACCATGGAGTGCCCCTCTACCTAAGGTGGCTGGTGGCAGACTACCTCGACGGGCGCAGCGTCCTCTTCGTGTACAGGGAAGGGGACGTTGTCAGGAGGGCCATGTCGTGCGGCGTCCCGCAGTGTTCGGTTCTCAGGCCGCTCCTGTGGGACATCGGCTACGACTGGGTCCTCCGTGGCCGGCTCCTCCCCGGGCTGGGCGTAATTTGCTACGCCGACGATACGCTCGTCACAGCCCGGGGCGGGACCCTCGAGGAGACAGCAACGCTGGCCACCTCAGGTACCGCGGAGGTGGTCAGGCGGATCGAGGAGCTGGGGCTTAGGGTGGCCCTTGAAAAGTCGGAGGCCTGCTTTTTCATGGGCCCCGACGTGGCCCACCTGCCAGCGCCTCGATAATGATTAATGGTGTGGGTGTTCCGATCCAGGCCCATATTAAATATCTGGACCTGGTAATGGATGGACGGTGGCACTTCGACGAGCACTTTCGCCGTCTTGCGCCAAGACTCGCTGGCACGGCGACCGCCCTCGGGCGTTTGAAGCCGAATCTGGGTGGACCAAGTCTCGCGTGTCGACGACTCTACGCGGGGGTAGTACGGTCCATGGCACTGTGCGGCGCGCCCGTGTGGGCGGAGTCCCTGGCCGCTCGCAATAGAGCCCTTCTGTGGCGCCCACAGACGGTCGTAGCGGTCAGGGCAATACGCGGGTACCGCACGGTTTCGACCGATGCAGCCTGCGCGTTGGCTGGAACTTCCCCGTGGGATCTGGAGGCGGGAAGATGCCCGCCGCGCCACCCTCCTAAAGTGGAAGTCTCAGCTGGAGACGCCCCGGGCTGGTCTCTGAACCGTGGGGGCGCTCCAGCCGATCTTTGAAGAATGGGCAGGGCGGCAGCACGGGGTCCTCACCTTCCGGTTGGTGCAGGTTTTGTCGGGGCATGGTTGTTTCGGCAAATACCTGCACACGATCGCTAGGAGGGAGACGACCCCAGGCTGTCACCACTGCGACTGCGGCGAGGACTCGGCACAGCACACGCTCGAGTCGTGCCCGGCCTGGGATGTGCAGCGCCGGGAACTCGCTGCAGTCGTGGCGTGGACCTGTCGCTGCCGGCCGTTGCGCGAGCGATGGTTGGCAGTGACAGGGCCTGGACCGCAGTCGCCACCTTCTGCGAGGCTGTCATCTCGCAGAAGGAGGTGGCGGGGAGGGCCCGGGAGGAATCCTCCTTCGCGGACCCGATTCGCAGCCGGCGCGCGGGGCGGCGTGCGCGCACTTACCTGCGCCTGATGCCGCCCTAGCCGAGGCTGCGGACAGTGGGGTCGGGTAGTACCCTGCCGTCCGCGGAAGCCTACCGCGAAGGTGTGACGTCCAAGTGCGCGGGGCGTCGCACAAGAGAGGGTGCCCGAAGGGGCTGCCGCCTGCGGATCGCGGTGAAACTACGCGGTACCCGTGATCCGCCGTAGCAAGGGCGGGCGAAGGCGCACGGTGAGTTTTTAGTGGGTGAGAGCCCCACACTACCCCGTTGTCTCCCCGGGCAGCGGGGTGTGCGGTAGGACATTTTTGCCCACCTAAGTAAAAAAAAAAAGGTATGTAGCTGAGCTCGTTCTCAAAAATGGTCGTATCACACTGTATTGGGATCGATCAATCATCACGAGCCTGATATAGTGTTGGTTGATCGATCTGAGCGCCGGGCAATGATAGTTGATATCACCATCCCACATGACGACAATCTTGTAAAGGCCGAAAAAGATAAACAGATTAAGTATCTGGACTTGGCTCACGAGATTGTTGACATGTGGGATGTAGATTCGTCAATCATCGATAGTGGTTTCAGTAAACGGACTCATAGCCAAGAGCCTCGACCATCATCAACAAACATCTTAAGAGGCTCACGTTGGGTATTTGGATCAAGGGTTTGATACAGAAAGCGGTACTTCTGGACACGGCACGCATCGTGAGGAAGTTCCTGTCTCTGGGGCCCTAACCACTGGCAGTTTGGCCCTTGTGCCCGCTGCTGGTGGGTCTAGTCTACACACTTTTTATATTTTCAAATATTTTATTATTTTTCATAATATTTATATTTAAAAATGTATTTAGTTGAAAGATATAATGTAAATAAAGAGATAATAATAATAATAATTTATTGATCTCAAGAATACAATTTTACAGTAAAACACAAATAGCATTACACGCAAACAAAACAAGATATGCTGAAATGACTATTTTGTTAGTCATTTTGTGAACTCTGGAACCCATGATGCAAGCATCAGACAACAGACAGATAAAATACTGTTGGATGAACCGAAGAACATAGTCTCTCAATAGTATTAAAAAATGGCTGTGTGTAAACCTTTTTATAAAAGAAAATTTCAATACTTTGTTATAAAGTCGTGAAAAAACATTAAGAGACAATGTACAGAAAGTTATAATTTAACACAAAGTGTAAAAATATGAAATCGAAAATAACAGTCACGAGCAGGATTTGAACCTGCATCTCCTGATACCGTCCCAGATGCTTTGTTAATTCAGAAATCGTAACAATTGCACGTGACTGCGAATTTCGATAACACATTCTTAACGTCTTGGGTGACGCCTGCGCCATCTGACGGAAGTACTTCCATACATTATACCGACCAGGTAAACTTAGTTTTACAATTAAGATTTTTACCAAATAATGACGCAGCCATATAAATAAAAAAAAATTAAATTCTTTAAAACTCTTAGTATAAAGCCGTGTAGGGGCCGGCTTTAGAAAGTATATAGCCGTGTAGGGGCCGGCTTTAGAATTTTCCCACCCCTCTCCACCCATGGGAGTCGTAAGAGCCGACTGAGGGGGTAACAGGGGAGTGGGCAGCAGCACTCCTTCGAGTATTAACAACATCCACTGCGATCGCCAACCCGCCTGCCGAGTGTGGCGATTACGGCACTATCCCCCATTCTTAGGGAGGCCTATGTCCAGCAGTGGACGTTAAAAGGCTGATGGATGGATGGATGGATGGAAAACTCTTAAGAAAAAGATTTCCTTCATTACATTACTGATAGTAGGGCTGTGTGCCGCCGGCGGATTACTGAACTAATGTCACACAGTTCCAGTGGTCTATCTGTACAAGCGGAGAGATGGCACACGGTAGAATTATTTAGTGAGTGCAGACCTCATACTACCCCTTTCATTGCCCTGGACGATAGGGCGTGTGGTTAGGTACAATTATTCCCACCTTTAAAAAAAAACATGCGAGCTATGGTCCGAATTTCAAGTATCTAGCTCATCGGAATGTTAGTTTCACATCAATTATAAAATACCACCCGGACACCTGGTAAATAGTTTCGAAAGCCGTTCAAATATTTACTTTGTGAGAGAATCAAACCAATAAAACTATGTCAATACTTAAACCACTGTACTATCGGTGCGTTTGAATAGCACTGACAAATTTGAAGGCTGAAGCTTCGTAGGATATAATCTGATGGAAGCTGAAAACTCCATTATTGTGGAGTCTCCTTTACCTTGTTATAGGCGCTTCTTTTAACTTTCAGTAAATCAGAGTGCCTTTTTATTGATAAATGGAGGGCCGTTTGTAGTATCGCTCCGTGTCGAAGAGACGTTTATACGAATATATTATTCAATGTAATTTTATTAAGGGTGCGGTCCGTAATGTACTTTTCTGTTTTCCGTCTAAAAGACACTTTTGCGGGCTGAAGTGCTGAAGCTGAAACAAGTTTTTAGATTATATCTCACGTTATATAGTAGTGGGATAAAACGTATACCAGTTTTTAATCCTAATCAAGAGCTATCAAACAAAAAATCCCATTAAAATTCTTGAAGTAGTTTTTGTGTTCTATGCGAACAAAGAAAAGATATACAGACACAAATTCTAATAATAAAATGTCTTAAAAACTGTAAAAATAAAATATTTTGTGTTCAGAATCTCATTTTTTCTGAAATATTTTTATGTACAGATACAATTATGTTACAGCTTAATAATAACAGCTTTATAATAGTATAATATTAACAAATTAATGTTTGGTACACCATTTTAAATATTGTCTCGCCCTCAATTGTAAGAAAAAGAAATTATCATAAAATAAATGTCTTCATTAAAAAAGTTGTTGATTCTGTCGTGTGTATCAACCTAAGAAACGCTTTGAAAAACATACCGTTGTTAGGTTTTTATATTCTTTACAATCGTAACTTTGCGAACGCCAAGTATAATTTGCGTAATTTGCATAATAAATATGTGCTTTGTCCATGTGGAGACGGATTAAGAATACAAGTATTACCACCCCATTCTTTCCCACGGGTGCCGTATGAGGCAACTAAGGGAAGTAAGCAATTATCATCCATTGCTGATGATGACTGGTGGTAGGGCTGGGTACCAAGTGGGAGTACTTACTTGGTATCGGGCCCGAGCGGGTTGGTACCACCATCTTCCGTGTGGCCGGCCATGAAGCACATCGTTGCGTTTTGGCTGTAGCAGGAGATAGCCGTTTATTCTTTCATTTCATATCGGTTAATGAAATGGTGAGCAGCAGCTTGACAATACTCTTAGTATAGTTGAGTCCATGAGTAACGGTTACCATTTACCATCAGATGGGCCGTGGCTCGTTTGCCACTAAATGCAATAAAAAAATGTTTAATTTTCTCAAAACTCACGTTATAATTGTAAAATGAGCATTATATAGACATACTAATAGACGCCTCATACGACACCTGCGTGGGTATCGAATGGGTTGGTGACATTTTTTTTATTGTCAACAGTGGCAGACGAGGAAGCATTCAAACCTGATGGTAAGTAGTAACAAACACTCAAGGAATTTGGCAACACCATGTAAGCAAAATGCTCTTCTCAAATTTCGTTTGAAGAAGGACATGTCGTAACACTCTGGAATTTATCTATTCGAGGTATTCTTAGTCCGTCACCACGCGGATAACGGATCTACGGATCATTCTTTTGACGGCACAGATGGTGGAGTTAGATACCACCCCGTCCGTGTGTTGTAGGTTTGATTCCCGCACAAGACAACACTTTGTGTGATCCACAAATGGTTTTTCTAGATCTGGGTATACCTTGTGAGCGTGAAATTGTATTTTTATAAAGTCCCCCGCAATACAAGGATTATTCCTTAGTGCAGGGTGTTGTCTTTATAAATTCCCTGGAGCGGGCTTTTATCTCCTTTAATAAACCACAATCAATGGCCTTGGCTGATATCATTATCTTGAGTTATATGATATCCTTTTTCCAAATAGATTAGGATTAAATCAATTAGTGCTGCCAATACCATTAATACCACTCTCAAGTTACTCTGAAATATAATATTGAAGACTTGCAGTCCATCTACAGAGGCTCCATTACCGACTGTTTTGTAACTTGAGCTCTTGCTGTTATTTGAAGAATTATTAGATATTATTATAGAATGGATATTTTAGGAAGAGAGCCCACCACTCATCCACGGATTGTCAATCCCGGTTATATTTGGACCCACACAAAATAACCTAAGATTACCAATCCGCACTCTCACGGATAGATGAGAATTTGATAATAGCAGAGTAGCATGCATGATAATGACAAAAAATCTCACCAATGCGATACAACCATGCGATACGGTAGGACTCTCAGAACTACAACGTTGTCATATTCCGCAAAAATCCGAACATATATTCAACACTTGTTTCGCCTCTACACGGGGTATCCTCAGGACCGCTCAGCAACAAAACTCGATAATTATATTGTTACAACTTTCTGCCTGTGACTACGCCCGCGCGGACTTTAGAATGTAAATACTTGACTCTTCGGCACACTAATGATCTGTATGCAATAATTGGTAGGTATCTCACAAGAACTATCGACTTGTCCAGGATTAAAAGTCCTAGCCATCTCAGGATTATACCGGCTGTAAATGACCATCATACCGATAACTCCGGGTAGAAGTGTCACCAAATACCTTTAATAATATGCATTTAATTCCATACCATTTTCGTCGACAACGACGGGTTACAAAGTTAGCAATTCCGCCATCGAATTAACAACGTGACTAAGGTTGGTAATAATTCGATGGCGGTAAAACATAACAAAGGTTTCAATTCATTGTAGTTTTCGGAGTAAATCGGTGATTAATGGGTTTATTAGCTAAAAGAGAATTTAGATAAAACAATATAGGTATAACGATAATATCACGCATCCTTAAATAAGTGAACGGAGCATTGGGACAACTTCTCGGCAGCTACCACCTCAGCCAGAAGGCACGTGTCGCAATACACAACGCAGTGCTTGTCCCAACGTTATTATATGGAAGCGAGAGTTGGGTATGTAAATAGGAGCATGAGAGCAAAATCAATGCGGTCGAAATGCGATCTCTGCGGAGAATCTGTAGAGTGAGGCTGACTGACCGCATTCGTAACAATGACATAAGAGAGCGAGTAGGTATGAAAGAGAGTATTGGTGTAAAGATGCGAAAGGGAATGCTCTGATGGTTCGGACATGTGGAAAGAATGCCGGACGAGCGACTGTCTAAGAAGATATATAATGCGAAAGTGGAAGGATGTAGGTACAGGGGGAGACCGAGACTTGCCTACCTAGACCAAATTGGTCATGTATTGAAGGAAGGTGGAGTCAGGAGTCTCCGAAACCGGCGAGCGTGTATGAAGAGAGTTATGAATGTTGAGGAAGCGAGAGATGTATGCAAGAATAGAGCCTCTTGGCACTCTGTTCTCTCTGCCTACCCTGCAAGGGAAATGGCGTGATGATAAGTTAGTTAGTTTTTTTATCCTTAAATAAAAAAATGGAAAAGCAATTGCAATTTTCATGAAAAAAACGATGCAAATTTTCATCACCTGGGTGTTCATAATCGAGTACTGAACCCATGGTGTCAGTTATTGGTACGATGTCATTTAAAAAAAGAAAAAAAGTGAGAAGTCAAACGCACTTTCAGATTTATATTACTACTAGCTCACCCGGCGAACTTCGTACCACCATATTATTTTTCGTTAATATTTTGCAACGAAAATTATTAAAGTACTAATACCGCTATTAAAAAATAGGGGTTAGGAGTAGGTACAGGGGGAGACCGAGACTTGCCTACCTAGACCAAATTGGTCATGTATTGAAGGAAGGTGGAGTCAGGAGTCTCCGAAACCGGCGAGCGTGTATGAAGAGAGTTATGAATGTTGAGGAAGCGAGAGATGTATGCAAGAATAGAGCCTCTTGGCACTCTGTTCTCTCTGCCTACCCTGCAAGGGAAATGGCGTGATGATAAGTTAGTTAGTTTTTTTATCCTTAAATAAAAAAATGGAAAAGCAATTGCAATTTTCATGAAAACAACGATGCAAATTTTCATCACCTGGGTGTTCATAATCGAGTACTGAACCCATGGTGTCAGTTATTGGTACGATGTCATTTAAAAAAAGAAAAAAAGTGAGAAGTCAAACGCACTTTCAGATTTATATTACTACTAGCTCACCCGGCGAACTTCGTACCACCATATTATTTTTCGTTAATATTTTGCAACGAAAATTATTAAAGTACTAATACCGCTATTAAAAAATAGGGGTTAGGAGTAGGTACAGGGGGAGACCGAGACTTGCCTACCTAGACCAAATTGGTCATGTATTGAAGGAAGGTGGAGTCAGGAGTCTACGAAACCGGCGAGCGTGTATGAAGAGAGTTATGAATGTTGAGGAAGCGAGAGATGTATGCAAGAATAGAGCCTCTTGGCACTCTGTTCTCTCTGCCTACCCTGCAAGGGAAATGGCGTGATCATAAGTTAGTTAGTTTTTTTATCCTTAAATAAAAAAATGGAAAAGCAATTGCAATTTTCATGAAAAAAACGATGCAAATTTTCATCACCTGGGTGTTCATAATCGAGTACTGAACCCATGGTGTCAGTTATTGGTACGATGTCATTTAAAAAAAGAAAAAAAGTGAGAAGTCAAACGCACTTTCGGATTTATATTACTACTAGCTCACCCGGCGAACTTCGTACCACCATATTATTTTTCGTTAATATTTTGCAACGAAAATTATTAAAGTACTAATACCGCTATTAAAAAATAGGGGTTAGGAGTAGAAAGGTGAAAATTTAGGGTTGTATGTATTTTTTAATGCCATATTATTAAAAAAATTAAAATAAAAAAATTTGTCCACAAAAAAAAAAGGATTTGGGCTAGACCACTCTTATTACTTAGGGATATGAAAAATAGTTTACATCCTATTCTCAGACCTACTGAATATACACACAAAATTTTATAAGAATCAGTCAAGCTGTTTCGGAGGAGAATGGTGACAAACACGAGTATTTTATATATTAGATAAGTAAAGATTAGAACCTCTTTTATATCTAGTGCCCGATATTGTAGCGAAATTTAATATATAGGTTTTAAATCTAATCTAAAGCTAATAAAGAAAATTTCATTAAAATCGGTTCACGAGTGTGCTTGATGCTTGAATAAACACGGGCTACGCTTCTAAAAAACATTGTTTTTAAGAACAAATCATTTGTGAAAATGTGGATAAAGTAAAATTTTACTGCGAGTGGGATTCGAACCTGCGTCCTCTCCAATCCGGAGAAGTGCTCTAGACCGCTAAGCAATCGTAGTGTCCGATGGCCATACCCAATCTCCACATCACATTTGTCGCGAGTGGCGTGGGTCGTAAAAACTTCACTGCACCGATCATTTCCCCAGATTGAAAGGGACGCAGGTTCAAATGCCGCTCGCAGTATAATTCTCTTTTTACCATATCGACCCTTTCCGCTAAAAAGCCCACCCGTGATCATGTTGTTCTAAAGTAATCGAAACGTCAGTATACTAGAAAATTAAGAACGCGATAGATTCCGTAAAGGTAGTTTTATTTCATAATGTGTAACTTTCGCATAAATATCAGGATGTATTAATAAATACGTGTTGATTTTTAAACCGCTTATTGCACGCCTCATAAGCGAAGCGTTGAGGTGTGTTCTACTCCCGGTTGACACGGCACAGCTGATTTTTCAAACTTAAAATGTCTCTATTTATCATATATTGCACTTGTAAAATAATATCTACACACACATATAAAGAACAAACACTATTTTTAACACTCATGATATTTTTGATGCCATTTTTGTTATTTAAACTAGTTAAAAAATTGTTTGAAAAAAATCTGGCTTGGACGTACGTGAGTTGTAGGTAATGTATGTTAACACGATAATGACCAAAACACTTAATTAATCGAGTATTTTTTTTTTCGTTTACGAATTATTATGACTAGGAATAGAGCCCTATTACTTTTCACGTTCTGATTCGATGTGGTTTAATTGTTATTAAATAAACAAAAAAATACTGAATATTTACGGCATTTACGCTCGACGCGACACTAAAACCAGCGCCTTTCATGAGAACTTTTTTACGTACGCACAGCCACCGGTGGTTTTACGTCAACAGAACAGAACGCCGTTCACCCGGCCGTTACATTGTTTTTTGTAAAAAAAAGGTTTTACCTTTGCTTGACGAACTGATGATATTTGTCAAGTATAATAACTATTTTATCCATAACAATAAGTAAAAACACTAAACACACGTAAATAATAACACACCAACGTTATAAAACACGAAAAAAACATATTTTACATTCCACAATTTTTTGCGAGGCCTTGGCGTCACGGTGTTTTCACTTAGAGCAAAGTAAAAAATTATAAGGCAACCAAGTTAGGAAGATAAATGGTTTAGAGATTTCTTGTTGAACTCATTGATTTTTAAATAAGTCGTACAATATTGTCCAAAGTTGCAATTTTCTATTGATAGATGTCGCTGTTTTAAAGTAAAAGATATTGACAAATGCAGCCCTAGATCGCAAGTGGCAATTTTAGATGTATTCAGTTGCTGTTGTATATATAGAACCACAATATTGCTTTTTTTGTAAGGAAACTAGCGATGTCTGTTTGTTTTCTTAAATTGTTTTTGTTTACAGTTTAATAAATTATTCAATTTTACATGTTTATATATATTATATGCACTTATGCAGGTATATATGTAAACTCATGGATTGTTATTCTTACTAATTGCCAGATGGCGCCTTGCAAAATGACAGAGGTAGACCAATATACAAGTACTTCTTAAAATTAGCGCTAGATGGCTTATAAGACATGAAACCCACATTAGTACTTTTTGAAATTAGCGCTATCTATGTGATTTATTGAAAACTACTTAGTAAAACCAATACATTATTAGTTACTTATCAAATAATCAATTTTATTGTGAAACATGAAGATTATGAGGCGTGCAGTTTTGGATTTTCCAAAGTATTTAATTTTTACTTAGCTAATAATTATTTATTAAAGCTAAAAATTATTCATTGGCTATAAAAATATAGGTTGTAATTGCATTTTTTTCAGGTTTTCAGGGGTGTAACTCCATTCTAACTTCTTTAATTACTATTGTACATACTTGTAATTAAATGAGGTAAGGGACCGCCAAAAAAGAACTTTCTTCCTGGAACTCATTTTTGTAACTACAAAAACAAAAGAGTGATATAAGAAAGTTTTTTTTTTTCGTTTTTTGTTCATTGCCTAAAGTATGAGATTTGGATATACGCTCTTTGTAGCGGAAAGGGTTGATATACGCTTTAAGTTGAACGCTTTACAGATATTATAACAGACACGTAAATTTTACTTGCCGCAACCTTTGTGAGATGTATCTTTTGTTAGGTACGTCAAGAGATGACACTATTTATTTTTGTAGGGCGTAAATCACAATTATTTTTGTTATCAGATTTTACCCCGTTTTTCATTTGAAAAAAATAATTATGTTTGTAGTTACAGCAACCAGACAATCGTAATGTGAAACAAATGTGTTTTACGACTCAGTTTCACGATAATAATAATAATAATAATATATTTTCTTTATTCAGACTACAAGATCCACAGTGTTAAGCATAAAGACAATAGACATAAAATTAGAAGTATAAATATTAAATATCACAATCCAAAATTCTAAATTAAAATTAAAACAAAATGTAAATTTTCATAAATACATGTTTGTTATAAATCACTTATGTAACTAATATTGTTGATTAGTCAGTACATGAACCATCTGACAATGATTCAAGTACTGACAGTCAAACCTTTGTGAGAACGCTCTCAAAATGGTGCAGGCTGGACCGGACCCTGCTCACCAAAGATGCACATCGCTTGCGTAGGGTCGCGTAAAAACAATCGACACCCCACTCCGCGAACATTCCAGATGCGCTACAGCTCCGGGGCAACCCCATTAGCACCCGAAAAGCGTCGTTATATTGGACGCGAAGGGCGCTATACTGCTTGCGCGTGTACGTGACCCACAGACCGCTAGTGTAGAAGGACGTACAAAATGCTTTAAAAAGTGTTATTTTGACGTCCCTCGAACATCGTGCAAATCTGCGGGCCAACATATTCGCCCTCACAGACAACGCCCTTCGCTCCCTCTCAATGTCTATATCGTCTTTCAAGTCAGAGGTCACCAGATGCCCTAGATACTTAAACTGATCAACCTCATTAACCAATTTTCCATTAATTTTGATGGTGGGGATGGTATCCGGACACTTACCACCCCTGGCTCAAAGACCATGTATTCGGATTTACCTGTATTATATACCAAACCATGTGCGCGCGCATATTCCTCACATATCGCCAACAGCCTCTTGAGACCACAGACCGAAGCACTCAGCAGCACCATGTCATCCGCATAGCTGATATTGTTGACGCGAAAGATCAAGAAACAGCGCGTACACAGCAGTGCTTCGATCGGTGTAGTACTTGACAGTTTGCTTCAAACACAAGATAGCTGTGTCAGTTGAAAGACCTGTTTTAAAACCAAATTGGTTGTCATGTATATTTAAATATGTATCAAGCTGAGTGCAAAGCAAACTGTCCAGCACCTTCGCCAATACGGTAGCCAAAGAAATCGGCCTATAGTTATTGTGATCGCTTATGTCACCGGATTTACTCTTAACAATTAGAACCACCACAGTCCTCATCAAATCCGCCGGTAGGTAAGAGTGTCCAATACATATTGTATAGAACATAGCCAGTACTCTATGTAATTGAACGCCAGCATACTTAAGATGTTCAATGCTAAGGCCGTCGTGGCCAGGAGACTTACCTCGCGACATAGATGTTATAACTTTCTTGACATCCTCCGCTTTAAAACTGGTACACATCTCCTGGCCACGGGACCCCTCCACATCGAAGGACCTTGATGACCCAAGGGGCGACTCTCCGGTAAAATGCTCCCTAAACATGTCAGCAATATGTTTAGAATTACTAGTACCACCAACACTCACAGGCAGTCCTGGTTTACTGTGTAATTTCTTAGTAGATTTCCAAAAACTACGGAAATCGCGCTTACTATGATGCGATGCGAGAATATCCATCTTTATTTGCTCACTATTGTTTACACACCACCTTAAGCGAGACTTAAATATTCTGCGACTGTCACTCATTTCATTCCACGCACGACCCTGCCTTGGCTTTCCACTCTGAACCCACAATTGAAACTTCCATCTGGCCTGCCTGTGAGCTTCGCGCACATGTCTATTCCACCCGACAACTGGCCTTTTCTTTCTTACTTTACTAATATTTACGTTACTGCTATTAATGGCAGCGCTAGATAAAGCTTCTACAATATCGCGGTACATATTATTTATAATATGCCTGTGATTTTGGTCGGTACAATAACCCTCGCTACAAGATCTTAATTTACAAGGAAAATCTATTTGGCTTAACTTTTCATGACATAATTTATTATAAAGCTCAATTTGAGCAGGGTCTCGCACGCCCCAACTTACCTTACAACTTACATTTGTATTCGTATGCAATATTTTTGGAATAATAATATCGGACCATACTGGTTTATAATCAATAAACGCGGCTTGTACGGTCAATGAAGCTGACTCGGTAACCACACAATGATCTAACCAGCTTAAGCAACCGTTAATATCACTCATATACGTATAAGAGTTAGAAGATAGTCCAATTTTGTCAATATCCACACACGACCATTGCATATCATTACAAAAGTTAGACAATTCATAATAAAATGGCTCACCAGGGTTAGCGTTAAAATCACCGAGCATGTAAACGCACTCTATATTCTCTCTCTCAACCAGGGCGCACAACTCACCAAGACAATCAGTAAATTCCGCAACATTTTTCGCGTTATCGGTAGGCATATACTCGTACACGCTTATAACTATAAACGACCTTTGCGCGATGTCGACTTTAATAGCACAGATTCGTTTGCTTGTACACCTCATCACTGACACATTTGTAAAGATGTTCTTATTCCATAGCAGTGCTACACCTCCAAACGGGCGACCGCGTAACATCCCCACTTCGGTATCCACAGCTGAAACACCAAAATAAGCGAAATCGTTGTCAATGCAGCTCAGAAAGTCAATGTCATGCGGCAGCAGCCAGTGCTCCTGCAGCGCGATAATGTGCGAACTACGACACAGCCGCCGTATATTTTCCACAGACCGTTTAACATTCCTACAGTTAAAACTGACGAAATGTAGAGTGCTACAGTTATCCATTGGAATGTTGTTGGGCCGGCACAGTGCCTACACTGTTCGTAGGTCGTCTCTTGAAGTTTATAAATCGTCGAAATATGATACCCTGTGGCCACAGACTATTATCCAAGAACAAAGATAGTTTCTGCTCAGATACATAAAATTTATAGGCATTATGATCTCTCTCATGTCTAAATGTGATTTTCTCCAAAGATATTAATTCTTTTGTTTTCTTAAATATATAGTCTATTATATCTTTTTCCGTTGTATCTTTATGTATTTTGGTAATAAAAATCGGGATCCTCACGTCGGCGGCTTTAAAATTTCCTTCCATATCTCTAGCAATTCCAGACATACCATGATACCGATATTGAACTTTTCTACGCCTTGACACAATTTGCCAGGCTTCAGTAGGTGCATTAGCACCGGGTGATGACACACCCTCTGTGTTTTGATGCTCGGAGGCGACTGGGATCGGCGCAGTCAATACGCTGCCATTCACTCCCTGCTCGCCACTAGATAACGTAGGCTGTACCACCTCTATGGGAGTCTTAGAAAAACTTGATTGGGTTGCACCTTTCTCGCTATTTTCGTTATGAAGCTCCGACGAAAGTTGATATTGCTCAGCTGATTTACGATGAACTTGTTTATTTTGTTCTACCCGCATGAAATTTCTAAATTCGGGTGTGCACACATTATTTCTATCGTTATCGAGTGATGCAATTAACGATGAATCACTCAAATTATGCGATAAACCCATAGGGCCACTGTCATACAACCACGCACCTCTGTTTAAATTTATATTATGTGAATTAGACGGTGGTAGTGAATCATTTTTCATTTGTAAAATTTCGGTTTTGAACACGTTTAACTGCTCTTGGGTCACGTAATTTGATTTGATTACATCTAATTCATGCTGCAATTTCAACAAATCCTTCAACAATTTAGTGCAATCCAAATGGTCGAAAAGAATAGGAGGTAGCTTTTCGAGCTGACGAGCTACGAACACAGGAATCACATCAGGCTCCGTCGACTTAAATAAGTTTATAATATCCGACAGATCTCTTTCCTCCTTCCCTTTATTTTTGCGATTTATTTTGATCTTGCTCGTTGGAATAGAATTGAACAATAGCGATTTCGAGTTTTTAATTTCGTCGCTTGTGAATGACGAGGAACATACTCGCACTAATGTTTCTTCATCTATCACAGAAATTTTATTTTGCACATAGTTTAATAATTCGTCAATAACGATATTACACTGAGAACACTTGATTACGGAGGTCATTTTTGACACACGAAGACGCACTTAAGTATTTACACATCAAAGCGCCCAGCATCGACGGCTGTGCGCGCGAGACTGATAAAGTGATGCTTAGCCTTATGAAAATGTTAGGTAGTAAAAACCATTTATTTCATCGTAGCGCGATTTTAAATACATAGATCGAAAGAGCGTGAAAAACAAAGTATGACTCCATTAAAAAGTAAATTTGCCCAAAATGGTCTTTACGCTCTTTGTAGTGGAAAGGGTCGATATTTTCACAAATCATTTGTACTTTAAAGTAGCAGAGCATGTCACGTGCTAAAATACAGATCAAAACATTATTTTTAGTTCTGAGACACCTATATAACCGTATAATAGAGCTATTTTTCTCGAATATCTTTAATTTCCAGACAAAGCTTTGTTACAGTTTTATAGCTGTTTCGCGGGGTCTTTACGGGCGTACAATTTACGGACACAAAGTACATCCAGACTCAGAAACCTGTAGATCACACACAGAATTTTCCTGTAAAGGAATAGAATCCTCAATACTCAACATGGGAGGTCGGTATCATCCTCACATCTGAGCAGTATTTTTTATATATTATTCTTTTTATTTACGTTTTCCTTAACGTTACATAACATAATACTAATACACATGTTATAATATATCACTTAGTGTAGTGGTAGAAGCCTTGCTTATTCCAGCATGAATGGGCGGCTCCATCGGGGGAGTATCACTCTCTTACAGAAGATCAACGTGAAACAACGGTTGGTACTCTTACCGTCGTGTTTCGTATGGTGAGTGAGAGTGCCGGAAGCCCAAACCCCTTCCTATCCTCTCTTTAGTATCCTACTTATCCTTTCTCATATCCCTTTCCTTGGAGATGGCGACGCGCGAGTAATGCCTCTGGTGTTGCTAGCGTCTATAGGCTACGGTAACCGCCGGAGAGGGCCAGGGAGGAGAATTCTTCCGCTGTCCCAAACCACCGCCAGCGACTAGGGTAGCGCGGCACAGGCGTGAGTACTTACTCCTCATGCCGCCCTAGTTGAGGCTGCGGGTGGATGGACCGGGAAACGCCCGCCACCCGCAAGGCCTCCCGCGAAGGTGCGACGCTCCGTGTGCGGATGCGTCGCTCAGTAGAGGGTATCCGAAAGGGTAAGCCGCCGGCGGACAACCGAAGGAATGTAACATAATTCCAGTGGCCCGCCAATAAAGGCGGAGAGACGGCACACGGCGGGTTTCTTTAGTGGGTGAAGCCCCCACACTACCCTGTTCGATGTCCCGAATGACGGGGTGTGTGGTTAGGACCATTTTTTCACATCTTAACAAAAATGAAGGCTACGGTAACCACTTACCATCAGGTGGGCATTTGCCATCAACGTAGTATAAAATAGTCGGTTTTACATCAAACGCACAATACTCTTACAGGATTTTGTCTTCTTCTATTTGTGCAGAAAAATCTTTACATAATATACTTACGTGCACAATTCATAGAAACTTACTACAACAGCGTCGTGCTATGAATACCTTTTTGAACAAATGAATGCACGACGATGCTCACATAGGTTCCTTAGGGTGCGTTTCCACTATGTTGGTAGACGAATGCAAAAAAAGGGAGGATTTTTAGGCGCAGATTTTTTTCGAACACCTAATGTGTGCCAAGAGGCTGAGCGTTTTATATATTTTTAAAGATAGAATGACCAAGTGGGATGACCAGTAATAATTCATGGCATAGTGCTGAGCACTAATACAAATTTAATGTTGATAAATATCTGCCACCCGAAAAGAACGACATTTCGGATGCACTTGCCTCAAGCGCTCGTGTTAGTTATTAGTAACTTTAACGATTTTAAGTGCTATATAATAAGCCTATGAAATAACGATATTTTTGAATTTAGAAGCAGATCTGAGATGGTGGCAGGCAACATCTAATAGAGTAGAGAGAGGTAGTTGGATTCTTTAAATATGGCGGGACTTTCAGAAGTAATAGCTAAGATTCTACGATGATAAAGGTAAAATTGCGCATAGTCTCAAACACAATATCCTACGAATATGACTTTATGTACACAATTCGCGCCTAAGCTCCTAGCCATAAACTTTTTCACCTGTCTTGGGGAGAAATTTCTTTAAAATATTTCTTCACGTAACAATATATAGCATTTTAATATTTTGACCAGAGATAACTAAGCGGTGTTTAAGATCAAAGATGAGCACCTAAATGATGTCCATCCATCAGCCTTTCAACGTCCACTGCTGGACATAGGCCTCCCCAAGAGAACGCCACAACAAGCGGTCCCGTTATGGGGGATAATGCCGTAATCGCCACGCTTGGCAGGCGTGTTGGCGATCGCAGTGGATATTGTTAATACTCGAGGGAGTGCTGCTGCCCACTCCCCCGGTATTCCCTCAGTTGGCTCTTACGACTCCCGTGGGTAGAGAGGGGTGGGACTTATTTCTAAAGCCGGCCCCACACGTCTTATGTGTTCCATTAAAATTATGTCGTAATTCTTAAAAGATAAGCTGTTCTATGTAGATGAACACGCCATTTATGAAATACATTGTACTATCATGACAGAAAAGGAAGGCAGTTGTTCATATATTTCATTTAGTTCTCATCTTTAATACAAACTAGCTGACCCGACAGATGTAGTCCTGTCTTAGCTTCAATTACTTGAGTACTGTCAAACGTGCTAAGTTAAAATAGTTGTAAAGTTTTCTGAAATTTTCCTATTACATATATACACTATTTTAAAGTGAAACTCTTATTAGATCGTCTTAAACTTTTTGGTCTGTGTGTTGTATGTCGCGTGACGGTCGGCCGCGGAGTAGGGATAAAGTGAAAGGCGCTCGCCAGAACAGCCAAGGCCAATATGGCGGCGCCTATAGTTCGCAGCAACTGACCGTGTAGTGTAGACTATTACTTAATGGAATATTATTCCAAAAATTTTTAGTTAAATGTCAATAATGTGAAAAAAAGTTTCACTTTTACCGTGGTTTCATAAAACCACACAATTAGCTTTTTTTTATTTTTTCTTTCATAACAACCTTCTCTTGATAATAATAAACGCAACAAAAAAAGAATTAGCGAAATTGTTCTATCCGTTCACGCGTGACGCGATGACCAAGGGAAATAGAGATTAATTTTTATATATTAGTTTACACAAGTATTTAAATAAAAACTCTTATCCTCGTTGTATCAAATTTCACCAGAACTGAACTAGACTATATCAACCAAACTGTCTTATTGGTGCGTTTGAGAAACATTCTTAACTAATAACAAAAAACATCCTAAGTAGAAACGCACCCTTATACTTGTACCGTGTGTACAATGTACACTGTTTTGAATGAACATGATGAAACACGAACAAGGTGGCATGTTCGAGATTCTTCTGAAAAGTGAAAGAGCGTTTGTTTAGTATGTTTTATACCTATAACGTTTTCTGTGGTATGTGGAGTCAAAGTCACTATGTACATAATATTATATGCCGACGAGAAAGGTCTTTGTAAAATGATTTAATGTGTTTACACATTTTTCAAAGTACTCCGCCAATTTGTGCCTTATGTTGTACAAAGATAAAATTATTGTAATTAAAATCAAAGACGAAAGAGCTTTGAACAGCTTTAAAATTCATACCAAATAGGGTAAAAATTCACAATAAAAATATAAAACATACCTTCCATTTGAATTTACTTTGAAATATTTTTGATTGCTACCTTATACAGATACAATACAGAGTTAGGTATATAAAACATATTGAAAACCAGTAGATAATGTACCTCAAACATCATTCCATCCATCCATCCATCAGCCTTTCGACGTCCACTGCTGGACACACAGACAAAAAATCTAAAAAAAATAGTTTTGTATTTAGATATTTTATATATTTTTAGCATTTGACATGCTTAGCACTATACATTAAACACAAAGTGAAAAATGTGAAATCGAAAATAACAGTCAGGAGCAGGATGAATTGGTAAAGCATCTGGACGGTATCCAGAAGATGCAGGTTCAAATCCTGCTCCTTACTGTGATTTTCGATTTCACATTTTTCACTTTGTGTTTAATGTATAGTACATGCATAGACCATGTCAAATGCTAAAAATATATATAAAAATATCTAAATATTTAAAGGGTTTGCGTCATTATTAGGTAAAATCTTAATTGTAAAATTAAGTTTACCTGGTCGGTATAATGTATGAAAATACTTCCGACAGATGGCGCAGGCGTCACCCAAAGACGTTAAGTATGATGTGTTATCGAAATTAGCAGTCAGGAGCAATTGTCAGGATGGCTGAATTGGTAAAGCATCTGGACGGTATCCAGAAGATACAGGTTCAAATCCTGCTCCTGACTGTTATTTTCGATTTCACATTTTTCACTTAGTGTTTAATAAATAGTTTTGTGTTCAGACATGCCTATATAGCCTATTACAGTATTTTTTTCTCAAATATCGTAAATGTACAGACATAGCTATGTTACAGCTTTATAATAGTATAGCTAGAAGATATTGAAAGTAGAGTTAGCTGTTATAAAGAATTAACAATTAATTATAGCTTCCTCTGCAACCAAAACACACTGAAGGGCTTCACGGTCAGTCAACCCGGAGATGGTGGTATCGACCGCTTGGTTTAGGTAACGAGAGAATACCCACTTGATCCTTACCCAAATTAGTCACCTCGTACGAAAACCGCGAAAAATGATGAGATGGTGACACTAGTATTCTCAGTCCGTCATAATCTTAACGTAAACTGTAACAATATTTAATACGTTCTGATATTTACGCAAATGTTATATATTATGACATAAAACTACGTTTACGGAATCTATCGGGCAACGGGGAAACCGTTGAAACAACATATCAGCCCTGGACGTCTACTATCTAAGTCCTCCCGTGATCATGAATGCTGTAAAGTATTCGAAACGTCGGGATAATATAAAAAACGTAGAGTCCCTCCGCGCGGAAGAAGTGAAACTTCGTAATGAGGAAATGAAAATAGGAAGGGGTAGAAATTGATTTTTATTGAAATCATATTGTTTCTTTGAGACAAACTATATTAATATTGCTTACAATTCACAATTGATCGCATCTTTTAATTATCATTTTCGAGAGAAGAAATATCCAAAATATCCAAAAAAAGGTATAGGTATATTACGCGCATACATTCGAGTGCCACGCATTCACTCTCGCTCTATCTCTTTCTATTCCCCCTCCCCAGGAGCGTTGAACGTTTAACGCAACAGTGCTTTCATACCCTCTCCATGGTAGCGTAAAGCGTTTAACGTAACCTTGTTGGAAGTCGCATTAGAAGTTTCAGTTCAAAAAATTAAGTAAACGCGATAGATTCCATAAACGTAGTTTTATTTCGTAATATAAAAATATTTTTTATTATATTTTAGTATTTCCTCAATCGAAGGTATTCTTGTATGCCTACGAAGATGTAGTGTCGTGTCGTCATGATAACCTCCTTTTATGCAACACAATGCTACGCCGCCTCTTTGAAGACAGTAATTACACGGGAGCGTCGCATGTATAGTTTTTTCTTGTAATCTGTAAAGCTGAGAGGCTATGTTTTCAATTGTATAAGAATGCATATGCAGCCTACCTGGTGGTTATTAACAATAATAATACCAGCAATATCATAAACACTTTTCCATCCATCCATCAGCCTTTCAACGTCCACTGCTGGACATAGGCCTCCCCAATTGAACGCCATAACGAGTGGTCCCGTCATGGGGGATAATGCCGTAATCGCCATGCTCGGCAGGCGGGTTGGCGATCGCAGTGGATGTTGTTAATACTCGAGGGAGTGCTGCAGCCCACTCCCCCGCTATTCCCTCAGTCGGCTCTTACGACTCCCGTGGGTAGAGAGGGGTGGGGCAATTCTAAAGCCGGCTACACGCGGCAACACTTTTATAAAGAACAAATTATTCGTCAATGTGGTAAAAAGAGAAGTTTAGTGCGAGAAAAACACAAAACTTCTCTTTTTCCACATTCACAAATTATTTGTTCTTTAAAGTAGCTGAGCATGTCAAGTGATAAGTTAAGGGTAAGTAAAATACAGATAAAAACACTCTTACGTTAACGTTATAAACCTAACGAATATGTTTTTAATTATCAAGAAATATTCATCTGTTCGTATTTTCTTCAATCAGTTTGAATATATTCAAACATTCAACATACATTCATAGTTATTCCATCCATCCATCAGCCTTTTAAAGTCCACTGCTGGACATAGGCCTCCCCATGAATGGGGAATAGTGCCGTAATCGCCACGCTTGGCAGGCGGGTTGGCGATCGCAGTGGATGTTGTTACTACTCGAAGGAGTGCTGCTGCCCACTCCCCCGGTATTCCCTCAGTCGGCTCTTACGACTCCCATGGGTAGAGAGGGGTGGGACAATTCTAAAGCTGGCCCCACACGGCCTGTATATTATTACATAGTTAATAGCCATAGTTATTACATTGTACCTATTCTAAAAAAGTTATTATATCCTAACCATCTATTGTAAAGCTGTAATAGATTTATCAAAACAGACAAATATTTCTAAAAACCAATGTTTTATGTACAGACTCCTAATTAGCCCAATTCAGTAATTTGTTCTCAAATATCTTAAATGTACAGACGTAATGTTATTGATCTATATTTTAGCACTTGACATGCTCAGCTACTCCTAAAGTACAAATTATAATTTGTGAATAAGGAAAAAGAGTATTTTATAGGAGTATTCGATAGGTGGCGTTGGTGGTTAAGACAAATGTGGTAAGGAGATTGGGTATTCTAACTAATAGTACGCTAGCTCAGTGGATTAGAGCACTTCCCCGGATAGGAAGGGACGCAGGTTCGTTTCCCGCTCGTACTAAAATACTCTTTTTCCTTATTCACAAATTATAATTTGTACAGACATAGTTTTGTAACACCTTTATAAAAGTCTAGATTTAGGAATAGTATACATTTATTGCAGCATTAGAATCCTTAATATTCATTATTAGAATTTTTGTTTGTCTGTCTATATTTGTTCGCATATCACGCAAAAACTATTGAAGCGCTTTTGATGTTAGATATTTCCTTCGACTTAACGACTGGTATACATTTTAGCTCGCCACTCTACCCGCAACCGGACATATAACCAAAAAAAAAATAATTATTCTTTTCTTACGCAATTCACTACCGCCTGTAAATCACTACCAAGTAGGTTATTATTAAAACAAGTAATAAAGTATACTAATTATCTCCCTCCTTATATGGTCTCCACTTTCTATCTTTGGCTTTCATGTCGCTAGTGACTATAGCCTACAGTTACCGTTTACCAACATGTTTACCACGCTTGGTTAAGTCAGGAAGAGTACAGGCGAGGAGACGGCACACGGCGGGTTTATTTAGTGGGTGAAGACCCCACACTACACTGTCCATTGCCCTGAACGACGGCTTTGCGGTTAGATACATTTTTTTCCACCTTAACAAGAAAACAACGACTTAAGACAGCGAGCAGGTATGAAAGAAAGAAAGAAAGAGAAGAGTATTGGTGTAAAGATGCGAAAGGGAATGCTCCGATGGTTCGGACATTTGGAAAGAATGTCGGACCTGCGTCTGGTTAAGAATATAATTATACAATGCAATAGTGGAAGGATGTCGGTACAGGGGGAGACCGAGGCTCACCTACCTAGACCAAATCAGTCATGTATTGAAAGGAAGGGGGAGTCAAGAGTCTCTGAAACCGGCGAGCGTGTATGAAGAGAATTATGAATGTTGAGGAAGCGAGCGATGTATGCAAGAATAGAGCCTTTTAGCACTCTGTTTTCTCTGCTCACCCCGCAAGGGAAATGGCGTGATGATAAGTAAGTTAACAAAAATAAATAAAATGTAGGTAAATGGAATCGATTGCAATAAATGAAAAGACAGTAAAGTTTTTTAAGTAGATCTGCATTCAGGTCGACAACGCAACAGTTAATACTAGCTAAACAACTGCAGCACAATAAAAATAATATCAAGTTAACGCTTAACACAAAGTTTACTTACATAGTCTGTGAGCGGCTCAAACCAGCCGCTATTCGACTTAAATGGGACAAGCATTATACATAGGGTTGCCAACCGTCCTGTTTTCCCAGGACATGTCCTGGTATTTTGAGTGTCCTGGGGCGTTATGGATAGTTTTTAAGCAGCGTCCTGAGTTTTTAAAACGTTCTGATAAGGTCATGTATAATTGGTGGGGTTGAAAAATATAATAAAAATAATTAAGTTTGTAATATTAGAATGTAAGTACCTAAGTTTAAAGATTTTGTTAAAAACTAAACTGTATCTTTTCTATTTAATTTTTATATATTTTTCTATAAATTCGGATATTTTTATTAAATATAGTTTAAAAAACTAAAATAAAACGCTTTAAATAGCTTGTTGAACTAAAAAGTAGTAAATAACATTACGATAAATAATGATTGTAAATAAGCGTGAGGTGCATAATCAATTGTTACAAATAGTTCACCTATATAGTAAAAAGCACCCCACGCTTTTTTACAATAATTATTTATTGTAATATTATTTACTACTTTTTAGTTCAATTAGCTATTTAAAGCTTGTTATTTTAGTTTTTTAAACTATAATTTATTTTCTTCTTTTTAGTCTCAAAATAATGTCAAAACTTCAAAAGTACGAAGCAAAGAGACAAGAGTAAAGTAAAAGTAATACTACATGAAAGTAGAACATAGATAAATAATATATTAAAAACTAAAATAAAAGCAAAAAGATTCTTTTTGAAATAAAACTACGTTTACGGAATCTATCGCGTTTACTTGATTTTACTCCTATCCCGACGTTTCGAATACTTTACAGCATTCATGATCACGGGTGGACTTAGATGATAGACGTCCAAGGTTGATATGTTATTTCAACGGTTTCATCTACCCACAGTATATGATTTTACAAAATTTTTGGTTTATTTATTTTAACCCACCTAATATTCGTTTGGAAACACAGTGAAAATATCTACTTCAAATGTTTATGCATACAATGTATGAGACTTTAAATTTGTATATTAAAATGAGTATAATACTCCTCTTTAAATTGTAAAATTTTTGTTTTTATTTAGTGCTCAAAAATTCTAGATAGGGTAGATGAAACCGTTGAAATAACATATCAACCTTGGACGTCTATCATCTAAGTCCACCCGTGATCATGAATGCTGTAAAGTATTCGAAACGTCGGGATAGGAGTAAAATCAAGTAAACGCGATAGATTCCGTAAACGTAGTTTTATTTCAAAATGTGTAACATTCGCGTAAATATCAAAAAGATTCTTATTTCGCAAACACTCATATCGCGATTCAGAAACATCGGACAACGCCGGTGCACATCTTAATATCGCGATTCAGAAACCTACACATTCAACAACTACGGATCCCTAAAAACCGATAAATACCGAATAATTTTATCAAATCGGTTCGGAGTCGGTTTCAAAAACATACAAATATACAAACAAACAGGTGAAGCTAATAAAAGCGTGTAAAAACTTACTTAGATTTCATATAAAGTGTTTCCAGAATATTTTTTTGCAACCCTTTTTCTGTCGCACTATTGAGCACGGATCTGCACTCATGGTGAGAGGATTTCAGAACATATTATTTAACTAGCAGATACCCGCAAACTTCGTCCTCCTCCGCTCCTCTCCACTCCGCCCAGCTCGCGTCAGTGGAAACGCGCCCTAATACTACTTTTATACTTTTTATCCCGATATAATAGATAGTTTCTTTGGGAAAGCATATTTTGCATAGAGATCATTAGAGTACCATAGAATGATGTATTTATGAAATCCACGCGGACGAAATATCGAGTAAAATCTTGTAGAATTATAAAATGTTAATCACAATATCCTCTTAGAAAATAACCTTAAGATAAGTAATTTTAATGTCCCATTTAAATGGTCGTTCAGGGAGCTATTCTTGAGCACTCTTGCTAGCGGCATGTTTAAACGAATCGCCTGAACGAGCCTCTTGGACATTAAGTTGGCAACATTAATGGCGAGAACGAATGTTCTGTGTTAAAAGTCCATGTTTAGTTATATAAATATATTCTGTTGTTGGATCTGATGGTCAATGTTATCTTAGAATTGTCATACTAGTGACCAGTGTTAAACGTAATTTACTTTTGATGAATATGTCTCCGATTTCATTATAAACTAGCCTTGTTCCGCAGCCAAAAGCTAGTTTTTAGGTTATATCTCAGGTTCCCGATATAGTAGCGAGATAATAATGTATACCATACCAGTTCCTAAGTCTAATCAAGAGTTCTCAAACATAAATTTCATCAAAACCTGTTCAGTAATTTTTGCGCCAATCCCGAACAAAAAGACAAAAATTAAAAAAAACTGTCCAGTTAGGTAGACACAACTTCGAGAAAGAGGTTGATCGACGAATCAAGCTCGGCTCGGCAGCGTTCGGGAAGCTGAGGGAGATCTTCTTGTCCAATATTCCACAGTGTCTGAAGACGAAGGTCTACGCCCAGTGTGTGCTACCAGTGATAACTTACAGCACAGAGGCGTGGTCTCTGAATGTTGGCCTTATATCAAAGTCACTCAGCGTGCTATGGAGCGGGCTATTCTTGGGATCTGTCTACGTGATAAGATCCGTAATACGGAAATCTGTAGGAGAACGAGAGTGACCGACATAGCCCGCTGGGTCAGCATGCTGAAGTGGCAATGGGCAGGCCAAATCGCTCGACGAACTGACAACCGTTGGGGAAGAAAGGTTCTCGAGTGGCGACTGCGTAACGGACGGTGCAGTGTAGGACGGCCTCTCACCAGGTGGACCGATGACCTGGTCAAATTCGCAGGCAATCGTTGGATGCAGGCGGCTCAGGATCGTTCGCTGTGGCGTTCTCTTGGGGAGGCCTATGTCCAACAGTGGACGATGAAAGGCTGATGGATGGATGGATGGATAGGCGGCGGCTTGGCTGTGCCCCTGATATTGCCAACGTACATTAGTGGTGGGTACCACTTACCACCAGGTGGGCCGTTAGCTCGTCTGCCACCATTGGTATATAATAAAAAAAACGTTTTTCATAGCATTATGCTTTCTTCAAAAGATATATCAATATAAAATACTAGGGAGAGTCGTTGTTCTTCTATAACTATATCTATACAATTATAAATCTGTAACAGAGCTGTTATGTCTGTACATTTAAGATATTGGAGAAAAATTATTGTCTATTTGTCCGTTTGTTTGTTCGAGCTTCACGCAAAAACTACAGAACGGATATTGATTATTTATTTGTTGGGTAGCTCTTAATTAGAATTAAAAACTAGTATATACATATTTAGATATTTTTATATATATTTTTAGCATTTGACATGCTTAGCACTATACATTAAACACAAAGTGAAAAATGTGAAATCGAGAATAACAGTCAGGAGCAGGATTTGAACCTGCATCTCCTGGATACCGTCCAGATGCTTTGCCAATTCAGCCATCCTGACAATTGCTCCTGACTGCTAATTTCGATAACACATCATACTTAACGTCTTTGGGTGACGCCTGCGCCATCTGTCGGAAGTATTTTCATACATTATACCGACCAGGTAAACTTAATTTTACAATTAAGATTTTACCTAATAATGACGCAAACCCTTTTAATATTTAGATATTTTTATATATATTTTTAGCATTTGACATGTTTAGCACTATACATTAAACACAAAGTGAAAAATGTAAAATCGAAAATAACAGTCATGAGCAGGATTTGAACCTGCATCTCCTGGATACCGTCCAGATGCTTTGCCAGGATGGCTGAATTGGCATTTCACATTTTTCACTTTGTGTTTAATGTATAGTATATACATTTTATCCCGCTGCCTGGTAATTAAAAACTAGTTTTTGGCTGCGGTGGAGCCGCGGGCAAAGACGATTAAGGTACTGATTCCGTAAAAATATTTTTGGTAATTCATAATGTCTATTCTCGCAGTTATCAAAATGCATTTATACACTATTATACAATCTTGAACTTACAATGAACCCAAATCAATAATCGTGTTAGTTATAAATAAAACGAGGCATGGTGTTAATCCATTCGTCCGTTATTCCCAACAGAAATAAAGGCTTAAGCTGGTGTACGGATCGCGAAAATTGCTGGTACGTGCCGTGATATCGATGTAACAGACAACGGTCGCCTGGGTCCTTGGGCCGCTTAGCTCACGAAACATGATGTATTTTCGTTGAAGGGTTTCACTGGATTTTCGCTTTGGCATTGTACGCGTGAATTGAACGAGAATTTGTTATAATGATATTGAAAATTGAGAGGTTATTATGGTGTAGGATGGGGTGAACAGAATTGGGTTAATATAATATAACAACGGATAAGTTCATCCATCCATCCATCAGCCTTTTAACGTCCACTGCTGGACATAGGCCTCCCCAAGAATAGGGGATAGTGCCGTAATCGCCACGCTTGGCAGGCGGGTTGTCGATCGCAGTGGATGTTGTTAATACTCGAAGGAGTGCTGCCGCCCACTCCCCCGGTATTCCCTCAGTCGGCTCTTACGACTCCCATGGGTGGAGAGGGGTGGGACAATTCTAAAGCCGGCCCCACACGGCAGGTTACTCCATGTTATATATTATATATATGTTGTTATATATACACTATATGTCGCAGAGCGTAATATTAGAAGATGGCAATTAATGGAATATCGAGCAATTACTAACACTATTGTTATTTTTATTACTAGACTACTTGATGTGATTTTTGATTATTGCTTGAGTGTGTTTAGTTGTGATGTGATGACAGACGTCAGGTGGTAGGTGACGGCTGACGGGTGTCGGTTGACAGCTGATAGCTGACGCCTGACGGATAACAGTTAGTCTATATTCTTATATTGCTCTTGCCAATCGAATGAATCCATGCAGTGACGTCTGTCCTCTTGGACAGACGTCACTGCATGGATACATTCGATTGGCAAGAGCGCAAATAGTCGGTCGTGGTCGCCATGTGATTATTTTGAGAGTTACATCCTAAAATATTGTGAGCATCACTTTTTATTTTGTTACCAAAACTAAACTATCCATAAAGATCAGTGTATTAAACAATAACGTAGTGTGATTTCAAGACTACCCCATGTCTGACCATCATTCTGATGTACATGAAAATGAATATAAATCCTTGCCTTCGTTATACATAATCTCTATGCAATATTTATTCCATAAAAACCTTCTATTAACACTCTTTTATTAGCTTCGTCTGTATCTATGTATGTATGTAACGGAATATTCAAACGTGATTTTGAAACATTGCACACTTATCAAAGACTTCCTCTCTCCCTCCTATAACTTTCCTTAGAGATGACGACGTGCGAGTGATGCCTCTGGTGTTGCTGGCGTCTATAGACTACCCTCGCCTCCCTTACTCGGCTTTTACGAAAAAAATATCCTAACCGCACACCCTGTCGTTTGGGGCAACGCCCAGGGTAGTATGGGGCCTTCACCCACTAAAGAAACCCACCGTGTGCCGTCTCTCCGCCTTTATTGGCGGGCCACTTCAACTATGTTACATTCCTTCGGTGGTACCTAACATATAACCTTAAAACTATCTTTTGTTTTCGCCATAACCGCGTTCAAAGGGTATACGAACATATTAAATTTAAATCAAGTTTCTTCTAAATCGATTAAGTAGTACAAAGCACGAACATACAGTGAGTAGAAAATAAAAAAATATGTGAGTTCAAACTACCTAAACAGCCTAATACAGTCATTTTGCAAAACTTAAAGTTCTTTAATTGCTTTTTTTTTAAATTTGCTATTGCATAGAAGATGAGATCCAACAAATGAGTCAAATAAAATATTTAAAAGCAGAGCTTAAAAAGTAAAAGAAAACATTAGAAAAGATATTATATTCTGGTGTTGTTGTTTTCACCAGAACCTCCTCATGAATTTTAATAAGGTCTGTTATACGCAAGTTACCTTTAAAAGGGTGGCAACAGGCTTTCACTGCAGATTTTACAAAATTTTCTCAAGACTATTTTGTGATTATAAATAATTCCCCTACTTATTTAGTAGTCGTTATTAGCTAGTCACTATATCGATTTCTACAATATCTTTATCGAAATCATGATATCGATTTTGGAAATCGTTGTGCACTGTGAGTTATTTGTGCATATTTTACAATATGTTTTCTTAACTGCACGGTAAAACTATATTGGTGGGTTAGTAACTTTAAGAAGTCTCAGCCACAGAGTAAAACAGTATAGTGCAACTGCTCCAACGAAATGCACCGCACAATAACTATAGAATAATAGACCTTATGAGATGCATTGAAAATAAACTTCAACATTGCCATTCTTTAGATATTTTTTATACATATTTTTAGCATTTTACATGATTAGCACTATGCATTAAACACAAAGTGAAAAATGTGAAATCGAAAATAACAGTCTCGAGCAGGATTTGAACCTGCATCTCCTGGATACCGTCCAGATGTTAAGTAGGAATGTGTTATCGAGATTAGCAGTCAGGAGCAATTGTCACGATTGCTGAATTGGCAAAGCATCTGGACGGTATCTAGGAGTTGCAGGTTCAAATCCTGCTCGTGACTGTTATTTTCGATTTCACATTTTTCACTTTGTGTTTAATTTGCCATTCTGTTAGCTAGATAAAATTGCTAGACTTTATTCGCAATAATTGTGACAGTAGAATGACGAGTACTTGAACATAAAACGTGTCTATTTAAAAGAGCTTATTACACATAAATTTTTTATTGCAATACTGTCACAAATAATTTCCAATGATTTTTAATGATATTATGAAAGTTTATAACAACTTATTTCCGCTATAATAGATATATATATAGATAGAATTTATCAACATTAAGCACTTTGTTTAGAGTCAATGAAACGTAATGTCTGCAGTAGAGAGCCTTGCTTAATCCAGCATGAATGGGCCAGCTCGATCGGGGAAGTACAACCCTCTCAGAAAAGATCAGCGTGAACCAACAGTAGTGATACCTTTTTTTTTTGTTAAGGGGGGTTTAAATGTTCTTAACCGCACACCCCGTCGTTCGGGGCAACGAACATGGTAGTGTGGGGCCTTCACCCACTAAAGAAACCCGCCTTGTGCCGTCTCTCCGCCTTTCTTGGCGGGCCACTGTAACTATGTCACATTCCTTCGGTGGTCCGCCGGCGGCTTACCCTTTCGGATACCCTCTAAACAGTAGTGGTACCTACCATTGTGTTTCGTATGGTGAGTGAGAGCGCTCGAACCCCCTCTCTATCCTTTCCTTGTTATCCTTCCTATCCTCTCCTTAGTACCTCCTATCCCTTATCTTGGATATGGCGACGCGAGAATCTGGTGTTGCTAGCGACTATAGGATACGGTAACCGCTTACCATCAGGTAGACCGTATGCTTATTTGCTACCCACGTAGTATAAGAATAAAAAGTGTTTTTCCATTCAATACATCTAAACTTTAATGAGACAGTAAAGTTGTTAATGACGGGACTCGTGGCGTAGTCGGTAGTGTAACCGACTTCCGTGCACGAGGTCGTGGGTTCGATTCCCACTCAATTTTCGATTCACTCAAAACGTAGTATTATATCCGTAATCTGGTACCCATAGCACAAGCGTTAAGCTTAGTTTGGGACCAGAGAACGTTGTGTGAAAATGTCCGTGAATATTTATTTATTATTATTATTAATAAGCCCTTTTGAAAAGTAAGTCCCAGACAATTCACATTAGCAAGAACAAGACCAACATTAGTCCCGATACTACACGAAGCAACACTTCACCCCATATCTAATAAGCAAAAAATAACGACCTTCAATACCGCCGCTTATAAAAAGCTATCTTACATTACGTATATCTGCGCGTGATATTTCCCCTACCGAAGTTTAATCTGTGCCAGACCACTGAAGTAATCACACAGTTCCAGTCGTCCACTAGTAGAGGTAGAGAGACAACACGACGGCTTATTTAGAGGGCCAGGGGCCACAATATTCTGTTCGTGTCCCGAACGACGAGGTGTGCGTTTAGGTATATCTTTTCCGGCCTTAACAAAAAGTTAAAAAAGAGTAAAATTTTCCACGGGCGGAGATGTATTGTCAGTACATCGTAACTACTGTGCATGTTTTGTAAGTAAAATAGCATTTACCCACGACGCAAAACCCATTTTTTGATGTGAAACATCTAATGCGGAGGGAGGTAAAATCGGCTGTTAGCGTGGCGACGCTTTTATTTTTGTTTTAAACGCCATCTGTTGACAACAGCGTGTACTTACAAGCTTGTTTCTAGTTAGAAAGCATAATCGGCAATCAATAAACTAATAACAGTTTTAATTCGTCTATGGATAGCGAGGCCCTCTCGCTAACCAAAAATTAAGTATATAAGACTCAACAATATTCTTATTTATTAAATAATAATTCAAATAACAGGATAATATTCACGTATAAGTTCATTGCCTTAATGACTATTTCCTTTATTTTACATATCTCATAATTTTGTACAGGCAGACATTGAAAATTCTCATTTATTATATAAATAATATGTAATAGGATTTTTCTCGTGTGGTGACGGACTAAGAATACAAGTGCCACCACCCCATTCTTTCCCACTACTTCTACAAAATAATTATGATGTTTCACATCTGCCAGACGTCCCGCGATGGCTGATTTTTTTGTTTATATCTCAAGTTCCCGATATAGTAGTAAGGTAAAATGTTTGAAAGTTTAAGTCTTATCAAGGGCTATCAAACAAAATAAAGTTTTATCAAAATCCTTCAAGTATTTTTTTACGTTACGTACGGACAAACAAAGAGATAAACAAAAATTAAAAAAAAATGTTTTATATTTATACGCATCATACGTAATATTTATCTATACTATTATAAAACTGTAACAGAGCTGTGTCTGTACGTTCAAGATATTTGAGAAAAAAATACTCTAATAGGCTATATAGGCGTGTCTAAACCAAAAACATTTTTTTTTAGAATTTTTGTCTGTTTGTCTGTTTGTTTGTTCGCGCATCACGCAAAAACTACTGGACGGATTTTGATGCAACTTTTTTTATTTGAAAGGCCTTGATTATACTTAAAACTGGTATACATTTTATCCCGCTATTATATCGGGAACTTGAGATATAACCGAAAAACTAGCTTTTGGCTGCGGCGTAGCCGCGGCGCAAAGGCTAGTATAATCATAATATTAAAAAAATATCATTTTAAGTCTTTACAAAAGTACTCTGCGTTAGAAAGTGTGGAGGTTCTAGTGGTAGAACCTTGCTTATCCCAGTATGATTCGACCGGCTCGATCTGGGAAGTACCACCTCCTCACATAGACAGCGTGTAACAACGGTAGTTACCCCTTTTTTTCACCCCATCTTTCGGGACAGCGAACAGGGTAGCGTGGGGCCCTCGCCTACTAAAGAAACCCACCGTGTGCCGTCTCTCCGCCTGTGTTGACGGACCACTGGTACTATGTCGGATTACTTCAGTGGTATGGTAGGTATTCCTACCATTGTGTTTCGTATGGTAAGTAAGTAAAACTAACAAACCCTCTCCCTATCCTGTTCTTATTATCCTTCCACTCTCTCGCTCGTTGTGGCGTTGTCTTGGGAAGGCCTATGTCCAGCAGTGGACATTAAAAGGCTGATGGATGGATGGATTCAAAACGTTGGGCTTGTTATATTTTATTTAAATTGGATTTAAGAGAAATCCTCATTTTCCCGAGAGTTATTATCTATTTATCTATACTATTATAAAGCTGTAATAGAGCTGTGTCTGTACATTTAAGATATTTGAGAGAAAATGTCAGCATTAGGCTATATAGGCGTGTCTCAACACAAAATATTTTTTTTTTATTTTTGTCTGTTTATCTGTTTGTTCGTTTGCGCATCACGTAAAAACTACTGAACGGATTTTGATGTAACTTTTTTATTTGATAGCTCTTGATTAGATTTAAAACTTTGTCCCGCTATTACATCGGGAACCTGATATATAACCTTTAAACCAGCTTTTGGCTGCGGTGGAGCCGCGGACAAAGCCTAGTAATGTAAATAACTGTATTCCTTACAAAATCGCATCATAGAGACAAGAAACTCTGTGTAAATAGACGTTTAACATTCTGCAAGATAAACAAACAGTTGATTGCCACCGCAGTTTTAAATCATCCAAGTTGTGAATAAAAGTTGAAAGTGCACAACTTCGGCCGTTGGAAGCAACTAATGTTGTTTTTATGTAACGGTAGTGTATTAGAGCGAATCACGTACAAAGTAACCGTGCTTTGTACGTGATTTGTATTGTGGAGATCTTGGATACAAGCGGCTATGGAGGAACTGACCTATTTTATTTGTAATATGAAATTATGATGGTGGAGTTTTTGGCTTCGTTATATTAGGATTAATGTTTGCGTATTCCATAAATAATTACTCTCAGATATATGTATTGTTATTTTTATATGGCATTTGTGAGCTTCTAACTCTGCAGTACTACATTCGAATTTCAAATTATTTGGATTTTCTAGCGGCCTAGCGTTAGAAAAAGTTGTAGGCGTAATATCCCCGGAGAGTACGCAAAGCCGTCGGTGTTGGCGCTGATTTATTTGAGGTCATATATTGGATTACCTTTTTAGTACTAGACTATGAGAGCGGGAGAGTAGAGAGTGCCCGCACTTGTGCACACTTAGATCTGTGTGGTAACAGCATAAGATATGTCATCACCTCATTCTCTGCTCTCTTTCGAGCCTAGCTTAGACTAAGCATAGCATAACTACTAAGCAAAGATATAAGCATGACCAGGCTGGCTCGACCAGGAAATGAGGAAAGTATCATCCTTTCACAGACTATCGGAGATACATTCCTCTAGTATAGCTTAAGACACACAATAATGGCTGCAGTAACCACTGAAGATCAATCAAGTCGAATGCTTGGTTTCCACCCCCGTAGTTTTAATATAAACTAGCCTTTGCCCGTGGCTCCGCCGCAGCCAAAAGCTAATATTTAGGTTATATCTCAGGTTCCCGTCATAGTAGCGGTAAAATATATACCAGTTTTTAAGTATAATCAAAAGCTATCAAATAAAAAGAGTTTCATCAAAATCCGTTCAATAGTTTTAGCTTGATACGCGAAAGAACAAACAGACAAAAATCTTAAAAGAATGGTTTGTATTTAGACAAGCCCTTATAGCCTAATACAGTCATTTTTTCTCAAATATCTTAAATGTACAGACATAGCTCTGTTACAGCTTTATAATAGTATAGATAGATAATTATTTTATATAAAAATACATAAATATAAGGTAGAACCTGTGAAAATCTGTTAATGTAATACATTTTTTTGTATAAGTATTCGGTTTATTTTCCCCTGTTCCCACCCATTAACTCGATTTCACCTGTACATATAATGTTATAAAGCTTTTAGATCTCGTTATAAATCACAGATACAAATATGTTGAATGTATTCGAGCTGAATATGATAAATGATCTGAATATATGGAGGTAAGTGTGTCAATTTGTAATAGTTCTTTTGTGATAAAAGATTATAAGTAATATCAGAAATGGAAGCCAAAATCTATGTAACAAAATGATGAATTAAAAACTTCAATTATATAAGAAATTTAGGGGTGACGAAAGAACCACTGAAGCAATGTAACATAGTTCCAGTTAAATAAACACAAAGTGTGAAAATGTGAAATCGAAAATAACAGTCACGAGCAGGATTTGAACCTGCATCTCCTGGATACCGTCCAGATGCTTTGTCAATTCAGTTAGGTAGATTAGCAGTCAGGAGCAATTATGACGATTTCACATTTTCACTAGGGATGGGCCGAGGTTCGTTTTACATTCGGTTTAACCGAATTTCTGTGGCTTGAACCGAACTTTGGCATTCGGCGGAAGATCGGTTTTATATGGCGAACATTCGGTATAAGAAAAAGGTTAGGTTTATACTAACATTTAGAGAAATCACATCTGTCATAGCTGCAAAATAAATCATATATATATACCAATACTCGAAAGTCATTTAAGCATGGTCAGTTGTTTGTGAAACTTTAATTATTATAGATACATTAAAATGTATAGGTAAATGAATCAGTTTTTTTCACAATCCGGGAAGTCTATGAATCAATACACCCAATAATTTGAAATAAGATGTCACCCTTACACTGACTGTTTTTTTATTGCTTTACGGCGTTGTCTTTCATAAAAAATACACACAGAATATGACTTGTTACTCCCGAGAAAGCACACACCGAAGTTCAGCCGAACTTCGGCCGAATTTTGTATATTTACCGAATGTTCGGCCGAAGTTCGTATTCGGTTCAAATCACATTCGGCCCATCTCTAATTTTCACACTTTGTGTTTATTTATAATTATGGCTAAAGCATGTCAAATGCTAAAAAAGTATATAAAAATATCTAAATAGTTCCAGTTGCCAATAAAAGTGGAGAGACGGCACACGGCGGGTTTATTTAGTGGGTGAGAGCCCCGCACTACCTTGTTGGTTGCCCCAAACGACGGGATTTGCGGTTAGGTACATTTTTTCCCGCCTTAACAACAAAAAAGAAATGGGGTGACGAAAAAGGAAACCTTCACGCCTGGCATATTATCTTGGCTTGTGAAATCTGCCAACTCGCATTGAATCAGCTCGGTAGTCTATGACCTGAACAATGTCTAACGGACTAAGAATATAAGAGCCACCGCACCTTCCTTTCCCGCGGGTGTCGTACGAGACCACTAAAGGAAGCAAGCAAACCCATTGCATTACTGGTGGTAGAGTTGGGTAATTTGTCAGTACCACCAGCGCCCGTGTGACCGGCTCTGAAGCACCTCCGTATATAGTGGGAGATAGCTGTTAATTTTTCACGAAATGAAATGGGTAAATAGTCGATTAATTACTCTTAGTATAGTCAAGTCCATGAGTTGTGGTTACCACTTACCATCAGGTGGGCCGTAGCACATCTGCCACCGTTAGCAATAAAAAAAAATTAAAACAGAACAGCAAGGGATTAAAACATAAAATATAATGTGGGAACGTATATTTAAACGAATAGATTTCTTCAACATATTAAGTAATTCTTCTTCCTTTATGGAGAAGATATCCAGTTATAAAAGTGTAATGACATACAAAGACAGCGTAATACAGTAGAATAATTCCCTCATTTTGAGGCGAGTCCTGTGCCGAACTGAATTAGTACATTATTTGGGTTGTACTCGCATTTACAGGCAACAGATTTAATACTACAGTTAAAATAGTTATTTATAGGCGACCAGGACAAAACGCGTATAAAAACATAAGTCATAACTTTGATATATAACTCCCACCCAATCATCCAAATACATTCAAACATTCACCGGTTCGTCCGTTCACTAGAATTTGAATTGAGAACTATCGAACGCTATGTGCCGTTCCACGCGTTTTCCATTTAAAAATATTGATAGTACTGTTCCAAATTCAAATGCTTGCATATTTGTATATTTTTCTTTTATTGACGAACTTTGCAACGTTTGGTTATAATCACCAGCCGGTATCTTCCTTGGCAGTAAAAGCAATGAAAGCAAACCTTTTAACTAGTTTTGCAAATTGCGTAATTTTACGAACGTTTGACAACAATGTAGGAATTAGATAATATTTCATATCTGTGATATGAATTGGTGAGCAGCGGCTTGAGAATACTCTTGGTGTAGTCAAGTTCATGGGCGACGGTTATCATTTACCATCAGATGGACCGTGGCTCGTCTGCCACTACAGGCAATATAAAAAAGAAAAAATAAATTACCAATTTTTGTGCTATCTCATTACTAATATATATTATCTACAGTTTATATTTTGCTTTTTTATCAAATTTAATAAAACAGTAAAAACCTCTTTGAAAGACCCTGCCATATGCAAAAATATATCACGGGGACTATCCTAAACAACAATTTATCATTATAAAAATAATACTGCCTTCTTAAATCTAGTACAACGTTATAGTATTCTGATAGTTTTACATTATTCTTAAGTATTTGATATACTTAGCCATATAAATGAAAACAAAGTGCGAAAATGTGAAATCGAAAATGAAAACAGTCATGAGTTTTTATTTCCACTTTATGTTCAACGCAATAGCAATCAAGAGGTCAAGATTATAGAACAAATATAAATATTTTCATAACGGAAACATACCTTTTTTCTTTATCAACATTTTTACTGCCTCTGTGGTGCAACGGTAGCATAAGCGACTGCTGATCATGAGGTCTCGGGTTCGATCCCCGGGTCGGGCAGCGTTATTGAGATTTTTCGTAAAAAAAAAAAAGAAAAAATCTCAGTAGCAGCCCGGAGTTTGGAAATGTGCCCGGTAGACGTCAATAGGCTCTCCCCCTATTACGTGGGACTTACACATAGCTGGCGAGTCGTGGGTGTGTAATACACCTCTGCCTACCCCTTCGGGGAATACTGGCGTGATGCTATTTTTTTTTTGTATGTTTTTACGATCATCGCATCAGATTTTTTATAAAAATATAACGTGCAGTAACGGTAAATTAATCGTTTCGAATTCGAAATGTAAATATTTAGAATTTGAATTTAGCATGGAAAGCGTAGCTCCGCCACTTGTCGTTTCCGAAAGTTTTCACATGCTATCATTTCAATATTTTATCCTGCTCGTTCGTAGTTTTAGAGGATCGGGCAGAAATCCAAATGGTGTAACGATACGGATTGTTTATTGCAACGGAATTTAAGCTTTGACGTTTAGAAGTTACTCCTTTATACTATGATTACTTTAAATTATAGTGTAATTATCCATCCAATGTTCCTAGATCTGCACAAGTAAGTCATATATTTGGATTCTAGAACACAGATTTTAGAAATATGTGTCGGTATGGTGACGGGCTAAGAATACAAGTGTCACCACCCCATTATTTCCTACGGGTGTCGTACAAGGCGACTAAGGGATCTAAGCAATTATCACCCATTACATGACTGGTGGTAGGGCTGAGTACCAAGTGGGAGTACACACTTGGTATCGGGCCCGAGCGGGTTGGTACCACCATTTCCCGTGTGACCGGCCATGAAGCACATCGTTGCTTTTTGGCTGTAGCAGGAGATAGCCGTTTATTATTGAAGAGCCGTTTATTCTTTCATTTCATATTTGTAAAATACCCTTGGTATAGTTGAGTCCATGAGCGACGGTTACCATTTACCATCAGATGGGCCGTGGCTCGTCTGCCACTACATGCAATAAAAAAACTTTCTGAAATCCCAATCCCAAGGTCATACGGTATACATAAGAAATTTGTACTATTTATTAGTTTGTATTTGAAGCTTGGCTTGTGGAAAATAATTGAATAGTTCCAATCCTTATTTCAATTTTAAGTTATAGATGTTTTCATCTCAGACGTTGACGGAGTCCTAATACAATGAAGCTTTAAACAAAATCCGGCTGCAATCTAATATCTTACTAGAATTCAGTTTCAGTTAAAGTTCAAAACGCAGTACCAAAAACCTCGTATCCAGTCCAATCGTATTTTGATTTTAAAAATACTTCTATACGATATTCCGTTCTCCCAGAGATTTCGCACCAGAAACAAACAAAAGGCGTGCGTTCTATTTTTAAATTAAGTCAATATGTGTGTTTTCTCACGACGAATGAGTGAAGGTAATACTCTTACTTGTATTATGTTTGGAGCTTTGGCCTAAATGTCAAAAGAAAACCGGTATTTATAAAATGATTTTGTGCGTAGCGTAAGGCGTCTGTAACTTATATTAATATTTTGTAGCTTTCTTCATATTTTATTCAATTCAAATTAATGTTGTCTATCAATTTGGTTTTTTATCTATAATCTGAAGATGATATTATTATGAAAATCAATGCACATGCATATTTACTTTAAAAATATTTTTCTATAAAATACTAGCCTTTGCTCGCGGCTCCGCCGCAGCCAAGAGCTGGTTTTTAGATTACATCTCAGATTCCCGATAGTAGCGGGATAAAATATATACCAGATTTTGAGTCTAATCAAGAGCTATGAAATAAAAAACCTTTCAAACAAGTTGCATCTATATCCGTTCAGTAGTTTTTGCGTGATGCGCGAACGAACAAACAGATAAACATTAAACACAAAGTGAAAAATGTGTAATCGAAAATAACAGTCACGAGCAGGATTTCACATTTTTCACTTTGTGTTTAAATGTATAGTGCTAAGCATGTCAAATGCTAAAAATATATATAAATAAACAGTCAAAAAATTTTTGTTTAGGTGTCTAGTGCGTGTGCCTACATTGCTTATTACAGTCATTTTTTCTCAAATATCTTAAATGTACAGACACAGCTCCATTACAGCTTTATAATAGTATAGATAAATATAATATAGATAATAAATACCACTCACTGACTCATCACGAAATCTCCGAAACCATACATCCGATTGATTTGAAATTTTGCATAATTGCTCCCGTTTAAGAACGGATTTTACGACAATGCTACCCAATTTTTTTTATACCATCATCAGCTTTAGAATTGTCCCACCCCTCTCCACCCATGGAAGTCATAAGAGCCGACTGAGGGAATACCGGAGGAGTGGGCAGCAGCACTCCTTCGAGTATTAACAACATCTACTGCGATCGCCAACCCGCCTGCCAAGCGTGGCGATTACGGCACTATCCCCCATTCTTGGGGTGGCCTATATCCAGCAGTGGATGTTAAAAGGCTGATGAATGGATGGATGTTACTATAATTTTCAGTTCAAAATGTCTGTATTATTATGTTTACGTTTATAGTTTTTATAATACAACGATCCTGAGGGAACGCAATGGAGATTTTAGGGACGATCATCCGAATAGCGACGACGTGTGATTCGCACCAGTCACGTCTCATACCCCAGGGGGCAAAAAGTGGGAGCGGATGGCCGTTTTATCACATGTGGTAATCCGTTGTCTCTACCTACCCCCTCTGAGAAACAGGTAAACGTCTACGTATGTGTGTACTAGAATGAACACCTTTTATAAAAACAAACATACGGTCGACGTGATAATAAGCGGTTACATCTTACTATGAGACGAATGCCCAGCATTGGGGTAAGGCTTAAGAAGCGAAGAGAAGGAAGTGGTAGGGCCTTGCTTATTCCAGCATGAATGGGCGGAGGAAGTACTTAGAAGATCGGCGTGAAACAAGGTCCAGTAGGTAGGTACTCCAACTTGTGCTTCGTATAGTGAGTGAGAGCGCCGGAGACTCAAAAGCCCTCCCTATCCTCTCTTTATTATCCTCCCTATCCTCTCCTTAGTATCCGTCCTATTACCTCTCTATTACTCTTCCTGTCTACCACTTACACCTTTCTTGGAGATGGTGACGCACGACTTATGCCTCTGGTGCTGCTAGCGTCTATGAGCTACGGTAGGCAATTACAATCATGTTGGCCTTATGCTTGTTACCACTAACATTATATAAAAAAAAAAGGTGACTGAGAAGAACTAAGGAGTCAGCATAGGTCTTCAGCGCTATCACACACTGAACGATAATTCGAAATTCAAAATTCAAATCGTCAAGAATACACTAATAATTAACACGAGCTTGTCCGTGTGGTGACGGACTAAGAATACAAGTGTCACCACCCCATTCTTTCCCACGGGTGTCGTATAAGGAGACTAAGGGAAGTAAGCAATTATCACCCATTGCATGACTGGTGGTAGGGCTAGGGGTAAGTGGGAGTACTCACTTGGTATCGGGCCCGAGCGGGTTGGTACCACCATCTCCCGTGTGACCGGCCATGAAGCACATCGTTGCGTTTTGGCTGTAGCAGGAGATAGCCGTTTATATTTCATTTCATATCTGTGAAATGAATTGGTGAGCAGCGGCTTAACAATACTCTCGGTATAGTCGAGTCCATGGGCGACGGTTACCATTTACCATCAGATGGACCGTGGCTCGTCTGCCACTACATGCAATAATAAAAAATAAAAAAACGAGCGCCTGAGGCGAGTGCCTCCGCAACAACAAAGTAGTGATTGCAATCGCCACAAGCAGCCGAATTCCGTAGTACCCAAAGCCTTACCTTTCATGAGAAAAAAAAGAAACCCACCAGTATAATATGCACCGATATTCTGCGAGAGGGTGATACTTTCTCGGTGGCCCCAGGTAGTTCCTGCTTGAGCCAGCAAAAGTACCACCAAATTTAATTTAGCACATCCCATATAATTTATTCAAAGGCTTCGCCATAACTATAGCATTATTAAGGCTTAGTCTTGAATATTGATAGTGTAATATATGGCCCGATTTATATGCTAATATTTTGTTATTACATGCCTGTAATCCTGTATTACCACAGGGTGGGCAGAATTGTTAATAATGATTATATTTTCCCGTTACATTATAATCCTGGATAAAAGATAGCTTGTATATAGCCGATTCATTAAACCAACTATATCGGACTTATAATAATATATGCATACATAGTTAGTACTACCTCTATTCACGTTTAACATGTTTTAATAATAAGATAGTATATGTATACATATACAGTTTATGAAATAAGCGCCTGTTACACGGTAGTAAACCAATGCACCAACAAAGGTGACCTTGGTCACGGTAATATTATCTATACAGTATTATGACTCCGCCGTGTCCTTGAAATAATTACCTACAGACGCGTGGTACGTAAACATGCAATAGGGCTGCCCGCCTCCAGTATTTTAATTTCATCTACCTACTTGAATTTCTTTCTAGATAGTAAAGTTAAGTAGTATTGAACACTTCCTATTTCATTCACAACGAATTTCATTTTTTTTTGTTAAAATATAAAACCACAAATCTAGAAAGAAATTCTGGAGACTAACATACCTAGTCGTCGTCATCGGTCATGTATTCAAGGAAAGTGGAGTCAGGAGTGTCCGAAACTGGCGAGCGTGTATGAAGAGAATTATGAATGTTAAGGAAGCGAGAGATGTATGCGTGAATAGATCCTTTTGGCACTCTGTTCTCTCTGCCTAACCCGCAAGGGAAATGGCGTGATGATAATTAACTAAGTAATATTATAAGGCTACCTGTAGCCACTAATGATATAAAGTATTCGAAACATCGAGATAGTATAAAATCAAATAAATACTGCGATTAAATCTAGATCGAAGAGTAAATACGTAGTTTTATCCATATTTTTCTCTACCCATTACAATCCCACAATTGGACATAGGCCTCTACTCAGAATGAATGGAGTTTTGGCCTTAGTGCGCTGGCCTACTGTGAGTTGTCCAACTTGACAAGCCTTGGGGAAAGTCTCAGAAATGCTGATGCATGCATCTCAGACATGCTACTCACAATGTTTTCTAACATAAAACTGCGCAAATGTCCAATGCGCTTAAAACTGCATATTATCGTATTCAACTAAGACATGACAAACTCTGAAACTTAGTTAGTATACAGTGAAAACAACAAGAAAATAAATTAAATAAATAAAACTCGCGAAACTGCATAAATTATTCTATTGTTTTCAGCTCAAGGAACTTTCCAGAAATTTCTAGCGGGCTAGGCAACGCAAAAAGTTGTAAACCGCTAAAGAAGTTACTAAAAGTGATAATTTTATATAAGAAGACAATTCCTAAACTCTGTTGTAAATACTTATTTTGTTGTTATTCAAAACTAAGGCTATATAATTCCTCCTACGCTGATATGGGACGCGCACGTCAGCATGAGGCAATATGGCATTTGTACTTTACGAATATAATAAACCTGGAGTTTTTTTAAACATGCTAAACTACAACTACCTACAATGACATGTCGTATTCAAAAATTTTCATGTTTGATCTGTATTTTTAGCACTTGACATGCTCAGCTACTTTAAAATACAAATTATTTCTGAATGAAGAAAAAGATAACTTTAGTGCGAGCGGGAATCTAACCGCGCCTGCGTGCCTTCCAATCCGGGGAAGTGTTCTAAGCCACTGAGCTACCGCACTGACCTTTGGGTCATACCCAATCTCCTCATTACACTTGTCTTTACGACCATTAAATTTTCATTTAACTATGAAATGAATTTAAAGATCACGCTACGACTTTTCAAAAAATTAAAAAGAATAATATTTAATTGATAATTATAATCTAACGTCACATCAAAAACAAATGTTATGTGGCGATTTGGAATCATCGTTGGGTGACTGCAATAGCTTAGCGGTCCAGGACACTTCCTCGAACCCGTGGACATCACATCACCCCGGCTGGGGCGCGAGGAAACAGTTTCGAGGCGCTGTGCCCCCTTTCTGTGGTTGCTACCGCAGACCCATAAATGGACCAGGTCATTGGAGTGAACAAACGGTACCCCCGCCGATCTTCATACCGCCGTGGCGGTCTAGCCCGAGCCGGATGAGACCCCCGTTTGGCCCGGCGGAGGTCCAGCTCCGAGCGGTCAGCGACAACGGCGGTGACATACAGCAGCGGGGGTCATACGGTGTTCTTCTGATGCAGTTTTGGTCTCTGGCTTCTATAATGTCCTGAGAGGTCTACCGCGCCCTGCGACAGGCTACGCCCAAACACAGTACGCATATTGTCCGCAAATATGCGCAGGTGCTACGGACGCAGGAGCCACAGGGCGCCGAACACTTCCTTGGATTGGATGGGACACAGGTTCAAATTACAATTCAATACAGTAAAATTCCCTTCTTCCACTTTCACAAATAATTTGTACTTTAAAGTAAAACAATATATTTAGGTAGAAAATATCTCACGCATACAGGTTTGTTCAGGATTTTCTCCTTCAACATTCAAAGTGAGTATTGCTTATGATGTCAGACATTCACTGCTCACCTCACAATTAATTAAAACCGCTGCTCATGAACTCTACAAAACTAAAATGATGATTGACATCGCTGCTCAACATTCCATTTCACGGATGGGTAATAACTAAATAGACGGGTAGATAAGAGATAAGACACCATTCCGCTGGATGGGCAGAAAGGTTATTCCAAACTCCCAGAGGTACTTGGTCAATCTGCTCAAACCCTGCGTTGTTCCTTTATGTACTTATACGCTCTGCGCACGAGTTCTTCAACCCCTGACAGGTCTAGGCCACCATTTCTGGAGGCCACATCTGGCTCGGAAAACCTAGCAATCCCGCATCTAGAATCACTGGAGGAATACGTGCACCGGCGTCTTGGTCCTGCTTCTGCTAGGGTGACAGACTGCCAAATCAAAAAAGGGCGTCGCTACACAAGTCTTCGATTGTTGACCGATATAGCCAGACAAAAGCTCTTGAAATTCTTCATGAAGATTTCCATTGCATAAATAAGTACTAACTGGCATAATACTAAAAGAAAATAATGTATTAATTAACACCGTTTCAGTGTAAAGCTATATTTTTGGCACCGCACTAACGTAGTTCAAGTCTAAAAAGAATTTACTACTTTATACATTTTAGAGCGCTTCTCGGATGATTTAAGTGCTTAACCCAGTTTAAGCTGCATTTTAACATGATATTGGTACAAAAAATTTTAAGTATATTCTCTCTCGACAGCTCATAAGGTTGAGTACGTTATTTCTCACAATTACCACAAAATATAGGAATGGTTTTCAGTGTTTTCACACAAGTCAGTTGTTGTTAGATCAAGGCTAAATCTATGGGTCAAAGTATTATGCTAAGATAATTTAACCAGTACGTTTATAATTATTTTTTTTTTTATATTTGTTTTAAGGCATTAGCAGAACCATCAGCCTAACAGTAACATATAAACATCATTATTCTCCAAACTAGATTAATTCATCAAACAAGTCGTATTTGAAGTCAGTCATATAAAGTCAAGTCAAGTCAAAGTCACGCTACAGTAAAACGATGGCAACCTTACTGAAGCTTCTATGGAGTTTTGGAAACAACAGGAAGAAACACGTTATGTAGCATTACATCACTTGCCAGCACTTATGCACATACACAAATAGTTAAAAGCAAAAGGCCACCACTTTTACACATTAATACTTGAAATAACACAAGTTTAGGAAAATAATGCAGAGCGACGACATGATCTTCTTCGTGTTCCCGCCAAAACTCCCTACGTTTATAAATATATGTGCACAGAGTACTTTTTATATAATAAACGACCAAAAAAACTTTGTTCTAATTTTGAAATTTGTTGACACACACTATGTAGTTTTTATGTGAATGAATGGGACTAACTAAAATAATGCGGTCATTGTCAACTAAAAAATTAAGCCACTTTTTGAAAGATGTGTGCGTGAAAGTGTTGTCACCGGAATGAAATAATCTCTATAATTTGGCTACAATTTTAAAAGTGTTATGTTTCAAACATAAAAGAAGTAAAAATATAAAGTAAGTTTACAGCAATCTTATTGGGAGTATTATGACACTGACGATGTATTCATCTATGTAAAGTACGTATGAAATCGTCATTTGGTTACCCCAAATTTTAAATCGTACTCTAGTGATAAGTACTCGTCGTTAATCATACTCTGGTAATACACTTCATTTTGCCATGGTTTTGTATGGTTTCACTCAATTGTTCGTAATACTCCGTCTATATTTTTTAGTCTGAGGAGAATGATTAGATACTTTTTGATATTTACGCGCATTTATTCGAATTCGAAGGAAACACAATTCGTGTCAAAAAAAAAGCTACAATACCCTCAAGTAATAATTTGACGTGAAAGTTTAAAGGAACTTGGTGTATATTGTTCGTCAACTCCAGCACTTATCTCACTTCTGTGCAAGATACATTTATGCATATTTAATCTGACGTCGGTATGCCTAAGCACAGCAGTGGCAAACGGTTTTGAACTACAACTTAAAAACATTCAGTTTATCTTTAATATAATCTAGCTTGCTTTTTACTCATGTTCAGTGTTCCACTATTGGGCCCAGGTCTCCTCTCACAGCGGGAGGCTTAATTGGGGCCCTAGTCCACCACGCTTGCCCAGTGCAGGTTGGCAGAGTTCAATTTGTGTTTAATGTATAGTGCTAAGCATGTCAAATGCTAAAAATATATATAAAAATATCTAAATATTTATAGTCATTATTAGGTAAAATCTTAATTGTAAAATTAAGTTTACCTGGTCGGTATAATGTATAAAAATACTTCCGACAGATGGCGCAGGCGTCACCCAAAGACGTTAAGTATGAATGTGTTAGCGAAATTAGCAGTCAGGAGCAATTGTCACGATGGCTGAATTGGCAAAGCATCTGGACGGTATCCAGGAGATGCAGGTTCAAATCCTGCTCGTGACTGTTATTTTCGATTTCACATTTTTCACTTTGTGGTTAATGTATAGTGCTAAGCATGTAAAATGCTAAAAATATATTATTATATTAATATTTGGTTGTCGCAGGAGATAAGTTGTTAATTTCATATATGTGAAATGAAATGGTGAGCATCGGCTTGACAGTACTCTCTGTATAGTTGAGTCCATGAGCGACGGTTACCATTTACCATCAGGTGGGCCGTGGCTCGTCTGCCACCATAAGCAACAAAAAAAAACAAATGGTTGTCTGTAAAGTCGATTTACAGACGATAGTTTAACGTGACAACGTCATAACAAAACATTGATGAAATGAATTGCATACTTTTATGAATAAATTTGATGCAGCGCAAGCGTAACGGGACATTTAGCGTAACGGGACAATGAGTCATTCTTTTTCGTGCGTGCAACCGGCGTTCACCGATTTATTAGACGTTGTCACGTCAAAAAAAAAAAAGAGGGTGGTACTTCCCCGATCGAGCCGGCCCATTTGCTGGGATAAGAAAAGCTCTACCACTAGAAAACCCTGTGTTCTAGTTATTAGCCGACCAAGTCAATTTCTAAAAATATATTTAATAATAACGACATATTATCTAAATATGTTCTAAGTAAAGCAGAACGATGATAAAGACCAGTACATTAACCACTACGTTATATTTACAGTTAAAAACGGCCATCTCCTTTTCAAATTTTCAACATGGCGTGAAGAGTCACAATACTGATAAAAAAACCGCAATCATTTTTAATCACGAGACACTCTCTTTGGTCCCCAAAACTGTATTATTATATTTTACTGAAAATTAAATAAAAAACAACGCATTTTAACTCTTTGAACACTGCTGTTCATTTGTTTGAAATTCTGTTCATTATTTAAAATGGTCGCATTTAATGGTCCAGCGACTTCTTACTAATTGGGTTCTTTTTGCTTACATTCGAGCCACGGCCCCAAATGGTGAGTGACAACCACAGCTAAGTCACTCCACACCAAGAGCACAGCCAAGCTGCTACTTACAATGGAGATGGACCACACTCACGAGAGCTGGGGATAGGATGGACTTCCTCACGGCCTTTAAAACGAAGAAGAAAGAAGATTTGAAGATTCCAACTAGCTAATAATGAATGGCCACCCCTTTGTGATAAAAAACTTTAACTACACATTTTTAGTTATAGCAACTTATTTTTTCTAAAAAATTATCGATAAAACCATCATTATTTTCCGCGTCAAACATACTGACTTCTTATTGTTGTAGTCCGTTCAACCCATTTAAACATTCTTATTTACCATTTGCCATTAAGCCCTTTTGAAAAGATAATCAATTGTAAACTTTTCTTTCGAAACTAAATAAGCAAAGGCATACATATATGTAAAGCCAAAACTACAAACGTTATCGGAACAAACAAATTATTCCAGTCATCTGAATTTAGATGTTGGTAACAAAGTAGTTACAACTAATCTTTCGTTACTAAGTTGGCAATACATTAAGGCTTATAGCTGCTATTATGTTGGTATTACCATTATACGGCCAGTGATTTAATATCACATATGTGATGTGACGCTGTGGATTAGCAAACGGCATTTGACTCAATTATTTTTATTTTATATACTCGTACTTCTTATAATATGTATTTATTTCTGTAAATATTTTATAAAACTGGCCTCTTTATAAATAGCTGTACTAATATTAACGAAATTCATGTTAAGGAATAGGTCCTAAATTATTTCAAGTTACGCTACATTTATGTTGCAGAAAATTTGCCGACACATGCCCAAGAATGTCGTAAATTTTTACTAGACCATTTTTTGTGAAAGTGGAAAAAGGAAAATATTCTATGAGGAAAAAAAAATCACGATTTAAAAAAAAAAAGTTGCCGTGTGGGGCCGTCTTTAGAATTGTCCCACCCCTCTCCACCCATGGGAGTCGTAAGAGCCGACTGAGGGAATACCGGAGGAGTGGGCAGCAGCATTCCTTCAAGTATTAACAACATCCACTGCGATCGCCAACCCGCCTGCCAAGCGTGGCGATTACGGCACTATCCCCCACTCTTGGGGAGGCCTATGTCCAGCAGTGGACGTTAAAAGGCTGATGGATGGATGGATGGATGGATTAAAAAAAATTGTTCTAATTAAAGCTGATCATGACAAATGCTAAAAAATCACAGCATAAATATACATACTGTACTCTAAAGTATTGAAACGATAGTAGAAAATGAAGTAAATGCGATAGTTTCCGTAAAAGTAATTTTATTTCATAAACTTAACTGTTGGTGTGTTCAAGGCTGTTCCGCATATAATTCCACGCATGTTTCTTATTTGTTCTCACACCGAGGCAAAACCCACAAAGTAAAACTTTTCCATTCGCCTCACTTATGTAGGGCCAAAGTTTATTCATTAGTTGTGAATTTGCTTATGTTGGTATGACGTTAGAAGAGCCAACTTATTAGCGCCTATACTGTTTTCTTCTTGAAGATGATAAGGACGGGCCGTGTTAAGTATAATTTCAGGAAAAAAGATGTTTCAGGAAAAATACCTTTTAGGATATAGGCGAGTACATTCATGTTCCCCTGTTCGCCATAGATTAGCCTTCAGAATAACAAATTGATTAAACACAAAGTGAAAAAAGTGAAATCGAAAATAACAGTCACGAGCAGGATTTGAACCTGCATCTCCTGGATACCGTCCAGATGCTTTGCCAATTCAGCCATCGTGACATGTGTTGCTCCTGACTGCTAATTTCGATAACACATTCATACTTAACGTCCTCCAGGTCGGTATCCAGGAGATGCAGGTTCAAATCCTGCTCGTGACTGTTATTTTAGATTTCACTTTTTTCACTTTGTGTTTAATGTATAGTGTTAAGCATGTCAAATGCCAAAAATATATATAAAAATATCTAAATATAAGAAATTGAGTTTAAATTCACAGAATTTTAGAGGAAATCTCTCAGACATTTTCTGTTATTTTCTTTTATATTTGGGATGTTTGAATACAGTTAGCGTAGGCTAACGAGTGTAGACTCGTAATGGTAGTTGTACGAGCGTACATAAGGGTTGAATCGAAACTAGGACACTTACTTACTTACTTATCATCACGCCATTTCCCTTGCGGGGTAGGCAGAGAGAACAGAGTGCCAAGAGGCTCTATTCTTGCATACATCTCTTGCTTCCTCAACATTCATAACTCTCTTCATACACGCTCGCCGGTTTCGGAGACTCCTGACTCCACCTTCCTTCAATACATGACCAATTTGGTCTAGGTAGGTTAAGTCTCGGTCTCCCCCTGTACCTACATCCTTCCACTTTCGCATTGTATATCTTCTTAGCCAGTCGCTCGTCCGGCATTCTTTCCACATGTCCGAACCATCGGAGCATTCCCTTTCGCATCTTTACACAATACTCTCTTTCATACCTACTCGCTCTTTTACGTCATTGTTACGAATGCGGTCAGTCAGCCTCACTCCACAGATTCTCCGCAGAGATCGCATTTCGACCGCATTGATTTTACTCTCATGCTCCTTTTTACATACCCAACTCTCGCTTCCATATAATAACGTTGGGACAAGCACTGCGTTGTGTATTGCGACACGTGCCTTCTGGCTGAGGTGGTGGCTGCCGAAAAGTTGTCCCAATGCTTCGTTTCACTAGGACACTAGTTACAATTATTTTAATTACGTAAAACATACAAGGTTAGGCACGATTTATGATGTACAAAAATTAGTAAAGAGGACGCACATGTTCAGTCCGGTGGCCCGGGGCCAATAGAATGAGGAGTGGTAGCGGCGCTCGCGACACGTGGCAGCGTACCCCTCCCCGCGCTGGCGCCAGCACGTACAGTAGTAATATTAAAGATCGAGATCGAGTTCGATTCTCAGTCGGAGAAGGCACACACTCTTTTCGACATGATTTTTGTATTTATTCATGGCTTATCTATCACTGAAACGCGCACACCAGAGACTTTCTCGATGATTTATGAAGTCTGCCAACCCGTATTGGATCGGCGTAGTGAACTACGGCCCTTTTCCCACTCTAAAAGGAGACCGTTGCGTAATAGTTGGACAGATAAGGTTTGAAAAAAAAAGGTTTCAGGAGTTTAAAATTAAGTTTGAACCAATAACGCATTTTGTGTGTTGTGTTAATGTTGGAGTAGTAGTTTTGGAGTTCTTCACGGACAATGGACACAAAATGTTTATATATAAAGATTATTTATATATTAGCTTAATTAATCCAACATAGAGGTGCCGTACCACTCACGAGTAATTTCTTCTAAATTATCTATGCATGAAATTATTAACGCCATTTATCGGAGTATTTGCACATAATTCGTATCGTACCTACACCTTATTCTATGAAATGTGAAATGAAAATATACTCTTCAATTTAATTCTATAGAAAACTCAGCATTTCACCTATTAATAAATACTAATATGTTGAAACATGGAGGACACAAGTTCACACCTTCAATCAATCAGGCTATCAAACAATCAGCCTATTACTCAACCAGCTACCTTTTTTTTTCTTGTTAAGGAGGGAAAAAAATGTTCCTAATCGCACACCCCGTCATTCGGGGCAACGAACAGGGTAGTGTGGGGCCTTCACTCACTAAAGAAACCTGGAACTATGTTACATTCCTTCGGTGGTCCGACGGCGGCTTACCCTTTCGGGTACCCTCTACTGAGCAACGCAAAGAGGTTTGAACCCACTAAAGAAACCCTCCGTGTGCTATCTCTCCGCCTTTATTGGCGGGCCACTGCACTATGTTACATTCCTTCGGTGGTAATCAACCAGCTACCTCAATACCAGGTTTATGTATCCAGTTTACTCCAGAAACCTTTCCTAGGAATCCTAGGGCATCAGTCCATTTGGCATTGGCCGTCATACCTACGTTTTGTCTTTCGATGTTTAATAACCTTTTTGCTCCAGCGAAACATAGCTGGCGAGTCGTGGGTGTGTTTTACACCTCTGCCTACCCCTTCGACGAATACAGGCGTGATGCTATGTTTTTTTTATGCTCCAGCGATAATGGTCTTCAAGATAATACAAACAACTTACCCAAAGATTTTTAAAGATCCTTCATTACACAAAATCGTAGTTTAAAAGTAATTATTATGCATCGCCTGTCTCCATTAACCCATGCAAATAACAAAAGTAACTATTAATCTACAATTCACCAACGGTTCTACCCCGAAAATTAGTTTGCGAAGTTTTAATGGAATTTTAATAAAATGAAACAATATAATATTTATTTACGAGCAACCCGTCTACTATGAGGTCTTAGTATTTATAGTGAGCTAAATATTATTATAATATTTTAATTAAAATTATAGCTATATTGGCGCCTTTGGAGTAACAGATGAGATTGTAACTTTTTAGTGTACGACAAAGAAAGTGTCTGTGGGTGTCATTAATTTATATTAATAAATGGAGAGCAGGTTTATTTGTTCGGTTATACTGCAAAAACTACTGAACCGATCGGAATAATACTTATACCATAAGATGCAGCGTGTTTCGGAGAAGATTTTAGTATATGAAATATTGGTGATTACTTATACGAAACCTATATTTTTGATGAGAAACATCTAATGTGGAGGGAAGGTAAAACCTGTTAGCGTGGCTACGCTTATACCTAATAATAGGAATCCTTTCCGAAATTGATTTTTCATCGACAATACTATGACTCGAACCAAGCCGCGGGGAATGTACTAGTTATTTTATAATTGGAACACTTAACAATCTGATCATGAAATATCGTATGACGATTGGTATTAAAAGTTGGTAACCAAGGAGGTGGAATAAAATTAAAAAAAACAATAAAGGATTTCAAGTAATGTATTATTATTTATAAGATTCTGCCTGAAACTTCATCCACATGGACTTCAGAATACATCGCTCTACGACACATTAATATTACTATGCAAAAAGAGCTATCCCAGCTATTTTTCCAGGATTAAAAGTAGTCTTATGTCCCTTGCGATTATAAATACATACACAATTACTTTTTCGAAATAGTCAGTTGTTTCTGTTTGAAATTTGACATTTGAGTTTCGTTTTTTTTTTATTGCTTATGAAAGATGAGCCACGGCCCACCCGATGGTAAGTTATAACCGCCGCTCATAGACTCAGCAATGCTAATAATACTGCATACTGCATTCTTAGTCCGTCACACAAGGATACTAAGTTTTGTTTTTGGATGCAATCAATCATCAAAAAAATTGGAGACGTTCTTAAGGAAGGCCTGGTTAAGAGTACTCGTAACCAACGAGCATGCATGAAAGCGCTGATGAAAGTAGATGAAGCGAAAGATGTGTGCCAGGATCGTATCAAGTGGAGAGAAGTGGTCTCTGCCTACAGCTACGGGAAAAAGGCGTGGTAATATGTATGTATGTATGGAAGTAATAGCAAGTTGCTGTTAGTAATCCCAGCATGAATGGGCCGGCCACTTACAGAAAGAGAACTACTCACAGAAAATCGGCTGATTAACAGATTTCGCACTATTACTGTTGTTTCGTTCTGTGAGTGAAAGCACAAAAGGCGGTAAAATTTTTACCCTGTAATTTTTTTATTCAGTCACAAGTTTTTCAGTTTTTTCTGATTCCAGTCCTGAAGTACGCGAGCAGAAGCTAATGTACGTCAAAGTTATAGGAAAATGGCTGCTAATGGTTAATTTACTATATCATACCTTGCGCATAGTTGGCGGCTGTAAAACTTGAGGATGTGTTTGAAGTTCTCGTTTAATCGAGAATTAATTTGTTGAATAATAGGTACATAGAAGTCACTTGCCGCATAACAGATTTTTGGAGATCCCAACAATGCTCGGAATGTAAACCGTTTCAGTTATAGGTTACCACACTGAGTTCAAAACGATCATTGCCTGTTCCACGTTTGAAATATCAAAAAAAAAATTTTTGGCGGGAACATGAAGATCATGGCGTGGCTCTGTATTATTTTCTTAAACTTTATCCGTCTTATTACAAAACACGGACTAAGTCGCGGTTTAAACCTGAACTAGTTGGTCCAGGTCTAACTTATAAACCATTGACTAAACTTAGTCTTATTACAAAAAATAATTAAACCATGGACTTTCTAGTACTGCGACTTAGGTCTTTCTCAATAATATTGTTCGTTCAGTGCGTCACCATTCACTACGCATGCTTAGAAAGGAACGTGTTTTATAGAAAAAATATTGGCGATTTATTTAGGAACGAAGAAAATAAATAGAAATTAGTATATTTTATATCAGTTATCACTTTTCTTTTGATTACCATTTATTCTGATACATAAATTAATTATGCTGGCACTTTATTACACGATTACCCGGGTCAATCTTTGTGGACGTGAAACGGAATAAAGTTGTTGCGCTAGGATATGTCATAATGACAATAAAACACTAATTTGTGAAACCTTGAACAATAAACAAACAAAACTATTTCATCGCAACATAATTTAGTTAACTTTTCAGCTTTTTTATGTTCGGAATTACTTCTATGTATGTTTGTATTTTCGTAGTACCTAGTACCTATTAATAAATGTCTCAGTTCTCTAACGAGCGAAGTTATATATATGGTACGCAAATTGAAGTAGACCTCTGGAATGCACTGGACCATGCTATTATTTCATAGTATATTAAAATAATACTTAGTACATCATTTAATACTGTTTTATTTTTCTATATATATCATTGCCATTTAAAGTTATTTACCAGGGTGTTACCTAATCACTGTGCAAGACATGCCTATAGGTATGTGAAGAGTTTAATCCTTTCAGTGAAATGAAAGTAACGTATTAGGAAAACAAAGAAGAAAGATAAATGCCTATTTATTTAGGTTCTACAATATTCAAATCACATACACTAAAGTTATGCAATATTATGCAACTTGTAGAAGCTAAAAAGGTCCTACCTCAGCCAACCAACATTTGGCTGCTGCAGCACTGATTTTCAGGTATAGGTACCCATTCGAGCATGATTCGACTGCCACAATACAATGCTTTACCGTTATATTAACTAGAGAGATAGAATTAATTGATAAGACAAGAAAAATAGATGTAAAATTGTATTTATCCTAATATAAATTCACTCATTATATAAAATATAAATTTGATGCTTGCTAGAGATTGCTAGCTGATTCTCATCTATGTGTCTTTAGTGTCCACCATTGGATTTTTTATTCAAATGTGATAGTTGTTATGTAGAAGGTATAGGTATAATGTCATATTGCATTGTTGTATTTTATTACTTCACTCTGTTTGTCCTTTGGCAAAGTCCTGCCCCACCTTTTCCATTTTGTATCTTCTTTTATGTACAAAGGTAAATCACAAAAGATGTGCGCCAACTAATTGTTTTTCAATACATTTCACAACACATACACAATTTGGATGTTATCTTGATTGAATCCAATTCTACAGGAGATAATTCTGTAACTAAGAATTTATGTGTAGGTAGGTATATTGGCTCGGCATGGTATTTCTGAGAGATTGGCCACTTAAATATCTTTCACATAAATTAAATCAAACATATTATTATTCACTTTTCACATAAAAAGCATAAAATCATAATTTAATCTTAACCATAACTTCCAATAAAAATATTTGACATTACTTTGACATTTAGACTTAGACCAGCCTAAACTACTTAAACTAGGTTTCCCGGTAGTTTATCTTTTAGTACATGGTTTAACGCTTAAAACTGATTTTGTAATAAGAATTTTGTTAAACCGTGGTCTAAAGATGATAAAGACCTGGTTTAGGAGTTAGACTATGTTTTGTAATAAGGCGGAATAAATTTATGTTATTTTAATTATTAATGTGTAAAAGTGGTGGTCTTTTGCTTATTAACTATGTGTTTACGTGCATATAAGTGTTGGCAAGTGATACAATGCGTCAAAACATGTTTTTTCAAGTTGCCTCCAAAGCTCCATAGAAGCTTCAGTTAAGTCGCCACCGCTTTGCTGTAGCGTGACTTTGACTTGACTATGACTAATTTTATATGACTTTGACTTTGATTTAAACTTACCTGTGAAGAAGAACGCTAAATAAGTCATTGGCAAATGCTCAAACCGAGTAGCCATTATTAAAAAAAAAATACATTGAATTTTTTTTTTATTGCATGTAGTTGCAGACGAGCCACAGCCCATCTGATGGTAAATGGTAACCGTCGCTCATGGACTCAACTATACCGAGAGTATTGTCAAGCCGCTGCTCACCGTTTCATTTCACCAATATGAAATAAAATTATAAACGTCTATCTCCTGCTACAGTCAAAACGCAACGATGTGCTTCATGGCCGGTCACACGGGAGATGGTGGTACCAACCCGCTAGGGCCAGTGAGTACTCCCACTTGGTACCCAGCCCTACCACCAGTCATGCAATGGATGATAATTGTTTCCTTCCCTTAGTCGCCTCATACGACACCCGTGGGAAAGAATGGGGTTGTTGACACTTGTATTCTTAGTCCGTCACCACACGGACAGATTATTATATAATTTTCTTGATTATAATTCCGTTACAATACTTACCTGCATTTGGCTGTATTTTTTTGGTCATATCTCTAAGTTCCGATATAGATGCGAGATAAAATATATACATTGATCTATAAATTAAGGATATAGCAATTGTGTTTAGAAATCGTGGCAAAAGTTGTATATATATCTTACTTAAATGTATACCATTAATTTCGCGGTAATTTTATAAAATTGTAACAACATATAACTGCGCGCGGGAGTCTAATGATACCATTCAGAAAGAACGAGAGAAAAAGAAACTTTCAATGAGTTTTTTAAAAGAGATTTTAGTATTATTAGGCATGTTGACACGTCGCGGACGTTGCGGCTGGTCGCGCGTCGAAACACACTAAAATAAATCCGTCTTATTACAAAACACGGACTAAATCGCGGTTTAAACCGGACTAGTTGGGCCACGTCTAACTTATAAACCATTGTCTAAGCTTAGTCTTATTACAAAAAATAATTAAACCATGGACTTCCTAGTACCGTGGTTTAGGTCTTTCTAAATAATATTGTTCGTTCAGTGTGTCACCATTCATTACGTACGCTGAGAAAGGAACGTGTTTTATAGAAAAAATATTGGTGATTTGTTTAGAAACGAAGTAAATTAATAGAAATTAGTATATTTTATATCAGTTAACACTTTTCTTTTGATTACCATTTATTCTGATAAATAAATAAATTATTCTGGTACTTTATTACACGAATACCCGGGTAAATCTTTGTGGACGTAAAACGGAATATAGTTGTCGAGCTAGTATGTGTCATAATGACAATAAAACATGAATTTGTGAAACCTTGGGGATTAGGCAGAATCTCAAATCTCACATGTCGATCGTATCGTGATCACTGTGATTGGTTGAGAGATCACCGTGATTGGCCGAGGGATTATTGCGACATCACCAGAATCTCATATCTCACATGTCGATCGTATCGTGATCACTGTGATTGGTTGAGAGATCACCGTGATTGGCCGAGGGATTATTGCGACACCACGCGTTGGTTGCTCAACCAATCACAGTGATCACGATACGATCGACATGTGAGATATGTGATTCTGCCTAACCCCCCTTTTTTTTTTATTTATTTTAGGTGGGCAAAAATTTCCTACCGCACACCCCGCTGCCCGGGGAGACAACGGGGTGAATGGGGCTCTCACCCACTAAAAACCCACCGTGCGCCTCCACCCGCCCTTGCTACGGCGGATCACGGGTACCGCGTCGTTACGACCGCGATCCGCAGGCGGCAGCCCCTACGGGCACCCTCTCTTGAGCGACGCCTCGCGCACTTGGGCGTCGCACCTTCGCGGTAGGCTTCCGCGGACGGCAGGGTACTTGCCTAACCCCCCTTGAACAATTAACAAACAAAACTATTTCATCGCAAAATAATTTAGTTAACTTTTCAGCTTTTATAAGGTTCGGAATTACTTCTATGTATGTTTCTGTTTTCGTAGTACCTACCTACTAATAAATATCTCAGTTCTCTAATGAGCGAAGAAAATATGGTACGCAATAACGCAAATTGTAATAGACCCCTGGAGGATAGAGTTTATGTTCCTTGTTTGGAATGCACTGGACCATGCTATTATTTCATAGGGAATTATTATTACTTACTTTTAACCTCAGGATACAATATGAATCTTATTAAATTAATATTAAACAAAACTTTGTTTTGAATATCTAACACTGAATACCATGGAGACATTTTTGTATAAATATAATTGTGAGGCTAAAACTTTATTATTAGATATTAAAATAATAGTGCATCATTTAAAACTGCCATTTAAATTTATTTAATAAATAATATGAATTTAAAGAAAGGAAATTATAATTATGATGCATTTGAATTGAAAATGAAGCAATGATTAATATGAAGGTGGAGTACTAGTATAATAATATATAGTATGGTATTACTGTATGGCAAAAAAAGATAATGAACCAGAATTTTATTTATCCTAATACAAATTCACTCATTATATAACATATAAACTTTAATATCTTGAGACTGCTAGCTGATTTTCATCTATTTGTCTTTATTGTCCACCATTGGATTTCTATTCAAATGTGATAGTTGTTATGTAGTAGGTATATAATGTCTTAATGCATTGTTGTATTTTATTTCTCCTCTCTGTTTGTCCTTTGGCAAAGTCCTCCCCAACCTTTTCCATTTTGTATCATCTTTTATGTACAAAGCTAAATGACAAAATATGTGTGCCAACTAATTGTATTTCAATAAATTTCACAACACATATACAATTTGGACGTTATCTTGATTGAATCCAATTCTACAGGAGATAATTATGTAACTAAAAGAATTTATGCGTAGGTAGGTATATTGGCTCGGCATGGTATTTCTGAGAGAGCGGCCACTTAAATATCTTTCACATAAATTAAATCAAACATATTATTATTCACTTTTCACATAAAAAAACATAAAATCAATAATTTAATATTACTGTCCCTGATCATAACTTCCAATAAAATAATTTGACATTACTTTGACATTTAGACTTCCATCCATCCATCCATCAGCCTTTTAAAGTCCACTGCTGGACACAGGCCTCCCCGAGAATGGGGGATAGTGCCGTAATCGCCACGCTTGGCAGGCGGGTTGGCGATCGCAGTGGATGTTGTTAATACTCGAAGGAGTGCTGCTGCCCACTCCCCCGATATTCCCTCAGTCGGCTCTTATGACTCCCATGGGTGGAGAGGGGTGGAACAATTCTAAAGCCGGCCCCACACGGCACATTTAGACTTAGACCAGCTTAAACTACTTAAACTAGGCTTCCCGGTAGTTTATCTTTTAGTACATGGTTTAACGCTTAAAACTGATTTTGTAATAAGAATTTTGTTAAACCGTGGTCTAAAGATGATATAGACCTGGTTTAAAAGTTAGACTATGTTTTGTAATAAGGCGGAAGCGGCGGTGCAGGAAAGGGCTATCTGTGTTCATCACACAAATAATTTTCCTGAGTTGGAATCGAACCTAAGACCTCGTGCACGGAAGTCGGTTACACTACCGACTACGCCACGAGGCCCATCTAAATAATAATGTTCAGACACAGCCGAATTAAACTTTTGTAATAGTATACTTTGATGTAGACTACAGCACCCTGAACTTAATTTAAAGGTTAGTCACGTGACACTGAACAATTTACAAATGTTTCAACGATTTATCTAAGCTAAGTATTACGAGTAAATTACTTGAATTGACTAATTTGTTGTACACAGAGAGAATTAGATATTGTGGTTTAGATTATTGCTATGTCTAGCAGTGGACTAAGATAAACGGAATGATTGATACTTTATAGATTGACAAAATTAATTATTGATATACTAGCAAAAAGCTGTGCTTTAGGAGGGCTCGCGAAGTTTTCTGCTTATAATATTTTTTGACATATGGTGTTAGGAATACAATCAAATTCTAATTAATAAAAATTGTTATATTTTTTATGTGTACAAAATACTATGTTTTATGATAGATAACAAATTTAGGAATAAATTTTAATTACTATATTAAAGCCCAAATCTGAAAGTGTGATAGTTTCTCAGTAAAGTGTACCACAAAAATGCATGGATTGTGGGATAGAGATAGATATTATTTTACGAACACAAAGTGCGAATATATACAAAAATAATAGTCATGAGCAGGATTTAAGCCTGGTAAATTACTAGAATTGACTAATTTGTTGTACACAAAGAGAATTAGACTTTGTGGTTTGAATTGAGAGAGACCTATGTCTAGCAGTGGACTAAGATAGACGGAATGATTGATTGATTAATTTACGAAAGCAAAGTTATGTACGAAAATAATAGTCACAAATAGGATTTGAACCTGGATCTCCTGAAAAACCGTCGCAAATGCTTTACCAATTCAACAATCGTAACAACTGCTCAGGACTACGAATTTCGATACTACATTTCTTCTTAATGTCTTGGGTGACGCCTACGCCATTTGGTGGATATATTTGCATACATTACTCCGACCAGGTAAGTTGAATTATTATTACAATTAAGAATCATACCAAATAATGACGAAGCCCTATAAATATTTCGATATTTTTGTATATTTTAAGCACTTGACATGCTAATTATCAAAATTATTATTTTATATTTAAAACATTTCTTTTGTTTTGAACTGATAGAAATACTTATTATTATTTCTTTGATTTGTTTAATTATAAATCTCGGTAAACTCTGCTTATGGACTTTAGTAGATAAAGATTTTTAACAGAACGTTCAGGAAAGGAACGAAGGCAGAGCTTTCTTCTACAGATCAAAACACATTAAGATATTTGATTTCGTGTCCATATTCACAGTAGAAGGAGCCGCGCTATAGTAGACTATGAAGTGAAATGGGTTGCGAAATATCGCATAACATATACTTAACTTTACTCAGACGCAAAAAGAACCACTTAAATATTTAAAAAAAAAGTATAAAATTTATCGCCTTTAGAGTATTCATGGTCACAGGCGGAAACGTATTCGAAACGTCAGGATAGAAGAAAATCAAGTATACACGATAGATTCCTTAAAGGGTGAGATTTTTCATTATGAATTTATCTGACTAAGATTACAAGTGTCACCACCCCATTCTTTCCCACAGGTGCCGTATAAGTAAGTAAGCGATTATCACCCATTGCATTACTGGTGGTAGGGTTGGGTACCAAGTAGAAGTGCTCACTTGCTACCGAGCCCGAGCGGGTTGGTACCACCATAACCCGTGTGAGCGGTTAAGAAGCGCATCGGTGTATTTTGGTCATAGCAGGAGATAGCCGTTAATTCTTTTATTTCATATCTGTGAAATGAAATGGTGAGCAGCGGCTTGACAATACTCTCGGTATAGTTGAGTCGAGGGACTCAACTGAGGAGTGATGGTTCAAATTTACTATCAGGTGGGCCGCGGCTCCTCTGCACCAAATGCAATAAAAAAGAGAACCATTCACGTAAATATCAGAAAGCATTAAGATATAATAATTTTTACCAAACCAAAACGACTGTCTTACATTTAAAAGTATTAGAAGTATATTAAAATGATATATTATCTATTAATTATAGATATATTATCTTTTTATTACATGACATTGTTTTAAGGAAATTAGAAATATAATATGAGAAAGTAGAACAAAATATACATTGTGCCTTAAGGTCGACGATTCAGAGCGAAGAAAACCTTCAAACATTTTTATTTAAGCTCAATACTAAATGTGACAAATTAGGTGGTGGTCGGTTAAGTAGTTACAGCGGCAATTGGTAACAAACAAACAAACTCACTTTCACATTTAGTATATTAGTAAGGATAAGCTTATTACTTATGTATAATATCGGTTAAGTAGTTTCAAAGTTTGTTAAAATACATGAGAATTCCCCTTGAATATTCAATTATTACGGTTACTTAAGTTTTGAATACAGCACAGCAATGAAAATATGAATAGAGTTAAATTAATTCTTCAGATATAAAGGTTTTATATTATAATAATATAAAAATATTAGCCTAACTTGCCAGAGGCTTTCATTGTGAAGTACTTTTTTGTTGTACGTAAAAAAAATGTTTCAACCACAAAAAGTTCGCAATATAAATTTGTAAGTATATCCACAGGTAGTATAAAGTAATGCCTGTTTGTATGCTTCTCCTAAACCAAGCAACGGATTTTAAAATCGTTTTCATTATCTTTTAAATTTTTCCGGCAAGTTTTACACGGGCAACAAACTTTTACTTAATTTGGGAAAGTTAAATAACATTGTATATGCTTAAACTACATATAATGTGCTTATTAATTGATTAATACAATAACGACAACATTTTCCACAGATTAGAAAGTAAAAAAATCTTAACATAACATAGCGTCACGCCTGTATTCCCCGAATGGGTAGGCAGAGGTGTATTACACACCCACGTTTCGCCAGCTATGTTTCATAGTAGTAGTCCAACGTAATAGGGGGCGAGCCTATTACCATCTACCGGGCACATTTCCAAACTCCAGGCTGCTACTGAGAATTTTTCTTTTTACAAAAAAGCACAATGGCACTGCCCGACCAGGGGATTGAACCCGAAACCTCAGGATTAGCAGTCACTCACACCACCGCTACACCACAGAGGCTGTTAAAAAATATATTTTTTTAAGTAGGGTTAATAAATGTTTTTTTAATCAAGTTAATAAGCGGCATACCTTCATTAAAATACATACTATATAATACTGTAAATACAGAGTAAGTACTACAACTCAAAATCCTAAAGATTTTTTTTAAAGTTGCATTAGTCAACTGGATCCATGCAAAACGAGAACGCGTCACTAGTTAAAAAAGGACATGGGAAACCTTTTTATCCCGGAAAAAATAATGGATCAATTCTTTTCGTGGCGTAGTCGGTAGTGTAACCGACTTCCGTGCACGAGGTCGTGGGTTCGATTCTCACTCAGGACAATTATTTGTGTGATGAACACAGATATTTGTACTGCGTCTGGGTGTTTTCTATATATTAAATATATGTATGTACTTACAAAAAAAAAGTAATATATGTATTATATCCGTAATCTGGTACCCACAACAGAGGCGTTAAGCTTAGTTTCGGACCAGAGGACGTTGTGTGAAATATCCGTGAATATATTTTTTTTCAACTCTTTTTCCTACTATTGGGCATGGGTCTCATCTTATGTCAGAAGGGTTAGGCCATAGTCTACCACGCTGATCCAGTGCGGGTTGGCAGACTTCACAAGCCGTCTAGAAAATCTCTCAGATGTGCAGGTTTCCTCACAATATTTTCCTTCACCGAGCAGTGATACATTGTAAACAAATACACCCATATAATTTCGATACATAAATCTCGAAAATTCAGAGGTGTGTGCACTAAGAGGTTTGAACGTTTTTTTCTTGATTTTTTTTTTTGTTAATTCGGGAAAAAATGTTCCTAACCGCATACCTCGTCGTTCGGGGCAACGTACAGGGTAGTATGGGGCCTTCACCCACTAAAGAAACCCGCCGTGTACCGTCTCTCCGCCTTTATTGGCGGGTCACTGGAACTATGATACATTCCTTCGGTGGTCCGCCGGCGGCTTACCCTTTCGGGTCCCCTCTACTGAGCGACGCAAAGAGGTTTGAACCTTGGACTCGGAATCGAACCCGATACCATTGTCTTCTTGGTTTTACCGCTAAACTATCACTGCTGACTCTATTTTTTTTACATAGAGATAATTAATGTACTGTAGACTGACGTATTTATATTCTGAAGTACAAGTAAAGTCGCGGGCATGAATCTAGTTCTACATGAAATAGATATCCTTTACGTAAAATACAATATTAACAACGTAATATATTATAATGCCGACACATAAGTCGTATACAAGTATACATATGTAGCTACATCACCACGCATGTTGCGTAACCCCTCGGGCAGGATAGCAGATATCGGTGAATTAATCTTAATTTGTATCGAGACTCATGGTATGCAGGAACGTCGGCTGTTGTAATTATATTGTCGTCTGCCCTCTGGGGCCTGTCTAATCGTATTTTATATAGACATCATAATAGATTTCTGTTTTAAAATAAATATGAAACAATTTAATGTGCTTTTTATAAATAAATCACGAACGGTATGGCGGAGTCGTTTAGATACCGACCTCCCGTCCGAATGTTGTGGGTTCGATTCCCACACAGGACAACTCTTTGTTTGATCCACAAATGGTTGTTCTGAGTCTATAATAATAATAATAAAGTTTATTAACACAGCTCACAAATAGCACCAACGAAATTGACATAATCAATTAAATAACATTATTTGCATATAGGTACATTTTGCCTCTTTACCTAGGCAATGCCTACTACTATACCTCAAGAGAGAACCTGGTCTCTGGTCAAGTCTGGGTGTACCAAGGATTATTCCTTAGTCCAGGGTATTGTCTTTAAAACTAAAATCTAAAATTGTATGGAAGTAGACCCATTTTTAAGTTGGTAAAAAAATATATTTAACTGCACGCCCTGTCGTATGGAGCAACGAGAAGGCCATCCACTAAATAATCCTGCTGTGTGCATAGGTGTGAACAGTTACCAAATGAACTCTTCAACTGTATTGGCGGACTACTGCAACTGTGTGATGATACTTCAGTTGAAATTATTTTTATTGATATTATTTTCATCATCTGTAACTCTCGTACTGCCTCTCCTCTCAGTGAGAGGAATTCAGGCCGTACCCAATGCGGATTGGCAGTATTTACAAGCTCTTTAAAATGAAAATGTCACGGTAATACACATTTTCTGACGATATTTTTCTACACCAAGCAGTGACAATACGAAAAAGTTATGGAAATATTTTCGAAACATTGGCTAAACTTAAGATCATCAAAATAATGTACTAAAAAAACTGCAGATCTTCACACTTACACCAGACACTGAATATACAATTAAAATGTATTACATAGTTGGGAAACGAGTTACTAATAGTAATTTATCTGAAATCAAAATATTATATTTCCAATCGACATTTTTGTAATTACAACCACCGTTTATGATGCTGATGGACGCGTAGCGTAGCCTCGTCGTAGGCTTTTGCTACAATTTCGTAGCTAGTAATCTACAAGTATATAACTTTAATTTAAACACTCTTATCTCTCTAGAACTATCAGTCTTATTTCAAAAATACTTTTTCCATTTTAGAGCACAATTTTTGAGAAAGGTTAATTCATAGTATAATTTTTGGGAAAGGTTATTTCATAATGTGAAAGCGTGTGAAAGCATAACAAACAAACTCGTTTTCGCATGTATAATATTAAGTAAGATTGCCGAAGTGTCGCAGCACATTCTACTTGTAAATATAAGTAAACTATTTAACATAACTTACTTACTTATCGTCACGCCATTTTCCTTGCGGGGTAGGCAGAGAGAACAGAGTGCCAAAAGGCTCTATTCTTGCATACATCGCTCGCTTCCTCAACATTCATAATTTTCTTCATACACGCTCACCGGTTTCGGAGATTCCTGACTCCTTCCTTCCATACATGACCGATTTGGTCTAGGTAAGTGAGTCTCGGTCTCTCCCTGTACCTACATCTTTCCATTATCGCGTTGTATATATATGTATATATATAAGAAGATTCTTAACCAGTCGCTCGTTCGGCATTCTTTCCACATGTCCGAACCATCGGAGCTTTCCCTTTCGCATCTTTACACCAATACTCTCTTTCATACCTACTCGCTTTCTTATTACGTTTAACATAACACTGAATTATAAATGCTACTGTAAAATCATCAAACTCATTGTATAAACAGCTTGCTTTGCTTTTAAATATACTACAAGACTTTATATTACGTACATAGAAATCATTATAATTACAAAATAGAAAAGCCGTAGTGTACATTTCTAATTTCCTAGCCGAATTACTAACGTATAGGAATTAGATATCTCTAACCTTATGTCACGTGATTTAGACACATGGGAGACTGAGGTACCGACTCGCTCAAGCCCGATAACAAGTGAGTACTCTCACTTAGTATCCAGCCCTACCACCAGTAATGCAATGGTGACAATTGCTTACTTGCCTTAGTCGCCTCGTACGACACCCGTGGAAAAGAATTAGGTGGTATATTTTTATTTATTTGGAAAAGCTATTTAAGTACAGAACTTAGCGACGCAATGCATTTAAATACGAAGGCTTATTCTGCAAATTTTACTTTAAATTTTGTTCCTGAATCATGGCAGGTAAAGCTGAGCTACGTCCGAAGTATGAATTGCTACACTCGAAGGTTTACGACCTCATTTCTAAGGGAATAATTGTAACTAATCGGTGAATACAGCGTCAACAATGTACTCTGTAAACAACATATCAGCTTTGTACATCTACCATCTAAATCCACCCGTGACGATGAATGCTGTAAAGTATTTGAAACGTTGGGATAGCATAAAAATCAAGTAAACGCAATAGATTCCATAAACGTAGTTTTATTTCAAAAGCATAGACTATATTCCAAAAAAGCTGTCCTACGGTAATTATCATTTTTTTCAAAATAAAAAGTATCTTATATGTTAGTCCAGTATCTCATCTATCTCTCTACTAAATCTCCTCTAAAGACGTTTAGTCGTTTATGCATGGTTTACGGACAAACATCCAAACATTTTCACTAATTTTTGCATTAAATAGGTTAGATAGTTTTGTTTCTTAAAAGATAAAAATATTAACTAATCTTAATATTTCAATTGGTATTGATTTGTACTTAGTTTAACATCCTAGCTTAAAATTAACAAATTGTAGTCTAGCAATTTAAAACTGAATATAATTATTATTTATCTGTCTCTGGATGAATATTTGAGGTAACGATTTCATCTATGTGTAATTTATTTATTTTCTATTTTTGTGTGGAATACTAATTTTTTTTGCTAAATATAAGCAACTAACTCTTGTATCCCAGGTAACCAAAATAGTAGCGAATACCAGTTTGTTTAAATCTAATCAAGAGCTAATAAAACAAAAAAAAAACATCAAAATCCGTTCCGTTAATTTTTGATTGATGTGCACACAAACAGACATAAATTCTAAAAAGAGATGTTATGTACTTAGACGCCTTACAGACATTATTTTTCAAATATCTTAAATGTACGTTACAGCTCTTTTACTGCTTTATGATAATAAAGATTAGCATAGATTATAATAGGTAATATATCACAGAGCTATTAACATATCAAAACGCAAAGTGGTTTCGAGGTCGTTATAAAACTTGCTCCTAATTTGGTCTAGATACTGCCTGGGGGTAGACTATACGATTACGTACAACCTCCCTCGCTTGCAAATCGCTAGTCATTCGACATACTATTAATTACTTTTCGCGATAAAGAAAAACCCTCTCTATTTTAAACGATTCTACATGATTACGCAACGTTATTATAAAACTTATCAAATTAAGATTTCAGTCTAATTTTTATGCTTTGTTCAAATTTTACATTTTAAATCAAAATACATTTTTATTAAAATATTAGTAAATATTTAATTACTAGTTCGATAAAAGCTAGAATTTTTAAGGTGTTTATCAAAATAGATTTAACATTAATTGCACATAGTTTTTTAGTAATCTACTAAGGATTTCAGAGCCACGTAAGAGGATTTATTATTAAAATACGTCAATAAAGTTTTAATAGAAGTAAAAAATATTATTTTCGTTATTTTTACGTTATTCAGCCCCTGCCTAGTAATATTAATTCCTAGCCTCAATTTTAATGCAAAAATAAACTTACCTGCTTATAATACACCAACACAGACCAAAGTTAAACAAGATTGCAAATAAATTACCAAATGCTAATTAATCACTAGCAATTTTTTTTAGTTAAAAACACTCACAAACATTTTTTTATTTGTACACAAATACATACACACTACACACACAAACACGACAGTTTACGAAAGTCGCCTTTTTTTTAAATGAGGCACAGGAGACGTTCGTACAGTGAGCCTGAAGGCGGTACACTGGCTGAATAACATGAAGTTCGCCGTCAAAGTAGCGTTATCCCTTTCCCGCGCGAAAGAACTCTCAGGGGTTGAAGAATTTTACAATTAAAAATCGTTAATAAACACGATTACATTTTACACAGTAATAAGACGGCTGTAAGGATTCGATACATAAACATACGAAGCAATATATTTTTACAAAAATATTGTGAGATTTCTCTGTGGTTTTGTCACTTATTTTTTTGTTTTTTACGCGTGGAAATCCTTTATGGATACCCGTCCGCCGGGCAGACGGAGGGAATATGCCGGAGTCCCAGTGGAACTGGTCTACCTGCTAAGCCCACGTGGTGTTCCTTCAGACCTCCTTTAGCCAGGGGTGAGGTATACGCTCTACGCATGAGTTCCTCCACTCTAGTAGGTATGGGCCTCCATTTCTGGTGGCCCCATCTGTTTTGGAGGGTCAAGCCCTCCCTCATCGAGAGGCGTTCACGGAACACGTGCGCCACCGTCTCGGGCCTGCTTCTGCTAGGGTGACAGGCTGCCCTAAGCCCGTCACCCTCAGGCCAGCGCCTATGGGGGCCGGAGAAAACCTACACTATTAAAAAGCTGTAACAAAGCTATATTTGTACATTTAAGATATTTGAGAAAAAATGAATGTATTAGGATATTTAGGTGCCTCTCAACACAAAACATATTCAAAGTACAAATTATTTGTGAATGAGGAAAATGAGAACTTTGGTGCGAGCGAAAAACCTGCGTCCCTTCCAATCCGGGGAAGTCCTCTAAGCCACTGAGCTACCGCACTGACCTTCGGCCATACCATATCTCCTCATCACATTTGTCTTTACGACCAGGCTTTTTTGGTTCCCGCTCGCACTAAAGTTTTATTTTTCCTCAATCACAAATAATTTGTACTTTAAAGTAGCTGAGCATGTCAAGTGCTAAAATATATATCAAAATGTACAAAACATATACTTTTTTGAATTTTTTCTTTTCGGTTTGTTTGTTTGTTTGTTTCTTCAGGCATCACGTAAAAACTACTGAACGGATTTTAATGAAACTTTTTATAGCTCTTGATTGAACCTAAAACCTTTTACCTATCCCGTTAATATATCAGGAACCTGAGATATATCCCAAAAACTAGCTTTTGGCTGCGGTGGAGCCGCTGGCAATAGTACATTGTTACCCTAGGGATGAAAGCAACTACAACTATTGGAGTACTATCTATTGGAACTATTGGAGCCCTCGCTACGCTCGGGCGCCAAACCCCGTCTCGGGACTAAATAAGTCTTTATCCCGAGGTAAACACTGTGCTTTACATTACGAATACGAGGAAACTAAAAATAAAAATCATGAATTAGCTAAATAAAAAATGGGAGACTTTAAATAATTGAATTTGGAATCGCCGTTTTCCCGCCGATTTTGTTTTTTTTTCTGTGGCCTGTCAGCTATTCAACCATAATTTTTCATTTTAATCATTGAAAAAATATAAATCTTCGTTATTTTAAAGATATAGTTGCAACTATATTAAAATAAAGTCATATAAAAACACATTCTTTAATAAATACTTAACTTTATGTTATTTCAATTTTACATCGCGCTGTAATTGACTGGCTGTACAGAAAATAGAACTGTTTTTTTTTTATAATTACTCAGCTGACAGTTGTAAGTAATTCTCCCTAGGGCTGAAAAGTATTACTTTCAACCCGCTCCTCAGGCAACTTCTACTGAGAATTTTTCTTATATTTTATTATACTTTCAGAGTATGAGTAATGAAAAATTATATAAAACCATCGTTAAAACTTTCTGTGTATTCCGTTGCCAAAAAAAAAACAATGAAATGAAATCTATAGGTGCTATTTCTTATCATATACATTTGTGGAACACACAAATAATTACTCAGTTGTCCCGTGACCACGGCTGCTGCAACGCAGTTGAAACGTCGGGTAAAAGGTAGTTAATAATTTCACCTAATTTATACGCGAAAAAAGACCCGTTTATGCTACTTTAAATACACAAATAATTGTCCTGGATTTGGTTCTGCTCCTAGTGGTATATACCAGATATCTGTTAAATTTAGTTCTTGTTAAATTAAATAATAATCATGTTTTACCGTTATATAGTACCTACCTATAATATTATTTCATTTTGAATCCACGAAATGATTATGATGGACAGCTGCTTGATAATATTTTTAGTATAGTGAGTCCATAAGCCACTGTTAGTACTGTATGGCTCGTCTCAAATATTAGTAATAAAACATTATGACAATATAAACGGGTAATAAAGTTTTTTTTTACACATACAACACAGCATAACGCCTGTATTCCCCGAAGGGGTAGGCAAAGGTGTATTACACACCCACGACTCGCCAGCTATGTTTAAGTCCCATATAATAGGGGGCGAGCCTATTGACGTCTACTGGGTACATTTCCAAACTCCGGGCTGCTACTGAGAATTTTTCTTATTTTTTTTTACGAAAAATCTCAATAATACTGGCCGACCCGGGGATCGAATCCAAGACCTCATGATCATCAGTCGCTTACACTACCGCTGCATCACAGAGGCAGTTATGTATATAAAAATGACAATACTGCTGTACTAAGGAATAATCCTAGTATCGCGGGGGACTTTGCAAACATACAATTTCACGGACACAAAGTACACTCAGACTCAGAGGACCTGCCCTATGTGGGAATCGAACCCACAACACTCAGGTGGAAGGCCGGAATCTAAACCATTCTGCCATCGCTACATCTTCTACTTTCATATTATCCTTCTTAGCACAAATTACGCAGTATTTTTTCCTTTTTTTCTTCGTCCAGTGATCGTCCGAAACCCTTTTAGCGATAAGCCTGGGCCTCACCGCCTTTTCATAATCATACATTTCATATAACAAGGACAGTCCAGTGTTTTAACTGAGGGCTGCGGCGACAAAGATACGGAGTTAGTTCTCTAAGCATGTAACAAATATTATGCTTAAATATAATATATTTTTCGTTATTATTAGTTTATTTTAATCATAAGATAATCCTTATTTAATATTATAAATGTGAAAGTGAGCTTGTTTTTCACGCTTTTCCACCGTAATGAACTCCTTAATTAATATGAAATTTTGCATACATTTAGAGAAGAGTCCAGAAAAGGACACCGGGACATTGTTCTAGAATAAATAGAAGCAAGAGTTGCGTATTTATATTATTTCACTAATAATGTCCACCCAGATAGAATCGCGGGCAAAATCTAATCATTGGCTACAAAAGCTAATATTACAATGGCTACCGTTTTACTAAGTCTATATACGCCCATCCAACTATACAATTGCCTTGATGCTAAGTGGTATCTAATACTGACATACTTCACAAGCCATCGAGAAATTCTTTCTATCACGCAGATAATATTTTCCTTCACCGAGCAGTGGCAATTTATCAATATCTTGATTTTTTTATTTATAATCTGTCTATCTTTTAATATGTTTTGGAAGTGAAAACTTCTTATGGCGCGTTGAGCACTTTTTGGGTGAACAAAAATCATGGAACTCACGTCATCGTCTCCGAACGCTCCAATCTTTTTTAGGCGCGTTGAGTACTTTTTGGGTGAACAAAAATCATGAAACTCGAGTCAACGTCACTGAACGATCTGATAGAAGTAAAAAGTAGCTTGTGAATTGTATCGTCGAGCTATAAGTAATAATTATTTTTGGTTTGTAAGTAAGAAGTTTTAATGACCAATTAATTGGACACTTCTATTGGCACTCTCCAATGACTGCCCGGGATGTTTTTTTTATTTATGCCCTGTATTTTGGATATTTATATAAGTGCTCGTTGTGTGAGTGTCCGTTAATCCAATGAATATAAAATAAACACAATTTAAATCGTAGTCAAATATAGCAAACAGTTTGGTTTAATTAAATTCATCGTGCATTTACAAACGTCAATCTGTTTCAGATGAAATACTCTTTCGACGAAACAATTTCAGCTGAAATTGCTTAACGCTAAACCTTTGATATTAATATAAGCTGGTGACCGATGCGCCTCGCTTCACCTAAAAAATCTACCATTTTTAATACGTACAAAATTTCTTATGATTTCCACTTATAGTTCAAAAGATAAACATCACTACCACCAGCGCCACCTATCCGACACTAAAATAACTATGTGCGTCGGAGTGGCCACGTCGCCCTTTAAATGTGTACAAGGTTTCATATAAATTGGGCTAACGGTTCTCGAGTTTTAGGTGAACATACATACACACATACATTCTCTTTTATATACCTATGTACGAGTATATAGATTTTTTTTTGCATTTTACATGCTAAGCTATATAAATTAAAACACAAGTGCGAAAAATTTTAATCGAAAATAACAGTCACGATCAGGATTTTTTGAAATTATTTTTAATCTTTTAATAACATTATTATTAAAATGTGAATGTTTGTAAAGATGTTAGGATGTTTACCGTCAATCGGTCCTAAACGACTGAACCGATTTTGATAAAATTTGTTTGGTAGATGCGACACTGGATTAGCTTATAAGATATCTATATATTTTTGTTTTTATTTCAAGGGGCATTATATTCAATGTATACGCTTCTTCAATCAAATTCCCAAATACTCCGAAACATGCCTTTAAATAAGTTTAAGAAAACAGTAAAAGTCAGACTAATTAGTAAAGGTTACTATACAATTTCGATTATCTGGAAGATAAAACAAAATGTACTGCTAATGCACTCCTTCGAGTATTAACAACATCTACTGCGATTGCTAACCCGCCTGCCAAGCGTGGCGATTACGGCACTATCCCCCATTCTTGGGGAGGCCTATGTCCAGCAGTGGACTTTAAAAGGCTGATGGATGGATGAAAACAAAAAGTCTTTGAACTGCTTCTCATTTTAAAATATTGTTTTAAATAAGCACATACTCCTTCTTATATTATTATATTGTTTTTTTTTCCACAATATTGTGTTCTGGTGAGCACCTACTTTAGTTAAGTGTAGATTTTAAAAAGTGGCTCATGACTTTCTTGCCGGGTTCTTCTCATAAAAAGCCTTACGGAATCCCGCTGGTTGTGGCGATTGCAATCGCGACATTACGGATGCATTTGCCTCAAGTGCTCGTGTTAGTTATTAGTAAGTAACTTTGAAGATTTTAAGTGCTATTTTAATAATCCTATGAGAAAAACAAAGTTATTTTTGAATTTGAATTTTGAATTTGTATCACTCTCACGTCACCAAATCCTATAAAATGGATAGGAAGTGAAGAGAAAGGATAGTAAGGAAATTATAGGGAAGGGGCTTAGCTCCGGCACTCTCACTTACCATATGAAATACACCGCAAAAGTACCTGCGGTTATTTCACGCTAATCTTCTGTGAGAGAGCGGCTCCCCGATGGAACCGGCTCATTAAAGCTGCGCCAAACAAGGTTCTACCACTTCAAATATTGTACTTAAATAAGAAGTTATTAAAAAAATTTAGAACATAGCATAGCATCACGCCTGTATTTCCCGAAGGAGTAGGCAGAGGTGTATTACACACCCACTATTTGCCAGCTGTAAGTCCCACGTTATTACGCCCTGTTGGGCGCGAGCCTATTGCCGTCTACCGGACACATTTCGAAACTCCTGCTGCTGAGAAATTTTATTTTTACGAAAAATTCAATCACATTTCCCAACCCGGGAATCGAACCCGAGACCTCATTATCAGCAGTCGCTCACACTACCGCTGCACTACAGAGGCAGTTAAAAAAACTTGAACTAAGTATGTATACTTCTATACTCTATATCTATACTATTATTATTATTACTATTAACTATTATAAAGCTGTAACAGAGCTGTGTCTGTACATTTAAGATATTTGAGAAAAAAATACTGTAATAGGCTATATATGCGTGTCTAAACACGAAACATTTTTTTTAGAATTTTTGTCTGTTTGTCTGTTTATCTGTTTGTCTGTTTGTTTGTTCGCGCATCACACAAAAACTACAGAACGGATTTTGATGCAACTTTTTTTATTTGAAAGGCCTTAATTAGACTTAAGAACTGGTATACATTTTATCTCGCTACTATATCGGGAACCTGAGATATTAACCGAAAAACTAGAAAATTATTTAAACAAGATTTTTTTTAGAATTTATTTAAAATAACTAGGTACTAGATGGATTTTGTTGCAACTTTTTTTATTTGAAAGGCCTTGATTTGACTTAAAAACTGGTAGACATTTTATCCCGCTACTATATCGGGAACCTGAGATATAACCGAAAAACTAGCTTTTGGCTGCGACGAAGCCGCTGGCAAAGGCTAGTACTATTATAAAGCTGTAACAGAGCTATGTCTGTACATTTAAGATATTTGAGAAAAGATGTCTGTATTAGGCTACATAGGCGTGTCTAAACACAAAACGATTTTTTTTAGATTTTTTGTCTGTTTATCTGTTTGTTTGTTCGCGCATCGCGCATAAACTACTGAACGGATTTTGATGCATTTTTTTTTGTTTGATAGATCTCAATTAGACTTAAAAAGTGGTATACTTTTTATCCGGCTACTATATCGGGAACCTGAGATTCACCCCTACTCTATTTAATAAAACGTGAGAATTTACGTCGTACCAGCCCCATGTTGACGTGAAGTGAGCCAGTCATGGCATATATCATCTCACAATACTGTCTACAGTATTTTATTTTTGTCCCTAACGCTTTCCCCAAGAGGATAATGCATAAAATATTATTGTTCCCGTTTGGAGGTATACTACCAAATTTATTCTCTATTCTTGTTACAAGAGTGAGAAACTATTTTTTTGAAAGAGAGATTTATTACTATTGGAAATCCCGACAATCATCAATGTATATATTTAAAATTACCTTCTTTTACAGTCAATCATGAGGTCTCAGGTTTGATCCCCGGGTCGGGCAATGTAATTGAGCTTTTTCCTAAAAACAAAAAATTCTCAGTAACAGCCCGAAGTTTGGAAATGTGCCCGGTAGACGTCAATAGGCTCGCCCCCTATTACGTGGGACTTAAACATAGCTGGCGAGTCGTGGGTGTGTAATACACCTCTGCCTACCCCTTCGGGGAGTACAGGCGTGATGCTATGTTTACAGTGATACATTACGAGTATATACAGACCATGGGCCGGCAACCTTTTGGCCGCCAAGGGCCACAGGGAGGGCTATATAAAGTAAAGCGGGCCACATTTGTCATATTATATTTTTATTTTATTGATAAATTAATATTTACGTTATAGGTTACTTCTTATTATTTATTATTTAGGTATTTAAATTAATATACTAAAAAAACAATCCCGGGCCGCAAGAGGGCAGCTCGCGGGCCGCATGTGGTTCGCGAGCCGCGTGTTGCTGACCGCTGATATAGACCATCATAGCTTAAACTTTATTATGATTATTTGGAGTATCATTTTTGTTATAACTAATTTTCTCTCTATCTTTATTTTAGCACTTGAGATGCTCAGTTCCTTTAAAGAACAAGTTATTTGTGAAAGTGGAAAAAGGGAACTTTACTGCAAGCAGGATTCAAACCTCCGTCCCATCCAAACAAATGCGAAGTGGGGATTTGTAATCGTCGTTGGGCGACTGCAATAGCTTAGTGGTCTAGAGCACTTCCCCGGTTTGGATGGGACACAGGTTCGAATCCTACTTGCAGTAAAGTTCCTTTTTCCCCTTTCACAAATAACTTGTTCTTTAATTTTCTCTACTTAGGATGAGAAGGCCTTAGGTTATAGTACCTGTCCTAAAGCTCGAAAGCGGGTTCGCAAGCCGTCGAATAAATCTCTTAGGCACGCAAATTCTCTCGTAATATGATAATTCATCATGAGAAGTCTTTTTCAAAAGGGTTTTTAACCCCTCGCATGACAAACGCGGTACAAAATCGGATCCGGACGTTTTAAGGATGATTATTTTTCATTTGAAAAAAATATAAGTATATTTTGTTTAGTGCACTCGGTCCCAATTCCACAATCTCAATTATTTTCAACTAGCCTTTGCCTGCGGCTCCGACGCAGCCAAAAGCTTGTTTTTAAATCAAGTTCCCGATATAGTAGCAGAATAAAATATATACCAGTTTTTAAATCTAATCAAAAGCAGTCAAACAAAAAAATATTATCAAATTTTAATTGCGTGATGCCCGAAGGAACAGACAGATAAAAATTATAGTGTTTAGAGACTGTCGGATATATCTATATATACTACTAGCCTTTGCGCCGCGGCTTCGCCGCAGCCAAAAGCTAGTTTTTCGGTTATATCTCAAGTTCCCGATATAGTAACGGGATAAAATGTATACCAGTTTTTAAGTCTAATCAAGGTCTTTTATTTAAAAAAATTTTCATCAAAATCCGTCTAGTACTTTTTTTAAATATATTCTATAAAAATCTAGTTTAAACAATTTTCTAGATTTTCAGTTATATCTCAGGTTCTCGATATAGTAGCGGGATAAAATGTATACCAGTTTTTAAGTCTAATCAAGACCTTTCACAAAAAATTAACATTAAAATGCGTTCAGTAGTTTTTGTGTGATGCGCAAACAAAGAAACAGATAAACAGACAAACAGACAAAAATTCTAAAAAAAATTGTTTTGTGTTTAGACACGCCTATATAGCCTATTACAGTCATTTTTTTCTCAAATATCTTAAATGTACAGACACAGCTCTGTTACAGTATCGGGAACCTGAGATATAACTGAAAAACTAGAAAATTATTTTAACTAGATATTTTTTTAGAATTTTTTTAAAAGAACTACTAGATGGATTTTGATGCAACTTTTTTTGTTTGAAAGGCCTTGATCTGACTTCAAAACTGGTATATATTTTATCCCGCTACCATATCGGGAACCTGAGATATAACCAAAAAAACTAGCTTTTGGCTGCGGCGAAGCCGCTGGCAAAGGCTTAGTAGTATTATAAAGCTGTAACAGAGCTGTGTCTGTGTGTACATTTAATATATTTGAGAAAAAATACTGTAATAGGCTATATAGGCGTGTCTAAATACAAAACAATTTTTTTAGAATTTTGTCTGTTTGTCTGTTTGTTTGTTCGCGCATCACGCAAAAAGTACTGGACGGATTTTGATGCAACTTTTTTATTTAATAGTTCTTGATTAGACTTAAAAACTGGTATACATTTTATCCCGCTACTATATCGGAAACTTGAGATATAACCCAAAAACTAGCTTTTGGCTGCGGCTAAGCCGCGGGCAAAAGCTAGTCAGTTACTAAAAATGTTTAAATTATAATAATTATTAGCACAACAAAATAATCACCAGAAACTTTACACATTCGGTCGTTACAGCAAAAGCCAAACTCACGCTACGAATAGTTAGTGCGTAATATTAGCTAATAAAAACCTTAGTAGACCCCTGAAAGGAAGCTCAGAAATATCAGCAGTTGTGTTATCTACCGAACATTGTGCGAGTCAGAACTGTTGCGGATGTGAGTTATGTCATTTCCAGTATGTATCGTATACTACTTTTTTACTTTTAGTATTGACTTTCGCAAGTGATAAGTTAGTGTAAGCGGAGTATTGAGACATATTCGCGGCAACCATCACCTCAGCCAGAAGGCACGTGTCGCAATGCACAACGCAGTGCTTCTTCCAACGTTATTATATGGAAGCGAGAGTTGGGTATACAAAAAGGAGTAGGTATGAGAGTAAAATCAATGTGGTCGAAAAGCGATGTCTACGGAGAATTTGTGGAGTGATGCTAACTGACCGCATTCGTAACGACGACGTAAAAGAGCGAGTAGGTATGAAAGAGAGTATTGGTGTAAAGATGCGAAAGGGAATGCTCTGATGGTTCGGACATGTTCAAAGAATGCCGGACGTGTGACGGATTAAGAAGATATACAATGAGAAAGTGGAAGGATGTAGATACAGCCGGAGACCGAGACTCACCTACCTAAACCAAATTGGTCATGTATTGAAGGAAGGTGGAGTCAGGAGTATCCGAAACCGGCGAGTGTGTATGAAGAGAATTATGAATGTTGAGGAAGCGAGCGATGTATGCAAGAATAGAGTCTTTTGGCGCTCTTTTTTTCTGTTTTTTATTTTTTGTCTTGTAGATGGTGGAAACATCGTTTTTCTTTTTTTCTTCAAATATTGTTCGTGCCTTATATAATTCTTGGTAAGCGTATCGTTATCCATAGACGAATTAAAACTATTTAGATATTTTTATATATATTTTTAGCATTTGACATGCGAAGACTGTTATTTTCGATTTCACATTTTTCACTTTGTGTTTAACGAATTAAAACTGTTATTGTTTTATTGTTTGACATTATACTTCCTAGTTACGAGGCTTTTTTCAACAGATGGCGTTAAAAACAATTAAATAAATTAGCGTAGTGATGTCGCCACGGCTACGGCTGGTTTTACCCTTATTAACATTAGATGTTTTCACATAAAAACTTGCTTTGAACAGGTACAGTACTTCACAATACCTACTCTTAGTATAATAAAGTCCTTGAGGTGACCACATACCATATTATAAGGTGGGCTGGGACTCATCTGCGTCCATAAGCAATAAAAAAAGCCTCTTGTAATAGTGATAAAGTCCAGGCGAGTTGTTCAAATACATATACATATTGAGACAAAAATAAATCCTCTTGGTTCTGAATTCCGACATAGCACACACCAAACGTAACAGACCACGACACACGCCGGGTCAAGAGCTTATTGCGAGAGTTCTGCGTGCGACCCTCAGTTAGTCGTAAAGATGATCGAGGCTCAAGTGATATCGAGAGTACTTGGACCCGCCTGAGATAAGTACCTAATCAAAGATCCCTGCATCCTGACTACGTATATTTATTATCAAGTGCTTTAGTACCCAGTATTTACATCTTTTCCCAATGCAAACCAACCTAATAATACGTTTATTCAGTGATAGAGCCTTGCTTATCCCAGTATGAATGGGCTGGCTCGATAGGGGAAGTACCACCCTCTCACAGAAGATCAGCGTGTATCAATGGTAGGTACTCCTACCGTAATCCACCTCCTACCCGTTTCCTTGGAGATGGCGACGCGCGAGTTATGCCTATGGTGTTGCTAGCGTCTATAGGCTAGGGTAGGCTAGGTAACCGCTTACCATCAGGTGAGCCGTATACATCTTTGCCATCCACGTAGTATATAAAAAAGCATACCTAACTGCAGACCTGTTCATGGATTCAGCGATACCAGAACCATAAACAGATTGCCTATAACGTAAAAAAGTGCTCTTCTCAAAACCTCATTTAAAAAACGGACGTATCATAGCGCAGAGAATACAACACAGAAAAAAGTTCAATCGTTATCCATTTTTTGTTGGTTAACGCGGGAAAAAAATGCACCTAACCGCACACCTCGTCGTTTGGAGCAACGAACAGGGTAGTGTGGAGCCCTCACCCACTAAATAAACCCTCCGTGTGCCGTCTCTCCGCCTGTATTGGCGGGCCACTGGAACTGTACTTACATTACTTCAGTGGTCTCGCCCGGGATCCTAAACATACATTTATAATTGTTCTGTTCTGTATGTCACTGAACTCCTCCTTAGTCGCTGGATTTTGATGACTTTTTTGTGTACATTTGAGTGGGTCTCTGGATAGTACAGATTCACAATTAGATTCATAGATGGCGTTGCCGTGTGGGGCTGGCTTTAGAATTGTCCCACCCCTCTTCACCCATGGGAGTCGTAAGAGCCCACTGAGTACCGAGGGTGTGGGCAGCAGCACTCCTTCGAATATTAACAACATCCACTGCGATCACCAACCCGCCTGACAAGTGTGGCGATTACGGCACTATCCCCCATTCTTGGGGAGGCCTATGTCCAGCAGTGGACTTTAAAAGGCTGATGGATGGATGGATGGCGTTCACACTAGGTTTGTTATTATTACACAACTCTGAATAATAATTTTGGAGCTGTGGTTATTATAAATATTTAGCGGAAATTGTGGTTTTTATTCTTTAATGATTATTCGCATATCAGAATATTTAACAACAGAATCTCGTTATGTTCAACATCTGCCGGATAGAGCTAGTATTAAGAAAAAACAGCCAAAAAACGTAGGTACTTTCGTAGCAGAGATAGTTAAGCATTGTGGTTTGAGTGATCCCTAATGGGACATCGGTGGTTGAAAAACTTCAGTTAGTCCTTGTTGGAGTAAGAGCAACGAAGTTTCCTTGTAAAATGGTTTCCTAGAGAGATAAAATAATATGGGACATAATTATAAGCTACAAAACAATTTCGTATACAAGTTAAAAGCAAAGTCTTATATACCTAATATATATGTTTTCATACTCTTATAATTAGTGAAAGAAAACATGTAATAATTAAAGAAAAATAATTCCATCCATCCATCGATCAGTCTTTCAACGTCTACTGCTGGACATAGGCCTCCCTAAGAGAGCGCCTCAAGAAGCGGTCCTGTGCGGACCGCATCCAACGGCTCCCCGCGGCTTTCACCAGATCGTCCATCTGGTGGAGGGCCGTCCTACGCTGCGTCGTCCGATTCGTGGTCACCACTCAAAAACCTTTTTGCCCCAATGGTTGTCAGTTCGTAGAGGGATGTGGGCTGCCCATTGCCGCTTCAGCATCCTAACCCGGCGGGCTATATCAGTCACTCCTGTTCTCCTACGGATCTCCGTATAACGAATTCGATCACGTAGGGAAATACCGAGCAAAGCCCGCTCCATGGCACGCTGAGCGACTTTGAGCCTTGATACAAGGCCAATAGTCGGAGACCACGTCTTTGTTCCATATGTCATCACTGGTAACACACACTGGTCGTAGACCTTCGTTTTCAGACACTGCGGAATATTGAACGACAAGATCTTTCTTAGCTTTCCGAGCGAAAAGAAAATTAATTAATAATGTAATTAAAAAAGTTGGTTACAAGTAAGACGTGAACTTCAAAAACGAGTTAATATAGAGCTTGTGAATACAATTATTATGCATCAAATAGCAGCATACTGTAATGCATACTTTAGAAAGAAAATATAGAATTAAAAAGCTATTTGCAACATCTCACGCCATCTATCAAGCGAACATGAAATAAATACTATCATATATCGTAGGAAAAAAAAAAACAAAAATATAGATGTTGTTTTCTAAGCATTTTCTAGTTTTGCTGCTTAGTTCTCTGAAGTGATGGGGTGGATTTTCTCTGAGAGAAATGGGAACAGATCTGACTATATTGACCCTCAACCGAGGCATAATTACCGAGATTTTTCACAGCTAGTGACAAAAAATCTGACGGAATCTTCTATCAAAATTATAAAATTCTCCAAAGATTATATTGTTTAATTAATTTTAGGTCATTATTCAACTCTTGTGATGCTTGCAAAATACTTAGAATACCTCTATGATGTAATATTCCATTTACTTTCAATCCCTCAAAGAAACTACATGGGCGTTAAATTGTATATTCAAACCTACATAATACAGGGATTTAATAACGTGCCTACCTTTATAAGAAAAAAAATCAACTGTCTATGACACCTCTCACAATATTGAAAGAAATGTGTTGCAGTGTTGGCACTGGAGGGTTTCCAACCTACCACAAAGTTCAATTAATTAATATATAGGTAAGTACCTTCATAAAACTAGATTCAGTCTGGCACTCTGTCCGGCTGGATTTCAAAATATAAATACGTACATCAATCACTCTATATCCTCTCCATCCATGGGAGTTGTAAGAGCCGACTGAGGGAATACCGGGGGGAGTGGGCAGCAGCACTCCCTCGAGTATTAATAACATCTACTGCGATCACCAAGCCGCCTGCCAAGCGTGGCGATTACGGCACTATACCCCTAATTTAGGGAGGCCTATGTCCAGTGTCAGTAGTTACAAAGCGAAAGCGTAACAACCACTTTCGCATTTATAATATTAGTATCAGTGTCAAAAAAAAATTTGCTCAAGATGTACAACTATATTGCGTGGACATTGTGTTCTCTTTGTAATTTAAGACTTTATACAACTTAACATGCTCCACTTAAACAAGACAATGCAACTTACGCCGGAGTTGAGCACTACATAATATTGACAATATAAGTTGCAAGTATTGACTCAGCGAACACTCCCTAGCATATAAGAGCATTATTAATTCAGAACAACCCCGGTCCCCGTCCAATAAAGCGTGCTATAACTCAGCTAGACAAAATTAAATTTGCAGTGCCTGTTCTCAAAAAGCTCATATTCGTGTATAATTGTTCAGAGCATTGTGGGTATTTTACGACTGTATTCTGGGTTTATATTTTTTCTAAAAAAAACAGACTCATATCTAAATAACACCTGGTATATAAACTCTAGGAATAATTAAAGTTACTTAAAGACTGCAAAAACATTTTAAACTAGCTGATCTTGTTATGCGCCACAGAACTTTGAATAATAAGATAATTATTTAGTAATAAGGCTGGGTTCCCACTACGCCGGACCGGCAGATCTGCCGGAAACCGGACAGAGTGTTCACATTACACCGGATCTCACAAGAAAATCGGACAGTCAAGTACTCACCTTAGTTAAATTTGGACCTGTGCGCACAATGGACGACGAAATTGTTGTGTTGTGGTAGTAGAAGGCAAAATAAAAGAAAACATTGGGTACATCCTATTTTATGGGAAAGATTTTCACTTGGAACATTTTAAACATTAATGGGTGAACTTAGAAGTGACGAGAGAGAGGGGAGCACGGGTGCTGCGAGCGGAGGACAGATACCGGCACAAACTCGTTCACATTACTCCGGTCCGGTGGTTCTACCGGCACTTTCGTAGTGACAGAACGCTCGGTAAAAATGCCGGGCTCGGCAAAAATGCCGGACTCAGGATAATGTGAATAGCTTTATATAAATTGTACAGCCACTAGCCCTTCCGGCAGTTTTACCGGCTCGGCAGATCTGCCGGTCCTGCGTAGTGGGAACCCAGCCTAACTTATTATTAAAAGTTCTTGGTTTTGTAGTATAGGTATTAAGTTTCTCTTCGTCCCGGGGGAGTATCTCTATTTTTGATAAATACCTTCAATGTGCATGTAAGTATAAAAGGCATGTGCTTTACTATACCTACCCCTTCGGGTATACAGCCGTGATGCTATGTATGTTTTCTGTATTATATTATAGGTACCTACCTATAAGATTCCTATGTTTGATGTCCTCATTATCGTGGGCTGCAAATTACGTTTGCTAGATTTTTTTTTTATATTACTACCATGGACGTATAAATAAAGTCCATGATAAGGTACTACACAACCAGGATAGGAGGTGAATAATAATGAGAGAGTAGGTAGGATACTAAGAAGAGGATAGGAAGGATAATAAAGAGAGGATCGGTAGGGAGATTCGGGCCTCCGACGCTCTCACTCACCATACGAAATACAACGGTACCCACCGTTCTCTTCTGTAAGAAGGTGATACTTCCCTGATCGACCCGGCCCAATCAAGCAGGAATAAGCAAAGCTCTACCACTAAAATAAATCTATACCTACTATTAATTAATTATAATACTGTAACAGAGCTGTGTCTGTACATTTAAGATATTTGAGAAAAAAATACTGTAATAGGCTATAGGGCATGTCTAAGCACAAAACCGGTTGGCCGTGTCGGGCCGGCTTTAGAATTGGCGATATCGATGTTCTTTTGCGAGGATTTGAGGTTTGTCAAACCTAATGTAATGGCGGGTGTGGTCCTGTGTGTGCTCACAAATTGCAGACTTTGTATAGCGACGGTGCTTCACATCAGCTATGTGTTCTTTGATCCGAGTTGTTATGGATCTCTTTGTTTGCCCAATGTAGGAGAGACCAAGACAAGCTGGATTGTGATTGTGGTCTCTCCAAACCAAAGAACACAAGAAGGCACACCACAAGATTGCAAGACACAGTTAGCGCTTATTGTGTAGACAAAACCCACAGTAGTGATTAGTTTTAGTTATTGCCTTTTAAAAAATTTTTAAACTTAATTAGCTTTCAGTAATTCCATACAAACATTTAATAATCCATAACAGTTGTTGCCTACTGAGTTTTCTGGCCGGATCTTTCTCAGTCAGGCCGCGTTCCGATCCGGTGGTAGCTTTTTAGACTTAGCTTTTGGCAAAATCAATATATTTAATAATATAAACTAATAACCAAGATTGTCTTCTTACTGGTAGTAATTGGTAGTTTATGGTAGAATTTTTGAGCACTAAATAAAAACAAAAAAAAAAATTTAGTTTAAAGAGGAGGATTATACTCATTTTAATATACTAACTTAGTCTCATACATTGTAAGCATAAAAAATTTAAAGTAAATATTTTAATTGTGTTTCTAAACGAATATTAGGTGGGTTAAAATAAATAAACCAAAAATTTTGTAAAATCATATACTGTGGGTAGACGAGACCGTTGAAATAACATATCAGCTTTGGACGTCTATCATCTAAGTCCACCCGTGATCATGAATGCTGTAAAGTATTCGAAACGTCGGGATAGTAGTAAAATTAAGCAAACGCGATAGATTCCGTAAACGAAGTTTTATTTCAAAATGTGTAACATTCGCGTAAATATCAGAAAGTATTAAAAATTATTTTCAAGTCGGATTATTTTTTTATACATTGTTTTTTTTTTGTTTATCATATGCATTTAGAGTTTTAGCTCTGAATTTTCGGTTATAAAATTTTACTGTCGGAATATCAATTATTAGTACCTGGATGACCGAGCTTAGCTCGGTATTTTTGTTTTGGTAAATTGAGTTTTTCTCACAAAAGAAAGAATTGAAAAAAAAGGGGGGGAAACGTCGCACTGGAGACATCTAGACTCAAAACGGGGTTTTCTGGTTTTGGGACCGCCCGATTTCCCACCTGAGCTATTATAACCTTGTAGATGCTGGCGAAATTTACCTTCGTATTCTAATAATATTGTAGCAGTTTTTCATTGCCTGAAAACCCGGATAAAACGACGTTTTCTAAAAATGAAACCTAGCTAGATCGATTTATCGCCCCCAAAACCTGTATACTAAATTTCATGAAAATCGTTGGAGCCGTTTCCGAGATTCAGATTATATATATATATATATACAAGAATTGCTCGTTTAAATATATTAGATAATCAATACAACAAGCGCGAGCGCATAGGCGTGCGTGCGACAGTCTTCAGTCGGTTGTACCGTGGTCGGTACGCGAAACGGTAGGCATATAACTCGGGGCCTTGAGCGAGTGATGTACGCCTGCCTGTACTAAGTATAATGGAAACCTGAGATACCTATAACCTTTTTTTAACTGTAACAAATATAGTTTTCCTTTTCTTTTTTGTTTAGGCGGTAAAAAATGTTCCTAACCGCACACCCCGTCGTTCAGGGCAACGAACAGGGTAGTGTGGGGCCCACATTCACCCACTAAATAAACCCGCCGTGTGCTCTCCGCCTTTATTGGCGGGCCACTGGCAATATATTACATTGCCTGAACAGTGGTTGTAATATTACACCTGATTTATTTTAGTTTTTCTTTTATTTATTGTTATCATACATTGAGGTCTTCCTTAAAATATCTGGATATTATGGTGGATAACCAAAACTCTAAAAAGGCTTCATACAAAGCTCAGCACGAAACCCTTTGAGGATTTCGCTTACCAAAGCAACGGTACCTGATATTGATAACAAATTAAAATCTTCGATCTAAAACACATTATCCTTATTGTAACTGTAAAAGTAGACTAGCATTAATTGACACTTATTATTTTTAAATAGTTTATTAAATAAATAAAATTACTTTTATAAATGTTAAAAAAGTAATTTTTACAAATTACTAGTTATTATAACTAAATCATAGCTTTTCTAGAAACTAACATTTCTGTCACAATTGTAAAACTAACATTTAAAAAAAAAGATATGATATTTACTAGCATTTTTTTCATTTTTGAAGTTTCAACTTCAACCAAATACAGTTCCTGTTGGGCAACGATTATTATTATTATTGGACATAAGATTATTTAGCTACACAATGGTTTCTTTCACAGTAACGAGAGGGAATGTAGCTGTGACTGATGATCAGAGACTACCTATCGGCCCATAAGAGCCAATTGAATGTATGACCATGTATATCTATGTAAAGTAGTAAGATTGATGATACATTCTTTTGGCTTTTATGGGAAGATATATGTAGTTTCAGACTTCTTAAGTGTGAATATCAGACTGTAGATTGAACTTGATAACTGCATTTTAAGACTTAACCTTGCCACTAGATCAAAACTATTTAATTTTATTAAAAACTAGCTAATACCCGAATCTTCGTCTTCTAAAAGTAGTGATCCCGGTCCTGTGAGTCCCGTTCAAATTGGTCCAGCCGTACAGGAGATTAGTCATGTACAATAACAAATACTTACGTCATACTAAGCAGACATCATACAAAGCATTATTGCACCTTTCTCTTCAATCCTAAATGCTGTATGACGAGGTTCAGGATGTCATTTTTTTCACAAATCATTAAAAATGAGTCATAATAAGCGACATCTCACTATAAGCGAAGTCATTATATCCGATTTAGTTATAAAGAATTTGATATGAAAACCAAACTTCGCTGTGTAATTACTTCATAATAAGCGGTTGGTCAATATAAGCAGTCATAATAAGTGGATACTACTGTATATATATTCAATGTTTAAGCTATCTATTTGAATCAGTATTCATTTGTAATTTCATGGGTTTTATTTTTTTTGCACTGAACCATAATTATTTTTTTCAAAATAAAAGTAGCCCAAGTTACTCCCTGTAACAACAGCATCAACATCTGCTAGTGAAAGTCCGATCCAAATCGGTCCAGCCCTTCCGGAGATTAGCCAGAACAGACAGACAGACAAAAACTTTAAAAATTGTTATTTTGTTATAGGTAGCATAAATTATCGTATATATTTAGTAAAAAGTTATTATTTAGACATTACAAACAGACAGTTCAATTTTATTTATTTGTATAGATAATAGATATTGTAGACATCATGCATAGATAAATAGTTTCTAATGTTTACATTAAGTAAGGCTTAACAGAGTATCTATTACATCTAATTGATTTTTTGTTGGCTTAATTGTTTAGATACTCCTAAAGCATTGACAGTCACACACTACCCTCCCTGATTCCTTAAAGATTTTATTTCATAACAGATTATAAATACAATTTTTAATGTGACAGAAATCTTATAGGTAGATCAATTCCCATATTTCTGTAAAACAATCCATTCATCCCATTTTCTGGTGAAAAATATCTTCGCAGCACTTCTCTGACTTCCGCCACAGTTATAGCTGGAACACCTTCATATCCAGATTTTATATAGACAGCGTTATTCAAACTGACAGGATTACAAAAGTAGCCCCCTTCAAATTTACTAAAAGGATTACCACTTCGTTGTTTAGCATCTTGACGTACCAGGAAAACAGCATCAACAATCTCAGCAACCGTTTCATATGCTATAAAACATAGAACTTCTAAAGCTGCATATGAAAGCTTGAATTCTTTAGTGGGGTTGATCCAACGTTCCAATTTCACAAAGCCTTTGCCAAGACCATATCCAGACCGAAAAGATGCACATCGCGCTTTATGGTAAGCCTCATACTTATCAAAAGGCATAGATTCAGTGATTTTTGCTGCTCTAACTTTCCTTAGGTGGTCTACGGCATCAAACTTGATGGAACTGACTTCATCCCATTCATCAATCTCCTTAATGCAATCAATGTGTGTTCTACGTTTTTTAACAGTTGGGTCACTACTATCATCTAAAATAATCCCTGATATTAAGGGGCTACTGTGTTCATTCGTAGAAGGAATATTAAGTGAGCATTTTTTATCTATCATATCCAGTTTTACTTGATAATCATACAGGCGCCTTAACTTTAATATATTCTTTCTCATCTGGTAAATTAGGTCGAAGTTCGTTATACATTTGCTCCCTCGAAGAACAGAATATTGGAAGGCTTCTTGTATCATTGTTTTCAACTGCTGGTGTACTATAAACTCCACTAAAACCACAGTGGCTGCATTTGGGTTAGGGTTGTCGCCAAAACCATGCATCATATTCGAAATCTCCTTTTGGAAGTTAATTACCTCACCACTAGCGTCAAGTGCAAAATAAGAAACCATTTTTATTTATACTTATTACATTTATAATAGAAACACAATATAAACATTCTAAACATAACCTCAATGTGCTTATGACAGTCAGTGTTTTTATTTTTTTATTTCCTTGTTTTTATTTTTTTATTTACTTGGCTTTGGTTTCACAGAACCATCAGCCTAACAGAAACAAAACCAACATTATTAATCTCTAATGAGCAAAATGCCCACACATTTACACAATAACCTGTGTTAAAGTTTCATCGTAAACTTAGACATAGAATATTATAGACTCGCTACTATTTTGACACTAAGGATGAAGAGAAGGTTGCACATATTAGGTTTTAGCAAGATTGAGAGAAACACATGTGTAAATATTTTATCCTTTTCGCGTAGGTATGCGTTATTTGTATTTGGACCCAAACAACTAGGTCCCAACAATAAGATGGCCCACCGTCCTCATCATTGGTATGTCAGCTTGTTTTTGTATTGACGTAAAAAAAACCTTCATTAATCACGTTATATACGCTAATGTTACATGTTCTAATATATTTTAAGCAAAATATAAGCATAACTTCAATTTCTTTTGTCCTGTCATTCGTGTATCCTGCTAAAACAGGTAGTACATTTTTAGTCAACAAAGTATAATCATAGTTATCTTTTAAAACTATTCCGGTTATCATACGTCACACTATTACTATCTCGACACTGCATACGCCATGGAAGTAACATGATAGGTCCATGGCATACACTGATAGCTTGTCTTACTTGTCTATAATATTCTTTCATTTGTCTAAGATCGTAAATATTAGCTTTTGAGGTTACCTGCAGAGTGACCATATGTGGCAGTTTCCTGCCATTTTGGCAGGATTGAGGCCTTATTTTAGGCTGTGGCAGGAGGTGTGGCAGTTTTTATAAATTCGGCAGTATTTGACATTATTGGGAAAATAATAAAATTCGTAAAGGGACTATTGTGTTTGCCGATCTCTATCTCACAATGTCAACATGACATGACAACATGTCTAATGCTGCTTGTGAGAGAATATTCTCTCAGATTAATCTTATTAAGTCATCCATTTTGCACGTCAAACAAGGCCTTAAAGAAAATGGTGATTGTGTTTCATTTCAACCAACCAAAGAAATGGTCAAACGGATGACTAAAGACATGTATAAAGAAGCTGACAGTAGCGATGAATATAATCTTAATTGTGATATTTGATCGACATTTTATATTAACACTTCTTTTATAAGAATAAAAAATATTATTATTTTACTCGCATTATTTTGGCATTTTCACAATAAACTGGCAGGATTTGGCAGGATTCCGTTCAAGCTACGGCAGGATTGTAAATTTTGAGATGGTCACACTGGTTACCTATGACGTACCTCGGACCAATAATACACATTGGACAAATACAAGACAAATACACATCAGCATCAGCTGATCTAATTGTCAAATTGACAATCGAACAGTGCATGATCATGGCATAATCTATCCAATATCCATGTCCCATGATTGAAAACAATAAGTATTCTCGGTCTGTGAAAAGGTGAAAACCAAAGATTACAATACCCAAAGTGAAAACAATGAATTAGCAGCTCGGAGTTGCTTTATACTTTTTTTAGAAATTTTCATTTCTCCTACTTTGAGTTACCTATGTACAGTTACAACTGGTGCTCTTTCTGAAATTTGCATGTAATAGTAAATCATATCAAGAAAATAAATACACTGCGTAACAAATTACGCAACCAAATCATGAATTTAAGAAATTTACTAGTTCAACGCTCAAAAAACCTTTTGATAAGACAAATTCGTCTTAGATCGTGCTGGTCTTGCGGACAAGATGCGACAAATGACAATTTGTTTTGCGGAAACTGCAAGGCTTTACAAGAACCGGACCAGAACAAAAATTATTTCAAAATAATCGGAGTTATTGAAACCTATGACTTAGATGACAATGAACTAGCGAATAAATATAAAGAATTACAAAAGCATTTACACCCAGATAAATTTGCAAACAGGTAAATATTTTTTCTATTGGAATAAAATGTACATCAGAGCTAGGCTAATATTATGAATCGATTTTTCTAATGATTCTAATATGCTTTTACATCTGTTATGATGAGACAGTTCCAAAGATTGCAATGGTTAACACAGCAAAGTCAGGTCAAATATGAAATTTATGTAACAGTATTCTGTTTTATAACATGGATAAAAAAACGAACATGTCACAATTGGGAATTTTTATTTAATTAATTTTAGTAATGCTCATAAATAAATAATAAAAAATTTAGGTATTTGTTAGGTTCAGTGTTCCATTAACATCTGTCGAGTTAGGGGTTGATATTTTTTTTACAGAAAGGTTATATTATTATAAGCACACACGTAAAGTTTCAATATGCGGAAACGCATAGTTTTTGAGAAAAAAATTACTAAAAATCAATTATTTTTACAATATTTACCACAGATTAAATAGATTATGGCCGTGTGGGGCCGGCGTTAGAATTGTCACACCCCTCTCTACTCACGGGAGTCGTAAGAGCCGACTGAGGGAATACCGGGGGAGTGGGCAGCAGCACTCCCTCGAGCATTAACAACATGCACTGTGATCGCCAACCCACCTGCCAAGCGTGGCGATTACGGCATCCCCCAGGATGGGACCGCTCGTTGTGGCGTTTTCTTGGGGAGGCCTATGTCCAGCAGTGGACGTTGAAAGGCTGATGGATAGAAGGATGGATATAGAATTATCGCCATTGTACTAGAGATGGGCCGAATGTGGTTTTAACCGAATACGAACTTCGGCCGAACATTCGGTAAATATATATATCGGCAATAAAAAAACAGTCAGTGTAAGGGTGACATCTTATTTCAAATTATTGGGTGTATTGATTCATAGACTTCCCGGATTGTGAAAAAAACTGATTCATTTATACATTTTAATGTATCTATAATAATTAAAGTTTAACAAACAACTGACCATGCTTAAATGACTTTCGAGTAGTGGTATATGTGATTTATTTTGCAGCTATGACGACAGATGTGATTTCTCTAAATTTTAGTATAAATTTTACCATTTTCTTATACCGAATGTTCGGCATTTAAAACTGAACTTCGGCCAAATGCCGAAGTTCGGTTCAGGCCACCGAAATTCGGTTAAACCAAATGTACAACGAACTTCGGCCCATCCCTACATTGTACCTATCGTTTTACTTATGGTTAAGTTGTCATACGTTCGGTAACATTTTATTTTATATAAATTTAGGTAAATAATTATATTTTGTACTCATTTCAAGTTTTCATACATCACATATAACATATAACAGTTTAAATAAATTATATTACAGCATTATTTTCATTAAGAGCTATTAAATGTGTACCTAGTGTTTACAGTCTTTTACGGGCTTGTGGACCGAAACGTAAAACAACAATAAAATTGACTAATATTGTTCTGTGTACAGGACTGAATTGATTGACCCCAACTCCACCTGGGACGAGTCTGTCCTAGCCCTAGTGTTTTAGCGAGACGGCACCTGATTCGACAAGTGCAGGGTCGCAGTTCCGTCTTGGACAGGTTAGGTTAGAAGACTAAGACGGGTGCGTAGCGTAGCTTCATTCATAACCCGTCTTAGTATTTTTTTTTATTTTTCTCTTCCCTTCCAAGGGTCGTCCAACCTTATTTTTTTACACTTATTATTAATTTAAAACTTGAAAAGGGTTAAGGCGGAGCTAGTACGCCTTCCCCTCCCGCCCCTCAATTCGACGGACGTTAATGGAAAGTCGTACCATTTGTTATAATAAAATATATTTAAAATATAATTGGAAATTAATCATTAATTGGTGGTGTAAACAAAAAAAATGCCTGAAATCAATAAATATTATTATTATTACCAGAATAGCTAAATATTTTTTTTTTTTCCAGGAATAAGAGAGAACAAGAAATTTCAGCACAATACTCATCTCTTGTGAATGAAGCTTATAAAACCTTATTAGAACCACTAGCTAGGGGTAAGCTTAGTATTAGTTAGTAAACTTATAATATCCATCCATCCATCAGCCTTTCAAAGTCCACTGTTGGACATAGGCCTCCCCAGAAGAACGCCACAACGAGCGGTCCAGTCATGGGGGATAAATTAAACTTATAATATTGATATAACTAACTTATCATCTTGCATCAAAAGGCTCTATTTTTGCGTACATCTCTTGCTTCCTCAACATTCATAATTCTCTTAATACATGCTCGCCGGTTTTAGACTCCTGCACCTTCCCTTCAGTACTTGACCGATATTGTCTGGATAGGTTAGTCTCGGTCTCCCCTTGTACCTACATCCTTCCACTTTCGCATTGTATATCTTCTTTACCAATTGCACGTCCGCCATTCTTTGCAAACTAAGACTTCGAAATGTTTTTGGGATTTTGTTACAGGAATATACATGCTACATCTCAGAGGGAAAGAAATTCCTGAAAACACAGAAGTTGACCGTGAATTCCTCATGACTATTATGGAAAAGAATGAAGAAGTGGAAAATGCTGAATCAAATGAAGAAATAATGATATTAAATAAAGAAAATAAAAGTCATATTCAATCTCTCCAAAAACAGGTTTCCAAAGCATTTTTCGATGGTGATATGAAGAAAGTGATAAAATTGTTAGGCATTATGAAGTATTATACAAGCATAGACAATCAAATACAAGCTTCCATAAGAAGCAAAGGAATCATAGAGTAATGCAAATATAATCTATCATAGAGTATTAGGATTGTGATGGGAGTGTACCACTGGTGTTGGTGTGACGCACTAAGCAGAGAGAATAGAGTAACTTATATTATATACTGAGAAGCAGAGAGAATCGGCAGGACTATCTAGAGGGATATAAATAACCAATATGCAAAAGATATCACAAAATAATTTTATTTGAATATAGTTACAGCGAACAGAACAGTCATTGTTAAAATGTTAGAAGAAATTGAATGTCTATAATATATATAATATTTTTAAATAAAAACGTTGCACCAAAATCTGTGCCTAAAAAAATTGTTTTTAATTCAGACATGCCTATACCTATAGCCGAATACATTAATTTTTTCTCAAATATCTTAAATGCACAGACCCAGCTCTGTTACAGCTTTATACTTAATAGTTAGGAAACTAGTACTTTCTGATATTATTACGCGAATATTACATATTAAGAAATGGAAATGTGCCCGGTAGGCATATGACCATAGACTATGAGTCATCGGCCGATACAAATAGTATAAAGGAGCAATATTTGTAAATTATGGCGTGTAGTAGGATATCCCCTTGAAGCATCTCCACAGTTTCTAAACATGCGACATAAAAGTATATAGTTTTAAACATAGCCCGAAGGGGTAGGCAGAGGTGTATTACATACCCACGATTCGCCAGCTATGTTTAAGTCCCACGTAGGACGTCTACCGGCCACATTTCCATTTCATGATGTGTAATATTCGCGTAATGATATCAGAAAGTACTAGTTTCCTAATTGTTGTAGCTGTAACAGAGCTGGACCCCGATTCTCGTTTTGTAGAGATAATGTCTAATTAGAGATAATCTCTAATTTTAAAATCTCTACGGAAAATGTCGCCAAAATGTCTACAGTATCATAAAATTGTATTCTCGGTCACAATAGAGATTCTTGTCTTCGACTTTTCTATAGACATATAAAAATGACGTTCCGTTTTCTCGATTATTTTATAAAAGTATCGATTGTGTTGGGAAAAATATCGATTAAGCGATAAAAATGTTTTAAAATATGTTTTAGGTGTTTATATATACATATACCACCGAAGGAATGTAACATAGTTCCAGTGGCCCGCCAGTAACGGCGGAGAGATGGCACACGGCGGGTTTCTTTAGTGGGTGAGGGCCCCACACTACCCTGTTCGTTGCCCCGAACGACGGGGTGTGCGGTTAGGAACATTTTTTCCCGCCTTAAAAAAAAGAAGGTGTTTATATATATGTAGCGTCAATTTAATATTATAATTCTATTCATTACTGCACAGTTAGAAGATCTCCTAGTGCAATATTAATATATGTATTATAGTATAACAAAAAATTGTAGAAAGGCTACTTGCATTATACGAAATGTTTTACCAAAACGATAAAAACTAAAAATCCTACAATATAGTATTATATTTATCAGTGTCGTTTGTTTGTTAATTTGTGTTTCTAAGTATAGAATAATTAAAAAATGCAGGGTCGTGTCCTATACCACCGAAGGAATGTAACATAGTTCCAGTGGCCCACCAATAAAGGCGGAGAGATGGCACACGGCGGGTTTCTCTAGTGGGTGCAGGCCCCACACAACCCCTGGTCGTTGCCCCGAACGGCGGGGTGTGCGGTGAGGAAAATTTTTCCCGGCTTAACAAAAAAAAAAAAGCGTCGTGTCCTATGACATAAGACTGGTTCCACTATGTCTATTAGTTCATGCGTCAGTTCCTTCGATAGGCGAAAGTTTTTTTGGAACGCTGCATCACTTAACTCCATAGCGTTATAACGCCACAGACCTTGCCGACGTGGAATAAATCCCAGTGCCGCATCTTCTGTAGCCTCCACCAGATTATTAATAAATGCGACAATTAGCTCATCACCCATTTTCTTGACTTCCACTTGATATCAAGGATTGGGTTGGAACAAAATTTAAGTTTACAAGACGTTTCACAACCACAAGTCCACAACTATTCACAACAAAAACAAAGTGACGTTCGAATTATCATTCGACTTTGCATTCGACACATGATGTCGATTGCTATAGACTACTCGTTGCATGTCGTGCGCTGAGTGGTAGACATATCTCTAACGTGACATTCCGAGAATACGAAAATTGGTTTTTACTCGATATTCGCCATTTTTTTCGACATATGTCGAGTTCGAGATAAAAGTCTAATGCACGAGAATCGGGGTCCTGGGTCTGTGCATTTAAGTTATCAATTGACAGATGTCATTTACCGGGAGCAAAAGTATTTTTGTATTTTGCCCCTACGCAACTTCTGTCGTAACTGTTTACGACACTAGTATCACGGACACTGGCAGAGTTGTGGCAAAAAGCTACAAGGCCATTCAAGAAGAAGAAGTATTATATTTGTCAATGCATCTTGTTGACACATATATCATCCATATCTGTTCAGCTGTTTTTGCGTAATTGATTAACAAACATACTGACATTATTTATAGAAAGATGTTCTTCAAATAAATATCGTTTTAAAGTCAAAAGTTTAAGGGAATGCAAAAATTAAACGCGACAGTGATGTTTATAAATATTATTACTATTATAAAGCAATATGATTGAGATGAATTTTGTAAATAGTAAATAAATATATTATTGATATAGATAGTGCCATTCACGAAGACGCGCCCTTCCAAATTTGGCGAGGGGGCCGCAGGGTGTGGGACGATTGAGCCAAGTGTCAGTCGCGAACCATCAGCGGCTCGATGCACATGGGTAGTACAGTTCACGTTGCTTAAATTCAAACTTGGCAAGAAAGTTGCTCTACTTAATAATAAAAAATAAAATGTACCATTCGATTTCTATCAGTATTATATTTTGTGAAACTCTCAGAAAACATATATGACGTTAAATTATCGTCCTCAAACCGACTTTACAGACAATCATATACATAGTTTTTTTAGTATACTATTAATGTTTATAATTGCTACCTTAACATGGTAATATTACACTGTATTAACTAATAATGACATACAATACCACCCACCCTGAACGACAACATGAAATATTAATTATTTAAAAAAAAAAGCCGCTTTCAACAGACACCCAGGAACTAAAACTCAAAAAAAAATTGGTCGACTTCAAACACATTAGTAGGTGTCTAACGCGGATATCGTATGTAATTTATTTTTTGCTTTTTAGTGTTTTCTATAAAATAGGTCAATGTAGGTGTTACACTATAGGGAGGAATTCCTTGGGTGCATCTTGTATAAGAAAGCATCGAGTACAGGAGCGCAGTAGAGAAAGAAATAAAGCACAGCAAAAAAAAGACATACAGTCGAATTGAAAGCCTCCTCCTTTTTGAAGTCGGTTGATAATATTAAAGTAGAGCATCTTCCTAGTTGACCGTATCGCTCTGTCGTGATTTTGTTTATTCATCGATGTGTGCGTGCGTAATAGGCAATTCGGTGAAACGATACACACTTGCATTGTAAGTAATTAGAAAAAAGAGTGGGGCGCGTCTTCGTGGATTATCTATAAGTACATTGTATTAAAAAAATAAATATATTAATAAAAAGTGTGAAAATGTGAATTCGAAAATAACAGCAGGATTTGAACCTGCATCTCCTGGATACCGTCCAAATGCTTTACTAATTCAGCAACCGTAACAATTGCTACGGTAACGGTTGCTGAATTGGCAAATTGCTCGGGACTGTAAATTTCTATAACACATTCATTCTTAACGTCTTGGGTGATGCACTTTATATGGCTAAGCATGTCAAATGCTAAAAATATAGTAGTACTTTTTAAACTTTCGCGTTTTATACTCATTATAACACATATAACGGGTCTATACGCGCATTAAACTTATCAAAATACAACACGGCTGGTGCCTCAGCCGAAACGTCGAGGTTTGTCAAAATAATAGTACAAGGAGGGATCAAAAAGTAGTGAGAACGACATACTCCTTGGTAAGAAAAAAAAATAAATACTGGCAGGCATAGCTCAGATAGGTACATATTTGTAATATTAATAATGAAAAAAATCTTCGAATATTTTGTTTTTTTCTGAATATAGTCATTTGTTTGCTACGTGTCGGAACGTGTTCTCGAAAATGGAGAAAAACGAAGTGCGAGCTGTTATTAAATACCTCTGTTTATAAAAGTTAACGACGCAAGAGATTCATTGCGATTTGGAGGCAACATTAGGAGTCTGCTCCGCCGTATTCCACTGTTGCAAGGTGGGCTTCTGAATTTCGAGTAGGGAGAACGAGCACGAAAGACGAACATCGTTGCGTCCGTCCATCGACGTCAGTCACCCAAGAAAATGTTGCGAAAGTCGAGAAAATTGTATTGAGCGATCGAAGAGTTACCATCCGATATTTAATTCATGAAACGGGCATTTCATATGGAAGTATTCAATCCATATTGAAACAATCTTTGAATATGAGAAAAGTATCCGCAAGATGGGTACCGAGAATGTTAACCGACAGTCAGAAACAAAATCGACTTGACATTTCGAAGATATTGTTGGACAAGTTTCAAGAAGATTCTGAAAACTTTTTGTCTCGTTTCGTAACAATGGACGAAACATGGATCCATCATTTTGATCCGGAGACAAAACAGCAATCTTTGCAGTGGAAACGGCCATCATCACTGACCCCGAAGAAGTTTTGTGCCGTGGCATCGGCTGGCAAGGTTATGGCCTCAATATTTTGAGACTCAGAAGGGTTAACACTTCCCGGTTTCCGATTGAGCTGAAATCTTACATCCATATATTATGTAGGTATATCGCGTGACAGTGCAATATTATGATGATATGGAGCTGATCTGATGATGGAGCTGGAAGGTGGACCTAGGAACTCTATAATGAAACGGCGCAACCCCATCGAGTTTGGGCTTGTATGATTTGTCTTGACGAGTACTTTGTCTCTAGATGGTATCCAGGGTCTAATGATGGAGATGGAAGGTGGCCATTCGAAACTGTAATTAAATGGCGCAACTCCATCGAGTTAGGGCTCGTTTGAAATGTCTTGACTAGTACTCCAGTCCTAGATGATATCCAGGGTCTGATAATGGAGCAGGAAGGTGGCCACAGTAAATCTGTAATTAAATGACGCAACCCCATCGAGCTTGGAATCGTTTGATTCATCTTGACGAGTACTTTTTCTTTAGATGGTATCCAGGGTGTGATGATGGACGTCTTTGGGTGGGTGAAGATAAGACCAGGTACTTAATCTTAATTGTAAAATTAAGTTTACCTGGTCCGTATAATGTATGAAAATACTGCCGACTGATGGCGCAGGCGTCACCCAAAGACGTTAAGTATGAATGTGTTATCGAAATTAGCAGTTAAGTGCAATTGTCACGATGGCTATATTGGCAAAGCATCTGGACAGTATCCAAGAGATGCTGGTTCAAATCCTGCTCGTGCGTGACTGTTATTTTCGATTTCACATTTTTCCCTTTGTCTTTAAAAGTTTTAATTTAAGATCGAACAATTAATGTGGATGTCTAAAAATAACAACTGTTTGTTTATAGTTTTAAGTTTTCACTTTTGTCGGCAGTCCTTAGACTGCTTTGAATATTTTTTATCAATGAATCTTCATTCTGATAAAATTTATAGAGTGTACCAGTGTACGTACCTATTTAATTGAAAGTACCTATTGTCCATCGTTATTTACGACTTGTATCCATGTTTAAAGTAGCATTATACCTATATCCCACATTAAAATTCGATCCAAGAATCGACACAATCTTTAGCGTTTCCACAATTAGTGAAACGGTGTTCAGCCAGCCTACCTATACATTTCCCCTCGGACTGCCCGGCGGACGCCCGACGGCCCCGCGTAGTAAAAAAAAGGAGGCTGTGCTCTCAACCGCACATACTGTCGTTCACGTGAACGGGCAGGGTGAGGCCCTCATGCACTACTCCCACTTCAATGTACCGTGCATACCTTCCAGTGCCGGATTAAGGTAACTTGATGCCCTAAGCACTCTTTCCCTGTCTTTTTAATTCTTTGTAGTTCACTTAAAGGATAGGGGGGCCCCCTATCCTTTAAGTGAACTACAAAGAATTAATAAAAAAAATGTTAATACGTATCGTAGGTAGAATATGTATGTGTTGTTTCTCCTGCCCTTGCTAGGGTCGGCACAACGTGATTTCACATGTTGTCCTAAGATTCGGCTATATTCTTCCGATCAGCCGCCTACCTGATTTCAACTCACCTCGGGAACATCTTACACATCCAACATATTATGTGTTCGTCACATTGACCGTGGGTAGGAATAGAACACACGACCCCCGGCGTTGAAGGCAGGGTCACTACCAACTATGCCAACGGGCTCTACAGAATATTTATACATATATATATGAAGGATTCAGCGTTCGGGAAGCTAAGAAGATCTTCTTGTCCAATATTCCGCAGTGTCTGAAAACGAAGGTCTACGACCAGTGTGTGTTGCCAGTGTTGACATACGGAACAGAGACGTGGTCTCTGAATGTTGGCCTCGTTTCAAGGCTCAAAGTCGCTCAGCGGGCCATGGAGCGGGCTATGCTTGGTATTTCCCTACGTGATCGAATCCGTAATACGGAGATCCGTAGGAGAACGAGAGTGACCGACATAGCCCGCCGGGCTGCCATGCTGAAATGGCAATGGGCAGGCCACATCGCTCGACGAACCGACAACCGTTGGGGAAGAAAGGTTCTCGGGTGGCGACCACGTATCGGACGGCGCAGCGTAGGACGCCCCCCCACAAGGTGGACCGACGATCTGGTCAAAGCCGCGGGGAGCCGTTGGATGCGGTCAGCACAGGACCGCTCGTTGTGGCGTTCTCTTGGGGAGGCCTATGTCCAGCAGTGGACGTTGAAAGGCTGATGGATGGATGGATGGATATGAAGGACGAAAACGATATGTAGGTAGAGTAGGAATAGAGTAATTAATTAATTATTGTTAGAAACCAAAACATTTTTATTTATTTATTAAATGTGATGTGATATTTTTCAGACTATAAATTCATGATAAATAGTCGTCTAGCGATTTAAGCATAATTCGATATACTACTCTGTCAAGAAAGTACCGGGAAAAGATCAATAATACACAAAATTTTTGTTATTCATCCAAATTTATTTTATCACCTTCAAAGTATGCTCCTTCAGAAACGATAGACTTACGCCAACGAATAATCCAATCATCAAAACATTTTTTAAACGCTGTTTCCGGAATTGTGTTCGAAATATAAATATTTCCGGGTGTTTTCTATCTATTATATTTATGTATTTACAAAAAAAAATTAATATATGTATTATATCCGTAATCTGGTACCCATAGCACAAGCGTTAAGCTTAGTTTGGGACCAGAGGACGTTGTGTGAAAATGTCCGTGAATATTTATTTTTTATTTATTTAGTTCAATTCTCGCCGCGAATTTTCCTTTATGTCTTCTACCGATTGAAAACGGGTGCCACGAAGTGGTAATTTGAGTTTAGGAAAAAGAAAGAAGTCGGCTGGAGCCATATCTGGTGAATATGGTGGTTGCTCGATGGTATTTGTTGAGTGTTTGGACAAAAACTCTTTCACAATGATGGCCTTGTGCGAAGGCGCATTATCGTGGTGCAAAATCCAAGAATTTTCTTTCCACAGATCTGGCCTTTTTCGTCGAATTTGCTCTCTTAAGCGCCGCATAACGCTCAAATAATATTCTTTATTTACCGTTTGACCTTCTGGCAAGAATTTCGAGTGCACGACACCGCGATAGTCAAAGAAAACAGTCAACATGACTTTGACTTTTGATCGACTTTGTTGTGGTTTTTTCGGTTTCGGTTCAGCTGGAAGTCGCCACTCCGAAGCTTGTTGATTAGTTTGCATGTCAAACTCGTATACCCGCGTCTGGTCACCAGTAACAATGCGTTTCATGAATGTTGGGTCGGAATTGACTCGTTCTAGCATGTCCTCAGCGACTCTCATGCAATTGAGTTTTTGGAGAAAATTCAGGTCTTTTGGGACTAGCCGGAAACATGTTTCATACCCAAGTGATCATTTAAAATGGTACGGATCGACTCGTGAGACACAGAAAGTTCGACGGCTATCTCTCTCAAAGTTGAATGAGGATTTTCAGTCACTATTTCCTTCACTTTTGCAATGTTAACTTCAGTTGCAGACGTTGATAGCCTACTCAAACTCCGCGCCAAAATGGATAACAGTTGTGCCAATCTAACAACAACAAAAAAACAAAAGTTTGAATTTGGAACCATAAACAAATCATCTATTCTCAATACTTTCTTGACTGAATGTATAATAAAGACAATGCATGTAATGTTTTTTGACCCATGGTTGTTCTTTTTTCATTTTTAATATTTTTTACTTACTTATCATCATCATGCCATTTCCCTTGCGGGGTAGGCAGAGAGAACAGAGTGCCAAGAGGCTCTATTCTTGCATACATCTCTCGCTTCCTTAACATTCATAATTCTCTTCATACACGGTTCGGTCGTTTTCGGAGACACTTGACTCCACCTTCCTTCAATACATGACCGATTTGGTCTAGGTAGGTGAGTCTCGGTCTCTCCCTGTACTTACATCCTTCCACTTTCGCATTGTATATGTTCTTAACCAGTCGCTCGTCCAGCATTCTTTCCACATGTCTGAACCATCGGAGTATTCCCTTTCGCATATTTACACCAATACTCTCTTTCATACCTACTCGCTCTCTTACGTCGTCGTTACGAATGCGGTCAACCAGCCTCACTCCACAGATTCTTCGCAGAGATCGCATTTCGACCGCATTGATTTTCTCTCATACTCCTATTGCATATCCAACTCTCGCTTCCATATAATAATGTTGGGAAAAGCACCGCATTGTGTATTGCAACCCGTGCCTTCTGGCTGAGGTGGTGGCTGCCGAGAAGTTGTCCCAATGCTCTGTTCACTCTATTTTCCGCATTTACTCTTCTCTCTATATTAGTGTTGTACCTTCCATCCCGAATGAATCCACATCCAAGATATACAAATTCATCCACTTGTTTCTAGCACACTATTGCCAACCGATACTTTGACCATCTGTTCTGTTTAACGCCGATATTTACATTAAACCAGGATGACGACATTCCATCATCTAGCCGCACACAAGCTCTGGAGTCCATGTACTTGGACTGCACCGCTTGCAGCAGTCTACCATTAATACCATACTCTAACAAAATGCCCCAAAGCTCCTTTCGTACAACTGTGTCAAATGCTTTTTCCAAATCCACAAAACTGCAGAAAACCTTCTGACGTATAGCCAGATGCTTCTCTACAATGTTGCGCAGAGAAAACACGTGATCCATGCATCGTCTTCCAAGCCTGAAACCTCCTTGTGCCTTACATAGAGATTCATCAGACACCCTCCTCATTCTCCTTTCGATAATCTTACCATACACTTTGGCTGCCAAACTGGTCAAGCTTATGGCTCTGTAGTGTGCACAATCATAACGTGAACCCTTGCGGAATATATATGGAATATATATGGAAGCTGCTACTTCCATATCCCACCATGCGTCACCTTTCACTTTCCTATGTTTCTTTGAGCATCCACATACTTCTTTCGCTGTATCTACCATACTATCTTTCAATACTCTCCAGCATTCTTCTATGTCCGATTCCGGCTGACTTGCCATTGTCAGCCGTTCACGGACACCATACCATACGCATACTTTGCTCTTACACTTTCTTCTTGCAACTTTTCAATCTTTATTCTTTAAAGCCCTCCGAAGTGGACACGCTCTCGCCAATGTCTCCACTTTCTAAACAGACCACTAAATCTCGCAATAACAAGATAGTGGTCCGTGTCGACAGTGGGACCCTGTAGGCATTCCATCCAGAATTTTACTTCGGAGCCATTCATAACCATTCATCCAGAATTTTACTTCAGTGGCGACTGTCTACTAATCTAACATACTTCTCTGTTCATTCCTTCTCCATGTGTACATATGGATGTTCTTATGTTGAAAAAATGTGGTTGACACAATAAGGTTTTTCTCCATACATGCATCCGCAATGAGACTACCTGCATCATTCACTCTCTTATCACCAAATGAACCAAGCAAGTCCTAGAAGTCTGGACGCTTGGTCCCCACCCATCCATTCAAGTATCCGCATACGATCACGCGTTCAATGGCTTTTGCCAAATCCAGAACTTCCTTAACTTTGTCTCAGGACTTCTCTAGATCCGATGCCACCGAGGAGCCTACGGGATCATAAGCTACGACCATAAAGACCCTGGTGACACCAAGTTTTATTCGGACCCATAGAAGTCTGGGATCGAACATTCAGTAGTCTTTCACACCTGAGGCTAAGCGAGCGGACAGCAACATCCCTACCCTCATGCTGGCCCGATCGCAGGCGTCGCTGCCCTTTCGCTTGTCTCTGTTACATAGAGCACATCAAGCTGTCTGTCCGACATGACAGTTGCCAGCCCGTGTAACTTACCTTCTACACCACCTCTTACATTCTACTAGACACACTGCTCCCCTTGACTCGCCAAACTGTGCAAGACGTGATAGGTGGCCCCCATCGACATATCTGTCATTGTTGTTGGGGTTGTTGTGGGTTGGTGCGCGTCGCCTCCGGGGCACGCCCTAACGCGCACTGCGGTACACATTCGAGCCGGATTGAAGTCTGTGCTAGGCTGGCAGGGATCACGACGAGCACGCTCCGGACTATGACCAATGCCGGATTAAGGTAACTTGATGCCATAAGCAACCTTCCCCTGTGGGCCCCCCTATCCATAAGTGAACTACAAAGAATTAATTATATAAAAAGAAATCTTAATACATATCGTAGGTAGAATATTAATGTGTTGTTCCTCCTGCCCTTACCCCATGCTAAGTGGAGTCGGCACAACATGATTTCACATGTTATCCTAGGATTCGGCTTTATTTTCAACCAACTTCCAAAAGGAGGAGGTTCTCAATTTATCTGTACATATGTTTTTTTTTGTATGTTTGTTACGCGATTATTCCGCCAATTATGAAGCGATTTCAATGATTCTTCTTTTGTTCGGTAGATTCTACTTCAGAAGTAGCCCCATTAAAATTTTATCAAAATCGGTTGAGCGGTTTATAAAAACTAAACAAAAATCTAAAAAGTTGTTTACATTGGTGATCTTTTTTCGTTTACTTCGAAACCTCTCTGTCCCAAAGGAGCAGTGCGTTTAGTTGGCGTACCCATTTTATTATATACTAGCCTTTGCCAGCGGCTTCGCCGCAGCCAAAAGCTAGTTTTTCAGTTATATCTCAGGTTCCCGATATAGTAGCGGGATAAAATGTCTACCAGATTTTAAGTCAAATCAAGGTATTTCAAATAAAAAAAGTTGCATCAAAATCCATCTAGTAGTTCTATTAAATAAATTCTAAAAAAAAATCTATTTTAAATAATTTTCTAGTTTTTCGGTTATATCACAGGTTCCCGATATAGTAGCGGGATAAAATGTATACAAGTTTTTAAGTCTAATCAAGGCCTTTCAAATAAAAAAGTTGCATCAAAATCCGTTCAGAAGTTTTTGAGTTCAAATAAAAAAAGTTGCATCAAAATCCGTTCAGTAGTGTGATGCGCGAACAAACAAACAAACAGGCAAACAGACAAAAATTCTAAAAAAATAGTTTTGTGTTTAGACATGCCTATATAGCCTAATTACAGTCATTTTTTCTCAAATATATTGAATGTACAGACATAGCTATGTTACAGTTTTATAATAGTATAGATAAAGCCTTTTTTTACGGTCTTCGGAAGGCTCTCTGAGACGCTGTGCTCTATTTTTTTCTCTACTGCGCTTTGGGCGCTCATCTTTGTCATTTTCATACTCCTGTGCTCGATGCTTTCTTATACGAGATAACGAGATGCACCCAAGGAAGTCCTCATGATGGAGAGGACTACCTACTCAAACCTACGCACCTATTTTATAAAAAAAACACTAAAAAGCAAAACATAAATGATTTTTAAATTAAAAAAACCGCCTTATAAGACAATCAGGAACTAAAAAGCAAAACATAATTGGTATTTACATTTTACGTACGATTTCGGTGCTAGACACCTACTGATGAGTTTGAAGTCGGTGCCTAGTCCAAAAATAATACTTACACTCCAAAAAAAAAAAATACCAAAAAGATATGTACCTACTCGTATATTTATAAATTCATAACATTAACATCATTTTTGGCGTAGACTTCAAACACATCAGTAGGTGTCTAGCACGAAAATCGTAAGTAAATACCTTCGATCATCAATACCAAGATACAGTGTCACAAACAAAATCAAGCTAAAAACTGTCCGTGTGAATATATACATATACAGCTACGTCTCTTTACTAACGAACTGAGACAAAGGTATTAAAACAGTTTTAAGTTCAACGTAATTACAATCATGGCACTTAGTAATAAAGTCTCATATCTTAAAATGAGCAAAGCAATAATTTATTACTGCCACTAAAAAATGAAAAGACAAATAACATTTACTATAAAATCAAGCTCACTTCTCAAGTGCGCTCTTATTTGCCGAAACAGATTTTTTGGGCCAACGCGATATCTATTGCATTATTGATCGAAGGTATAATTTATTAATACCAATTATGTTTTGCTGTTTAGTTCCTGGGTGTCATTTGAAGGCGGTAATAAAAAATATTTAAAAAAAATTTATTCACTTTTATGTGCTTTTTTTTTCTCGGTCGTCTTTGGTGTCCCCCTAGACGGGATGCCCTAAGCAATTGCTTATATAGCTTATTGGCTAATCCAGGACTGACTATGACCCCCTAATAATTTTTAGTTTTGAAAAAGATCTTTTTGCAGTACAGTTGGTGATCATCAATGTTAAAAAAATACGTACGGCGCATAGCCTTACGAATTTTTTTAACATTAACGACGTTTGGAAATGCTGATTCTAATTTATCATCGTGTAAATTTCTATATAATTCTGCAAAGTAATCTATACTTTTTGAGGTTTTTTTTTATAGCTCATGAATGAAACACGCGGATTTTGAAATTGCTTATTAACTTTCGTGTGTTCTTTCTTTTTTTTTCGCTCGTCTCTTGCCCCCCTAGACGGGATGCCCTAAGCAATTGCTTATATTGCTTATCGGCTAATCCAGGACTGATACCTCCCCTATAATCTAAATAGTCAAACGGTTTTCCATTGTCAACTTTTCGCCCTCGTGGAAATTAGTCGAAACGAGTGACGAATTCCGTTACATATTCAGTTGTTTTATTTTTAAAATTCATAGCTTTCACTCAAGTAAAATAAGTGCACGTTTATATAGTAGATTCTCAATAAAGTCAGTAATATTTTAGTGCTTAACTTGTCCAACATAATAAATTACTAGAAACCATTCTGAAAAAATTCTGCTCGATTAGATACTTCCAAAACCCGTTACTTAAATAACTAATTACAAATGGGCTGCCTTGTTGGCTAATGGTATACCTACTAATGCAATTTCTAACAGCGAGAGCGAATCTTGAGCTTGAGTTGGAAATTGTGACCTAAGCCAAAAAAACTCCGTCTTAAAAAAATCGACACGACATAGAGCAGGTAGGTGTAGGTACATCTAATTTAAAAATATAATTATTTGTTTTTGTCTAGATATAATAAGAATCAATCTCCAGTGGTCAGTTACTTATTGCAAAGCTCTCACTATGATTGATGACCCGATCCAACGGCACTATTTCGATTTCATGCTATGAGACATAGTAATCTTGATATTTAGTCTTTTCAAAACACATTTTGAAATCAAATCAGTTATATTTATAACAGTTTTCCCCAAGATTTCTATGAATACGAGTAATTTTACGAGTGCATTAATTTATTTTCTTGGTGGAACCATGGTGTAATATCACGATCATGAAGGTTATAAAAACCCGGAGGATACCTATAGTAAACACAATCAAATAAGTTATTTATTATTTTATCAGCCATATGGGGCTGGCTTTAGAATTGTCCCACCCCTCTCTACCCACGGGAGTCGTAAGTGCCGACTAAGGGAATAGCGGGGGAGTGGGCAGCAGCACTCCCGAGTATTAACAACATCCACTGCGATCTTCAACCCGCTTGCCAGGCGTGGCGAATACGGTATTATCCCTCATCCTTGGGGAGGCCTATGTCCAGCAGTGGACGTTAAAAGGCTGATGGATGGATGGATTATTTTATCACTTCCACATGTTCAAACCCGATTCTCTCGTTTCCCGGTTCAGTGGTGGTAGACGAACAAGCGGCCGCCGGCCTGATGATTAACGGTAACCGCTATTCAAAGATTTGGGCACAGTTAGCCGCCGCCTAACGAGGTTTGTGTAACCTCATTTAAAGAAGGACATGTCGTAGTGTTGTGGATGATAGTTTCGTGTATGTAAGATATAATTAGTAAAACCTAAATAAGCCCTTATTCAGGTCATAATCAGAGATCAAGATTCTTTTACCAAGATTATAGGTTTCTCATATATATAAGCGTTCCCTGTATCTACTTATCTGTATATAAAACTTTCTCAAGTATCAAAACTACACACTCGCGCTATAGCTAAACATAATTTGAGTACTACTCAAGAAAGTATGGAGGAGCGCAACTTTAGTATTAAAGTATACGTGCAAGGCTAGACAGTGTACTTAAAGTTTTAATAAGTTAAATAAATTATGGGTAATATTAAAGAGTATTTATACGGATTATTTGTGATTTTGTGTTTCTGTGAAGGTAAGTATCTTTGTTCCACATATTAGCAGATATATTACAGATTGCTTAATTTATAATTACACAATTTCTCTTGAGGTGATTCTCTCTTCTCTCTGAGGGCCGATAACGGAATTTATTTCACAGTATAAAGAAAAATAAGTTTTGCGCTGATATGTTATTTATAGTAACTTTCTTTGTTAAGGTGGGAAAAAAATTCCCTAACCGCACACCTTGTCGTTCGAGCAAGAAACAGGGTACGAGGATGTGAGGCCATCACCCACTAAATAAACTCGCCGTGTGCCGTCTCTCCGCCTTGGCAGCTCACTGGGACTGTGTTACAATACTTCAGTGGTTTACTTATAGTACCTATGTATTATAACTAGCACTAAAGCCTTGCTTGTCCCAGCATGAATGGGTTGGTTCGATCGAGGAAGTACCACCCTCTCACAGAAGAATAGCGTGAAATAGCGGTAGGAGGTAGTCCTATTATTGTGTTTCGTATGATTAGTGAGAGCGCCGGTGGCCCAAGAGGTCCTAAGATCAAATCCTTTAGAATGCCACACGGTCATGATAAGACTATCTGATAAATAAAACCCAACAAAATTGCAGAGGCAGGTTGTTACACTAATCCTCACTACCCTGTTCGATGCCCCGAACGACGGGTGCGCGGTTAGGTTCGTTAATGCAATTCGAAGGTAAGATATTGAAAACTGGCCGTGTGGGGCCGGCTTTAGAATTGTCCCACCCCTCTCCACCCATGGGAGTCGTAAGAACCGACTGAGGGACTGCCGGGGGGAGTGGACAGCAGCACTCCCTCGTGTAGGTATTAACACACACACAACATCCACTGCGATCGCCAACCCGCCTGCCTTATGGTAAAACCCCCATTTTGGGGAGGCTTATGTCCAGCAGTAGACCATGAAAGGCTGATGGATGGATGGATGGATTTACATAAAGATTATACCCACGCTACGTCACTGTTGTTGCTGTAAAGTATTCGAAAAGTAGATTCGAAGGACGGTAGATTATTAATACATAGTTATTATTTTACAGTAAACACAGTCCAGTATTTTGATAGAGTTATCCAAGGTTCACCGACTTCGATATCCAAGTACCCAGTGTTAGCCCAACTGCTGTTAGATGCATGGGGCTCCCAGGAGTTCGTGCAGCACTGTGCTGGAGTAATCTTGACGTCACGGCATGTCATGTCGGCAGCACATTGTTTCCAGTTTAGCGCTAATACTAGAAGAAAGTAAGTATCAATTTATAAGATAATTAGCCGTCACGGGACGTCTCGCAGATGTGAAAACATCTATTTTCTTTCTTTCTTAAATTTTGTTCGAGTCTTACCTATATAATTCTCGGTAAGCACGCTCTCGTTATCCATAGACTAATTAAACTGTTATTGGTTTATTGATTGACATTATACTTTCCTAGTTAGATGCTTATGTCAACAGCTGGCGTTAAAATCAATTAATAAATTGGCGTGGCGACGTCGAGTTTTACCCTCCCTCCGCATGGATGTTTTCACATGAAAAACCTTTTTTTGAATCGGGAAGCAATGACCCTAACCGCACATCCTGTCGCCTCACCCTATAAACTAACTCACCATGTGCCGTCTCTGCGCCTATTTTGACGGATGATTTGGATTGTTTTACTTCCTAAACCGAAAAGGCAATGACAGTTTCGAGTTCGGACCCTAGTCAGAGACCTGGTAACACACACCTCTGATTTTTACAAATAATCACTGATCAGTGAAAGTAATTGTGTTCCTCACGATGTTTTACTTACTTCACCGGCCTGACAGATTTTGCCAAAGGCTTGTAGAGTTTGCCAACCCGCACCGGGCTAGCGTGATGGTCTACTCCCTAAAGGCATATTTTGCAGTATTGTCTTTAGTATAGAATAAAAACAATAAAGTAGAAAGGTAAAGATATATTTCTATACAGAAAAAATACATTATAAAACAATGTATGTAGGTACTTAAATAAAACATTTTAAAGACAAAATTTGTGATTGATACGTAGTACTTACGCTGATCGTAAATCAATGTAGAGTAGGTAAGTGTAAAAAACTTAAACCTAAGATACTTAAATACACGTTCGTGATATAAAGTAAACTTAACTAACTCCTTACAATGTTGCCATACTTAAAATCTAGGACATATCTACTTTGTGTCCCATAGTTTAAAATTAAATGAACTTTTGTAAGTATGTTTTGTGCTGCCAAGTTTGTAACAAAAAGATAATTTAAGCATTAGGACATAGTTTTTTTATTGCTTATATGTATAGCGGCAGATGAGCCATGGTCCACCCGATGGCAAATGGTAACTGCTGCAATACCAAAATCACTGCCAAGCCACTGCCCACCATGAAGTTTCGCCACACTTGATCGGGGTGGGAATACATTTGAAAACATTTTGTTACGGAGGACTTTACTAAACAAACATACATCCAGAACAAGAACATTTGACTGAGAAAGTCACGATTTTTTTATAGACAACAACTTTTTTTGTTAATTCGGGAAAAAAATTACCTAAACGCACACCCCGTCGTTTGGGGCAACGAACAGGGTAGTGTGGGCTTCTCAACCACTAAATAAAACCGCCGTGTGCCTCTCCGCCTGTATAGGTGGATATTACTTCAGTGGTTTATAGACAACACCCTGCTCTGGGGAATAATACCCTGTATGTCAGATACTTTACAAACATGCATGCAAAGTACAACCATAATGAAAACATACATTCGTAAATTATTTTCCTGTCTAAACAAACACCACACTGCGCAAAGAACATTTGTCTTACTTTGTAAAAATAACAATATTTTATTGGTATTTAACTTTTGATAGTTTTTTTTTTTATTCAATTTTTTCTTGCTATGTAGACCAAGGCAACGCAGCCAGATACCTAAGTATTTTTATTTATTTTTTTACAGTAACGCTAACCCAAAATACTGGAAGATTCGCGTTGGTTCATCATATCGCACAAGGGGAGGCGTGATACATGATCTGAAATCTATCACACCACATCCAGACTTCGATAAAGTTTACTACACGAACGATATAGCTGTAGTGGTCGTATCTAAGCAGCTTATGTTCAATAATTATGTGAAGCAAAGTACTATAATAAAACAAGGAGTTGAGATAAAACCTGATTCTGTGTGTCAGCTTGTTGGTTGGGGGGTTCTTGAGGTGAGAACTAATTATATAAGTACATTTTATTTATATACTTACTCTTTTAAGGTAAGGAATAAGGCCATAGACTAAAATTCTCGGAAACAAACAAAAAAATTTCAAATCGTTTTTAGTGCTCTCTACCAATTTTATTGTCCTCTACCCATTTTCGCAACATACCTTATAAGTATAGACCTAATTAACCATTAGGCTAACTAGGCTGCAGCCTAGGGCGCGATGATATCGGGGGGCGCGCTGAAATCGTATCTTCGCATGCACTATTAATTTGCATCATTGCATCTACCATTTTTTTTGTTAATGCGGGAAAAAATGTTCCCCTAACCGCACACTCCGTCGTTCGGGGCAACGAACAGGGTAGTGTGGGGCCTTCACCCACTAAAGAAACCCGTCGTGTGCAGTCTCCCCGCCTTTACTGGTGGGCCACCGGAACTATATTACATTCCTTCAGTGGATCATTGCATCTACCCTACATATTTCAACTAGACCGAGACAAAACACTAAAAGTAAATGCGCTGTGAACTGAAAAAGCTTGGGACGCCTTTTTTCAATCCGAATATTATGAAAAATACTGAACCAATAAATATGTAATAAATATACGTTGAAGACTTATAAGTACATTAGGTACTAAGGTTTATGCGTGGTGAAAACACGATCACTTAAAATTTTCTCGATAAAAAAAATTACAGAGTTACCTCTAAATAATTAGATAAAGCTGAAATACTCAATAAATACATTAAACACAAGGTGAAAAAATGTGAAATCGAAAATAACAGTCACGAGCAGGATTTGAACCTGCATCTCCTGGATACCGTCCAGATGCTTTGCCAATTCAGCCATCGTGACAATTGTTCCTAACTGCTAATTTCGATAACACATTCATACTTAACGTCTATGGGTGACTGCCTGCGCCATCTGTCGGAAGTATTTTCATACATTATACCGACCAGGTAAACTTAATTTTACAATTAAGATTTGTACCTAATAATGACGCAAACCCTATAAATATTTATAACCTATATATTTTTAGCATTTGACATGTTTAGCACTAAACATTAAACACAAAATGAAAAAAGTGAAGCTGAATTGGTAAAGCATCTGGACGGTATCCAGGAGATGCAGGTTCAAATCCTGCTCGTGACTGTTATTTTCGATTTCAATTTTTTAAGCATGTCAAATGCTAAAAATATATATAAATACTCAATAAATACTTTTTTTTTTACAACTTTTTAAGCCCACCGTAATACACCTGGCGGAGGCGCGTCCTTATAATTAGCCTAGGGCGGTCAGAACTCTAGATCAGTCGCTGCATACGGGATTCTACTGTTTTATTATAATAATGTAGAGCTATAAACTGAGCTAATAGAAGAAGTATTGGTAGGTTTTTGTATTTCTAATACAAAAACCTACCTTAATATATAAATACGAGTAGGTATTATATGAGTATTGTTTGACGTTTCTGTTTTTTTTTTTAGCCTGGTGGACCACAACCCGATTTATTACAACATACAACGTTGACTACAATCGACAACAAAATCTGTAATTATCGCTACAGCACTATCGGAGCAAAAGTCGAAGACTCTATGATGTGCGCTGGACGTCTAGATACTATGGGTCCTGACGGCTGTTACGGGGATTCTGGAGGGCCGTTAATCTACAAAGGCTTGGTCGTAGGGCTTGTTTCATTTGGATATTCCTGCGGGCATCGATACTTTCCAGGTGTTTACACTAAAGTTTCGCATTACACTAACTGGGTGGTGAATACTGTGCAAAGTAATAAATGATCAGGCTTTTGTTGTTTAAAATTCGAAATGATTTATTTCTCCTACGATATGGCTAGTGAATACCTATCTTGTAACTTTAAATGAGGTATTTTGTATGTATTATATAATTCTACTGTACGTGTGTATGTCACTGAACTCCTCCAAATGGCTGGACCGATTTGAATGATTTTTTCTATATGCGTATGGGTGGCACCCTGGATGGTTTAGATTCACATTTGGACCCGGTAGGTGGCGCTACAATAGGATTTCAGGACTTTTTCTTCTATTTATTTGTGAATGTTTGAGTAAGTACCGGGATGGTTTAGATTCACATTTGGTCCCGGTATATTGCGCCACGACAGGATTTCAGGTTTATTCTTCAATTTTTTCTAATGTAAGAAGATATACCTATCTAACGAATCCAAACGAAACGCCAATGTTTGGACAGGACAACGTCTGTTGGGTCCACTAGTTATGTGTAAATTTATTTAGAAACGGCTGTAATGATTTGGATCGTAGTTTGTATTCAAATAAAGTTTTAAACATAGCATCACGCCTGTATTCCCCGAAGGGGTAGGCAGAGGTGTATTACACACCCACGACTCGCCGGCTATGTTTAAGTCCCACGTAATAGGGGGCGAGCCTATTAACGTCTACCGGGCACATTTCCAAACTCCGGGCTGCTACTGAGAATTTCTCTTTTTAGGAAAAAGCTCAATAACATTGCCCGACCCGGGGATCGAACCCGAGACCTCATGATTAGCAGTCGCATACACTACCGCTACACCAACGAGGCAGTTAAAAAAAATAAAGTTTTGCTCCTATTATTTTATCTACAAATGTAAGATAGGTGTTTCCCGAGAAAGCGCTATTATTTACACACTTAATATTTAAAAAGAAAACATTTTTTTTTTCAACGCTATCTCGTAACGCTATCTCTAAGCTTCTTTACGTGATCTTTAAGTCTTGCAATGTTGTTAGACTTTTATATAACTACTTGCCTAATAATTTTACGAGATAGCGTTCAAATTATTTGTGAATGTGGATAAAGAGAACTTTAGTACAGGCGGGAATCGAACCTGCGTCCCTTCCAATCCGGGGAAGTGCTCTAAGCCGCTGAGCTATCTCACTGACCTTCGGCCATACACGCCACCTATCGGATGCATTTTAGAAATTCTATTTCTAAGGTATGTAAGATTACCAATAGGTTGATTTTGTTTTTAGGTTGAGTTGATTTGGTGTTTGCCAGATCAGTGCCTAGGTAGGTATTATATATTTTGTAGTAATGCCATTTTGATAATTGCATAGAAAACGAAGCGCTCTTGATTCCAATTTACACATACCGAGGTTTTCTCTGTTTTCCTACATCGCCTAGTAGATAATATAGATTATTAGAGACTAGCTGATACCCGCGACTTTGTCAGCGTTAAAATTTTACTTTCTAAATTCGACTCCGATTTTATAAAACCATTGAAATGTATGTGTATCCCATCTATTATATATAATACCAGTGTCACGATGTTTGTCCGGGATGAACTTCGAAACTACTGAACCGATTTTTTTTAAATGTGTGTTTTGTTCCAACTTAAGAGATACTTTATATCTCAATTTATAATTGCAATATTTATTCATGAAAAAATACATATATAGTGGTACGAAGTTCGCCGGGTCAGCTAGTATCAAATATAAAATGAAATTTGACATTCTTAATTCAAAAAAGGTCAAATATATGTGTTTCTATCTCCCAATTAGAAACCTACCAAACCACCCCCACATTTCCTTCTTATTATTTTACCTGACTACTTTATATATATATCATCATTCCTCTTCATGTCCTATTGCTTTTCTTGGGGTGGATTACTCGCGAAGGTTGCTTTTGGTCTATAGGCTGCCACGCCAACCACTCATAGGGTGGCAAACTTACCATCTTACTCACCATCAAGCCGTACAGCCTAGTATAATTATATGTTATAAACATTGATGTATAAACAAAAACATAGCAACACGCCTGTATTCCCCAAAGGGGTAGGCAGAGGTGTATTACACACCCACGATTCACCAGCTATGTTTAAGTACCATGTAATAGGGGGCGAGCCTATTGCCGTCTACCAGGCACATTTACAAACTCCGGGCGGCTACTGAGAATTTTTCTATTTACGAAAAACTCAATAATACTGCCTGACCCGGGAATCGAACCCGAGACCTCATGATCAGCAGTCACTTACACTACCTCTGCACTACAGAGGCAGTTGAAGTATAAAATAGAGAAAATCCACAATTAGGCACTAAAAGTGTACACTATAAATTATTGCAGATTACGCTTTCCTGCACTCATTTCATTTAGTATCGTTTTCTGCAACGTATCAATATGCCTAATAATACCAAAATCTCTTCTTAAAAACTCATTAACTGTCTAGCTCTTCTTTCTCTATCAGAAGTTAATCGTATCTCTCCCTCGTAACTTCCTTTCCGTGTGGTGACGGATTAAGAATACAAGTGTCACCACCCCATTCTTTCCCACGGGTGTCGTATGAGGCGACTAAGGGAAGTAAGCTATTATCATCTATTGCATGACTGGTGGTACCCACTTGTACTCACTTGGTATCCGGCCCGAGCGGTACCACCATCTCCCGTGTGAACGGCCATGAAGCACATCGTTGCGTTTTGGCTGTAGCAGGAGATAGCCGTTTATATTTCATTTCACTGTGACATGAATTGGTGAGCAGCGGCTTGACAATACTCTCGGTATAGTCAAGGCCATGGGCGACGGTTACCATTTACCATCAGATGGACCGTGGCTCGTCTGCCACTACACGCAATAAAAAAAAAACTGCCCTCATGTGCTCGTGCAGCTGCATTATTAACTCTCATAGAGTTTAAACGATGCGCTCTTTCCTCTAACGATTCCTGAGAACGCGCATCTCTCATTCTTTTGGCATTTCTCGGATTTCGAGATAAGGAAGACCATTTTTCATTTTTCGTAGGTGGTATAAAAAATTCCTAATAAGAAAAATACACAAAAAGAAAAAATATATATCTACGGAATAAAAAGAACCTAATAAGATAAAAACACAAAAAGAAAAAATGTATACTTACCTAATTGAAATTTATACTTAACTTTACAACGTTTAACAACTATATATATTATATAAAGAAAAGAAGGAGAAACAAACAAAAACACTAAACTAAACTAATTATATTATTATCTAATACCTACTTTAAACTTATATCTAAAAACTACGTACCTATCTATGTATTTTTTAAATCTAAAACGCGCTTATTCCGAGAAGAGTCAATAAGAACCTCAAGAGTGACAATGTGAGTGAAGTCGGCACGTTTTTTTTTTGTTTTTGTGACGTTTGTTGTTAGCCTCAGATGGCTATGACAACTTTACCCGGACAATTGGTGAGCGCAGAGGGCTCTCAAACCAACATTTAGGCAACGCTACCCGAGGGCACCCCCTGTGGGGTAAGGACCTCGGCTCGGGCTGTTGCTGGCAAAGTGGGATTTCCCACGTTTATGATTTGAAGTCGGCGCGTGAGCGCCCTCGTCTTTTTATAGATGTAGCGGATGGCCGTATCGCGCATTAAACAATAATCAACCGTATAGCCGTACCCATACTGGCGCGGCGAGATTTGGGAGTTTTTTTTCATATTTCATCTATATCTTGTGTGTTTATAAACTAATTTATATATTTTTTTTTATAAAATAGATATTAAAGTGCGCTTTTTGAATATGGGAGTTTGATAAAGATCTATGTGAAATACAATATATTTATGTATTTAATAATACACTGAAGAAATGTCTAACGATTAAACACGTTATTGTGGCTAATTTATAAAAGATAGATATATACTATTGAGGACTTTTTTGTAGATCTTTTGAAGACCATCATCTTTCTACTACATGCTTTTGGTGTATGATCAACGTATGCGAGGATAAGAGCTCGAAAGCGCATTTTCATCCGACTTGCTTCAAATTTATCGTCACTGCTCAGCTCCTATATGTCTTAGCGTTATGTTATATAGCCTATAACCTGCCCAGGAGTATGGACTACAATCGTACCAAGTTTGGTTAAAATCCCTTCAGTAGTTTTTGACCCATGCGTGCATATACAGACAGACAAAAAATTTACTGATTACATTTTTGGCATCAGTATCGATCACCATTCATCCTCCAATATTAGTTTATATTCAATGTACAGAATTGACCTCTCTACGGTTTTATTATAAGTACAGATATTCAATCAAATATGCAGTACCTACCTAACTACATAGATTTCGACCTAGGTCTACATCTAAATAGGGTCACATGTTCAACAGTGAATCATTGGTACACAGATGATCACAGAGACACCGCTCCGTTTATTAATGTAAGAGTAAAATAAATATGCAATCGTGTCTCGTTTGCGTACTCACTCACTCTCACTCCCGTTGTCGCTGCGCGGACGCGCTCACCGATAGAAGCGAGAGCACGACATTTTTGTTTACGGGAGTAAAAACCACCGACAAAGTAATTTGAATTTTGTTTATATATCTTATACTAAATCTGTGTTCCTATACGTTTTGTTCTAATTGTTTGTATAGAGATGTATGGAGTACGATTGAGTGCTAAGAAATTTACGAAATTATTTGTGGTTGTTGAGAAATTTAATTTCGAACTATGTAGTGGATATATTGTTAACAGTGGATTGATTCACTGTGTACACTATGAATATGTGATTCAGAGTGTACCCTCACTTAGATAAATTTTAACTTGGGAACTAAATGGAAAAGTTCCTTTCGTACGACTGTGTCAAATGCTTTCTCCAAATCAACATAACTTAGTACATAGTTAATGTTATTCTATCACTGAGTGAAGACTGAAAAAGTAGAAATTTCCTTTAAATTTCTGAGAAAATGATGTTTTTGTAATGGTTGCTCATTAAATTGCTAAAAAATAAACATCCAGCTGATTATAAGCATTGATTTTAATTATTTACCTATTCAAATTTTCTTTGATCCATTGTTAACCAGTAGGCAATCCACTGAGTACCAGGAGGAGTACACAGTGGATCAAACCCACTATAATTAATATATATGTGCATCTTTATTATTGTACATTGTCAAATTGGCCAATTACATCGTAAAGTTTAATAATCATTTGATCCTCTGACAATTTTTGGTGCAATTCTGACTATTAGTTTTTATCATTGATGTATATGTACCACATATAACTCAATGGTTTTTATATTATAAAGTTAAAAAAAAAAGTGATCCACTGTTGACCATGTTACCCTACATAATATATTATTACTTCCATACGTATTTATCAACAACAAAGCGGATTTTATAGATAAACCTACTGGAATAGGTAGGTATGTACCTACACCGATATTAATAATAAGCCAGAACCGTATATCCAATAGAACAGCTGTATAAAGTAAAGCCATAGTAGGTACTTGTATGTATTTTCAACTGTAGGTTGCTCTCAGGACATCTTTTATGATATTTTTTATAATAGTTTTAAGGGACCATGTGTATAATGCGTCCATGCATGACATGTAAAATCACAGAACAATTTTAACCTAAAGGTGTAAAATGTAGGTATTTATATTATTTTTTATGGATGTACAGATATGCACCCTGAACCTCTAAATCAACTGCGACTTTTTGGCGGGTCGTCACGCCGAGTGGTTAAAATTATTGCATATACTCCAATAAGTTCATTAATTAACTGAAAATTATTGTATAAAGAAGTAATCCCACGGAGGATGGAAGTATTTCACTGATGTACATAGTTAGCATGGTGATGAAAAAGTCCGCTCCCGATCAATGAGCTGTAAGTGCATTCTTCATTCTTAGTCATTTCTTCTCTTAGACAAAGAATATTATAGACTCGCTACTATTTTGACACTAAGGATGAAGAAAAGGATGCACATATTAGGTTTTAGCAAGAGGGAGAGAGACACTTGTATAAGTATTTTATCCTTTTCGCGTATGCATTATTTTTATTTGGCTCCAATCAACTGGGTCCCAACAATAAGGTGGCCAACCGTCCCCCTCATCGGTATGTAAGCTTGTTTTTGTATTGACGTGAAGAAAACCTTCATTAATCACGTTATATACGCTAATGTTACATGTTCTAATACATGTATAGTATGTGCGACTGCTGATCATGAGGTCTCGGGTTCGATCCCCGGGTCGGGCAATGTTATTGAGCTTTTTCGTAAAAAGAAAAAATCTCAGTAGCAGCCTGGAGTTTGGAAATGTGCCCGGTAGACGGCAATAGGCTCGCCCCCTATTACGTGGGACCTAAACATAGCTGGCGAATCGTGGGTGTGTAATACACCTCTACCTACCCCTTCGGGGAATACAGGCGTGATACTGTATTTTTTTTTTCTAATAAGTACATTTTAAGCAAAATATAAGCATAACTGCAATTTCTTTTGTCCTGTCATTCTTGTATCCGGCTAAAACAGGTAGTACATTTTTAGTCAACAAAGTTATAATCATACTTATCTTAAAATTATTCCGGTTATCTAATATGTCAAACTATTGCTATCTCGACACTGCATACACTGATAGCTTGTCTATAATATTCTTTGTCTAAGTTTCTTCCCTAATTCCCTATAATAAAAAGTATTCTGTGGTAATTTCATTGTTCATTCGGTTCGGTGATTCAGTTCGGTCTCCTTGGACATCTAAGACATAATATAACTATATAATCTGTGCCAATCTGTGGTTCGGTCATTTGGATAGATTTGTTGATTATTTAGACGTCAATCTTGTATTGTATCAAGAATATTGATTTTATTAAAAATTTAACGTTAGCCACGTTGAATTTTTTAAATCCATCACACTTTCTAAATATATAATGGGCAAAAAGGGTGTTGTTGCATTTGTCAAAGACTTCTACTACGATCCATTCAAGTGGTAAGTGTTTATAACCTCAAATTAATGTGTTAAAGACGTTATAAAATACTAGCCCCGTAACCTCATGTTCGTCATATCATTTCTTACTTACCTATCCTTACTTAGTATTACGTTAAGTATTTGATTTTAGATATACTGTTTTTGTTAAAACAGTATTATGAACAACCCCATGAATGCTTCAATATGACAATTACTTAAATAGATTAGCATTTCTAAAGTCGTTTATTCAACATGCAATGAATTTAATCATTAAATTTTGTCATCATACATATAAATACACTTAATCAGTGCATTACAGGCACATCTTATGTATCCTAATACTTATACTAAATATTTTTTTTTATATATTTACATTATAAATTATTTATATATTCTTATCTTTTTATTGCCAGTCTTATCATTAGGTGTTTCACAAATATTTTTTTATATACAAAGTTGGTATTATATGTCTCAAAGACTACTAAGTATACAGAAGTGACCATCTATTAATAGCACAATATAAAATTTTACCTGTACTGTATGTGGGAAACCTAACTTTTTTTTGATAAGGCGGGAAAAAATGTTTCTAACCGCACACCCCGTCGTTCGGGGCAACAAACGGGATAGTGTGGGGCCTTCGCCCACTAAAGAAACCCGCCATGTGCTGTCTCTCTGCCTTTATTGGCGGCCACTGGAACTATGTTACATTCCTTTGGTGGTCTGGGGGCGGCTTGGGAAACCTAACCTAAGGAGGGTCTTTCCAAAAATGCTCATTAATATTCTCGCTGGATTGAACAGATAAGAACAATACAAACTTAGTCTCTTAGACACTGAAGAGAATCCTGTTCTGCTATTGTGCTTAATTTTCTACAGCAAATAAACTGTTATAAAGCAATATATATCACTGGAAATCATTAAAAAGTATATTAAATGGCTAAGCATGTTAAATGCTTAAAAATTATATATAAATAATGCAATTGCCCAATTGGACTGCATCATCATTGGTAATAGTTAAGCCTAACCAGTCAGAACAATCTATGTTATCTGACAGATGTTGCAGGTGTCACCCAAAACATTAACAAACAATGTGTTATTGATAGTTATAGTTCTGAGAAAATGTCACAGTGGCTTAGTTGGTAAAGCATCCGGAATGATTATCCAGGAGATGCAGATTCTAATCCTACTTGGGGCTATCATTCTCAATTTAATTTTCACACTTTACATTCAAATAAGACCCTTTAAAAAGACACACCTCAAATTATTCTTATTACATGAATCTTTTGTTTAATTATTTTTTTAAACTTAGAATTTACTTCTCATATATTTTAAAGCAGGTAGTAGGAGCTATACTCCCATATATTTTAAAACTATTATATTGTCTATGAGTGTTATCAATGAGTTGTATAGTCTGTAACATTTTTTAACCTTTCAGGTCAATTGTGAAGAGTGTAGGTATATTTGCAGTGGGTGTTGTAATCGCGAGCGAATGTACTGGCTTAGAGATAATGCCGGCTATACCTCAGTAATACTAATGTGTTAAAAATTTATACATAAGAATTACGAACATGTTAAATTATTTATTGTTAATTTTCCTTGCTGGAGTTTGTGTTTGTGATGAAAAACGACCGAACATTGTGTTAATATTAACGGATGATCAAGATGTCGTTCTCGGTGGAATGGTTAGTACAGTAGACATGTAATTGTGAAATAAATATCTCGTTTTAATTTCTTGTTGTTTTATTTATTTTTTATTCCAGACACCTATGAAGAATGTTCAGCGCTTCATCCGTAATGAAGGTGTTACTTTTACAAATTCGGTAAGTTTAGTTGTTGATGCTGCTTTTACTTAATAAGAAAACAAGAAACGTTTATATACTACGGATAGTTATGCAGTAGCTTAGTAGAGATAGGTAGATAGACTGCCACAATGATGTGTCGATTTCAATCCTCATTCTACTCACTGCACTTTAAAATTGTATGTATTCCTTTGTAAGTTAGGGGCCGTTCATAAATTGCGTCGCGTTAATGTCTGCTGTTTTTGGACCCCCTCCTTCCGTATCGACACACTGCGTCACAATTTTTCAAGCTATATTACTTATGTTACGAAATCTAGACCACGGAGGTCTCCATTGGTATTAAATAAACTAAACTACAAACGTCATGTTTCATTAGAACCCTCTGCTCCCATTTTCACTATTCGTCACACCAAGCGACACCCCCTCCCCACTTTGCTGCAAGCGTATTTTTTTAATAGGCCCTTACCTTAGGGCTTGTACACAAAATTGCGATGCGACGTTGCATCCTAAAAATCTACGAGCTCCCACGACGCATCGCAAGAACTTGCGCATTGATTTATTCGCATCGCGTTACGTCACACGTTACGTCATCGAAGGAATGGTCACCCGAATAGTGAAATGGAGACGCTTTGCCGCACGAAATCGCATCGCAGTTTTCTGCGTTGCGAAATCGCATTGCGCCGATTCGCATTTTTGTGTACAAGCCCTTATCCCTCATTCTGTGCCTTCGAAACCCTGTTTTACTTACGTCGTGGCTATCATGAGCATCTGTGACTGTAGTTATGGTGAAACAGTACCTACCTTCAAATTATTGCCCGGTTACACTTGGCAGCTGACCCCAAAGTAATTATGTGTAAAAATTAAAAACCATAGGTCTACCTATACCTATAAGCATAAATATTACTAGAAAACCTAGAATTATGAGCGCTTAACACTGTCAATAAGGTAGGTATAATATATTTATAATTACATATAAATTATCCAGTACCTATCGATTCTGTAAAAAAAGGCACTGAAAGCTGCACAGTTTTAGAGTAAGTAGGTAGGTAGATATAAGTTTACTAGAGGTATTGCAAAAAACGAGCATTAACTACAATGCCCTTGAGCCCAGCCTTTTGTCCCCAAACCATAGATAGTCCTTGGCTGTGGACTTGGTGTTAACAATGCCCATGAACTATTCAAAAAATAATTTTCCTTTTTCATATTACCTCTAAGTACTTTAACGTGACTGACCATACGACCCATACGTTCCGCTTTGGACGGGAGCGCGGGCCAGTCCCGTTTTCAGGCTGTCTATCCCGCTTGTCTATTCGAAACGTTGGGATAGTAGTAAAATCGAGTAAACGCGATAGATTCCGTAAACGAAGTTTTATTTCAAAATGTTTTCTTGAGATTTTACATACCGGGAATTGTTGTTCGGCAACGATATATCCAACGGTAGTTGTAAGGCAGAATGGGCAGTTCGTCCTCCTTCCATAAGTGTGGCTGCAATGCCGGATGATGCTAGTGCCAGTGCGATGTGTTTTTTAGCACGTATTTCTGCCAGTATTAGATTTATTAGAAACGTTAATACCTACATATTCAAATTCATTTCTATTAGTGTTAGTCGAAGTAACACCGAAAGAAGTCATTTGAAAGCAGGATCTTATATTTTGAAGAAAGTGTTTTGATTCTAGTGTTTGCCCGTTCATGTAATGTAGAAATTCCTGAGGACCTCCTGGTAGGAGTATCAAAAATCTTAATTGTAAAATTAAGTTTACCTGACCGGCATAATGTATGAAAATACTTCCGACAGATGGTCACCCAAGACGTTAAGAATGAATGTGTTATCGAAATTAGCAGTCGAGAGCAGTGGTCACGATGGCTGAATTAGCAAAGCATCTGGACGGTATCCAGGAGATGCAGGTTAAAATTCTGCTCGTGACTGTTATTTTCGATTTCACATTTTTCACTTTGTGTTTAATGTATATGCCTAAGCATGTCAAATGCTAAAAAAAAAGTATATAAAAATTTCTAGGGCTGCGTCATTATTTGGTAAAAATCTTAATTGTAAAATTAAGTTTACCTGATCGGTATAATGTATGAAAATACTTCCGACAGATGGCGCAGGCGTCACCCAAGACGTTAAGAATGAATGTGTTATCGAAATTAGCAGTCGAGAGCAGTGGTCAAGATGGCTGAATTAGCAAAGCATCTGGACGGTATCCAGGAGATGCAGGTTCAAATCCTGCTCGTGACTGTTATTTTCGATTTCACATTTTTCACTTTGTGTTTAATGTATATGCCTAAGCATGTCAAATGCTAAAAAAAATGTATATAAATTTCTAGTTAAACACACTATTCAAAATACTCACATTTGATATTTCACAATAAAGGCTCACAGACAACTTTTTTCTTCTTCGCTTCAAAATCGAGAATTAATTAAACACACTATTAAAAATATAGATAGTGTCATCCACGAAGACGCGCCCCACTCTTTTTTCTAATTACTTTCAATGCAAGTGTGTATCGTTGCACCGAATTGCCTATTACGCACGCACACATCGATGAATAAACAAAATCACGATAGAGCGATACGGTAAACTAGGAAGATGCTCTACTTTAATATTATCAACCGACTTCAAAAAGGAGGAGGCTTTCAATTCGACTGTATGTTTTTTTTGCTGTGCTTTATTTCTTTCTCTACTGCGCTCCTGTACTCGATGCTTTCTTATACGAGATGCACCCAAGGAATTCCTCCCTATCGTGTAACACCTACTTTGACCTATTTTATAGAAAACACTAAAAAGCAAAAAATAAATTACATACAATATCCGCGTTAGACACCTACTAATGTGTTTGAAGTCGACCAATTATTTTTTGCGTTTTAGTTCCTGGGTGTCTTTTGAAAGCGGTTTTTTTATTTAAAAATAATTAATATTTCATGTTGTCGTTCAGTGTGGGTATTGTATGTCAATATTAGTTAATACAGTGTAATATTACCATGTTAAGGGAGCAATTATAAACAATAATAGTATACTAAAAAAACTATATGATTGTCTGTAAAGTCGGTTTGAGGACGATAATTTAACGTCATATATGTTTTCTGAGAGTTTCACAAAATATAAGATTCCTGTTGCAGTAGAACAAACTAATTTTATGTGTACCTTGTTTTACTTTGGTGGCATATCAGACAGGTTAGCAAAGACACTGAGGGTTCACGGTATCTGTCCCGCATTTAGGCCTAACTTTTCGCTTAAAAATCTTTATCGGTAAAGATAGTATTGATAAATGTAAAAAGTTTGGTGTATATAAATTGGAATGTCAAATATGTAATAATGTTTATATAGGGCAAACGGGCCGTAATTTTGAGACTCGTTATAAAGAACATATAGGCAGCTATATGTATAGGCATAATTACCCTGAAAAGTCACATTTTGCGAAACATTTATTGGATTGTAACCATTCATTAGATAATAGTCATACATTCGAGCCCTTGCATATTTGTGATAAAAATATTAGACTGTCCGTTTTAGAACAATTAGAAATAATTAAAGTCAGTAGTAACATGTTGAATGAACAAACTAGCTGTAGTTCCCTACTACTAAACTTGTTTTCATATCGTTCGAGCGATACGTCATAACTGTTGTATAGTGGAAGGGGTATAAAAGCAAGTTGCACGAGTAAGCTCTTATGATCTTCACCTCCTATGCCTTTCCTTAGAGATGGCAACGCGCGAGTGATGTCTCTGGCGTTGCTAGCGTCTATAGGCTACGGTAACCGCTTACCATCAGGTGGGCTGTAGGTATGCTTGTTCACCAGTACCAGTATAAAAAAAAATGTAAGAAAGTTTTTTTTTTACCGCACAGTACGTAGCCTCTCCAATATGCTGTCCAAGCCGGGCCAGCCTATTGACAGGGTTGTACGTCCACAATCACAAAACAGTCAACAACACCATGCAAGGTGGTTGCTACGGAGATGACTGGAAGGCCACTAAAGAGAACCATACATTTGCCACTGTATTGAAGAATGCTGGCTACCAGAATTTCTACGCGGGGAAGTATTTGAATAACGTGAGTATCTACCTATTTTTTAACATTCAAGAGGATGGTCCGGTGTTACTTTTTAGGGGCAGCAACATTTTTCGATAAATAATTACACATTCAGTAATATCTAGACTTACATATTGAAGTGTTTTATATCTTGAAATAATATTCATTCTTGCTGAATAGTTTTTAATTTAAATGTCTAAAGCGGGGGCAACTTTTGCCTACAATATGCGTGGCAAAATTTGCACTTTGCACCCTGGGTGGCAATATTTGCTTGCGCTCGTGTGGCATAATTTGCCTGAGCGGCATAATTTGTTTCCGTCTGGGTTATAATTTAAGTTATATTCACGCTGGGCCCCGCTGGCGTGGGCTTGTATACCACTAATTAGCAATATAAAGATTGGTTTCGTCCGTGTGGTGACGGACTAAGAATACAAGTGTTCTACACACTACCCCATTCTTTCCCACGGGTGTCGTATGAGGCGACTAAGGGAAGTAAGCAATTATCATCCATTGCATGACTGGTGGTAGGGCTGGGTGCCAAGTGGGAGTACTCACTTGGTATTGGGCCTGAGCTGGTTGGTACCACCATCTCCCGTGTATCAGTGAAATGAAATGGTGAGCAGCGGCTTGACAATACTCTCAATATAGTTGCGTCCATGAGTGACGGTTACCATTTACCATCAGATGGGCCGTTGTACGTCTGCCACTAAATGCAATAAAAAAAAAGTTACCACTCGGGTAGTCCATAGTCCATACCTGTCCAACAATAAGTGGATAGTGTAACGTCGATTGTCAATCGGGAACTAAGTAGGTACATTTTACAAACCACTGAAGTAATGTTCCAGTGGCCCGCCAATAGAGGCGGAGAGACGGCACACGGTGGGTTTATTTAGTAGGTGAGGGCCCCACACTACTCTGTTCGTTGCCCCGAACGACGGGATGTGTGGTTAGGTACATTTTTCCCGCCTTAACAAAAAAAAAGGATACATTTTACAAATATATGGTTGGAACAAAGAAAACGTGAAAACTTCCTATGATGTAAGTCGATATTTTAACCGTATCGTTGAGGAATGAGTAGTATGTCAAAAGGGGTGTCTCTTTTTAGATGCAAAACCCTTTTCAAAAAGCTTTGGGTAATAGACCGTATATCATTTGCAGTACGGGGTAGCCGATGGCGCCCCCGTCCCCCCCGGCTGGACAGAATGGCACGGATTGATCGGCAACTCCGTGTACTACAATTACTCGATATCCAACAACGGAATCCTCACTTATTCCGAAGACCAATACCTCACCGATGTTATTGTAAGTATTATTTATGAATCTAATAACAAATCCATCCATCCATGCTTTACTGCGAGCAGAGTTCGAACTTGGATCCTATCCAATCCGGTGAAGTGCTCTGGACCGCTAAGATATCGTAGTAACTAACGGTGACTCCAAATCTTCACTTCAATGAACAGAAGCGCTGTTGTTTAAAACTTTTTGGTGTGTGTATTATCCCACGCGGCCAGAATCCATCTTTCAATCCTGTTGATGTTCTTCTAGCGTGATCTAGCAGTGACCTACATCGAAAATCAGACTGAGTCAGAGCCATTCCTGATGGTGGTGGCCCCTCCAGCGCCGCACCAGCCCTTCACACCGGCAACACGACACAAAGACAAGTTCTCCAACGTCACGGCCGTTAGGAACCCTAATTTTAATGTAGCTTCCGAGGTAAGCGTACTTACATGAATATTTATACATTTATTAAAAGATTAGAACCTGGGCCCGTAGAATGTAACTCACTAAATCGTATCGACATCATATCGTCTCGCTTGTGATTGGTAGAGAAACCGACGCGTGATATCGCAATAATCACAGTGATATCTCAACCAGTCACAATGACACGATGTCATGTCGATACGATTTAGTGAGATACATTCTAACCCCCCTGGTGTCTGTATATTGAAGGTCAGAAATGGGGAGAGGTCGATAAGAGAAAGGCAGATTTTTGATGTGAAACATCTAATGCGGAGGGAGGGTAAAACCGGCTGTTAGCGTGGCGACACTTTTATTTTACTTGTCCCGTTCAAATCTTGCAAGTTAAATTTGACACACTTCCCGGTTTCCGATTGAGCTGAAATTGTACACGCATATGTATATCGCGTGACAATGCAATATTATGATGACATGGAACTGATCTGATGATGGAGCTGGAAGGTGGACATAGGAACTCTATAATGAAACGGCGCAACCCTATCGAGTTTGGACTCGTTTAATTCGTCTTGACGTTTACTTTGTCTTTGGATGGTATCCAGGGTCTGATGATGGAGCTAGAAGGCGGCCATAGGGACTCCGTTATAAAACGACATAACGCCATCGAGTTTGGGCTCGTATGACTCGTCTTGACCAGTACTTTGTCTCTAGATGGTATCCAGGGCCTGACGATGATGATTTATGTCCATTTCCGTTATTTTACACATGTCATAATTTTATACAAGCACACATTGAAACATTTATGATTATTTTATTTCAACTTTTTTGACTGCCTCGGTGGTGTAGCCGTAGTGTATGCGACTGCTAATCATGAGGTCTCGGGTTCGATCCCCGGGTCGGGAAATGTTATTGAGCTATTTCCTAAAAAGAAAAATTCTCAGTAGTAGCTCGGAGTCTGGAAATGTGCCCGGTAGACGTCAATAGGCTCGCCCCCTATTACGTGGGACTTAAACATAGCTGGCGAGTCGTGGGGGTGTAATTCCCCTCTGCGATGGCACTAGAGAGAATTAACCCTACAAAATATCTTTTTAAAGCATCACACAATTCAATTATTATAAATAAATATTCACGGACATTACACACAACGTCCTCTGGTCTCAAACTAAGCTTAACGCTTGTGCTATGGGTACCAGATTACTGATATAATACATATACCTATGTATGTATTTACAAAAAAAAGTTATATAATAGATAGAAAATACCCAGACGCAGTACATATATCTGTGTTCATCACACAAATAATTGTCCTGAGTGGGAATCGAACCCATGACCTCGTGCACGGAAGTCGGTTACACTACCGGCTGCGCCACGAGGCACGCCATTTTTGCACGCCTCATAAGCGAAGCGTTGACTATTCTCGCTTTTATTACTATTCTTTAGGAATATTATTACTGTTTTTAGGACAAACACTGGCTCATCCGTATGTCTCCATCACCTCTACCCTCAACAGCCATCCCCGAGCTGGACCGTGTGTACCGTCAGCGGTGGCAGACCCTACTCGCCGTCGACGAGATGGTAGCGGATATCGTAGGCACTTTGGAAACAAAAGGCCTAATAGATAATACGTATCTAATCTATACGTCTGATAACGGTTATCATATTGGTAAGTGCCTTTTTGTCGTTCAGTGAAGTTGGTTGCAAGACGCTGCGCAGTAGCAATTTTTGTGTCGCAAGGGCATGTGCGTCATCTACAGTTTACATTAATCGAAATATGTTCGATATCAATCAAAGCTTATTTCACTCAAATCGCTCGTGTACCTACTTTTTATTGAATATAAAAATAATAAATAGAACCTAAACAATTAGATATGAAAACATTTTGATCTCATTCTTTTGTTAATCGAGTAATAACGTTTGAATTGGTCAGCACTAAGCGTATGATTCCGGCACAATCCCCACTTCTTGCTCTGTCCCTAACTTCAGAGACACAAAGATCCGTTGTGACTACTATAATGTGTTTGAAGCTGTAACAGAGTCAAGTCTGTAAAATATTTTTCATTACTCATACTCGGAAAGTAGGTTTAAAGTTGCCCGAGGGAGTGCTGCTGCCCACTCCCCCAGTATTCCTCAGTCGGCTCTTACGACTCCCGTGGGTAGAGAGGGGGAATTTATAGATAAAAAAAACAGAAACCGACTTCGAGACAATACCTACCTATATGTACAAACTTAAACTAAAAAGTAGAAAATAATATTTTAATTACTTCAAAATCTGAGCATTAAAGAACAACCAACGAAATTATTGATACTATACATAATTACAATTTGTCCGTGTGGTGACGGACTAGTGTCACCCTATTCTTTCCCACGGGTGTCGTACGAGGCGACTAAGGGAAGTAAGCAATTATCACCTATTGCATTACTGGTGGTAGGGCTGGGTACCAAGTGGGAGTGCTCAATTGCTATTGGACTCGAGCGGGTTGGTACCACCATCGGTGGTTGGTTTTGGTTGTAGCAGGAGATAGCCGTTAATTATTTCATTTAATATTTGTGAAATGAAATGGTGAGCAGCGGCTTGACAATACTCTCGGTATAGTAGAGTCCATGAGCAACGGTTACCATTTACAAAAAAAATATAATCAGTTATTTTTGGATTCGGTATCAGGCAAGTAAAAAATAACCTTAATAGATAGGTACATACCTGATAACTCACATTTCACACACACCTTCATTAGAATAACCTAATATCGAAAAGTCGCTGACGGCGCAGACGAACTCGTGGGCAAAAGCTATTTTTTAATATTAAATAGCGTCACGCCTGTATTCTCCGAAGAGGTAGGCAGAGGTGTATTACACGTACACCCACGATTCGCCAGCTATGTTCAAGTCCCACATAATAGGGGGCGAGCCTATTGCCGTCTACCGGGCACATTACCAAACTCCGGGCTGCTACTGAGAATTTTTATTTTTTTTACGAAAAACCTCAATAACACTGCCCGACCGGGGATCGAACCCCAGCCGACCGGGGATCGAACCCCAGACCTCATGATCAGCAGTCGCTTACACTACTGCTGCACCACAGAGGCAGTTAATATTAAATAGCATGATTAAACTATTACAGGTCAATTCTCACAAATGTACGACAAACGCCAGCCATACGAATCCGACATCAAAGTGCCCCTGCTAATGAAGGGACCAGGGATCGAACCCAACACTTCGCAGGCCAACCCCGTGTTAAACATAGACATCGGACCCACTATCATACACCTGGCTGGACTGACACCGGAAGGGATGGACGGAAGACCTATTAGCATCGTGACACAACAGAAAGAAAGATATATGCTGGTAGAGTACCATGGGGAGGGAAGGACTGGGTCTGTGGATGAAAACTGCCCATGGAAATATGATGGAGATAAATTGGCTGTGAGTAGCTTACTTATTTTATTTATAACTCGACGTAAACTGTGAGATCTTCTGAGTTTAACATGCGTATATATGTCTGTGGCATAGTGGCGTAACAGAGGCAGAATGGGCAATTTGCTACAGGCTAGAAGAAGCCCCCGCGAAATTGTGTTTTTTAGACCACACGACTAAAGTAAAACTTAACAGTACATATATTCCATCCATCCATCCATCAGCCTTTCAACGTCTACTGCTGGACATAGGCCTCCCCAAGAGAACGCCACAACGAGTGGCCCCGTCATGGGGGATAATGCCGTAATCGCCACGCTTGGCAGGCGGGTTGGCGATCGCAGTGGATGTTGTTAATACTCGAGGGAGTGCTGCTGCCCACTCCCGCGGTATTCCCTCAGTCGGCTCTTACGACTCCCGTGGGTAGAGAGGGGTGGGACAATTCTAAAGCCGGCCCCACACAGCAGACATATATTATATTAATGTTAATATCTATTAATAATGAGAAAGAGATAAGAAAATGTATGAACCTCTCGCTCTTGCCCCTACAGTAATATACAAAACGTAACTCTCTTTCTATTTTCATTAACTTATAATTATCTCTCTCTCAACTTCCGTTCGCCTCGCCCGATCACACTTTTCGTAACGCTCACGTCACGCATTCACCAGCTTACTCCCCAAGTCGAGCGTTTTTTTGTTCATTCCGGTCATAACATTGTTTCATCGGACTACGAGAGTGACGGAACAAAAAGTGCACATATATTTGCAGAGATTCGTGCTTTATAATATACCACTACTTTATAAATACCACTGAAGTAATGTCTAGCAGTTCCAGTGGTCCGCCAATACAGGCGGAGAGACAGGCACACGGCGGGTTTTTATAGTTTTTTAATTATTATTTTTATTTTTAAGGAATGCTATCCTCAGTACGAATGCAAATGCCAGGACTCTCGTAACAACACGTACGGATGTATACTTCACATCGCGGATAGGATCGACATGAAGTACTGCCTGTTTGCCGATAACGAGGTAAGGTACTCAATTTACAATTGAGGAGTATCTATTCAAAAGGGCTTATTAGGCCCCATGTTTTTTTTTATTGCAAATAGTGGCAGACGAGCCACGGCCCATCTGATGGTAAATGGTAACCGTCGCTCATGGACTCAACTATACTGAGAGTATTGTCAAGCCGCTGCTCACCATTTCATTTCACCGATATGAAATGAAAGAATAAACGGCTATCTCCTGCTACAGCCAAAATGCAACGACGTGCTTCGTGGCCGCTCACACGGGAGATGGTGGTACCAATCCGCTCGGTCCAGATACCAAGTGAGTATTCCCACTTGGTACCCAGTCCTACCATCAGCCATACAATGGATGATAATTGCTTACTTCCCTATTAGTCGCCTCATACGACTTATTATTGATGTGAAACATCTAATGCGGAGGGAGGGTAAAATCGGCTGTTGCGTGGCGACGCTTTTATTGTATCTACTTGTCCCGTTCAAGTTAAATTTGACACACTTCCCGGTTTCCGATTGAGCTGAAATTTTACACGCAGGTGTATATCACGTGACAATGCAATATTATGATGACATGGAGCTGGAAGGTGGACATAGGAACTCTATAATGAAACGGCGCAATCCCATTAATTCTTTCATTTCATATCTGTGAAATGAAATGATGAGTAGTACCTTGACAATACTCTCGGTATAGTTGAGTTCATGAGCGACGGTTACCATTTACCATCAGATGGGCCGTGGCTGGTCTGCCACCATATGCAATAAAAAAAAAACCAGTGGGTCGTTTAAGCGTAATTTACTTACAAATATTAATAACAAGCTTTCACATTTAAAGTATATTAGCACGGATTATTATTTTAAAATATGACGCAAGTAACAAACAAGCAACGAGCAATCTGATGATAAGCGACGAGCAAAATCAAAGCGATTATTTGCGCGTTGCCAACTCCAAGGACAGAGATAGGAGGTGTAGGGGAAGTATAAAAATGAGAGGATGCGGAAGGGATTTAGTCCTACGGCGCTCACACTCACCGTTCAAAACAACTGTACGAGGGGTTGCCGTTGTTTCACGCTGATCTGAGTTATAATTTCTTTATCCACAGAAATTCGCTGAAATATACAATTTAATAAAAGATCCATACGAGTTACACAACGCTGTGGACCAAGTTCTGCCCGCCGTTAAACATTGGTACAAACTGGTCTTGTCTAGGATGTTGGCTTGTCGTGGCCATCAGAGCTGCGATGACCCCTTCTATGTAGAAATGTAATACAAACTTAGTTATTTATATAGAGCAGTGTTTCTCAAAATGTTACCGCAGACCCTTCTTTCTACGCGATAATCTAACAAGACATTTAAACCTTAGAGCGTACCGGATCTGGTTTTGTATCGCGTTATGAGCGCTCCTAACCACATATTACGCTCGAGTATAAGAAAATGGAACCTCAGAGTAATCTTATGCAAGTAAAGTAAAATAAAAATGTATCAGGAACATACGTTTAAAAAGTGCAACCGGCTTACAATGCGCAGCCTCGTATCTAAGAAATGCCATCATCATACTGATTTCTGACGAAAACGAATCCTTTACAGTTGCTGAGGGCGTGAGTAAAATGTTATTATAATCATCAACTGTCCTATTCCAATGAGCATTGGTTGTCACATCTGGCGATAACGTTTATTATAGGATTCATGTGGTAGTAGATAAAGTAGGGATTGACTTTATACGGGAATTGAGTTGGGGTTCATGGTGCACAGTTTGAGAAACTCTGGTGTAATAAAAAAAATTAATATAAAAATGATTGATATGATAAAATGTAATAAATTAATGTAATATTATTAATGGGTTTTATTTAGTTTACTAATAGTTAACGTTCTTGATTTCATTGATAGAACAGTGGTTAAATCACCTCATACCGAGAGATTAAACCAAAGTTACAGCTGGTTCGCCACCATCATGTCTCGTTCTACGAAGACGAAGTGGACAGCTCATGGACGTTTGACAAAAAGGAATCGGTAATTGTCTTTTTGTCTACCTCACATCCCTAACCCCTTATTAGGAAGTAATCCATAGATAATATACTTATGATATAGATAATCAACTACTTCGGTGGTGCAGCGGTAGTATGACTGCTGATCATGAGGTCTCGGGTTCGATTTCCGGGTCGGGCAGAGTTATTGAGCTTTTTAAAATTCTCAGTAGCAGCCCCGAGTTTGGAAATATGCCCAGTAGACTGCAATAGGCTCGCCCCTTATTACGTGCGACTTAATCATAGCTGGCGAACCGTGGGTGTATAAAACACCTCTGCCTACCCCTTCGTGGAATACAGGCGTGACGCTATGTATACTAGTAATCCTTGTTGCAAAGACCGTTTACAAAATATATACTGTGCTCGCAGCACCGCCGCTGACAACAGCTACTTTTAGGTTATCTCAGGTTCCCGAAATAGGACCACTGAAGTAATGTAACATGGTTCCAGTGGCCCGCCAACACAGCCGGAGAAACGGCACACGCCGGGTTCATTTAGTGGGTGAGGGCCCCACACTACCTTTTTCGTTGGCCCGAACGACGGGGTATGCTGTTAGATATATTTTTTCCCGTCTTACAAAAAGCATAGATACTACTACTTGAAAAAAAGGTTCCCGAAATAGGAACGGGATAAAAAACGCATCTGGTATACTTTTCGTTTGATAGTTTTATTAGACTTAAAAACTAGAAAGTACCACATTTTGTCCTGCCATTACATCGTGAAACTAAGATATGGCTGAGGCGGAGCCGCGGGCATTGACTTACTCCCTATTATAAAGCTGTAACAGAGCTGCGTCTGTACATTTAAGCTATTTCAGCAAAAAAATACACTATGTAATAGGTGTCTGAACATGTTTTTTGAAGTAAAACTTCTTTAGGCGCGACTAGGGAGTAACTCAGATTTTTTTTCTGACGGAAGTAACGCTTGCTATAGTCTGTGTAGTTTCCGCTATTTAAAAATAATAATTTGGATTGGTCGTTAGTATATGTCATATACTCCACGCTTCTTGAGTTATACGCCAGCTAGTGGCAAATATCATAATCAATTAGGATTATTTATTTCCAAATTTTCAAACGGATCAATTGTGAAAAATTATTTTAAATTGAAGTTTTTTTTTTCCGTCAACGCCAAAGAAATTTTACTTCAATCGCGCGTAAAGGTTACACGCACACACTTTTTTTTTTAGATTTTTTGTCTGTTTGATCGCGCATCACGCAAAAACTACCGAGAGGAATTTAATGAAACTTGTTCGAAAGCTTTTTTAAATACAACTCCCTACACTAAGGAATAATCCTTGCATCGCGGGGTACTTTACAAACACAAAATTACACGGACACAAAGTACACCCAGACAGGAACAAACTTTTGTGGATCACACAGATAGTTGTGTGGGAATCAAACCCACAACACTCGGGCAGGAGGCCGGTGTTTAAACTACTTCGCCATCTGTGCAGTCTTTATTAGACTTAAAATCTAGTATACATTTTGTCCTACTACATCGGGAACCAGAGATATGGCTGCGGGCAAAGGCTAGTATACAATAAAGGTACTACTTAGTAGGGTGTGTATTAAAAGATAAAATAACAAAATTAAAATATATTTTTATTACAAATCAACTTTTTATAAATAGCATCCTAATATACAACAGTATCAAAAATCACAGTCTTGTTGGTAAATGGCTTATTGTACATGCAACACTATCTGGAACAACATAATATAGCATCAATTCATATGTAGCAGCCAGGACTGCACAGAGAGAGGTAACAAGTTCGATGCCCAGGCCGAGCTAGCGAGACTTAGCAAGACAAACACTTGGACGTAGACTAGGTGTGCATGGCAAGGTTAAGTTATTTTCCCTCGGCTGGAATTCAGATGGGTGACCAAAAAGTGACACCGGACACCTGAGCTCTGTTCTTCAAAAGGCACGTTAACCAGTGAGTCCCGGCTGTCAAATGACATCCTGGCAGTCGTTACAGGTTGTCAGCCCTGAAGAAGAAATCTGACTCCGGTCTTGTTCTAAGATCGCCAGTTGTTCCCTTAGTTATAAATAAAATTCACGGACATTTTCACACAACGTCCTCTGGCCCCAAACTAAGCTTAACGCTTGTGCTATGGGTACCAGATTACGGATATAATACATATATTACTTTTTTTTTGTAAATACATACATATAATAGATAGAAATCACCCCAGACGCAGTACAAATATCTGTGTTCATCACACAAAAAATTGTCCTGAGTGGGAATCGAACCCACGACCTCGTGCACGGAAGTCGGTTACGCTACCGACTACGCCACGAGACATCGTGGAGGTCAGATAGGCCATGTAAATAATGGTGGAACTGAATAGATCGGAAGCCTACCGTAACAAAAACATTGCGATAGGGCTAGGGAGATACCACCGAAGGAATGTAACATAGTTCTAGTGGCCCGCCAATAAAGGCGGAGAAACGGCACACGGCGGGTTTCTTTAGTGGGTGAAGGCCCCACACTACCCTGTTCGTTGCCCCGAACGACGGGGTGTGCGGTTAGGAACACTTTTTCCCGCCTTAACAAAAAAAAAGGGTGATGATGATCTGTGTTTGTTAATTTTCATTGCTAAGGGAAAGAAAACTTCAAGAGGTACATGTAGTTTTCGCGTTTTATATTCATTATAACACATTTAACGGGTCTATACGCGCATTAACCTTCTCAAAATACTATTAATTTGACTAACCTCTACGTTTCGGCTGAGTTGCACCAGCCGTGGTCACGAGTAGACTGATGGGAGCAGTGAGCCTAGCCAAGTTGCATTCTATGATCGCTAACGCTAATAGAAAAATATTTAAATGTAAGGGAATTTGACATCTTTAACCTTAGATAAAGAACCTATATTTATTTAAGTCTTTAACAATATCTATAACGCTAAGTCACGTGACAACGTTAGAGATGTCAAATTCCCATACATTTTAATAGTTTTCTATTAGCGTTAGCGATCATAGAATGCAACTTGGCTAGACCCACACGTGTACGTCAGTTATATTGTGTGAGAGTATCTTCAACTACCCTCACTTTCTGACCGCAAAATATTAAGGTCCCTACACACTACAATGTCGACCGTTCTTCTGCGACACAAATCGCGACGCTTCGCCACTACAGGGTTCCACGATGATGAAAAGGTTAATACGCGTATGGACCCGTTAAATGTGTTATAATTCAAGAGGAACCTCCGTGCCTGAGAAATTTCCTAAAGGGCTTAAATTCCAACCCTTATCAGGTCAGCTAGGTAGACGTGTCCTTAGCCCTTCTCTTTCTTTGTGGCGACCCAAGCCAGAGTTGGAATGAACCTGATGGTAAGCTACCGCAGCCTATAAATGCCCACAACAATGTGAACATGATAGAGAATCGGATTACTAAATTAGTGCGCTTTGACACTTATGGCCACTCTTACACGTTACTATTTTAATTAAAGGGCCAGGAGGTGGACAGGTTGCTACCTCGCCACCACCTCCTGGCCTGTATAGCTCTTATTCACCGAGGAATACAACACTAGGAGTGCCTACCATTGCTGCACATCAATCTTTTGTGAGAAGGTGGTACTTCCCATGTAGGGCCGGCATCTATGCTGGTAGAAAGCTCAACTACTATATTTAAACTGCTGCTACGAAGGACTTAAAAGGTCTCACCCCTAGTTGTTTTTATTTAATTTAAATCCCTGGTGTACGTCGCTTATAGGCAGATGGTAACATTAGTAGTGGCGAGTCCCCACCAGCCGTGTGTCAAGTGACTGCTGGTACTTGTGGTTGGCTCTGTATGCTGAAGAAGTCCGTCAGCTTGCTCTGACTAACGCCATCTTCTTTAGCCACCAAAGGACATGGAAAGTATTTCTGGAATGACACAATATTTATTATTTAGATATTTTTATATATATTTTTAGCATTTGACATGCTTAGCACTATACATTAAACACAAAGTGAAAAATGTGAAATCGAAAATAACAGTCAGGAGCAGGATTTGAACCTGCATCTTCTGGATACCGTCCAGATGCTTTACCAATTCAGCCATCCTGACAATTATATTTAAATATATATTTAAAAATATATATATTAAATATTTTGTGTTTAGGCAGGCTTATACATAGACTAATAAAGTCATTTTTTCTCAAATATCTCAAATGTACAGACACTCAGCTCTGTTACAGCTTTATAATAGTATAGATGAGTGACAAACAAGCATACGGCCCACCTGACGGTAAGCTTATACCGTAGCCTATAGAAGCTACCACTGAAGTAATCTAACATAGGTCCAGTGGCGCACCAAAACGGGCGGAGACGGCACACGGCGGGTTTATTTAGTGGGTGAGGGCCCCGCACTACTCTGTTCGTTGCCCCGAACGACAGGGTGTGCGTTTAGAAACATTTTTTCCTGCCTTAAAAAAAAGAAGCCTATGGACGCTAGCAACACCAGAGGCATCATTCGCGTCGCTATCCCCAAGGAAAGGGATAGGAGGTGGAAAAGAAGAGATAATAAGGAGAGAATACGAAGTATAGGGGAGTGGGTGCGGGTTTTCATGTATAAAGATTTATCTAATCAAAAATTATCACTGTTGCAGCGGTGTATTAAGAGGGCTTTAGTACTAAACAACATTTACTAAAGTATATTGTAGTTACCTGCACAGTCCTAACTCCGCCTGATATATCCACCGTGGGCACAACTCTCTTCGGTTTGAGGAATTTTACAAAACGTATCAGCTCAGAGAAACTTGAGTGTTCACTGTATGGTATACCTGCAGAGAAGAGTACATTTAATATTAACAGTTCCCTGTCCTATGAATCATATACGATACATAACAATGAGTGGTCGAGGATATTCAACATATTTTATTGGAATGTGTCCGGAATGCGACTTAAACTTGTTTTCAAGATATTGTTATAGAATGGATTTTAGGAGGAGAGCCCACCACTCACCCACGGATTGTCAATCCCGGTTATCTTTGGACAGAATAACCTAAGATTGCCAATCCGCACTCTCACAGATAGAGGAGAATGTGATAATAGCAAAGTAGCATGCACGATAATGACAAAAAACTCACCAATGCGACACAACCATGCGATACGGCAGGACTCTCAGAAACACAATGTTGCAATATTCCGCAAAAATTCGAACACTAATTCGGCACGTGTTTTGCCTCTAAACGACGCATCCGCTCGGCAACAAATTAGCAAGTTTTCAAGATGTGAATTTAATGGAAGTAACTATGAAAATGGCCGTGTGGGGCCGGCTTTAGAATTGTCCCACCCCTCTCTACCCACGGGAGTCGTAAGAGCCGACTGAGGGAATACCGGGGGAGTGGGCAGCAACACTCCCTTGAGTATTAACAACATCCACTGCGATCGCCAACCCGCCTGCTAAGCGTGGCGATTACGGCATTATGGGATTGTCCCCCATGACGGGACCGCTCGTGGCGTTCTCTTGGGGAGGCCTATGTCCAGCAGTGGACTTTGAAATGCTGAAGGAACTATGAAAATAAAATTTCAAGTCTTGCATTAAATTACTAAAGTTTATATAAAAATCAAGTATGCGTTTGTCTCTATGTTGTCTTTTTTAGTTTCTGTTGTGATGTTTTTGTTTGGTTTAATATGGGTGATGTGGTTGCTAAGCGACAGAACCGTTATCCTAACTATTTTAAAACTGTAACAGATGTGTCTGTATATTTAAGGTATTTGAGAATGAATAACTGTAATAGGCTGGCTATATAGGCGAGTCTAAACACAAAATTATTTTTTTTAGAATTTTTATGTGTCAGTTTATCCGTTTTTTTGTTTGTGTCTGTTTACCGTTTTGTTGTTTGTTAGTTCGCGCATCACGCAAAAGCTACTGTACAGATTTTGATGCAACTTTTTCTTTAATTTGATTAGACTTAAAAACGCTACTATGTCGGGAGCCTGAGAATAATATTAAAATTAGCTTTTAGCTGGAGCGGAGCCGCGGGCAATGGCTGGTTCCATATAAAACTTCCTTGGAAAATCCGATCGTTTAGATTAACAAAAAAAAAAAACAATTTTAAAAATCCGTTGCGTGGTTTATTTAGAAGATGAAAGCGGATATACAGACAACCGCGGATAGCAACTTTATGTATATAGATGCATGAACTTTGTCGCCAGTTTTGGCGGGATGTCATGAGGAGCGTTTAAAACCCTGTCACAAAATAAGTTTAAACTGAAAATTACAGAAATGTATAAAAGACTGATGAACATAGTTTTCATGGTGAAGAATGAAATGGGCTCCGGCTGTCCTTTTCGGTACTCCAGACAATATGTACTAATGCAAAATTAAAAAACTAGTACCGTGTATGGTGACCATGTCCTTCTCGACGCTGGGCGACTTGCCATTCTCCCATCCGCTAGGCTTGAACGCCACTACTTCGGTGAACGAGCCCCTCAAACTGTCCAGGTAAGCACGAAGCTTCTGTCAAAATAAATATTTTTATGAGTATTTTTTTAGGTATTTTATTTATACCACAAATCCATCCATTCATCCATCGGTATCGGTATTCCCTCAGTCGGCTCTTATGACTCCCATGGGTGTAGAGTTATGATACCACAAACATGAAATGGCCATAAGCAGGCCACATTGTTCACAGACAGACAACCGTGGGGGAAGGTTCACGAGTGGCGACCACGTATTAGACAGCTACCTACTAGGTCGAACAATGACCTGATCAAAGTCGCAGGCAGTCGTTGGATGCAGGCGGCACAGGACCGTTCGTTGTGTAGCCCTTTTGGGAAGGGCTATGTCCAGCAGTGGACTATAGATAGCTAGAAACAGATACATATATACACACGTTAAACTTATAACCCTCCTATCTATTTGTATCGGGGATTGAAAATAAGCAGTTGTACAGGCTGATCATGAGGTCTTGAGTACGATCCCCGGGTCGGGCGGCACTATTGAGCTTTTTCGTAAAAAGAAAAATTCTCAGTAACAGCCCGTAGTTTGGAAATGTGCCCGGTAGACGCCAATAGTCTCGCCTCCTATTACGTGGGACTTAAACATAGCTGGCGAACCGTGGGTGTGTAATACATCCCTGCCTACCCCTTCGGGGAATACATGTTTTGTAGTAGCCAATTTTACCTCGTGTGTGAGATCCCTCATAGGAACGACATGGAGCTGGCACGACTGGGGGGGCGCATGGCCGAAACTCCTGCCCTCCACGGCCTGCAACACTCGGTCCTTCTCTGGGCACGCCCAGACCGCACAGCCGACGCGGCGCGACAGACCTAGGAAGAATTTCTCTTTACCTGCAAATGATACAAAGAGTAATTATAAACTGCACAGATGGCGGAGTGGTCTAGATACCGGCCTCCCGAGTGTTGTGGGTTCGATTCCCACACAGGACAACTCTCTGTGTGATCCACAAATGGTTGTCCTGAGTCTGGGTGTACTTTGTGTCCGTGAAATTGTAAGTTTGTAAAGTCCCCCGCAATACATAGATTATTCCCACACGGTGATGTCAAAAAAAAAAAGAATTATTTCAGTAACAGATCACTCACCAATAGTATATGTGCCGCAGACAATAAGCACGCTTGAGAAAGTCTTCCCGACCTTCTCCATTGCCATTTTCTTCTGACGGAGAATATAAAGAGCCATTTCTAGGCTCATGTCTTGAGTTGGGAAGTCGTAACGTGGGTTGCAGTACCTATCGAAGACATCATTAAAATTATTTAAAGCCCTTCCGCCGCAAGCAAAAGTTAGTAAAAGTTGTTTCTATTTCAGGTTCCCGATATAATAGCGGGATAGTCTAATCGAGAGCTATAATAAAATATAAACAAAAAAGTTATATCAAATCCGTTCAGTAGTTTTTGCGTGAAGCCCGATCAAACAAACAGACAAAATATAGAAGAAAAAAAGGTAAAACCAGTTCAGAGACGCCAAAATAACCTAATACATTTTTTTTTTCTCAGATATCAGCTTTGGACGTCTATCATCTAAGTCCACCCGTGATCATGAATGCTGTAAAGTATTCGAAACGTCGGGATAGTATAAAAATCAAGTAAACGCGATAGATTCCGTAAACGTAGTTTTATTTCAAAATGTGTAAAATTCGCGTAAATGTTAGAAAGTATTGTACAGACATAGATCTATTGCAGCTTTATAATAGTACTGGCCTTTGCCCGCGACTCCACCGCAGCCAAAAGCTAGTTTTTAGGTTATATCTCAGGTTCCCAATATAGTAGCGGGATAAAATGTATACCAGTTTTTAAGTCTAATCAAGAGCTATCAAATAAAAAAGTTGCATCTAAATCCGTTCAATAGTTTTAGCGTGATGCGCGAACGAAAACAAACAGAGAAACAGACGAAAAATCTAAAAATAAATTATTTTATGTTTAGACACGCCTATATAGCCTAATACAGTAATGTATTTTCAAATATCTTAAATGTACAGACACAGCTCTGTTACAGCTTGACTACTACTTCTATTTATCTTTTTTTTTTATATTTGCATATGGTGGCAGTCGAGCCAGGGCCCACCTGATGGTAAATGGTAACCGTCACTCATGCACTCAACTATATCGAGAGTATTGTCAAGCCGCTGCTCGGTATTTCATTTCACAGATATAAAACTAAAGAACTAACGGCTATCTCCTGCTACAGCCAAAACGCAACGATGTGCTTCATGGCCGGTCACACGGGAGATGGTGGTACCAACCCACTCAGAAAGGCCTTTCCACAATATACATATACCGGGCTCAACTATTTAAATAATTGTAAAATAGATTATTCTATGAAACCTATGAAAATCAGCACGAAAATTTAAAAGCCAATGTTGTTGCGTAAATTTGGGTCTCCCATGTGACCGGCCATGAAGCATGTCAGTGTGTTTTGGCTGTAGAAGAAGATAGCCGTTTATTCCTTCATTTCATATCTGTGAAATGAAATGGTGCGCAGAGCCTTGACAATACTCTGGGTATAGTTAAGTCCATGAGCGAAGGTTACCACTTACCATCAGGTGGGCCGTGGCTCGTCTGTCATCTTTGGCAATAAAAAAAAACCCATAGCTTTTATTTCCTATGAAATAAATAAGAATTGGACTCACGTTGTATCCAGATATATAGTGTCGATGTCCTTATTCCAGAATATAGGGTAGGACTCCATGAGGGGGGTGGCTCTGAAGTCGCCCGTGTGTAGGATAGTTTTGCCATTCGGTAACGTGAATACCAGCATCACAGCGCCTGGACAGCTGTGAACGATACAACCATCCGTGAGGTCTATAAAAATTGTGACAACTCGCCTTTCCAGCTGGTGCAGGCATTATTAGTAAATCCTTCTAATATTATAAACGTGAAACTTTGTGCTTCGATATTTAAGTAACAAATATCCAAACGTACACAGTTTCATCAAAACTGGAGAATTTTTTATGAAATGTAGCACACATTAATTTATTCCCTGGATAACACAAAGGTTACTTCTTATCCCGGAGATAGACAAGAGTGACGTATTTACATTATACTAGCTGCTAACCACAACTTCTTCTGCATTAAATAAAGTAATTTTGTCTTTTTCTGCGGAAAAAGTTTTGGTCCGTGTGGTAACGGACTAAGAATACAAGAGTCACCACCCCATTCTTTACCATGGGTGTCGTATGAGACGACTAAGGGAAGTAAGCAATTATCATCCATTGCATGACTGGTGGTAGGGCTGGGTACCAAGTCGGAATACTCACTTGGTATCGGGCCCGAGCGGATTGGTACCACCATCTCCCGTGTAACCAACCATGAAGCACATCGTTGCGTTTTGGCTGTAGCAGGAGATAACCGTTTATTCTTTCATTTCATATCGGTGAAATGAAATGGTGAGCAGTGTCTTTACAATAATACCGAGAGGTATTGTTGAGTCCATGAGTGACGGTTACCATTTACCATCAGATGGGCCGTGGCTCGTCAGTCAGTACATGCAATAAAAAAATCCCAATTATTTTTCCAAAATGAAGTACCTACCTCTCCAGTAAGGTTAATTAAGAATAACAGTCAAATATTTTCACCCTCACCACCTGGAAACGATTTCGTCCAAGACAGTTCGTTTTCGGCGTTCTTTTCTACCACGTAGTTCCGTGTAGACTCTGGAATGACCTACCTGCTACGGTATTTCCCCAGCCCTTCGACATGTCCTTTAAACGAGGTTTAAGAAGAGCACTTTACTCGCGATAGGGGGCTGCTAACTGTGCCCCTGGTGTTACTAATAATAAATAAATATTCACGGACTCACACAACGTCCTCTAGTCCCAAACAAAGCTTAACGCTTGTGCAGATTATGGATATAATACATATATTACTTTTTTTTTAGAAATACATGCATACCTATAATAGAAAACACCCAGACGCAGTACAAATATGTGTTCATCACACAAATAATTGTCCTGAGTGGGAATCGAACCCACGACCTCGTGCACGGAATTCGATTACACTACCGACTACGCCACGAGGCCCGTCATAACGGGTCCCACCCCGCTAAAGTCGATGAACAGCGGCTACCACTTGCTCTTCTGCCACCGTTGGTAATAATATACCTATTCCTACTCCGAATGAACGTAGTATGCCTGTGCGGAACTGTGTTTCTGCCACTGTTATCGCTAACTCCATGAGATGTGGTCACCCTTTAAAACCACCAGAGCCATTCGCCTACCATTTAAAACAATAAAAGACAATACTCACTGGTTAGCCTCCACAGCAGTGACTTCCACGCCCTCTACTCTGATAGTCTCGTCGATTTTAATCACGTGAATATATTTTGGACTTACACCCAGCCGGGACATACAGAGATCCGCTAGAAATTGATATTCCACAATAAATCAAGTCCATCCATCCATCAGCCTTTCATCGTCCACTGCTGGACATAGGCCTCCCCAAAATGAGGGTTTTACCATAATCACCACGCTTCGTAGGCAGGTTGGCGATCGCAGTGGATGTTTTTAGTACACAGGGGAACGCTGCTGCCCGGTCCCCCGGTAATCCCTTAGTCGGCTTTTACGACTCCCAGAGGAAGAGACGGGGTGGAGCTATTCTTGGTGCCGGCCCCAAACGGCTAAGCTAATAAATTAAGTATATAAGTAGTTTTGAGCATTTGACGTGCTTAGCCATATAAATTAACACAGTGTGAGAATGTGAATTTGAAAATAACAGTCACGAGCAGGATTTGAATCTGCATCTCTTGGAATATGGTCAAAGATGCTTTGCCAATTCAGCCATCGTGAGATGCAGGTTCAAATCCTGTTCGTGGCAATTTTCGATTTCACATTTACACACTTTGCGTTAAAGTATACAAGTGTGACCACCGCATTCTTTTCTGCAGGTGTACGACGAGATGACTAAAGGAATTAAGCAATAATTGGTGGTAGAGTTGGGGGACTACTCATTTGTTATCGGATCCAAACGGGTACCAACGTTTCCCATGTGACCGCCTGAAAAGCACCTCTATTTAACATCTGTGAAATGAAATGGTGAGCAGTGGCTTGTTACTACTCTTAGTATAGCCGAGTCAATGAACAACAATTACCACTTACCATCAGCTGGGCCGTGGCTCATATTACCATAAGCAAACACATATTACCATTAATATATATTACTTTTTTTTTGTAAATACATACCTACATATAATAGATAGAAAACACCCAGACGCAGTACAAATATCTGTGTTCATCACACAAATAATTGTCCTGAGTGGGAATCGAACCCACGACCTCATGCGCGGAAGTCGGTTACACTACCGACTACGCCACGAAGCCCGACAAAATTATCATCAAAGCGAGAGACCCAAGAGGTGTGAATGTTTAGACGAAGAACAATTTTATATTCTTTCGATAATCGGTATCTTCAGGAACTCTACATCTAAATGACACTTTAATATGCCAAATACTACTAGCTTTTTTGTAGTTAGTGTCTGTCTGTCTTCTACGTTTAATTAGGTATCCTAAACCACGCAGATTTTGACTTACCGTCACTGACGTTTAAATATTTTTACAATGTTTTACATATAATAACAAAAAATATTAACAGGACACGCTGGCTATAATAATACGCCTATTTTATGTACCTAACCTCACACCCCGTCATTCGGTGCACCGAACAGGTTAGTTTAGGGCCCTCACCCACAAAAAAATCCGAGTGCCGTCTCTCCGCCTGTATTGGCGGACCACTGGAACTATCTTACATTACTTCAGTGGTGGTATAATACCCCCCTTTTTTTTGTAAAGGCGGGAAAGAATGTTCCTGACCGCACACCCCGTCGTTCAGGGCAACGAACAGGGTAGTGTAACCCGGCTATATCTACTATAAAAAAATAAACTTACCGGTAATTTTGGAACAGAAGAGCGTTTTGTTAAACGTCTTCTTGAGCCCGGAGTAGTGGTCTGAATGGAAATGTGTGAGGAAATAATGCCTCACGTTCTGGATGTCGCCGTAGGAGAAGGCATCCACGGCAAAATGAGTACCTGGAGATGTATTTTTTATGTGTATTTTGGGATATGTATTATATCCCGTAGGAGATTTTTAGTAACAATATAGAATCGCGGGGACGTGATTCCCATCCATCCATCAGCCTTTCAACGTCCACTGCTGGACATAGGCCTCCCTAAGAGAACGCCATAATGAGCGGTCCCGTCATGGGGGATAATGCTGTAATCGCCAGGCTTGGCAGGCGGGTTGGGGATCGCAGTGGATATAGTTAATACTCGAGGGAGTGCTGCTGCCTACTCCCCTGGTATTCCCTCAGTCGGCTCTTACGACTCCCGTGGGTAGAGAGGGGTGGGACAATTCTAAAGCCGTTTTTTTTATTGCATTTAGTGGCAGACAAGCCACGGCCCATCTGATGGTAAATGGTAACCGTCGCTCATGAACTCAACTATACTAAGAGTAAAAAATGTACCAAATAATGTAGAATATATAGTAGAGAACCTACGAGATAATTATTGAGTTCTGATATTTTTTTTTTTTTGCATGTATGCGGCGCAGGTACGTTTTTTGAGGTGCACTATATTCAGCAGTAATGACTAAAAGCTGATGATGGATGATGAAATGGTCTACAAAAATATTTGGATATTTTATATATATCTTTAGCATTTGACATGCTTAGCCATATAAATCAACACAGTGTGAAAATGTGGAATCGAAAAGATGACCGACAGATGGTGCATGCGTCACCCAAGTTAAGTATGAATGTGTTATCGAAATTAGCAGTCATGAGCAATTGTCACGATGGCCGAATTGGCCAAGCATCTGGACAGTATACAAGAGATGCAGGTTCAAATCCTGCTTGTGACTGTTATTTTCAATTTCACATTTTCACACTTTGTGTTGGTCTACAAAATTTATTATACACACCTGCGATAATTTTATGAAGCGGTATAGGTTTTGCGATAGGTAACGACTTCTTCGTCGAAGCAGACTTTGGCGGTATATTAAACTGTAAGGAATCTACATTTTTTCGCGGTGTATGCGAACTTTGACTTTCGTTTTTGCGATGTGGTGACGAGTTCGAAGTTTGAGGCGAACCCGTCCTCGCCTGGGATAACACTCTAAGTGGCCCGCCCGGAGCCTCATTACCCGTCCACCTGCCAAAATAAGGCGACCTATGTCCGCTTTTGTCGATACTCGAATTTTTGCTCATCTCCCGCACACGACCATTTTTGAGCACCCCAAGTTTCACCAACTCAGATCCTAGACTTATTACTTTTGATTGGTTACTAAAAAAACTGTCAATAGATTTCTGCCTCAGTCTACCATCCACGGCTCCATTAGATCGCAACACAGCTTTCCTCTTCGTAACGCTTTTAATTTGATGTGGATCCAAAATGTTTCTTTTCACTAATCTATAATTTGGTGGTTGTACGATGACATGTGATATCTTTTCAACAGCACTTGTGTTTAAAATTAGAACTTTTGAGTTTTTCGGAGTCAAATGTGACGGCTTCTCTTTTTTTATTTCTAGATTGACAGATATGGCTGATCTCTTTGATGAGGTTGGAGTTTGAGGTTCGTTATCTTCGACATCACTCTCGGAACTTATTAGGGAGCTTTCAATAATTTCGCAATCGACGAGCGTTTCTTCTTGTTTATGTGAAACTTTAAACTTTTTTATGTTACTATTTTTAGAACTGATGTCAACAGTTCGGCAATTATTGATTCCGAATGATAATGAAATGGTGGCTCTTTCGTCAGGATAATAAATAACAGTAGACTCACTCTTCGTATCGAAACTGTGATTAAGTTCTGTATTAGAAGATACTGATAAAAAACGTTCATTACATTCGTCTTTATTTACTTGATATGGTACTAAAGGTAAATTGCATCCTACATTTTTCATATCACAGTGTAAATTGGGTTGTATATTTGTAGATGTCGATACTAAAGGCACATTGGTTTCATCTATCACGTGATTAGACGTCCTTTTGTCTTGTACTAGTTGCGTCTCTAGCTCGCCCACATCTATTGGTGGCGAATCAAAATTATCGACAATGCTTTGGAGATCTGCAATAGCCGAAAAACCCATACTATCATTGTCTGTCAACTTTTTTTCAGATAATTTCGGAACAATTTGATTGTTGTTGATAAGATTTCGGACATTTTGCGAATTCTCTTTGTTTGTGTGGATCTGAAATGTATTATGATCACTATTAATCGATCTGTCCTTCACGCTATTAGTATTGATTGTAAGTTTGTATGTCGAGGGTAGTCTCCGACAGTAATAACCAGCTATGAACTAACTGTATTACCAATATTAATTTCCTAGGCGCGATTAATTTGTTTTTTTTTTCTGTGAACTTGGTTCGAATCCGTGTGTAGTAGCTATGGTTCCGGCAGAAAACCAGCACCTAGAATTTAGCCTGGCAAAAGCTGAGCTGGCAACTTAAAATAGTACAGACGTGAGACATACATTGTTTACGTTTGACGGGCCTCGTGGCGTAGTCGGTAGTGTAACCGACTTCCGTGCACGAGATCGTGGGTTCGATTCCCACTCAGGGCAATTATTTGTGTGATGAACACAGATATTTGTACTGCGTCTGGGTATTTTCTACCTATTATAGGTATTTACAAAAAAAGTAAAATATGTATTATGTATAATCTGGTAGCCAAGCACAAACGTTAAGCTTAGTTTGGGACCAGAGGACTTTGAGTGAAATGTCCGTGAAAAAAGAAAAAAAAAATACCTTAGATCCTGGTCCTATATATTTTATATTTTGTCTGAAGCTACATAAATAATGATGTTCCTTCTTTCTTTCTGATAAGAATTTTTTAAAGAAGGATATTATACCAAATTCAAAGCACCCGAAGATAACGGCACGCCAGATAGAATATTTATAAAAGACGTGATTTTATTTTTTGCGGAAAAAAATAAAAGTAGCCTAAGTTACTCCTTATAAATCAGCTATCTGCCAGTGAAAGTCCCGTCTAAATCGGTTCAGTCAGAGATTAGCCTTTTTATGAGAGGCCCGAGTCCGATAACCGTGGTAATTACATTAAAACATTGTTATATTTAAGTAAGTATGATACTGTATTGGAGTCACATATGAAACAATATTCTTCTAGCCATAACCCCGTATTTTCCGGACTCTCGAGGGATATACAGAATGATTTGATTTATTGTATTGCATCCGTATTACGCGATGAAATAAATTAAGCTTTATTCGATTGATAATTGAAAAAAACACCTGACATCAGTAGCAGTTGACGGTAATAATTCGATATTTAACTGAAAATCCTCTTTTTATATACAATATCATTGCCGCAAAATGGTATTAAAGAACGTTTTCTTGGCTTTTATGATGTTAGTAGCAATCGGACTGCTGCAGATGTTTTTTATCTAACCAGCTACTACAAATTCTTGATCTTTATTGTTGTAGAAGTAAACGACGGGACTGCTGTCATGTCAGGCAAAACTACGAAAAGCATGTCCAATGGCCTTTTCTGTGCCATATCAAGCACGTGTTGAATTTGGTTCCTAGTCGTTCCCTTGAAAATATTAAGGAGCTTAAGATATTAAACACAAAGTGAAAAATGTGAAATCGAAAATAGCAGTTACCGAGCAGGATTTTATGTTATTTTCGATTTCACATTTTTCACTTTGTGTTTAATGTATAGTGCTAAGCCATGCCATGCTAAAAATATATATAAAAATATCTAAATACGAGCTTAAGATATTTTTATGGTTAGGAGCTGAGAGGCAAAATTTCTATATGATCTGTTCGTGTGGCAGACATAATTAATATCGATGATTGTACCATAAAAAACATTAAGGACCGCGTCTGCCACTATAACAGGCATGTGTTATCAATTGACAGCACCTTAAAAATGTAAAAAAAACGGTATGCTAAATCATTTGTTCGCGTCTGCTTCTTGGACTGATGGTCAGAAACATCTTCTAAACGAGGAACATCCAAGAGGCAGACGTCCAGCCCTCTGACTTTTTAAGTAATTATTTTTTAAAAATTTTTTATGATTTAAAAATGTGTACACTATATGAAATGTTTACTTGGTAGAACGGATATTGACGCAACCTTTTTATTTGATAGCTTTTGATTAGACTTAAAAGCTGGTATACATTTCATCCCGCTACTATATCGGGAACCTGAGATATAACCGAAAAACCCTCTTTTGGCTGCGGACAAAGGCTAGTTTTTTAATAAATCAACAAAATTATCTAAATTATTGAAAGAAATTTCTGAACGTCGTTGACCAGGTGTATCTATCAGATACGCGCGAGCATTATCATTCGCGAATTAGTAATGTTATATTAATTTCAGATCATATATTATAAAACATTAAATCGTTATATTTATTAGATATCTACCTAATCTAAAATCGAAATGCTTGGGATAATGAATCATTATCTTTGGTTGAATGTTTTATCAATAATTAAGATATACAGTATTGCTTTATAATACATACCTACGCGGATATTTTTGAAAAACCGATATTCTTTTCGCAGACTAACAAAAAATAAAAACACCGCATTGTCAACTAAAATGTGAAGCTATTTTTTTAAAGATGTTTGCCTGAATGCGTTCTCACCGGAAAGAAAAAATCCCTATAATTTGGGTATATTTTTAAAATTTTATGTTTAACACATAAAGGAATAGTATAATTTAAAGTAAGTTTATGTCGTGTGGGGCCGACTTTAGAATTGTGCCACCCCTCTCTACCCACGGGAGTCGTAAGAGCCAACTGAGGGAATACCGGGGTAGTGGGTAGCAGCACTCCCTCGAGTATTAACAACATCCACTACGATCGCCAACCCGCCTGCCAAGCGTGGCGATTATGGCATTATCCCCCAGGACGGGACCGCTCGTTGTGGCGTTCTCTTGGGAAGGCCTATGTCCAGCAGTGGACGTTGAAAGGCTGATGGATGGATGGATAGAAGGTTACAGCAAATCATATAGGCGATAACGACGTATTCATGTGCGTAACGTATGTACGAAATCGTCGATACATTTAGGGAAATTTTAAATCATACTTATATTTAGTGTATGTTTTAAGCGTAATTATGACGTTATATTATGGTGAACTTTATTCAGGAATTCAACGAGCCTACGACACCCGTTACGACGTCGCCGCTTGAGTTCTGAACTAGGTTTGAAAACATCATATACTAATATATATACATAGGCCTGTGAATTGAAATTCTAGATAATATTTACTTACTTATCACCGCGCCTTTTGAGGTAAACAGAGAGAACAGAGTGCCAAAAGGCTCTATTCTTGCATACATCGCTCGCTTCTTCAACATTCATAATTCTCTCCATACACGCTCGCCGGTTTCGGAAACCCCTGACTCCACCTTCCTCCAATACATGAACGATTTGGTCTAGGTAGGTGAGTCTATAGTATATCTATTTAGTTATATTATATAATTATATCTAGTCTCTAGGTAGGTAGGCGTTAATAATATTAGTAAGGATGTGATATGTCTTACCCTATCTTTAGCTTTGAAACTCTGCTTCTGACTAGTGTTCCGCCTCAATGACAATGAAGATCGGCTTATGCAAGAGTTCTGTAAACATTTTTTTATAACTACTTAGGTTGCAAAAGCATACAGCCTACCTGATGGTAAGCGATTACGGTAGCCTATAGTCAACAGCAACATCGGAGGCATCACTCACGTGTTGCCATATCCAAGGAAAGGGAAAGAAAATGGAGAGGTAGGATAATAAGGAGAGGATATAGAGAGGGTATGAGCCTCTGGTGCTCTCACTCACCATACGAAACACAATGATAGGAGTACCTACCGTTGTTTCACGCTGATGTTCTGTGAGTGTGGTACTTTCCTAATCGAGCTGGCCAATTCATGCAACAAGGCTCTATCTACCTACAACTTATAGTACAAATTATTTGTGAATAAGGAAAAAGAGATCTTTCGATCATCCCAATCTTCTTATCACACTTGTCTTTACGACCAAGGCCATCTATGGGAAGCATATAGAATATTGGTTTCCATCCATCCATCAGCCTTTCGACGTCCACTGCTGGACATAGGCCTCCCCAAGAGAACGCCACAACGAGCGGTCCTGTGCGCTCATATGGGGGGATATTGCTGTAATCGCCACGCTTGGCAGGCGGGTTGGCGATCGCAGTGGATGTTGTTAATACTGTAGGGAGTGCTGCTGTCCACTCCCGCGGTATTCCCTCAGTCGGCTCTTACGACTCCCATGGGTGAAGAGGGGTAGGACAATTCTAAAGCCGGCCCCACACGGTGGAATATTGGTATAATGCATGTAAATGCTTCCGATAGATGGCGTTGATCGTGAAGACCAAAGTTATAAGGAGATTGGGATGATTGAAAGATCTGTACTATAGCTCAGTGGCTTAGAGCACTTCCCCGGATTGGAAAAGACGCGGGTTCCATTCCCGCTAGTACAAAACATCTCTTTTTCCTTATTCACAAATAATTTGTACTTACTACTCTATAAAGACTTATTTATAAGGACCCAGGGAAGTACTACTCTCTTAAAGAATATGTGCTGCAACAATGGGTATTCAAAACAAAACATAGCATCACGCCTATATTCCCCGAAGGGGTAGGCAGAGGTGTATTACACACCCACGACTCGCCAGCTATGTTTAAGTCCCACGTAATAGGGGGCGAGCCTATTGACATCTACCGGGCACATTTCCAAACTCTGGGCTGCTACTGAGAATTTCTGTTATTTTTTTTTTTACGAAGTCTCAATAACACTGGCCGACCCGGGGATCGAACCCGAGACCTCATAATCATCAAGGGTATTAGTGATGTAGTGTTTGATTGAGTTAATGTGATAGGAACAAAAACTTTTTGGCTGTAGACAACATGCAAGTAATGATTGTGCTGCTAGTCTATAAGCTATGGTAACTGTTTAGTATCTGACTGACTACTAATACTTATCCTCTAAGGAAATCAAACCAGCACAGGAAGTTTTGGACATCACAGCAATCATCAATCTAAAATATCTAGATGAATATGTTATTCGTGCAGTATTTGCTTAAAGGAACAGATTTAAACAGCACAGATGGCAGAGTGATTTAGATACCGACCACTGCCTGAGTGTTGTGGGTTCGTTTCCCACAGAGGACAACTGTTTGTGTAATCCACAAATTGTTGTGCATCTGGGTGTACTTCTGTGTCCATGAAATTGTAGGTATGTTTGTAAAGGCCCCCGTGATACAAGGATTATTTCTTAGTGCAGTCTTTAGCGAAAAAAAAAGGAAGGAACATACTTTTTCCAAGACACTTGTTCTTTTTTGTGTTGTACATATGAAGTTTTTGACATAATACAGATATTGTCGATTTAGGCTTGGAGCTGAATAAAATGTGTCTTGTTCAAGTAGTTTGGAAAATATATGCTACACAAGCATATACTTTGGTCTTTGGTTGAGATATAACAACCACAATCAATACCAACAGTACAGTGATTATAGCTCTTGAGTATAATGTTCCTTGGAGTACAGTCATTCCAGGTAACTTTGACAGATTACAGCAATATTTTTCACCGTATTTTAAATGTTTTAACATTAAAATGAAGACAATATTATAGTACAATTTATAATTTGTGATAAGGAGATTGGGTATGTCTAAAAGATAGTACTGTAGCTCAGTGGATTAGAGCACTTCCCCGGATAGGAAGGGACGCAGGTTCGATTCCTGCCTGTACTAAAATACTCTTTTTCCTTTTTCACAAATTATAAATTGTACTTTAAGAGTAGCTGAGCATGTCAAGTGCTAAAATATAGATCAAAATGTTTAAAAAATCATGCCATCAAATAGTATGAATTTTAATTGCAAAATTAAACTTACTATATTGGATTAATGCATGTAAATGTGTTCCAATAGAGGGTGTTGGTTGATAAGACAAATATGATAAGGAGATTGGGTATGTCTAAAAGATAGTACTGTAGCTCAGTGGATTAGAGCACTTCCCCGGATAGGAAGGGACGCAGGTTCGATTCCTGCCTGTACTAAAATACTCTTTTTCCTTTTTCACAAATTATAAATTGTACTTTAAAAGTAGCTGAGCATGTCAAGTGCTAAAATATAGATCAAAATGACAATATTATACTTTGTTAATGTCTTCAGAATATTTTTTATCCATAAACAATAGTGAAAGACTATAATATCCATTAATTATAGAGAAAAATCTATTTTTGTAGTGTGTCAAAGTTATCACCTACAAAATTGAAGGATTTAAAGTGTGTCAAAGTTAATTTGACAAACTTTAAATCTGTCACATAAATGAGGTAATATTTGATTATTAAATTACTTTGGGTGGCATTGGTTTATATTATTCTCAAATTAGGGTTGTGACTGTGGCGATACAAAGATAAATTTGTAGTAGTATTATATATATATTTGAAAATTAGGTCCATTAATAAAAATTTTGCAATTACAAGTATATATTTTTTTAATTCAAATCAAAACCTAGTTTAAATCCTATAATGAATAAACCGTTAAGCTGAAATGAAGACAAACCAAAATAATTAAAAAAATATGTAGACACTGGTTTGAAGTATCTATTCGCCGTACTACATATGGAGCAAATTGTCATTTATATAGTAAGTGTATGGAGTGCCATACAATCACAAAATATAAAAAAAGTTATTTACTGTTTAACAAATTCAAATTCGCGCTTTAATTTCGGAAATAAAATTGACATTAACTCTATTTGACAACTTCGCTTTTATTTTAACGTATGTTTAGTTTAGGGAGCTTCTTTAAAAAATAAAATGTAAGGCAAGCATTAACAAAACATATTGATTTCATAGGGAAAAAGAATTAAAACATTCTCATAGTCACAATGTCAATGTTACCCGAATGAATCAAAGTTACCCAGATTGACTGTATAGTGACTGCGAAACATTCACACCTGTTAGCTAGAACATAATCACACAGCAATTATAATTATCTAACTATTAACTGCCTCGGTGGTGTAGCGGTAGTGTATGCGACTGCTTATCATGAGGTCTCGGGTTCGATCCCCGGGTCGGGCAATATTATTGAGCTTTTTCCTACAAAGAAAAATTCTCAGTAGCAGCCCGGTGTTTGGAAATGTGCCCGGTAGACGTCAATAGGCTCGCCCCCTATTACGTGGGACTTAAAGATAGCTGGCGAGTCGTGGGTGTGAAATACACCTCTGTCTACCCCTTCGGGGAATACAGGCGTGATGCTATGTTTGTAGTTTTTTTTTTAATTATAATTATCTAATAAAACAGAATGGCAGCCTAAACCTACATCTTTATTTCCTAAACATCTAGATCCTATATAAAAAAATACGCTGATAATAATGCTAACCTGAGTTAAAGAAAGTTCTCTATGTTGTTTCTTAACACCCCTGGGATTTAACAAAGATGGTATATAATCATTAATGTCGTCTATATTCATCACTTCACCAATATTTCAAATTTGTTAAATATATTTTCCTCAATCAAATATAATATTTTAGCGCGCAATCTGTCAACTTGGAGCTGGATTACTGGACCAAGACCACAGAATATGATGAAGTTGATATTGAACTGACATGACAAATGACAAGCACAAAGGAAAATAGTGTTGGGATAGGAATGATTTCTTCGAATTATCATTCAAATAAGAAGTGCTCTAACTGTTTGATTGTAAGAAAGAGCTATTCGAATAATTCGTATAATCAATAATCATAAAAAAAAATTATATATTTCGAATAAAAATCGCATTAGTTGTCAATATAGGTTGACATCAATTAAAAACCAAATTAGTGCCCATAGCTCAGAAATTAAATACTAAGACAATAATAGTCATCAACTGTCTTATTATAATCACAATAACAACTGCTACCATTACAAAAAAAAATATAGTAACAAAATAACTGAAATATTATTTTTTTGTATTTTCTTTTTAAAAAGTCGCGAGGACTTCTGTTTCCAGAAAACTTAAAAGTTTTTATAAGTAATAATTTATATATTGCATGTCACTGATAATATTTGCTGATTTAATATATACTCTCACTGCTTTGAGTCCATTTTCTATCCATATGAACGTTAGAAAAATTTGTTTCAATTACATTTCAAAAATAATGTTGATACGCACTGACCACTGTCTTTCACTAGCAGTTTTCTTGTCTCTATATAATACTGTAAACATAAATGTAAATCAATTCTAATAAAAACACGGTAAAGTTTAACAACAATGAATTACTTTTTATGTAATAAGTTCTAAGAAAAAACACAATTCTAAGCAAAAACATATAAATACTTAACAGAAACCAACAGATTTTGAATGAAAACGATTAATTATCAAAAGTGTTATACCCGTTAAGTAAACAAAATTATTCGAACGATTCATTCGCGCTTTTTGATTGATTTAATTATTTCATACAAAATTAATTTGAATAAAGAATGTTCATTTGAATGATAAATTATCATTCGAATAATGAATAGTAAATCTAATAGCACTTATAAAATCATTCAAATAATACGATGGTGATGTTTTGGAACAATCGCCCATCGTTAGCACAAAGCAAGGATGTTGCGGATGCATATTTTTTCACATCCGCGGATTCGGATGCGGATGCGGATATTTGAATGCTAACATCTGCGGATGCGGATCTTAGGATCTTTTATGAGAATTAGCATCTGCCCGCTACTCCATTCACGCTAACGGTCCCACAGAAACCTGAACCCTAAGTTCTATTTCAATTGTGTCACAATGGTCTCACAATTACTTTATTTTGACAGTTTGATAATAACACAACTGTCAAAATCAAGTCATTGTGAGACCATTGTGACACAATGGAAAAAATAGACTTAAGGCCCGGTTTTTCGGGGATAAATTGTATCCAAGTTATTAAACGACGCAAAAGAAATCAGGTTCTACTGAATTTGAGTGATGTGCGTGATATGTACTCCTTAGTTTGTGCTACTGGCTACTTACACTATTCACGTATTTGATTGAATGTCAATATTTTAATGTCTTAATTTATTTTACATAATAATGTATGTCTAATTATTTAGTTGATTAAAGACAAGTTTTCTTCTGGCTTATCGTTTTAATGTATCAATTTAATCAACTAAATTAAAATGTCACGAGCAAATGCTGCGGAATCAAAACAAAATATTGAAATGAAAAATTCAAATATATCTTGCTTTGCGCCGTCCGATACGTGGTCGCCACTCGAGAACCTTTCTTCCCCAACGGTTGTCGGTTCGTCGAGCGATGTGGCCTGCCCATTGCCACTTCAGCATGGCAGCCCGGCGGGCTATGTCGGTCACTCTCGTTCTCCTACGGATCTCCGTATTACGTACTCGATCACGTAGGGAAATACCAAGCATAGCCCGCTCCATGGCCCGCTGAGTGACTTTGAGCCTTGAAACGAGGCCAACATTCAGAGACCACGTCTCTGTTCCGTATGTCATCACTGGCAACACACACTAGTCGTAGACCTTCGTTTTCAGACACTGCGGGATATTGGACGAGAAGATCTTCCTTAGCTTCCCGAACGCTGCCCAGCCAAGTTGGATTCGTTGATTGACCTCTTTCTCGAAGTTGTGCCTACCTAACTGGACCGTTTGTCCCAGGTAGACATAATGGTCGACAACTTCGAGAAGCGCACTCTCGACTAGGACCGGTGCTGAAATGACATGGACATTAGACATGACTTTCGTCTTGTCCATGTTCATTTTGAGACCCACTAGTCGGGATACCCTGCTGAGATCATTGAGCATGGTGCCAAGGTCCTCCAGAGATTCTGCCATGACTACGATGTCGTCGGCATATCGAAGGTGAGTGATGTATTCGCCATTGATGTTGATGCCGAATCCGGTCCAGTCCAAGAGCTTGAAGACATCTTCCAATGCAGCGGTGAAGAGTTTCGGGGACATAACGTCTCCCTGTCTAACACCTCTCTGCAGTTGGATCGGTTTCGTACTCCTGTCCTGAACACGGACTGACATGGTGGCGTTTCTATACAAGCACTTCAGCACTTCGATGTACCGATAGTCAATTTGGCACCGCTGAAGGGACTGCAGCACCGCCCAAGTTTCGATCGAATCAAAGGCTTTCTCATAGTCCACAAACGCCAGACACAGAGGCCGATTATATTCCTCGGTTTTCTGTATAATCTGGCGTAGCGTATGGATGTGGTCTATGGTACTATAGCCTTTTTGGAAATCGGCTTGTTCGGGAGGCTGGAAGTCGTCAAGCTTGCGCGTGAGTCGATTTATAATGACCCTCGAAAATAACTTATAGATGTGGCTCAAGAACGAGATGGGTCTATAGTTCTTCAAGAGGGTTCTGTCACCTTTCTTGAAGAACAGCAACACCACGCTTCTGGTCCACGACTCTGGAACGTCGCCCCCGAGAACGACGGAATTGAACAGCCTCTGAAGAGCTTTTAAGACCAGCTTTCCGCCAGCTCTCAGAAGCTCTGTGGTGATTCCGTCGTTTCCCGGTGCCTTTCCGTTCTTTAGTTGTTTGAGAGTCATTCTGATCTCGTACAGGCTGACGTCTGGGATATCTTCGGTAAAGTGCTGAGTTAGCTTGGATCTGGGATCTTGGACCAAGCTGACAACAGGACTCTGGGATCTGTACAACTGTCCATAGAACTGGCGGACCTCTCTCAAGATCTCATCTCGGGATGAAATGACAGTGCCGTCGTTGGTCCTCAGCTTAGTCAACTGGCTTTGGCCGATAGACAGATCTCTTGCGAACACTTTTGAGCCTTGGTTCCGCTCTATCGCCTCTTTAATGCGGATAGCATTAAATTGGCGGATATCATGTCGCACGGCCTTGGAGATCTGTCTGTTTAACCGCCTCAGGCAGGACCAATCGGCTGAAGACTGGACTGTCATTTCTTTTCTCCTTTCCATGAGCTTGAGAGTATGGTCCGAGAGTTCACGAGTCCTACTAACGCGACGGGCCTTGAAGTAGGTTGACCCGACCGCTTGGACAGTTTGCACGAACCTGCTGTTCAAATCGCTCGCTGATTCGCACTCATCTAGACATTGGAAGCGATTTTGTAGTTCGAGCTGAAAGCTCTCGGGGTTCTGGTATTGGACAGGTGTTGGTCGGAGCGTAGACTTCATCAAGCGTGACCTCTCGACTTTCATGCTTATATTCAAGATGCCCCTGACTAGTCGGCGATCACTCCCAGTTTTAATCCTGCTGATCACTGAGACATCATTGGATATGTGTCGTTTGTCCGAAAAGATGAAGTCTACCTCGTTTTTTACTGAACCTGCTGATCCAGGTCCATATCCGCTGGGGCTGTTTCCTGAAGAAGGAATTCATCATATAGAGGCCTTCCTTTTCCAGAAAATCAGCCAGCATCTGGCCCCTGTGATTCCTCTGCCCGAAATCATAGTGCCCCACTTTCAGCTCATCGTCTGTCCTTTTGCCTAGTTTCGCGTTAAAGTCTCCCATAACCACCGTGAAGTAGGTTTTAGACGAGTGGATGGCCTTCGAGATATCCTCATATAGGGCCTCCACCTCGTAGTTGGAGTGTGTCGAGGTCGGTGCGTAAACCTGTATGACCTTCAACGAATACCTTTTGGTTATTCTGAGTATAAGGTACGCTACCCTACTCGACACACTCTCAATCCTCTCCACGTTGCCTACAAGAGACCTGCGAACTATTATAGGGGATTGCGCCGCAAGGTTTTTAAAAAAAATATTATTACGGCTAGAATTAAAATTATATTGAATAAAATACACGATTTAATACACTTGAATTAGAAATAGAATAAGAGTACACTTTGATTTGGAAAATAGGAAAAGACTTGCGACCCGTACTGAGATTTAGAAATAACTGCTCGAACTGCCCCACTGCGTAGTCTTTAAGTAGGCTTTTAATGTTAACGTTGCTATTCGTATGGTGCAGTGGTTAGCTAGATGCCATGCATGGGAAGGGTATAACAAAATAAGACAAAATTTCGGGGTTAAAACGAAATTTAGAAAATAGAGTCTCTTAATCGCGGAGCGGGTATTGGTGATTCATTTTGTTGCAGTTCAACCTCTTGGATATTGTTAATCTCATTATTGGTCGAAGTTAACTTAAATCTAGGGATAACATTATAAATCTTAAGGATAATTATAACTATAGTGATTAATACAATTAGGATTATGACAGTATTAGATATAAAATAGTGTGTTCCGTATTTCACCACAGCGGGTTCCTTTTGGATAATGTCATTTAGATTTGAAATTATATTTTCATTTCCTTTATTAAGTTTTAAATCGTCAAGATCAATGTTTTGCAGTGAAATAGGAGGCACGATGTTCTTTACATCATTTGTCTTAGAGTCTAGCTTACAGCACGAATCGTTGACAATAGTAAAATCTAACCTAAGAACAGGAATACTTATATTTACGGCGTTGTCTGACGATATTAGTCTTGTGCTTTTAGTATACACCATACACTTTTCCGGGGTTTGTAATACACCTATTTCCGACACTATCACTTCGCGTATTTTGGACACATAACAGTCGATGTATATTTTGTTTGGGCGAGATTGAACATAGATCCACCGATTGTTTGTAATTGGTTGCCAAATGTCAAGCTCACCGGACACCGTTTTGGTTTTACACTCAACTGGGATATCATTGATTGTCTTTGTTAAGAGTTCACTTTCACACGTGGGGTTTTGTGCCTATCGTTGTCAGCAGGCTCTTGGTATAATTGAGCTGGGGTAAGTATGCTTGGATGCAGTATATTTTGTTTAGTTAGTATAATAGCGTTAATTAAATCTTCCAGTTGAAAGGAGAGTGTCATTAATGAACTTTCGAGATTATTAAGTATTGAGAGAGATTTAGTTTCAGCTATTAAAGTAATTGAGACATTTGTAACGTTATTTGTTAGAATTAGAAGGTGATTTAGTGTGTTAGTTAAAAATTGTTCATTTTCGTTCAGCTTGTGTAAGTTTTCTTTAAAAGATTTTAGTGTGGATGTAGTATTTCATGATTTCATCCCTTATTCTTATTAGAGTTGAATATATAGCTGGGTATGACGATTCATCAAAGTGATGGACTTTAGTAAAGATAAAGTAGATTGTTTTATTGTTATGTTTTATCTGTTGGAAAGAGTATAATTCCTTTTCGCCGTTAACGATATCATTTTGATTTTCAGTATTGGATAAGATTTCTAATATGTATGGATTCGATTCATCCATATCAACTGATGTACGTATGAGTATGATGTTGTAAGGGGATTTTAGAAGGTACTCGTTATGTTCTTTCAGGTGAGTGTTACAGGTGAAATCTTTATTGGCTATTTGTTTTACAAATTTAGAGTAATCATTATCGTGTAAGTTTTGATTAGTGTCATCTTCGTTAGGGGAGGGGATTTGCAAAGAGGTCCTCGACTACCTAGAGCCCCGTCTCAGGGGACTGTTCGACACTTGCCTGGTGTCCGGACGGTTCCCTGACTGCTGGAAGGAGGGGAAGCTCGTGCTCCTGCCGAAGCCGGGACGGTCTCCGAAAACAGTCGCGGCCTTCAGACCCATCGTGTTGCTGGACGAGGCGGGCAAACTGCTCGAGCGGGTAGTCGCTGCCCGCATCGTCCAGCACCTAGGTGCGGTCGGCCCCGACCTGTCCGATGCCCAGTTCGGATTTCGGGCGGGTCGGTCTACGGTCGACGCCATCCGGCGCTTGAAGGCCGCGGCTGCGGAGGCCGTCACCTCGAGGGAAGTGCTGTTGGCGGTGTCGCTCGACATCGCCAACGCCTTCAATAGTCTGCCATTCGGCTGCATCAAGGAGGCACTCCGGTACCATGGAGTGCCCCTCTACCTAAGGCGGCTGGTGGCAGACTACCTCGACGGCCGCAGCGTCCTCTTCGTGGACCGGGAAGGGGACGTTGTAAGGAGGGCTATGTCGTGCGGCGTCCCGCAGGGTTCAGTTCTAGGGCCGCTCCTGTGGGACATCGGCTACGACTGGGTCCTCCGTGGCCGGCTCCCCCCCGGGCTGGGCGTAATTTGCTACGCAGACGATACGCTCGTCACAGCCCGGGGCGAGACCCTCGAGGAGGCGGCAACGCTGGCCACCTCAGGAACTGCGGAGGTGGTCAGGCGGATCGAGGCGCTGGGGCTTCGGGTGGCCCTTGAAAAGTCGGAGGCCCTACTCTTCCATGGGCCCCAACGTGGGCCACCCGCCGGCGCCTCGGTAACGGTCAACGGTGTGGGCTTTCCAATCCAGGCCCACATCAAATACCTGGGCCTGGTATTGGATGGACGGTGGCACTTTGACGAGCACTTCCGCCGTCTTGCGCCAAAGCTCGTCGGCACGGCGTCCGCCCTCGGGCGACTGATGCCGAATTTGGGCGGACCGAGTCTCGCGTGTCGACCACTCTACGCGGGGGTAGTACGGTCAATGGCACTGTACGGCGCGCCCGTGTGGGCAGAGTCCCTGGCCACTCGCAATAGGGTCGTAGCGGTCAGGGCAATACGCGGGTTCCGCACGGTCTCGTGCGATGCGGCCTGCGCGTTGGCCGGAACCCCCCCATGGAATCTGGAGGCGGAAGTGCTCGCCGACGTTTATCGGTGGGCATCGACGGCGCGGACGGGGGGCAGCCGCCCCTCGCCAAGCGCAATCTTAGCGTGGCGGGAAGAAGCCCGCCGCGCCACCGTCCTAAAGTGGAGGTCTCGGCTGGAGACGCCCCGGGCTGGTCTCTGGACCGTGGGGGCGTTCCAGCCGATCTTAGAAGAATGGGCAGGGCGGCAGCACGGGGTCCTCACCTTCCGGTTGGTGCAGGTTTTGTCGGGGCACGGTTGCTTCGGCAAATACCTGCACATGATCGCTAGGAGGGAGACGACCCCAGGCTGTCACCACTGCGACTGCGGCGAGGACTCGGCGCAGCACACGCTCGAGTCGCGCCCGGCCTGGGATGTGCAGCGCCGGGAACTCGCTGCAGTCATAGGCGTGGACCTGTCGCTGCCGGCCGTTGCGCGAGCGATGGTTGGCAGTGACAGGGCCTGGACCGCGGTCGCCGCCTTCTGCGAGGCTGTAATCTCGCAGAAGGAGGCGGCGGAGAGAGCCCGGGAGGAATCCTCCTTCGCGGACCCGATTCGCCGTCGGCGCGCGGGGCGGCGTGCGCGCGCTAACCTGCGCCTGATGCCGCCCTAGCCGAGGTTGCGGACGGTGGGGTCGGGGAGTACCCTGCCGTCCGCGGAAGCCTACCGCGAAGGTGTGACGCCCAAGTTCGCGGGGCGTCGCACAAGAGAGGGTGCCCGAAGGGGCTGCCACCTGCGGATCGCGGAGAAACGACGCGGTTCCCGTGATCCGCCGTAGCAAGGGCGGGTGAGGGCGCACGGTGGGTTTTTAGTGGGTGAGAGCCCCACACTACCCCGTTGTCTCCCCGGGCAGCGGGGTGTGCGGTAGGACATTTTTGCCCACCTAAAATAAAAAAATAAAAAGGGGATTTGCAAAGAATCAAAATCGACATTAAGATCAACACTTTTCGGGCTAGTGTCAATTGCTGCCCAGTCTGTGGGGTCTAATTGAGGGATCATGGAGTCTTGTTCTTGGCTTAGTAAAGGGATTTGTGTTTCAGGGTTGGAGTCGGTGTTTGGATTTAGAAGATCTTCGTTGTCATAAGAAAATGGAATATGTTCAGGTAGTTCTAATAAAGGATCTTGTAGCGGAATATCGAGTTCGTCATCTGAGTTTGGCAGTTCGAGGTTAGGAAGTAATGGTGAATTATCTACAGGATTGACGGGAAATCGCGATAGTGCGTCGGCGTAAGTGTTAGTCTTACCCCTTTTATGAACAATAATGTAATCGAATTCCTCTAGTTTGAGGCGCCAACGAACTAATCTGGATCCTGGGTCTTTGCAATTGAACAACCATTGGAGAGGTTTGTGATCTGTGACTATAGTAAACTGTCGTCCATAAAGATATGGGCGGAAAGCTTTTGTGCCAAAGACTATAGCGAGACATTCTTTCTCAGTTACACTATAGTTACACTCGGCTTTATTAAGTGTACGAGAAGAGTAGGCAATAGGGTGATCTCTTCCTATCGGACCTTGGGATAAGATGACAGATACAGCGAAGTTCGAAGCATCGCATGTGAGTATGAATGGTTTTGAGAAGTCAGGGTAAGCTAAGACTGGTGCGGTAGTTCATTTATTTTGTAACCTTTCAAAGGCTAGTTGTTGTTCGTTCTTCCAGTTGAAAGGTATGTCCTTTTGAGGAGAGATGTTAAGGGTTTAGCGAGTTTTGAAAAATCTGGGATGAATCTCCTATAATAGGAGACGAGGCCAAGGAAGCTTTTTATATCCTTAGGGGATCTTGGAACTGGAAATTCAGTGACGGCTTTGATCTTATCGGGGTTGGGCTTAACACCGTCACTATTGATACCATGACCTTCTTTGCACATGAACTCACATTTATCTGGTTGGAGTTTGAGGTTGTAGTTTCTGAGTCTTTCGAATATAGCGATTAGATTTTGGATCCTGGGGAGTAGGAAACGATATCATCGAGATATACGAAGCACCTGGAGCCCTGGAGTCCTGACAAACATGTATTCATCAGTTTTTGGAAAGTGGAAAGCGCATTTTTAAGGCCAAATGGCATCCTATTGAACTGGAAGTGCCCTTGAGGCACAGAAAAGGCGGTTTTGGCAGCGTCTTCCGGTGCCATTGGAACTTGATGGAATCCAGAAGCCAGGTCTAATGTTGTGAAGTATTGGCTCTTACCTAATTGATCTAAAATTTCTGTGATTTGTGGAATAGGGTATGTTTCGCCAATAGTGATGTCATTTAGTTTCCTATAATCTATCACAACTCTCCATTTGCATTGTCCTGAAGCGTCCGCTTTCTTTGGAACTACCCAGATTGGTGATGACCAAGGTGAGTTAGAAGGCGTTACTATACTTTGTTCTAGCATTTTGTTTAATTGGGTCTCAACTTCTTTTTTATGGCATTCTGGGAATCTGTAGGATTTTGTTTGAATTGGGACATCAGTGTTGGTTCGGATTCTGTGTTCAATGGCTGTTGTGTGTGAGAGTGGATCGTCTGGCAAATGAAAAATGTCTGAGTAGTTAGAGCATATGTGAAGTAGAGCGTCTTTTTCCTCACTATTGAGGTGTGATGTTCTCAATAGGTTGAGGACTTTCTGAGTTCTAGCTGATATTTTAGACGGTGGAATGCAAGGCGATGAATGCCACTGAGCTTCAAATGGTTGTATGTCCAGGTTAAGGTTAGAATTAATCGTTGTGGGATTATCAGAAGTGTTGGCGACAGTGACGTTTACGCGCCCGTTCTATTTTATTTTAACGATGCAGTTAGAGACTAACAAACAATCGGATATATGTTGATCGATGATAAGACCTTCTTGAATATTTGTGATTTTTACGGAGCGATCGACGATCACGGTTTCGGTACGAGGGGGTATTGTGTATTTAGGAGTAGAGAATATTAATTCAATGGTCTCATTGCCAATTTGTAATGCACTTCGGCTATAATCTATTTGGCATTTTAATCTTTTAAAAAGGTCATTACCAATTATTCCGTCTTGGCTTAAAGTAATATCTTCAACTACATGAAATTCGTGGAAATACGGTTTATTTTGTTTGTTAAATATTTGCATTTGGAAACTACCTAAGGTAGTTTTAAGCTCATCACCAGCATCGATACCTTTTAGTGCGATTATATTATTACTTAGAGTTGGAATTTCAGACATAGAGCTCGATTTTAGTAAGCAGATGCAAGAGCCAGTGTCGACTAAAAAGGATAATGGTCGTGAAGCGACTGAAGTTTGGATTTTGATATAAGGTAAGTATATTTTCTCTGTATTATTAAGGTTATAGATTTTTACATTTTATTTGTTTGTTTTCAGGTATGGCGAATGCAGTAAGACGTGATCTGGAGCAGATGTAAGAGGGGGAGTACAGTTCATGGTTTTAGAGAATCTACGATTTGGGTTTTTACATGGTTCAAGATCAGGTTCAATGGTTTTGGAGGTAGATACAGAGGGTTTAGCATAAGATTCAGGGAGTTTAAGGCACGATTCGGGGTTTTCAAAGTAGGGTGCAGAGATTTTGGTGTGTGTATCAGAGGATTTAGAATGTAAGTTAAAAGGATTAGAGTTCGACCTAGAAAATTTGGAGAGAGATGATGGTATCTTATGGTGCGAGTCAGACGATACATAGGATTGCAGGTATGATTCAGAGGGCTTATAACGCGATGAAGTGGATTTAGAAAATGATACAGAGGATTTGAGATTTGAAACAGAGTGTTTAGAATATGATTCAGAGGATTTAGAACTCGACTTAGTAGATTCAGAGGAATTGGAATTGACACCCAACGGAGTGGTGTTTACGCTATTATGTTGGGGCTGGTTACCCTGGTTGTTAGCGGTGTAATGAGTATCGGCTTTTGGTTTAAGCGGGTAATTTCCCGGGCGATACCTTCCGGGAAATTTTAATAGTTTAAATCATAGCACTCGTCCTCAGAGGGGTGTTCTTCGACCTTGTTACTAGCAAAGTTGGCACGAGATGTACTTGGCATTGGGTTTGGTTGTGTATTATTTTGTCGACCCTGTGAAGGTTGAATATAGGCTTGATTTCTGTTATTATTATATTGCCTCTTACGACAATATTCGATAGTGTACCCTACGTTTTTACAATAGCGACACACTAACTCATTAGTATTGATTTTCTTAAATTGGTCCATTCGCGGCGAGGTTGGAATCTGTGTTTATCTGTATTGTTAGTAAATGGTTGTGGATATTTTTTAGTAATGCTGCTGAGGATCTTTTCTTCAGCGACCGCGAAATTTACTGCAGAATTTAGTGAGTCGGGGTCGCGGCATCTCACGATTTGCGAGAGTCGTGGGTGCAGTCCCACAACGAATGTGTGCATGGCAAGGTCCTGCATTGCTGCGACACGACCTGCTAACTCCGTCTTTTTTCTAGTCGGTATAGAAATATTTATTTCCGTCAAGAGTTTAGACAGACACGTCTCTATCTTGAGAGCAAACTGGTTAACGGACTCAGATGGTCCTTGTTTGCATTCTTGTAACTCCGCAGGGAGGTGTGTGTAATGTTTCTTTTCGCCAAATTGTTGTTTAAGAAATTCTATAAATTGCTCAAATGTGTCAAATTCCTTAATATTGCATGTGGATTCGGCTCTACCTTCCAACTGGCTAATAATATATTTAAAAAGAATAGGTTTCTGAGTTTTATTCGCTAAATTATAGGCGTTTGTACAATTTGAGATAAATGAGTTTAATTTCTCCCTTGCACCATCGAAGGGTTTTATAAATTTTAAGAGGACGCTTAATTCTATTTTATCCTCAGATTCTGTGCGGATTGCGGTACTCCTAGAGGCGCTAGCATTATCGTCTTTGGTTTCATATTTGGAAGTCATTTTTAAATATAATTAGAAAACACAACACAATAGAATAAAATAAACAGACAAAAGTAGTTACAAAATATAGGTGTATAGGATAATAAAATAAAAGTTGATCTTATTTCTAAGTTACCTGGTAGTTGCACCGGTTGCTTAGACTGCGAGCTTATCAGTTCGCAGTACGGGTGTTAAAATATAAACAAACGTCGTCTCGAACGACTTATGTTTTAGCGATAAATTACAAGTAGGAACTTTGTATGAACTTATGACTAAAATGTAATACGATTAAATTAGAAATATTTTTTTTTTACACAGTAGTTATGGATGAATATATAGAGTGTAAACGGGACTGAGCACTATTCTGTATTGGCGATTTAGAGTTATGATTTTAAGTACGATCTATCACTCACGATAAGACTGCCACAACTGCTACCAGGACTGCTGGAATCATCACGACAGTAGCACCACTCGACCAGCGGTAGATTCAACCGAAAGCTGTTACCACAGCCCTCTCTCCTTCTCGGGAACAGTAGGTGTAGGAAAATTGTTTGACCACGGTCAAACAGCACAATACGGTGTATTCACTTTTACACACACAATTTTTATTTTATGGTTATTTAGGATTAACTTTTTATTTAAAAGTTCACCGAGTTTATTGAGTTAGATTCGGAAACGTATTCGGGTAGGGGATTTTCGTATCCCACCGCTGCCACCAAATATTATACGGGATCGCGCCGCAAGGTTTTTAAAAAAAACTATTATTACGGCTAGAATTAAAATTATATTGAATAAAATACACGATTTAATACACTTGAATTAGAAATAGAATAAGAGTACACTTTGATTTGGAAAATAGGAAAAGACTTGCGACCCGTACTGAGATTTAAAAATAACTGCTCGAACTGCCCCACTGCGTAGTCTTTAAGTAGGCTTTTAATGTTAACGTTGCTATTCGTATGGTCCAGTGGTTAGCTAGATGCCTTGCATGGGAAGGGTATAACAGAACGATAAACCCGACACCTCCTTGGGACTGGTGGTCGCCCTCCCGCTAGAAGAGCAAGTTCCCGGACTGGAGGATTGTCGTGCCCTCACCCTCTCTTCGGACTTCTGACCCTATAATGTCCTAGCGGATCTTGCTCAATTCCTCTTCCAGCTCGGTGATTCTCTCGTCGGTCCGAAGTGTCCGAACGTTGTGCGTTACCCTGATAACGCAAAACGTTACCGCGGTAACGCACAACGTAACTCTGGCCCTGGCTAGAGGTCGTTGTTTGTGGTAGCCTTTCCGCGACCGGAGATTCTTCGCACCCCCTGCTCCGCCGTTACCGGGCCCGCTACCGTTAGGCCACGGAATAGCGGAGCTGCCGTAACTGGGGGCCAATTTTTGTTGTGTGCTTATCATGGGGGATAATGCTGTAATCGCCACGCTTGGCAGGCGGGTTGGCGATCGCAGTGGATCTTGTTAATACTCGAGGGAGTGCTGCTGCCCACTCCCCCGGTAGTCCCTCAGTCGGCTTTTACGACTCCCGTGGCTAGAGAGGGGTGGGACAATTCTAAAGCCGGCCCTACACAGCGTATTGTTTTTGCCCATTTGTTTTAATTCTCTGTAAATTTATAAAAGTAAATAAGATTAAATTGTAAATAAATTTCTTTAACACCGTACATTAGAATAATAGATTTTAGTATGATATGTAGTTAGTTGATGTTGTTTGTTTCAGAGTATTTATCCATCATAGTAATTTGTTAAGTTTGACACATAATCACCGGCCTTTCTATTATCACCGAACAATCTCCTTCGTTTGCCACGTGACATTGGCAAAGTTGTGGACATACTCCTGCAACAGCCATAACTCAAGAAGAAGAAGGTTTTTGGCTTTAGCGTCCCCTTAGACGAAGAATAACATCCTTCGTCTAAGAGCGTCCCAGAGGGCCAGAGCCTGAGATAGACACAATTCCGCTCACAGAATAATTTTATGATTCCGCCAGTGTCAGCTGACAGCACGCTGAGAGTGAAAGGTAGTTTTCCAATTACAGAGCATAATGCGACTCAGTGGCGTACAATGCCGAATTATGCGGGAGAGAGAGAGAGTGCGCTAAATTCAGTGTTGAAAAAAAGAAATTCATAGTTAGCAATAACCTCATTAATGTGTAAATAAAGTGGTATACATAATAATTGGTTGCAAACTATTTACGGTTATTTTAAGTAATTTGGATTTTGATTACTTTATTAACATTTTTTGTGTTGAGTAATTTTTTTAAATGAGTTCTAAAAGAATTATATACTTTATAAGAATAAGTAAATAATAATATATTTATGAGAATTATATAAGAATTATATATTTTAATTGAATCATCTTACCCAGATAGTGAATAAACACTTGTTAATTTTCTGTTACTGAGTTGGTATCGATTGCACGCGTGATACGCGAAAGCATTACTTATGAGAGTGCTCGATTGTACGAGCCGTTGCTGTAGTTGAAACATTCATCGTTAAGCATTATGCCGCATAATGCGCTATAGTGCTGTAATTTGAAAACTACCTAAGTGATAATGTTGCTGTCGTAAATCAGAGGAGAGAGGAGGTTATAGCAAGTATTAAATATAGCAAGTAATTAGGCTGTTGCTGAACGCTGAACTCTGAAGTGCTGAACCGAGCTGACACTAACAGATGATGTGACGTGACACTGGCAGCACAATTGAATAACTGACAGCTGAAAGTCTGACAGAAAAGATTTATTTTAATTATTTATTTATTACAGGCTTTGGCAGTGCCATCAGCCTAAGCGAATTGAATATAAAGATAAAAACAGAGTCAGTCCACGACTCCTCCTACGTGTCTCGACTCCCACACAGGACAACTATTTGTTTAATCACAACTAGTTGTTCTGAGTCTGGATGTAGTTTGTGTCCGTGAAATTATATGTTTGTACAAGTCCTCCGCTATACAAGGATTATTCCTTATTGCAGGGTGTTTTCGTTATCCACTGAAGGAATATAATATGGTTCCGGTGGCCCGCCAAGAAAGGCGGAGAGACGGCACATGGCGGGTTTATTTAGTGGACGAAGGCCACACACTACCCTGTTCGTAGCCCCGAACGACGGGGTGTGTGGTTAGGTACATTTTTTCCCGCCTAAACAAAAAAAGTGTGTTGTCGTTATATAATATTAAAAAAAAATTAAATGTACAACTGCAGGTTTCTTTCCAATCCAATTTTCATATGGTAAGCATCTGTTTAACTGGTTTTTCTATTTACTAAGTTATTTGCTGTATTCACCGCACAAGCTTTCAAGCATTTTTGAATCGAGTGATATACATAATTTATGTGGAATAAATAATAACTACTTTAAAAAGTCAGTGAGTCCAGTGACCAAAGAATATATACTCTCCCAGTGACCACCTGACTACAGTTTACATAAGTCAGTGTTAGGCGGCCCATAGACGATCAATGATATTGAGCAATATTACGAATTGTCCAATATTATTGACCGTCTAAGGTTAATATTGAAGATTGCGCAATGATTGAATGAAAGTTTGAGCGAGTTTAATTTTTATTCCACCATATTTTTCCATGGCATCGTGTAGGGTCAGTATTGAATATTTTTCAGTCTACTATTCTCCGACTGAACACGAAAACATTGCGCAGTTCGTATTATTGTGCAATATAATTGATCGTTTGAATTCAAAGCGCCTTTCAATCTTATTGTACAATAAAATGTATTGTACAATGTTATTGTAGGTCCATGGGCCGCCTTAGTGGCTCCGCCTCAGTTTTTTCTGAGGGCTCCGCTGTCAGTCGTAGTGAGGTGGTGAGGTTTAGACTAAGTGCTGCGGTGTTTCTCTGTCTACGCTGTCAGTGCATGAAATGAAATAAACCCACGTCACTCTAATTGAGATAATTGCCATGAAACATATTTTTCCTTCGCTCTTGTTAATATACAGAAACAGGATCAGTAGTATTCATGTAATTTGTCCATACTTCAGTTATGATTTCCCACAAAATTTTTCATTAACTTGCTGCTGATAATTAACTATATGTTAAAATGTTATGTACCTGAAATAAACGTTAAGTTAATTATTTTTACGTGTTATTGAAATGTAGGGAATATACTTACATTTTACTGGTAACAAATTTTCAAACTTCAACATTTCCTTTTCGTGTGAACGTATTGTCCGAAGAAATAAATTTGTTTTAGTGGATTAGAGACGAATTGAATCAATCAAAGACTCAGGAATAATCTCTGAACAATTCTTGAATTATTACGGTTGTAAGTAATTTTTGTTTATTAATTTCAAATATCATATTAGGTTAGATGTTACCTTTAGTTTCTGCTGACTGTTCTTATAATCATTTTTCTGATAAGTTTAAATTTTGCGCTTAATTTATTAGGGGCTGAACTAAGCTTTTTAATTTTTAAATACGCTCGATACCGTCTTCCGTGTAAGTGATCAGTGTGTTTAAATTGTACAATTATGTTACGCTTGACTGAACAATAATAATCAATAACAATGCAAGAAGGTAAATTTTGCGATCTCATGCAAATATTTCCTCGCAAATTGACCATATATAATATTTATTAATATTGCGCATTTCATGGTAATCAGTTCTTATTGATTTTCAATTTATAGTCATACAATTTATGATATCAAATAAACTTCAAATATACTGTAGGTATCCAAATGTATCTTATTCATATATTTCGTAACATAATCAAAAAACTACACCACAAAATACAGTTTTATAGGTTCGTGTCAGCTTTGTACATAGTAAAAAGTTTTAATTTTTTTTTGTATTTCCTACTAAACTATTGCCATTTTGTTTTATCTTCCTGTCTTGTATTTTTATAAAATGTGATTTCTTTTGTTTTACGTCGTAACCATTTTATATAAGGTATGTTTTGCATCATAATATTTTTTTATTGTTAATATTATTTATATGTTATGTACAACTAATCTATAATATATAATTATGTGTCCAAATACATTACTGCATATATTTATTACATCAAAAATTTTCCGAAATTCTGCAAGGCAAGAAGAATATATAGAAGATAAAATATTATTACAAAAGGATAAATCACATCATTGAATATGGCGGGCACTAGACGTGTTCGTAATAATGCCAACTCAGTGGTAATACCTCGCCAAAATTCTGTGTCTGACAATGGAAGGACTCGTCAGAACCTTAGCCCTGAGGCATTAGCTGCTATGAGTAAAGAACAACTACGTGCAGAATGCAGAAAACGTGGTCAACGATCTACAGGCAACAAAAACGAGCTGGTATAAAGCTGTTTGAGTTTGATCTGTGCTTTATCATTATTTTTATTTTGCCGGCTGTAATGTGGCGCTTTCATTTTTAATTTGTAGATTTATGGCACTGTCAGTGTTTTTTTTTTGTCGTGAAATATACATTACATTTGAATAGACATTCTTTTTGCACAAAGTACTTATGTATAAAAGAGTAACATTTTGCAATAACTGCAAATTTTGACCATGTTTATGTAAGCATTTTTTTAATTTGTTGCATATATAATTGCTAGTATTTGTTTTTAACATATTAATGCTGTACACTGTTACTCACTTATTAGCATATCTGCAAGTGACACTTAGTTGCCCTAAGTTATGGTATAGAATGAACATTTAATAGTAATTATTTGGTTACATGGGCACGATAAGATCATATAATGTAAATTAGGAACCATTGGAACCAAGCTTTTTAGTTTTGGAAGAGTATATATAAGCAAAAATATTGACTAGTGTTATTAATCCTCTAGGAATATGCAAATAGCATAATAATAATAAATAAATAATAATAAATATTCACGGATAATGGCTTATGCTTACCTCCCACACCAACAGTTGTGGGTTTGATACCCAGACAGTGTAATCCATTAATGATGGTTTGAGTCTGGATGTACGTTTTGTCTGTTATGTTTATGAAGTCCCCAATGGTACAGTGATTACTAGCTAGTGCATGAAATTGTGAGTATAATTTTGTGATTTAGAAAAGTTAGCATATGGCAATGTGTATTGTCATCTGGAGTTTTTGGACTGCTTTTCATGGTGTCCATGGGTTGACATAGTGTCATAAGCTCCAGTAAATTCAGTAGTAACATACAAAATGTAAAAGTGATGAACATAGTTTTCTTGCTCAAGAAGAAATTTGCTCAAGGAATACAACAACTATTACCCTATTATCTAGTCTGAAGTTATGTATATGTGACACTCCTGCTTATTCTCTTCTAACTGAAAGGTGTGAAGTTTCAAAATAATAAATATTCACGGACATTTTCACACAGCAGCCTCTGGTCCCAAACTAAGCTTAACGTTTGTGCTATGGGTACCAGATTACGGATATAATACATTATATTACTTTTTTTTTGTAAATACATACATATTATAGATAGAAAACACCCAGACGCAGTACAAATATCTGTGTTTATCACACAAATAATTGTCCTGAGTGGGAATCGAACCCACAACCTCGTGGACAGAAGTCGGTTACACTACCAACTACGCCATGAGGCCCGTCAAAAATAAAAGAAGATAAGTTTAGGTATCACAGAATTGAAAAACAGACTGAATTAGTATATGTTCTATAAAACAGTATTATTTAATGGTGGCAAAGTGTGACTACATCTTATCACTTGAAATGTGTATTTAGTTGTTTGTTTCATTTACGTAGATGTATTTTTGAAGGATACAATTATTGTACATTTCGGTTCTTCTCAGTAGCAGCCCAGTGTTTGGAAATGTGCCCGGTAGACGTCAATAGGCTCGCCCCCTATTACGTGGGACTCAAACATAGCTGGCCAATCGTGGGTGTGTAATACATCTCTGCCTACCCCTTCGGGGAATACAGGAGTGATGCTATGTTTTGTTTGTTACTTTTTGGTTTTATTACAGTTATACTATGGCTGACTATGTGTCTTGTACAAGTCTGGCCATAAATATTGTTACAGATATTTTTTTTTTATCACAGCAGTGTATTACAAAAATAGTTAATTAGGTCCTTACAATATTTTAATCTCCATTAAATACTACAGATACTACATACATATTTGGAACTCCATTTCCATATTAATTTCAGAAGTTTGTAGAGTTACTCCAAAAGGATTTATTCAATACTTGGGGCTTATATTATAAAATTTAGGTTGCTAATATTATTTAAAAATATAGCGTTTTTAAACTTCATAAAATATGAATACTTTTCCAATTGTTTTTATTGATAACACTTAAGTTAGTCAACCAATACTAACATATAAAAACAAACAGTTCTTTTTTTCGTTTCTATTTTTTTTTTTGGTTGCACAGTTACCATGTCAGCCTCATGGTACTGATGGGATGTTTTTTACGACAGCTGTGTGTTATTACCTGACTGAAGAGCTAACAAACAAAGTTGAAATAGGTACTGAACTGTAGTCGTTACCTACTTATATACAGAATAGATTCTGCCCACGTCGACGTCAGATTATAAATGTTTCACTCTACAGCGCTAATCATCTCTATACAAAAATTACTTTCCCCCAGCTTTGGCTTTTCCAGGATAAAAACTATAAAAAGGTTATGTTCTTTACTGAGTTTAGTACTATATATACTTATGCAAAATTTCACGATGATCGGTTATGTAGTTATGGCGGGAAAGCATACAAATTTCGCATATATAATATTAGTAAGGATATTGTTAATGAATTTTCTGTGTACCTGTATTTATGGTACGATTGTAAATATCGTACACAGATACATCTATATTGTATATAATTTTAAATTATTATCAAATCGTTGAACGTTTTATGGTATTTGCCATCACGTTATACTTATCATTCGCGTTGAGTCAACAACTGATTGCTACTGCGCAATCGTTATTGTAATACACCATCGAATACGGTTGTCATTCGAGAAGCTTTCTTCCCCAACGCTTATCGATCGGCAAAGGCAGACTCAATTTACCAGCCAGGAGGATGGTCATCTTATCAGTTTTTAGTGAATAGTCGAATTTTAGTGAGACACTCTAAATTCCATTACAATACGTAATAAATTAATTATAGTTAAATATTAAATATATATTATATTTAAATTATATTGCAGGTTCCCGATAAAGAAACGCGATAAAACGTATACCAGTTTTAAATCTTGCATGATGTACGAACAAACAAATAGATAAACAGACAAATATGTGTCACAAAAAAACAAATTAATATAGTATTTTTTTTAAATTATAAAACTGTAACAGAGCTGTGTCTGTACATATAAGGTATTTCAGAAAAAAAAATACTGTATTATGCTATATAGGCGTGTCTAAACACAAAAAAGTATATTTGGAATTTTTGTCTGTTTGTGCGTTCGCGCATCGCGCTAAAACTACTGGACAGATTGTGATGCAACGTTTTTTATTTCATAGGTCTTGATTAGACTTAAAAACTGGTATACATTTTATCCCGCTATATCGGCTACCTGAGATATAACCAAAATACTAATTTTTGGCTGCGGTGGAGCCGCGGGCAAAGGCTAGTATTTTTAGATATTTTTATATATATTTTTAGCATTTGACATGCTTAGCACTATACATTAAACACAAAGTGAAAAATGTGAAATCGAAAATACCAGTCAGAAGCAGGATTTGAACCTGCATCTTCTGGATACCGTCCAGATGCTTTACCAATTCAGCCATCCTGACAATTGCTCCTGACTGCTAATTTCGATAACACATCATACTTAACGTCTTTGGGTGACGCCTGCGCCATCTGTCGGAAGCATTTTCATACATTTGCAATTGTCAGGATGGCTGAATTGGTAAAGCATCTGGACGGTATCCAGAAGATGCAGGTTCAAATCCTGCTCCTGACTGTTATTTTCGATTTCACATTTTTCACTTTGTGTTTAATGGCTAGTATTTTATTAAATTTTTCAATGAGATTACAAAAGTATCAGACACGGGGTGGCTCCTCTTATGGTGGCCTCCATGACCCTCCCGTTGGACTCGTTCTTGTCAGGTATTCACAATTTCCACATACACACACAGTTTCCAGTTAGTCGGCCGGCCAAATTAAAAAGGCAAATTTGTTGGAGCACGATGGCTGGTTACCTACTTTGGTTAATTTTCCTTCTTCATTTTTTGCCTCTAGTTTCAACAGAGCTGTAGACCTGAAATGTAGTTACTGACTGAGGATCAGGTGTTGGAATACTTACTTACCTACTTGTATTGTCCTTTGTTGTCGTGACGCGATGGCTTGCAGCCTTTATAAGCAACAATATTGATCAGGGAAAATAATTCGATTGATAATTTGATGCGATCGAAAAACATTCAATCACTTACTATTGTTAAATTAATGTTTGACAAAATACAGCCAATGATCGATTCATACTTTGAGCCTGAGTTGTCGGAGTGTTTAATAAACAAGATATTATATTAATGATAAATTTTGGGCGTTCTTGATCATGAGTCTCGGGTTCGATCTCCGGGTCGGCAAGAGTTATTGAGATTTTTCGTAAAAAAAAAATAAGAAAAATTCTCAGTAGCAGCCCGGAGTTTGGAAATGTGCCCGGTAAACGTCAATAGGCTCGCCCCCTATTAGATGGGACTTAAACATAGCTGGCGAGTCGTAGGTGTGTAATACACCTCTGCCTACCCCCTCCGGGGAATACAGGCGTGATGCTATGTTTTGTTTTTTTTTTGCTATGTTCTTGATCCTGTGAGAAACTCGAAATGGAATTGATATCTCCGATTATTTTGAAATATTATTAGGTTCTCTGGCAGAAATTGCTATTAGCAATAAGACCGCCCATTGTGCGTTTACTTGTAAGTTTCATTACAGTCTAATTTTCTTTTCATGTACCTATTTTGGTGTACAATAAAGTATACATTCACTCATTCATTAATTATTGCCTTATTATCTAATTAATGTTACGGTGGTTCTTATATCCAATCTTACTAGAAATGTGCTCCCAAAAATAGTGCTGCAAAAATTGATTTTTCACATACAGTACAAAATTTTTACATTTGCATTCAGTCATTAAATCTGTATTAACTATTTAGTACACTAGTTCGTCTGAAGCAAAAAAAAAAACATCTGTTTTGTAGTTGGCAATGTCTAGCAATTTAAAAGTAAGTAAACAGATAAATTATGGCATTTTTATCGATGAATCGTATAAGTGATGTACTTCTTAAATGGAACGTCAAACGAATTTATAGCTACGGCTTAAGTATTCGATTTGGTGAACCAAAATAAATTGTTTGATCTTTAGCGTTTTAAATATTTGATTGAAAATAAACAGTTCTCAGTTTGTTGTGGGTATTTGGTAGAAAACCAAATAGTAGTCTATGCGAATGCTAATCATGAGGTCTCGGGTTCGATTTCGGGTCGGGCAATGTTATTGAGCTTTTTCCTAAAAATAAAAATTCTCAGTGGCAGCCCGGAGTTTGGAAATGTGCCCGGTAGACGTCAATAGGCTCACCCCCTATTACGTGGGACTTAAACATAGCTGGCGAGTCGTGGGTGTGTATTACACCTCTGCCTATCCCTTCGGGGAATACAGGCGTGATGCTATGTGTGTGTGTGTGTGTGTGTGGTAGAAAACCAAATTGTACAGATATCCAAATACCTGACACTAGATTCTATAAATTAATTAGAAATCGTATACAGGGTGTAACAGGTGTGTATCGTACTGATATTATTGATACCATGGGTTCAGTACTCGATTATGAACACTCAGGTGGTGGAAATTTGCCTTGTCGTCTTTTCATGAAAACTGCAATTTGTTTTCATTTTTTTAAATTGAATGCTGGATAAAATCGTTATATTGTTCTATCTAAATTGGATTTTAGATAATAAAGTCACCGATTTACTCTGAAAACTACAATGGATTGAAACTTTCGCCATGTTTTTCAGTAGCGTTGTTAATGATTTGATGACGGCTCAAAAATTGCTATCTTTGTAACCCGTCGTTGTTGGCGAAAATGGTATGGCGCATATTATTAGTCACGCAGAAAGACAGAAGCTGGCCAGCGGGCAAACGCGACACAATACTTTTCAATTCGATACTGTACCTTATTTTTTTTTTGATTATCCCACAGGAACCTAAAATTGAGCTGGGTTAAAAGTATTCTATGTGTTAATCGAGCTTATAAACTCGTAAATCGAAAAAAATTAGTGTTTAGATTCTCACTGAATGTACCTAAATGGTTTTTCTAGATTTATAGTGTAGATTTATAGTTGAACGTAGATTCGTAACTTTACGCCTTCTCTGATAGTTTGATTTCTCGGTAAACGTAGAGCTATAAATTAATCATGGTGTAATGATAAAGCGGTACCTACACCAGTTCAGTTAATGTAGCTATCTCGCAGGATGACCTTAATAAAATTATACTACACATATCACTATCGTCACGGGACGTGTCCCGTCCCAGAAGGTTGAGTTGTCCGTGTCCCAGAACCACACCACATACATAGACCCACGCCTATTTCTCAGAGGGATATAAAATGACTTTCGCTGTTTACTTTTCACCCCCTTGGGAACGAGACATGAAGGGTGGCAACCCGTCAAAACGTTGCAATTAGCATTTAAGTAATAGTTACTAAAAAACTTCGTTGCGCTGCCACAGTTATTTTTGATTTCACAATAAATTTTATTTCTATTAAGATGTACTACGTTAAGTCCATAGATCATAGAGTTGGTTTTCTGAGCTCAAGATTCTATCCATCCATCCATCAGCCTTTTATCGTCCACAGCTGGACATAGGCCTCCCCAAGAATGGGGGATAGTGCCGTAATCGCCACGCTTGGCAGGCGGGTTGGCGATCGCAGTGGATGTTGTTAATACTCGAAGGAGTGCTGCTGCCCACTCCCCCTTTTTCACTCAGTCGGCTCTTACGACTCCCATAGGTGGAGAGGGGTGGTACAATTCTAAAGCTGGCCCCACACGGCGCTCAAGATTAGATGTTAGATACATTTTATGTGTGGGATTTCCTTAGGCCCCACACGGCGCTCAAGATTAGATGTTAGATACATTTTATGTGTGGGATTTCCTTATGTACAGGTTACTTTTATTTTTTAATTATACTAACTAGACATTTATTGTGTTATCTCGCAACAATTATGCATTCGGAATGGAGATTACGGATTGTATACTGTATTTTGTTTTCTTTATTTGAATTTAGAACTATGTAGTTTAAAATAAAAATATAATGTAAGCAGGTACATACCTATTTACCGTTGAGCATGATTATAATATCTTGTAGTTAAAGTGAGTATGGATAGGTGTATGGAATCCGGTTTGAATTTTATTTTGTTTTTCAATACAGTTTTTTTTTTTGTTTGGCCGAAATTATGAGATTGAAAGCCCCTCAGGAAAGAAAGGAGAATGGTACGTCATATTATGCCACAGTGATTTGGGTTTTGTTTGGAGACTCTTTTGTGGCAATGCTTTAGGTATTTAATTTTACTTAGTTAAGACTTTTAGGAAAACCGAAGAATGGGATAGGGCGATGACCGATGACACTTATTTCATATGTATCAGTTAGTATGCTGTTTTGAAATTTTATGATAACATCGATTGTATCGATCTTTGTTCATTCATAATGATTCTTGTTTCAAGGTCATAAAAGCAGAATTTTCTTTACGTGACTATAGCAACACGAGTAGTGTTATAATGTATCATGAATATTTGCTGTATAGTGGCACGAATATGGACGTATTACGTTACGTATAGGTACTACGTAATGAAATGCTCTGAAGTTGGAAAGTAATAGGAACTAGATATACAAAACGATCATCAATAAATTTTACAAACTTACTGTATCCAAGTTTTAACAAGTTTTAATTTGAACGCAGTCTTTCTAATTATATAGCATCTTAAATTATTAAACTTCAAAACGGCGGCACAGTGCGTATTTGGATCACGCCACAGCGTTTATTTCCGGAATGTGTATTACAGTGCCAATTTCAACTTTAAATTAATACTAAGAAGACCCGTCACCAACAGTTCTTTATGTTGTTATCACTTCAATGTAAAACACGTAGGTATTTACTCTTTGTTTGATGGAATTCATATGTTTAAAATTATCTAAAAAGACTTTTAGCGTTTGTAGTGTACGGTATAAAATAAATTGTGAATTCGTTCTTAGAAGTGCGCCGTATCTTATTCTAAAAAATTTTGTACTTAAACATAAAGTAGTCCACTACATTGAAATATTTCACAAGGTGTCGAGAAAATCTCTCGGGCAGCAGTTTTCCTTCACTGGACAGTGATAATTTGCGAACAAATACACATATAATTTCGCCATAGGCTTCGAACTCGATACCTACTTTGGCAGTTCTCACTGTTCTCAGCCTTACCCACCTGTAATCTGTAACCTAGGTTTGGTTAGTATTAGCGGTAATCTGTAACCAAGGTTACAGATAACCTAGGTTACAGATTACCGCTAATACTAACAGTATACCTGATTAATAATATAGGACTTAATAAATTCAGCGCGTGGCTTATTCCATATGGATTTCAGAATGAGGTCAATATAAATACATCACTCTACGCCATATTAATTATCTCTATACAAAAACAGCTATCACATGTATAGCTTGTGTCCTTTTCCGGGCCACGAACATACATGTACACCAAATTCCATGATTATCGGTTAAGTAGTTTTGGTGTGAAAGTGCAATAAATAAACTTGCTTTTGTATAATATTAGTAAGGATAATCAAAATAGATTATAATTTTAATTAGTATCTAAGTAAATCTACCTTTGTACGCGGGGAATAATATCATTTCGTATAGCAAAATTATAATGAACGTTTAATTTATCGCTGTGTATAAAAATAAATTGGTAATTCATTATAGCGCTTCAAATCCTTTGTATATAATCGTTGGCTTCAATCAGTTTTAGTTTAGGTGCTTTTGCCAGAGCGACCGCACGTTTTGAAAGAAATATAAATTCGTTATTTAAAAAGCGCGGCAAATATCACGCATTATTATAGGTTTGTTTTTTGCAGTCTAGTCTAGCAAGGTAGAATTAAGGCTTAATGTGAAATTAATGTAGACATTGGTTGCTATGTGAATTTTAATTACGGCAACGACTGTTAATCAAACGATAGTGAATTGAGAGAGTGTGTTGAAAGTGAAATTCGTTTTGATAGTGACTTGACGTCAGAGACTCGTAGTCGGACATTTCACTCACGACTTACAAAACAAGTTACTAGCGCGTTCAGACGGAGAGTTACATAAAATTTAAATAATACTAGTAATTTGTGTGATATTCATATTTAATCTGTGTTATCGCGTTGGCGCTTTGATTTGAACAGCTGATTTAAATAGGTATGGTTTATATTGATAATATTCGCATCTTTATTATAACGACAGCTAAAGTCAGAAAATACTTAATATAGTCACACTAATAAAATTAGCGTGACTGTCACGCTATTTTTTTTTGACTCCGTTATCATCACACTGCGTCATTACTTTTGGGACCCCCTGTATAAATATTACGTTACGAAATCAAGACCTGCCCTCCATACATTGTACGATGACGATTTGAGATTTAAAAAAATTACGAACGTGACGTTTCTTTTGTTTCCTTTCCGTGGCTCTGAGTCAGTAAATTTTTTTATGTACGCAGGTCTTATTAAAACTTTAATTAAAAAAAAAGGCTAAGTGTAGGTACAATTATGTAAATATTTTATATTCTAACGGTGTAAATTAAAAAATCACGCCTTCTTGCTTCTCTGTGACTATACTAACCCACATTGGATACTATACCTACTCATTACTTAATTAGTTATCTAATTTATAAATTTTAATTAGATTATTTGCATATATGTATTTAATTTATAGTTCTAAACAGTAGTAACGCTGGCACCTCTTCGTATTTTGTTTCTATTAACGGCTGACGGAAAGTAATTTTACTATTGTTTTCCAAAGAATTATTTGACAAGTTTTTTTTTTCAGACATCGCTAGCTTGCTTTGTCATATCTCTCCGATCAATTCATTCAAAATATTAGGGGCACACAGGTATTCATCCACTGAAAAATAGAAAAAGAAATACTATGGAATGGTTGTGATTTTTTTTTAACTCACGACGTCACGAGTCTCGACAGCAGAAATCGGTCCCAGTTGTTATTTCAAGGAACCAGTATAGCAACTCTTCGAACTAGAAATTGATTGTCTATTAATTGAATAGTAAACCTACGACCTTAGTGGTCATTTGCGCAGTGTTTCTCTTCTTCAAGTCGTTCTTTCTCCTTAGATTTAACCATGTAGCTCTCCTAATTTCATCACACGATATTCATCCATCCATGTATTGCAGTGATACAGGCTAAACAACATATGTAATTATAATTTATTTTACTTGATGATGTTGAAATAGTCATTATTTACACCATCTTTATCTTTACTAAAAAAATAAGCTACTGGGTCAAGGAAATATTACAAACGGACATGGCGTAAAAATTCAAGCATTTGTATTTCTTTTTTGAAAAACGAATTAAAATTTTGAGAGTAAGAAGAGCTATTAAAATCAATGACTTCGATTCGGGATTTAGGCATACCGTACTCGTGACCACTGAAGGAATGTAACATTCCAGTGGCCCGCCAATAAAGGCGGAGGAACGGCACACGGCGGGTTTCTTTAGTGGGTGAGGGCCCCACACTACCCTGTTCGTTGCCCCAAACGACGGGGTGTGCGGTTAGGATCATGTTTCCCGACTGAAAAAAAATATCTGGACAAAGGTTGACCCTAAAGGCCATCCCTGCAACTTCCCGCTAATTTGATACTTAAGCGCTCAAAATTGCTTTAATTATGTTTTTGCATAATTAAAGTCAAAATCATAATTAGCTCTTCGAGCTCACAAGTATAATTTTCGTGTCATTTTGAGCTCTCCGAGCTCAAAGAGATAACTGTTCTATGCTGTTGAGAGAGATAACTGTTCTAGCTTATGAGCTCTTCGAGCTCAAAAGTCTGATAGAGATTTAATAAAACACTATTCGTTGAATCTTCAAATCGCAATAACTTTTGAATTAATAAACCGATTTTCTCGTCGTTTACGGCATTCAACGCTGCTGTTTGAGCTCTGAAGAATCCGTTCAAAAGTTATGAGAGGTTTACATACGGCCACACACACACAAACACACGCACACACACACACACACAAACACACGCGCACACTCACACACACAAACACGCACGCACACACACACACACACACAAACAAACACACAAACAAACAAACACACGCGCACACACACAAACACACGCACACACATAGACATCATCGCGGAAACATTCGGGGAAGCTTCCTAGGATCTCAAAACGTCAACATCTGTTGAAAACTCGATTTTCGAAAAACGGTGTAAAATCAATAATTTCCAACTTTTGAAAATTTTCAATTTTCTTAGCGGGAAGTTAATTAAAAAGACATACCTACTTGTACCTATCTCATGTGAATCGCCTACAAATATATTTTTTATTTGTTACCCGGATACGGCGAAGCCAAAAGGAAGGGTTATGATTTTAGCAGTCTATGTGTGTATGTATGTTTGTATTTTACGTATGGTCCTCCGTAGCTATTCATTCGATTTTTTATTTTCGATATTTTAATGAATACGGTGTCAATCGATTCGTTATTATTGCCCGGGTAACATAGGCTACATTTAACCAACTTCTACAATAGCTTTTTAGCGCGGTTTTTTAATAATTTTTTTATCAAAAGACCATTTAGCTAGGAAATGCTGGCTATTTCAGAGAATCCCTTCACTCTACGAATTCAGTACCCGCATAATGCTCCCAAGATATATATTTACATTTTCATAACGTTTATGAAGAATTAAAAGGTTTGAAAGAATAAAGATTGAAAAGTTGCAAGAAGAGAGTGTAAGAGCAAAGCATGCAGAGGGTGTCCGTGAACGGCTGACAATGGCAAGTCAGCCGGGATCTGACATAGAAGAATGCTGGAGAGTATTGAAAGATAGTATGTTAGATACAGCGAAAGAAGTAGGTATGTGGATGTTTAGATATTTTTATATATATTTTTAGCATTTGACATGCTTAGCACTATATATAATACACTAATATAAGCTATTAATATCTGGATAAATGTCTACAAAGGTTGAATGAAATGAATGTGAGAGTTCAGATGGGCGACTCAGTGGTTAACTCTCTGTTATATGCAGACGATGCGGTCTTATTAGCGCAGTCTGCGACTGACCTGCAAACCCTAGTCGACGTAATGGCAGAAGATTGTAAGAAAAGGGGCCTACGTGTGAATGTGAGCAAAACCAAAATAATGGTTTTTGAAAGAGAAGAAGCCAGAACAGATGTTAGAGTAGCTATAGGAAATGGTGTGCTAGAACAAGTGGATGAATTTGTATATCATGGATGTGGATTCAGTCGGGATGGAAGGTAAACCACTGATGTAGATAGAAAGTGAATGCAGGAAATAGAGAGAACGGAGCATTGGGACAACTTCTCGGCAGCCACCACCTCAGCCAGAAGGCACGTGTCGCAATACACAACGCAGTGCTTGTCCCAACGTTATTATATGGAAGCGAGAGTTGGGTATGTAAAAAGGAGCATGAGAGTAAAATCAATGCGGTGGAAATGCGATCTCTGCGGAGAATCTGTGGAGTGAGGCTGACTGACCGCATTCGTAACAATGACGTAAGAGAGCGAGTAGGCATGAATGAGAGTATTGGTGTAAAGATGCGAAAGGGAATGCTCCGATGGTTCGGACATGTGGAAAGAATGCCGGACGAGCGACTGACTAAGAAGATATACAATGTGAAAGTGGAAGGATGTAGGTACAGGGGGAGACCGAGACTTACCTACCTAGACCAAATTGGTCATGTATTGAAGGAAGGTGGAGTCAGGAGTCTCCGAAACCGGCGAACGTGTATGAAGAGAGTTATGAATGTTGAGGAAGCGAGAGATGTATGCAAGAATAGAGCCTCTTGGCACTCTGTTCTCTCTGCCTACCCTGCAAGGGAAATAGCGTGATGATAAGTTAGTTATCAAGAATTAAAACAAATAAAAAATAAAGTTTTAAAACTGTGCCCGAAGGCTTTTAAATAAAGTTTAAAAGCCAGGTGGCTTCGGAAATAAAAAAGTGATCTAAAAAGTACGAAACAAGAAAATAATTTAGACAGAAATCAATAAATGCATATGTACAAAATGGTCAAAGTAGAGCCGTGGTCGCATGCCTGTATACCATCATACCATGTGTGTCTGAAACACCTACAAAATTAAAATACTTTGAAAAATCCAAAACTGCACGCCTCATAATCTTCATTTTTCACAATAAAATTGATTATTTGATAAGTTACTAATAATGTATTGGTAAGTAGTTTTCAATAAATCACATAGATAGCGCTAATTTCAAAAAGTACTAATGTGGGTTTCATGTACATTCATCATTCTTATACGCCATCTAGCGCTTATTTTAAGATGTAGGTACTTCTATATTGGTCTATAGAAATAGTTCTCATGAAAGGTATAGCGCTGGTTTTAGTGTCCAGTCGAGCTTAAATATTTAATATTTTTTGTTTTTTACAATTAAACCACATCGAATCAGACCGTGAAAAGTAATAGGGCTCTATTCGTAGTTATACTCAAGTTAAAAAGAAAAAGAAAGACTCGATTAGTAAAGTATTTCGGTTGTTATCGTGTTAACATACATTACCTACAACAAACGGACGTCCAAGACAGAACTTTTTTAAACAGTTTTTTAACTAGTTTAAATAAAAAAAATGGAATAAAAAATATCATGAGTGTCAAAAATAGTGTTTTTTCATGATATGTGTGTGTATATATTGTTTCACAAGTACAATATATGATAGACATTTTAAGTTTGAAAAATCAGTTGTTCTGTATAAAACGAGAATAGTACCCACCTCAACGCTTCGCTTATGAGGCGTGCAATAGCATATTTATTATAAACATGCGACCATCTCTTACTTACCATAAATTACAAAAAAAAATTTTTGAACCATTTTACGATACCAGGTCATACTTTATTTGTTTTTATAGCTTGTGCACCGTTATATTTTTTTTAGCTTTTTCTTTGTGTTTGAATGATATCGTATTAATAAAATATATATAGAAATATATTAGGTATTACTAGTGGCATTCCAACTTGCTATATTCTTGATAGTGTGGCAATTATCACTATGCCTCAAGGCGGCACTATGGCTAAACCCGCTCCTGTCCTCACCTATACAAAATCTGTGTTCCTACATTTTTTTTTTACAATTCAACAATTGCCACAAGGAGTAGTCTGTGGGTAAAAAAATATGATTATATATAACAAATAATGAGAAAGAGAGAAAAAAAATGTGTGCTCGCACCTCTCTCTTGCCCCTACAGTAATATACGAAACGTATTTATCTCTTTCTATCTTCACTAACTTATATCTCCCTCTCAACTTCCGTTCGCCTCGCCCGATCAGCACTTCCGTAACGCATTCACCAGCTTACTCCCAAAGTCAAGCGTGCGTAAAGAAGTATTTATTTCAAAAGTATAGCAGAAGTGGTTCAAATCAGCATAACTTTTATGTGGATTAGCTCATTTCTGCACAACACGTTCTAATTGAATTTAAATAGGCAGTTTGGCATGTCGAGCGTTTAAAAAGATTTTTATTCTTAATTTATTTCTTTGTGTTGTTTTCCAGCTAGCCCGTCTCGGGTATTACAAACTGGCGGCCGCGGTGCAGGTAGACACAACTGAACAGCGCACCCGCAACGGGTTACACCATCCACATCCCAAGGAGATCGGGTAATTAAAACTCATTCAAAAATCAATTAAGATATCGATACGATATCGTATCGTTTCATTTTGATTTGTAGGTACATATTTAGATAGATCAGATACCCAGGATACTTTTAAAAATGAAGTGTTTGTTTGTAATGACTAAAAACAGCTGTTTACTAAATGCATATGAGAGTATATACATTACATATACCAACATAGAACTTTTAAAGTTTTTGTCTGTTTGTTCCGATTAATCTCTGGAAAGGATGGGCCGATTTGGACCGGACTTTCAGGGACAGCTGATGTTATAAGGAGTAACTTGGGCTAGATTTATTTTGGAAATAAATATTAAGTATATTAATTATTAAAATCAAATAATATAACTAAATTCCACGCGGACGAAGTCGCAGGTGGCAGCTAGGCACAAATAAATATATAGTTTCCGTAGTATATACATATATAAAATAGTTTTGAGGATTAGATAAGATTAAATGGTTTTGAGGGAATTTTGGCATAATGGCCTGGTGGATAAATGTTTTGAATATTGATTATCCCGAAAATTAATTCTGGTGGAATACGCCTAAAATAATGGATGAACACAAAGTGTGAAATCTAAAACAGCAGAATCCTGCTCGTGTCTGCTTTCACATTTTCACACTTTGTGTTAATTTATATAGCTAAGCATGTCAAATGCTGAAAAAATATATAAAAGAATCTAAATAAAATAATGGATTTGAAGAACAGATTATTTGTGAAAATGTGGAAAAGGAGAATGTTACTACGAGCTGGATAAAATTCTCTTTTTCCACATTTTCTCAAATAATTTGTTCTTTAAAGTAGCTGAGCATGTCAAGTGCTAAAATACAGATCAAAATAATGGATTTGAATTTTAAAGTCTACGGCTTCTGCCTTTAAAACGTTTTCCGCGCGTTACCGCGTTTTATTTATAAGTACATTTTCTGTTTCTTTCATTATTTCATATAAGTACTTCATTATAATATGACACAATTAAAGTTTGAGTAAACACTTGAAGTACTGGGCGGTTTTAGGGAAATTATGTTTGAGGTTTATGGCAATATTTTACCCAGGAATAACTATGGGATCTTGTGTAAAATTGTATTGATGTGAATTATATTCAAATGTTTTCTATCAGTCATTGAACAGTTTAAAAATACTCGATATAACACAACACTGTCATTGAGTAATGTTTTTATTAGAAAGTGTTGCATTTCTTAGATCAACCAGGTATATTCTGACTTTCTAAATATTTACTTAGCTTTTTCTATACTGGTAACACTTATTAAAAAAATCTGATAGTAGTTTTTTTTCTCTATAAAAGATTTTATTAAATGCCAATTAAATTAGATGGTTTTTGTTTGTTCAAATAAATTTCAACTGGTTTTTATAAGCGATTACTATTTTATACAGTTGCGAACAAGTGCCCAATAAAATGAAAGCAACTTAAAAATATAAAAGTAAAGATTCAAATAAACGATAAACTTAAGAGGCTAATACGAGGAGGGATCAAAAAGTAGTGAGAATGAGATAGAATATAATGACTATTGATAACTTAATAATTTATTTTTCTACATAGTCTCCGAGTCTCTCTACACACCGAGTCCAGCGATTTTCCAAGGCTTCAAACCCTTTCAAAAAAAAAAGTTTTGTCTTGGTCCTGCCAAAAGCTCTCCACGGCATCCATCACCTCGTTATCGTCTTCGTACCTGTTTCCCCTTAAGTATTCTTTCAATTTGGGGAACAGATAAAAATTGCTAGGCGCCAGATCTGGTGAACAAGGGGGTGGAAGCTAGCTTGCTGAATGGCAGCCATCGCAACTGCCGACCTGTGCGCGGGTGCGTTGTCGTGATGAAACAGCACGCCCCTTCGAAGTTTCCCTCTCGTTTTCTCTTTGATGGCATTCCTCAACTTGGGAACTAAAGCTGCATAATATTGGCCTGTAATAGTGGTTCCACGCTCTAGGTAATCAATCAACAATATCCCTTCTGAGTCCCAAAATATAGAGGCCATAACCTTGCCAGCCGATGCCACGGCACGAAACTTCTTCGGGGTCGGTGATGATGGTCGTTTCCATGCGAAGATTGCTGTTTTGTCTCGGGATCAAAATGATGGAGCCATGTTTCGTCCATTGTTACGAAACGAGACAAAAAGTTTTCAGAATCTTCTTGAAACTTGTCCAACAATATCTTCGAAATGTCAAGTCGATTTTGTTTCTGACTGTCGGTTAACATTCTCGGCACCCATCTTTCGGAGACTTTTCTCATATTCAAAGATTGTTTCAATATGGATTGAATACCATCCATATGAAATGTCCGTTTCTTGAATTAAGTATCGGATGGTAACTCTTTGATCGCTCAATACAATTTTCTTGACTTTCGCAACATTTTCTTGGGTGACTGACTTCGATGGACGGCCGCAACGATGTTCGTCTTCCATGCTCGTTCTCCCTACTCGAAATTGAGAAGCCCACCTTGCAACAATGGAATACGGCGGAGCAGACCCTCCTAATGTTGCCTCCAAATCGCAATTAATCTCTTGAGTCGTTAACTTTTTTAAACAGAGGTATTTAATAACGGCTCGTACTTCGTTTTTCTCCATTTTTGAGAACACGTTCCGACACGAAGCAAACAAATGACTACATTCAGAAAAATCAAAAGAGAATCGAAGATTTTTTTCTTTATTATTATTACAAATATGTATCTGAGCTATGCCTGCCAGTATTTATTTTTTTTCTTACCAAGGAGTGTGTCGTTGTCGCTACTTTTGGATCACTCCTCGTATAGGGTTTTACACAAGAACTTTGTTTTGTAAATGAAAATAAAACAATTTAGGTGACAATGATTCAAATTTTTATTTTATTAAAAAAGTAAGGATTGGCAGTTATGAATGAAAAATGATATCTGTTAAAATATGTTCACTTTTGTTTTTTTTTGTGTGTGACGTTGGTTGTTAGCCTCGGACGGCTATGACAACCTTACCCGGACAATGGTAGTAATGGAGCGCAGAGGGCTCTCAACCCAGAAATGCCCACCACGACCACGGTTAGCCTAATACATTTCTACGGAAAGGGTTTAGATATTTTTTATTTTGTATGATAGCTCTTGACTAGACTTAAGAGCTGGTATACTTACATATTATCTCGCTTACTATATCGGGAACTTAAGATATAACCTAAAAAACTAAATTCAGGCTGCAGCGGAGCCGGTGTTAAAGGCTACTACTATACTACTACTACGTATCATCATGCCATCCCCCTTTCGGGTTAGGTAGAGAGTACAAAGTGCCAAAAGGCTCTATTCTTGCATACATCTCTCGCTTCCTCAACATTCATAATTCTCTTAATAAACGCTCGCCGGTTTTGGAGACCCCTGACTCCACCTTCTGATTTGGTCTAGGTAGGAGTCTCGGTCTCACCCTGCTGTACCTACATCCTTCCACTTTCACATTGTATATCTTCTTAACCAGTCGCCATTCAGCATTCTTTCCTCATGTCCGAACCATCGGAGTGTTCCCTTTCGCATGTTTACATCAATACTCTATTTCATACCTTCTCGCTCTCCTACTTCGTCGTTACGAATGCGGTCACTAAGCCTCACTTCACAGATTCTCCACAGATGGCAAAGGCTAGTTATCTATAAAAAGTATTCAGTTCAGCATCAGAGACTGAGAGAACCAATTGTTGTTTTAAATCCAATTTTCTATTGCGTAGGTATTTCTAATACTGGCCAATCGTAAATAACAAATTATTTGTGAAAGTGGAAAAAGTAAAGTAGCTGAGCATGTCAAGTGCTCATCAAAATACTAGTCAACCGTGTGCGAATTAAAAAGTGACGTGAAAAGTACGAAAAAATATTTGTGGATAAAGAAAAAGAGATTTTTAGTAGGAGCAGGAATCGAACCCGCATCTTTTCCAATCCGGGGAACTGCTCTAAGCCACTAAGCTATCCTACTGATCTTTCGGTCATCCCAATTTCTTAATCACATTTGTCTTACGACCAACGCCATCTATCGGCAAGCATTACATGGATCCAATATAATAAGTTTAATTTTGTAACTTTAATTAAACTTATTATATTGGATGCATGTAATGCTTACCGATAGTTGGCGTTGGTCGTTAGACAAATGTGATTAAGAAATTGGGATGATCGAAAGATCAGTAAGATAGCTTAGTGGCTTAGAGAAGTTCCCCGGATTGGAAAAGACGCGGGTTCGATTCCTGCTCCTACTAAAATTCTCTTTTTCTTTATTCACAAATAACTTGTACTTTAAAAAGTAGCGGAGTATGTCAATTGCTAAAATAAATAGATCTAAAATGTTGAAAAAATATCTATTGATACTCGAAGAAAAATTATTATGGTAACAGCTAAGCCAGCTGTCGTCAGTGTCGTTTTATAAAATTAAATTGATTTATACGCCATCAAAGTTCCCAGTCGATACGATGTTTTCCGACATATTTAACAATCATCGTCATGCTTCCTCCAATTTAAACAAAACCTTAATTATTATACAGCTAAATCTTCCTTATTTATGAGTCACTCCATCTATTGGTAAATCCGCATAAAACTATTATATTTATGTATTTACAAAAAAAAGTAATATATGTATTATATCCGTAACCTGGTACACATAGTTAAGCTTAGTTTGGGACCAGAGGACGTTGTGTGAAATGTCCGTGAATATTTGTTTTTATATTTCAGCCGAAATAAAACTCCTCCAATGGACACCGACAGTCTTGTGCTATGGAGGCGGCCGATCATTACGCTGGAATATTTCTTCAGAGAACTGTTCATATTGATCTCGACAGGATTACAGAGGTAAGAAGTAATGACTTAGTGACTAGCACTATTTCACAAATAATTTAGATTAGAAGTGTAGGGTATCGATAACCTTCCAGAGAATCTTCAGTTAATTTATTCACATACATTATAAATATGTGAGGAAAGTCTCCTTTAGAAAGGTGTGTTTCTTAGAAATACACACATTATTTTTTTTGTTTGCATGTAAAGAAAAACAAAATAAAGCATAGATGGCGGAGTGGTTTAGATACCAGCCTCCCGCCTGAGTGGGTTCGAATCCCACACAGGATAACTCTTGTGTTTTTTTTAAATGCTAATGATGTCAGACGAGCCTCTGCCCACCTGATGATAAGAGGTAACCGTCGCTCATGGACTCAACTATACCCAGAGTATTGTCAAGCCGCTGCGCACAAAGTAGTCTTGTAAGACACCCTTGGGAAAAGATGGGGTGGAGACACTTGTATTCTTAGTCCGTCCTCAAATGGTTGTTGTGATTCTGGGTTTACTTAGTGTCTATGAAATTGTATGTTTTTAAAGACCCTCATGATACAAGGATTATTCCTTAGTGCAGGGTGTTGTGTTTGAGACCACCGAAGGAATGTAACATAGTTCCAGTGGCCCGCCAATAAAGGCGGAGAGATGGCACACGGCGGGTTTCTTTAGTGGGTGAGGCCCCACACTACCCTGTTCGTTGCCCCGAACGACGGGGTGTGCGGTTAGGATTTTTTTTACCCGCCTTAACAAAAAAAAAATGGCGTTGTGTGTAGACCACTGAAGGAATGTAATATGGTTCCGGTGGCACGCCAATAAAGGCGGAGAGACGGCACACGACGGGTTTCTTTAGTGAGTGAAGGCCCCACACTACCCTATTCGTTGCCCCGAACGATGGGGTTAAGAAAATTTTTACCCGCCTTAACAAAAAATAATATTTTTTTAAGGGTAAAAAGGCGGGTAAAAATAATTGTGCTGTGTGTACCAAACCTTTCTCTCCTTCTTATCCTTCCTATACTTACCTTATTATCTTTCCTTTCCACTTCCTATCCGTTTCCTTGAAGATGGCGACACGAGAGTGATGACTCTGGTGTTATTAACGTCTATAGCCTACGGTAAGCTCTTACTATCAGGTGGGCCGTATGCTTGTTAGCAAAATAATAAATCTAATACTTACTTATCATCACGCCATTTCCCTTGCGGGGTAGGCAGAGAGAACAGAGTGCCAAGAGGCTCTATTCTTGCATACATCTCTCGCTTCCTCAACATTCATAACTCTCTTCATACACGCTCGCCGGTATCGGAGACTCCTGACTCCACCTTCCTTCAATACATGACCGATTTGGTCTATCTAGACCAGTAGGTAAGTTCGGTCTCCCCCTGTACCTACATCCTTCCACTTTAGCATTGTATATCTTCTTAGCCAGTCGCTCGTCCGGCATTCTTTCCATTCACATGTCCGAAAAAATCTAATAATTTACATAACATCTAATTTCCATCCATCTATCCATCCATCAACCTTTCGACGTCCACTGCTGGACATAGGTCTCCCCAAGAGGGGATATTGCCATAATCGCCACGCTTGGCAGGCGGGTTGGCGATCGCAATGGATGTTGTTAATACTCGAGGGAGTGCTGCTGCCCACTCCCCGGGTATTCCCTCAGTCGCCTTTTACGACTCCCATGGGTGGAGAGGGGTGAGACAATTCTAAAGCCGGCCCCACACGGCAAATCTAATTTATTGTTTACAAAAATTCAAATTAACAACAGTTAATTTGTTAAAACTAATTAAAAAATTAATTAATTAATCAGTTATAAATTTATATTATCGATTTTAATTAATAACTCATTAAAATCAATTATTAATTAAAATCCATAATCTATATTGGTTACCGAGTCATTAAAATGGATATTAATATATACTCGTACACTGATGTGTAGATATAATGTTAATAGTTAGTCTGTTTTGGCGATGTTTCACATCGGAAGGGCGTCCCTTTGCTGGTAATTTATTCAACTAAGTAAAAATACATTTCTGTTCCAGGTTATTAGTGTATAAGTTGCTAGCGTTAACTGTAGTTATAGCAATATTAAGTACAGTTGTTTCCTACTACGTGAACGGCCCACACCAACCTTACGTACAGGTATGTTGTCATTTCTTTTAGACGTATTTTTGGTATTGGTATTGGTTCGGCGAGCTGTTCTCCGCAACTCCACGTCTGAGCGCGTGTTTTGCGTGTGGGTGGGTGTGAAGCCGACGTATTTAACCGATATTTTTTTTTTTTTAGACGTATTGGCGAACTTGCTTTTTGAAGTTGATGGTTTTAAGCATCTGACATGCAGTACATACATATAGGTTTTTTGTGATAGATTGAAAGAGTGGTGGATAGCTACCTCCCGTGCCGAGTGTTGTGGGTTCGATTCCCACACAAGACAATTGTTTGTGTGAACTACAAATGATTGTTCAGAGTCTGAGTATACTTTGTGTCTCAAATTAAATGTTTGTAAAGTCTCCTGTCTCTTGGTGCCGTGTAGGGCCGGCACCAAGAATAGCTCCACCCCGTCTCTTCCTATGGGAGTCGTAAAAGCCGACTGAGGGAATACCGGGGGAGTGGGCAGCAGCACTCCCTCGAGTATTAACAACATCCACTGCGATCGCCAACCCGCCTGCCAAGCGTGGCGATTACGGCATTATCCCCCATGACGGGACCGCTCGTTGTCGCGTTCTCTTAGGGAGGCCTATGTCCAGCAGTGGACGTTGAAAGGCTGATGGATGGATGGATGGATGGATGGAAAGTCTCCTGCGATACCAGGATCCTTATTGATTTCTTAATGTGGTGTGCTATCTTTTATTTATACTACGTGAATGACAAGCATATGGCCTACCTGATGGTAAGCGGCAGTAACACTAGAGGGATATTATCATTAGCGCATCGACATTCGATATGAAAGGAAAGGGATAGGGGTGGAGAGGAAGCATAGTAATGATAATAAAAAGAGGATAGGAAGGATAATAAGGAGACGGTTCGGGCCTCCAGCAATCATTCACTATATGAAACAAAACGCCGAATGTACGTACCATTGTTTCACGATGATCTTCTGTGAGAGGGTGGCCTATTCATGCTGGGATGAGAAAGACTAGTACTACTACTCCTTTAAGTGTGATACGGAAAAATGGCACTGGGCCAGACTTGAATTGAGAGTTTTCGGGTTCCAAGTGTTATATGGTATCCTGGTGTTCTACGGCAGGCGGCGCTGGGCACGGCAGCTTGGTGCGGCTGGTGGACGGTGCTGGGCGTGTGCAGCTCGGTGGGGCTGGGCACGGGGCTGCACACGTTCCTGCTGTACCTGGGGCCGCACATCGCGCGCGTCACGCTCGCCGCCTACGAGTGCGGCGCGCTCAACTTCCCGCAGCCGCCCTACCCCAACGAGTGAGTACTACAACTTGCTATGTTAGGTCACAACTGGGCACGGGGCTGCACACGTTCCTGCTGTACCTGGGGCCGCACAAAGCCGCGAAAAGTAAACAACTGAAGTCGTTAAGGTCGTTTTCTAATAAGTGGCAATACGTTATCTTTGGGAAACAGCTGTGTGTGTGCAAAAGTATGTATGCATGTCGTGCCTAAAATGTACCTACTACATAAAATTGATTACGAGGAAATGACGTTGAAAGTTTAACGTACGGGTTGTTTAATGTTAAACACAAAGTGGAATATGTGAAATCGAAAATAACAATCACGAGCAGGGTTGTTTAATATTGTTTTTTATGTCAAATGAGAATAGATCTTGGGCTTATGTTTTCCGGATTAGTAATGTATCACATCCTGATCAATTTCTAATTTTATTTCGGCGACGTCGCCACGCCATTTTATCTAATTGTTTTTGATGCTATCTGTTGACAAAAGCATGTAACTTGGAAGCATAAAAGCATAACGTCAATTAATAAACCAATAATTTTAATTCGTCTATGGATAACGAGTAGGCGCTTACCAAGAATGATTTATAAGGCTCAAACCATATTCTCATTTATTATACAAATACATATTATAGTAAATAGGATACATTCACATTTACCTGTAAGTTCATTGCCTTTATGTCCATTTCCATTATTTTACACGTCATAATTTTAAACAAGTACACATTAAAAAGTTATGATAATTTTATTTTTGCAAAATAATTTCGATGTTTTCACATCTTCCAGACGTCCCGAGACGTCTAATTTTTTTGTAAATAACTCTGAAGGAATCATATCAAGCCTTGGACGTCTACCATCTAAGTCCACCCGGGATAGTAGAAAATCTATTAAACGCGATAAATTCCGTAAACGTAGTTTTATTTCAAAATTTGTAGAAAAGCTTAGGATAAGAATTTTTTTCAATGTTTATAGCAGCTTATTTCATCTACAAAATTATACACAGACCACACATTACGAGTGCGCGCGTATTTGTGTATTCAACACTCACGCGCGCGCACTCTGCTTAACGAAATGAAAATAATATCATAAATATCTTATGCAACTAACAAAAAAATATTATAAAAATAAGCATCTGGCTTTATAAATCTATCAGTCTGAAAGCTGAATTTAGAACACACTTTAATTCATCACTATCTTAAAGTACAAATTATAATTTGTGAAGTAAGGAAAAAGAGTATTTTAGTACAGGCGGGAATCGAACCTGCGTCCCTTCCTATCCGGGGAAGTGCTCTAATCCACTGAGCTACAGTACTATCTTTTAGACATACCCAATCTCCTTATCACATTTGTCTTAACGACCACAAATTATAATTTGTACTTTAAGAGTAGCTGAGCATGGCAAGTGCTAAAATATAGATCAAAATCATCACTATCTTTCTAAATAAAAGTTTTGTTTTTTATTGTATTCGTGATTTATAAAAACAAAGTGCCAAACAAATTATTTTAATGTTTATATAATTTTATTTATTTTATTACTTCCAGCATAATTTGTCCAGATGTGTTAGACCCCAACAACACTGTGACAATATGGAACATCATGTCCAAAGTTCGAATAGAGTCTATGATGTGGGGGATTGGCACTGCCTTAGGAGAACTACCCCCTTACTTTATGGCAAGAGCCGCCAGGTTATCAGGTGGTGGGGTCGCGGAACTTGCTGCTAATGATGACTCTAGGACTGGCAGGTGAGAATCCATTGAAGATTACATATTAAAAGCTTTTTTTAATATCATAATATTTATATAACTCGTTACAAGAATATTTTCAGTAAGGAGACTATTGTGTTATCATTTACAAGTATTATTTTGCTTCCATCCATCAGCCTTTTAACGTCCACTGCTGGACATAGGCCTCCCCAAGAGAACGCCACAACGAGCGGTCCCGTCATGGGGGATAATGCCGTAATTGCCACGCTTGGCAGGCGGGTTGGTGATCGCAGTGGATGTTGTTAATACTCGAGGGAGTGCTGCTGCCCACTCCCCCGGTATTCCCTCAGTCGGCTCTTACGACTCCCGTGGGTAGAGAGGGGTGGGACAATCCTAAAGCCGGGCCCGCACGGCCACGGCACGGATTATTTTGCTTAAAAACAAAGAATTTGTTTTAAATTTTGAATATTTGTAAAAATAAATCATTAAAACATAATATTAACTAGAAGCTGCATAAGGTGAATCATGTATTAATATAGACTGTCTATTGACAGTAGTCTATTGACTAGAGACACTTTTTTCGTGAATTTTGTACTAGACCCGACGTCCATTTTTATGATGTCAATGGACACCTTTCCCAATTTTAGATAATACCATAAAAATCTTAGTACAACCCAATCTACACGAGATGGCACTACGACCACTATGATCAAATCTTTTTTTTTTACAGATTAAAACAAATGGTCCAAAAGCTAGTCCAAAGTGTTGGTTTTGCCGGTATTTTGGCTTGCGCTTCTGTGCCCAATCCTCTATTTGACCTCGCTGGTTTAACTTGCGGTCATTTCCTGGTACCATTCTGGACATTCTTCGGAGCCACAGTTCTGGGCAAGGCAGTCATCAAGATGCATATTCAAAAAATGTTTGTCATCATTGCGTTCAATGAAACTCTTGTTGGGTGAGTGTTTATGAAATTTTTATCGGTTTTTACAGATGTTCACGATGGGAACAAGATAAATAAAATAGGCGAATCTTAGAAACTGCATGTAATATGTTGATAATAGATAGTATAAATTAGGCCAGACAATTTTGATAATGTAGGGTCGGTGTTCGTTTTCCCGGCTTAACAAAAAAAAAAAAAAAGGATCGGTGTTCGTGACCACTGGAATGTAATATGTTAAACACAAAGTGGAAAGTGCACACATCGTGCTCCTGACTGTCAAATGCTAGAAATATACATAAAAAAAAATTCTAAATATGAATGTAATATGGCTCCAGTGGCCCGCTAACAAAGGCGGAGAGACGGCACACGGCGGTTTTATTTAGTGGGTGAGGGCCCCGCACTATCCTGTTCGTTGCCCCGAACGACGGGGTGTGCGGTTTTCCTAACCGCATTTTATTCCGCCTTATCAAAAAAAAGTATTTAGATATTTTTATATATATTTTTAGCCGTCCAAATGCTTTTGAAATTAGCAGTCAGGAGCAATTGTCACGATGGCTGAATCTGGCAAAGTATCTGGACGGTATCCAGGAGATGCAGGTTCAAATCCTGCTCGTGACTGTTATTTTCGATTTCACATTTTTCACTTTGTGTTTAAGAAAAAAAGGGTCGGTGTTCCTGGCAAGTGTTAAAGTGATTGAATATATGACTGTGTGAGTGAAAGAGATAAGTAAAGAGTAAGATGAATGTAAGCGTAAATGAACGGTGTCATTAACTTCGGCGGCGACAACGGATATTATTTACTTAATGTTTACCATGCTGCATTGGTACAGGCAGTATTTCATGTTCTTTTTCAGTGGCAATCAAAGACGAGACTGCTGGTCCACCTGACAGTATGTGGTGACTGCTACGTCACAATGCACACGATTAACATGCTATTTTTGATCGTCGGGCTTAGTAAAAAACTGTTATTTAGATATTAGAAAAACCACCTAGATTTTATTTATTTGTATAGATAACCTATTATGTATATATTTTTACAGACAAGTGTTGTCCTGGGTAGAACGGATACCCTACATCGGTCCAAAACTCGAAGCACCTCTGCTGGAATTCCTGCGGAATCAAAAAGCTCGTCTGCACAAGAATGACTCCTCAGCACCCACCGAGAACCAAGGATCAGTGCTGTCGAATCTTCTAGAAAAGTTCGTGCTAGCTATGGTGGTGTACTTTGTGGTGTCTATAGTGAATGCTTTGGCGCAGAATTACAGCAAGCGGGTTGGGAGGAAGAAAGGCAAGAAACGGGAATAGGGATTGCGATCGCCGGCCGACGCCCTTATTGCTATTGGTACGTAATTTATACTTTTAACTAAACTCTATTCAGGAAGCCGTGTATGTTGTCTACTTGTAAACAAACCATAAAAAAGGGTTCTTTTATATGTCAATTTCTATTTTCATTTTATTAAAAGGACTTTTTACAGTAGCGTAACAGTCCTATTATGACCCAATAATACTATAATTCCAAAATAATATTACATTGTTAGAGTAAACTGGTATTACATGGCACATAACGGTCCGTTGTCCGACGGGGTGTGGCGTGGGTCGTAAAGACAAATGTGATGTGGAGATTGGGTATGGCCGTTGGTCAGTGTGATGGCTTAGCAGTCTAGAGCACTTCCCAGGATTGGTAGGGACGCAGATTCGATTCCCGCTTGCACTAAAGTTCTCTTTTACCACATTCACAAATAATTTGTACTTTAAAGTAGCTGAACATGTCAAGTGTTAAATACAGATCAAAAAATACTTGTAATAAATAAAATATTATTTGTCTACAGCACGCCGGCGTGGCTCTGCATCTCGTTCAACACGTCGGTAGCATCGCCATCCTCCAATAATGATGCCGCCTGTACTCGCGCCGTTAGTGTGGCGGGACTAATGCTTGTTACAACTTATAAGTGCTGTCGAATAACACCAACAATTGAGTGCTTCGGGACTAATTGCATCTACAGCTTAATGCGACTTCAAGCGACAGAATTATTAACACTAACTAAACGTCGCATTTAAGTGCAATTTCGAGTAGCAAAAATCGATCGCACTTACATAGTGTGATTTAGTGTATCAATCAAACCAAAAGTTTAAGTGCGTCGGATACCCGTAGAATTGATGTAGTGCTATTAAAACCAAAAAGCCACAGTTTAAGTGTCAATTCTGAAGGCTTATCTTACACTGACAGTGCAGTGGTACTAACTATACTAACAATTGAGTGTGATTTAGTGCTTCAAGACTAATTATAGTATTATTCAGTGCAAATAATTGCATCTGTACATGATTGAGGTCATTGATCCAAAATATACTATAGAATCCCTGTTCTTTAAATAGATAAAATAATCTGTTCTGTCTTCTAAAGTGTGTTGAGTGCATTAGTATTATATAAACGTCTATACCATGTCATTATTTAACAATACTTTAACTTTCAATATCTGCAGTGTGGCCTCATCGACCACTTGAGTATAATTTTGTCAGTGGGTTATTGTGGTTTATAAGTCTCTATAGAACAGGTAGCATAATACCTAGCAGCCCTTTTTTCTTTTTTTTTTGTTAAGGCGGGAATAAATGTTCCCAACCACATCCCGTCGTTCGGGGCAACAAACAGGGTAGTGTGGGGCCTTCACTCACTAAAGAAACCCGCCGTGTGCCATCTCTTCGCCTTTATTGGCGGGCCACTGGAACTATGTTACATTCCTTCGGTGGTATACCTAGCAGCCCTTCCGAAATATATAGATAGCACAAATAAATGTGTAACTTCAATAAAGCTGTACTATAGTATAAAATGGATTTTACCAAAGGTACTCTCAAAAAGTCTCATCAATTTATTAAAAATCGCAGAAAAGAACATAACTATTTATAAATTTACATCTGGGAATTTATTGGAAATATAAAATGCATATACGTTTATATTATCCGTTTTTATCATGATCAGACATTATTATAAAAGAGTTGAGCACATTGTTATCATTATATTAATATTATAACTCAAGCTTTGGGCGACAAAATGGTCCTACAGTTTGGTGTGAAACTCATAAACAAACATAATTCAGTGCATCCAATCCTATGTCACTAATAGTTGGTTGCGGTTGAGTGCAATAGGACTAGTCACATCCACAGATTAGTGTCATTTAATGTTGTTTCATTAAACTATGAATAGTGGTATTGAGCGTATTTACGGGCAAAATAACTGGTGGTTGAATTTGTAAGACATTACAATCTACCTTTAAAATACAATACAAACAGCTATTGCCCGACCTGTGTATATCTTGCCTTTATAAAATGCTGTACATAGGTTTTAAAATAGATTTATGAGAATGATTATACATAATTGATATGAAAAACTATATTATGTGTGTTCATGAGTTCAATTATGAATTAACTATCATGAGTGACTTTTAAACATTTTGATCTGTATTTTATCACTTGACATGTTCAGCTACTTTAAAGAACAAATTATTTGTGAATGTGGAAAAAGATAACTTCAATGCGAGTGGGGTCGTAAAGGCAAAATGAGATCTGGAGATTGGTAATGGCCGTTGGTCAGTGTGATGGCTTAGCGGTCTAGAGTACTTCCCCGGATTGAAAGGGATGCAGGTTCGTATCCCACTGGCACTAAAGTTCTCTTTTCCACATACACAAATAATTTGTTCTTTAGAGCAACTTTTACTTCATGTAAATCCATAATTTAATAAATGTTAACTATGGAGTGTCTTTTCACAAGCACTTATTTCGTCCAAAATCTTGATGAATGTAATTGAAAAAAATAATTATATTTAACGCGGAACAGAATGCTGTATGTAATTGTAGAAAATTTACTAGAGGAAATAAGCTCTTATAGACATAATATTAAAATTTATTGAAGTAAATACAAGATTTTATCCAATACTAGCCTTTACGTTTTTTACGTTATATCTCAGATTCCCGATATAGTGGGCAGAATAAAATACATACCAGTTTTTAAGTCTAATCAAGAGCTACCAAATACAAAAAATTGCATCAAAATCCGTTCAGTAGTTTTTGCGTGATGCGCAAACGAACAGACAGACAAAAAAGCTAAAAAAAATTGTTTTGTGTTCAGACATGCCTATATAGCTTATAACAATATTTTTTTTCTCAAATATCTAAAATGTACAGACACAGCTCTGTTACATCTTTATAATAGTATAAAGCCTTAGACGAAGGATATTATAGACAAGCTATGCAGTGTCGAGATAGCAATAGATAACCGGAATAATTTTAAAAGATAACTATGATTATAACTTTGTTGACTAAATGTACTACCTGTTTTAGCCGTATAAAAGAATGACAGGACAAAAGAAATTACAGTTATGCTTATATTTTGCTTAAAATGTATTAGAACATGTAATATTAGCGTATATAACGTGATTAATAAAGGTTTTCTTTACGTCAATACAAAAACAAGCTTACATACTGATGATGGCCACCTTATTGTTTGGACCCAGTTCATTGGGTCCAAATACAACTGACGCATACGCGAAAAGGATAAATATACTTATACCTGTGTCTCTCTCACTCTTGGTAAAACCTAGTATGTGCATCCTTTTCTTCATCCTAAATGTCAAAATAGTAGCGAGTCTATATTATTCTTCGTCTAAGTATAAAGCCCTTTTGGATAGACACTTAGTTGGAGTAAAATGTCGTGCTAATGACAAGCAAAAGATATCATAAATTTTCAGATAAACATTAATAGATGGCGTTGTAAATTAATTTTGTTGATACTGAACTTCTCCAATACAATATGTATTGCAAAGAATAAGTCTGGCCGCGTTAAATAAGTCTAAAGTCTGCTGTTACTGTGATGGCATGTATGATAGATTATAGCCCTATTAAATTATCACATCAGAAAGGGAAATTACTTGAAGAATCATAATATTTTAATTAAAAAATATTTTAATTAATTTAACCAAAAATTATTGTTAAAAAATACAACTACACAATTGCTGTATCTTCTAGTTTAAATGTTGATTAGTGTGGTTTAGTGGACAGTATAAAGTGATTAAAATGAATTAGATGCTCAATATGTAAAAAAAATTGGGCTTATTAGAGTAATATCATATTTATTGTTCAACAAATTTATACACTGATTGATTGTGTATACAGGATTGTAAATAAAATAATAACATAGTGATTTCATATATTGTTTTGTTACTTTGAGGAACACAACAAATTCACAAAATTTACTTGAGTGACACACAAATATTTGTATTGTCCTCAAATAGTTACTTTGAGTGTGGATATTAATTATCCTCACGGTTGTGGTTTTGCCTTCGTGTTTATATTATGTATAAAAAAACAAGTTTTAACTTGTCATAAAGGAATAGTGTTGTGAAACCAGTTCTAAGTTCAAATTAAAAATAAAATTAATAATGTTGTTTCAAAGACAATTTGAAAAAGAAGCTTTATCCTAGAGTTTAAAATTAAGATTCGAAATTTAAGTTGTACGAGTTTGAATTGCTGTAACATTTTGTTAATGAAATTTATTTTTAACATATCTTTGGTGCTGTTCCTAACCTTTTTTTTTGTTTGGTTTACTTAGTCCAAGGTAAATATAGTAATATTGTTTATTTCATTTCTTAAAATAATTTATTGTTTATTGCTTTGTATTTAGGCATTATGAATTATAAATATTAAAATAGGCATTATTTATTAAAATAACAATGAGAAGAAGACATACACAAATCTTTATTTAAAGTATTTCTTTATGAAATGTGATTTATTTCACTGAAGTGTGTAGTTTTGTTTAGCATTAAGAATTCATTGATGAAAGACATTTTTGTAACTCTTATAGTCTGTACAATATTAGTGAAACTTATTGATGTTGAATAGATATGTATAGTTCTCTATTATAATGGGCTTTTAATAGTAATGGCGTATTACAGGATTGTCTTAGGTTTTGTGGGATTAGAATTTGCCACATAGTAAAAGTGATAATCGTAAGATTTTTTGCAATGAATGAAAACTCGAGTCGAATCCAAATTATTTAACCCTGTTATGCTATTTAATTGCAGGGTACAGATCATTCCATAACAAGGCAAATAGGTTGCGAAACACGTAAACTTTTTGGTTCTCTATTTTTTTTTATTTCTGTTTGGACTTTCTTTCAAATTTTTTTTTAATTGATGCTTGGAATATTAATAGAGTTTCCTCCCTAGATGTCTATGGATTCCTAATTGTACTAAGTTACTTACATGTCGAATAAAGATTAATTTAAATTGAAAATTAAATAACTTTTTTTTGACAATCAAAAAGTGCCAAAGTAGCACCTATTTATTGTTTATATATTTCAGTAATGTATAGAATTTAGTATATTCTGAATTCCGAAATAATCTTTAATGATTTTCATATAAAGTTCGACTTGTCTAGTATATACTATAATACCTATATATTATGTGTTCTTATGTATGTAGATTTAAAGTGTGCTTATCATTACATTCCACAACAAGTGTTACCATCAAACCGTCCAACTACCTGCTTTCTCTTAAAAACATGGTATGGTAACTTCCTATAAGTGCTGAGTGAGACATTTGCTCTTAAGGGTCATTTTTATTTACATGTGATTTAAATAATAATTTATCCTTTCTTTTTTGTCTGTATAACGGATACATGACATAATTATGTTGAACTAAATTAGATTAATTTTTGATAATAGATTCAGGTTAACGTTTTAATACCAAAATTGGACGGTTCGACGATAATTAATAGTTTTTGTGTGTAAATATTATCAGATAAATTAGTTTTGTGTAGTCCAACCCAGTATTTGTTCCAGTAACAATCATAAGACAGTCTTTTTTTTATTTTATATATTTCATAAATTTAAATATCGATATTTTAGTGAAGATATGTATTTACTCGTCAAATCGTAAAAATATAAAACCTTTATTCTATGAAAAGCAACAAACCTCATTCATCATTTATTGTGAGTCATTGACATTAATTATTATTTTTTCTAATATAAAACACTGGTGAATGGAATGTTTTTCAATTATACTTGTTTTTTCATCATTGTAATGTAACACAATTTTATTCATATTTTAAAGTAGCCAGTACAGTCAGTGTGGAGTGGTACATTAGTACAAAATATTGCTTAGTTTTTTTGTAAGTTCTGGTTGCACTCAAAGCAATAAATTAATGTACACGGAATATAGTTTTATTTTATAAATTGGTCAGGCGTCAACTTAAAATGATGTACGAGTCGATAACTCGGGTAGAGTTTATGTTCCTTGGTCGATAATGGAGATTCACGGGCAACCGGCAAAGCTGAGCATAGACGGCGCTATGCTATTTTTTTTAATGTTTTTGGGAAATAAATATGCATTGGTGATCGGTGTTATTACTTTTTGGTAAAGCACACAGTGACATATTACGAATAAAATTATCTAATCACAGGTTAGAAATTGTATGGGAATTACAGTTTCCATGGAGGTGTTGATAATACGCCACCTACCGGGAAATGGTGGCAGCTAACATAACATCCCCATTGATCACGTTTTTTTAACAACACATTACTGGCCTACAGCTGGTCATGAGTCTCCTCTTACTCACAGTGAGATGGCATGGGTATCATAGGCCACTATCCACGATGATGGCCCAGTCGGGGACGGTAGACTTAACAAGCCGTAGAGAAAATCCATCAGACCCCTTTGAATGAAAAACGAAACGTTAGACGAACTTTCGTTTCGAGTCATTGTAATTGATCGACAGTCCGACGCGTGATTTCTGATTAGTCGAGATTTTGACGCGTTATTCAGGCGACCAATCACAATGAAGTGAAACGAAAGTTCGTCTAACGTTTACAGCCTAAAAACCTTGGTGCAAACCTTGGTAAAAACCTTGGTCATTTAGAATTATCCACTGTCATAGCTAAACTACAACGACTCCAGAGATTGGCCTGTATGGCGGCCACGGGATGCATGAGGACAACTCCAACTGCTGCTCTGGAAGCTAATCTTGGCCTGCCGCCACTGCATCTGTTCATAAAACAAGAGGCAGCAGCTACAGCGGTAAGGTTTAAAAACCTAAGTCTCTGGAGACTAGCAAGGGTACCGCACACCGAAATCCTCAGTGAGGTAACAGGTAAGGAGCCGCTCATGGCAGCGGTGACCGACAGGATACCCAAGCAATTTGTATTTGACAAAAAGTACAAGATACAATTGCAAGAACAACCGGGTGAAGGTCTTAACCCGAGAGAGATGAGTATCTTCACAGATGGATCTAAAACAAGGTCAGGTACTGGTGCGGGTGTATTCTCCGAGGACCTGAACATACAGATATCTACACCATTAGGAGCTCGTAACACGGTCTTCCAGGCAGAAAGTGTGGGCATCTTAATGGCAGCGTATGCAATCGACTCTAGAAAGGTAAAGAACCACCAAATCCGTATACTCTCTGATAGCCGATCAGTCCTACAGGCCCTTCAAAGGTACACTATAACCTCGGGTCTTATATACGAGTGTCATCGAGCCCTGTCACAGGTATGTATCGACAACGATATAACCCTACAGTGGATCGAAGGACACAGCAACTCACGCGGTAATGACGCTGCCGATGAATTGGCAAGGGGGGCTTCGGAGATGATAGTGGAAGGACCTGAGCCCATTCTACCCCTGCCGTTCGCTTGGCTCCGAAACACACTACGACGAAACACCAAGGTAGAACTCCAAGAATACTGGTCTAACTTGGGTACATGCAGGCAAGCCAGAGAGGCCCTTCCGACAATCTACCCTGGATTGTCACTAAATCTGCGGCGTTTGAAGAGGCCTCAGCTCCGGCTCCTAATGGGAGCCATCACTGGAAATGTAAAGCATTCCGAACCACCAAATCCGTATACTCTCTGATAGCCGATCAGTCCTACAGGCCCTTCAAAGGTACACTATAACCTCGGGTCTTATATATGAGTGTCATCGAGCCCTGTCACAGGTATGTATCGACAACGATATAACCCTACAGTGGATCAAAGGACACAGCAACTCACGCGGTAATGACGCTGCCGATGAATTGGCAAGGGGGGCTTCGGAGATGATAGTGGAAGGACCTGAGCCCATTCTATCCCTGCCGTTCGCTTGGCTCCGAAACACACTACGACGAAACACCAAGGTAGAACTCCAAGAATACTGGTCTAACTTGGGTACATGCAGGCAAGCCAGAGAGGCCCTTCCGACAATCTACCCTGGATTGTCACTAAATCTGCGGCGTTTGAAGAGGCCTCAGCTCCGGCTCCTAATGGGAGCCATCACTGGAAATGCTTTATGGAATAAACATTTACTCTAGGTGTTACTGACAGTCCTCTTTGCAGAGCTTGCATGGAGGCAGACGAAACGGCCGCCCACGTCATCCTTGAATGTCCGGGGGTGGCAGAATACCGGGCACTATACCTCGGCTCTCCGAGGTTGCTCCCAGAAGTCGTCGGCAACGTTAAGGGTCTGCTAGGCTTTCTGGTGATGCTGGGTTGGCAGGAGTAGTGCCAGCAACCCATCACGCAAAATAGCGCACATACGACGTCGAGTTGCGGAAAAATAGCCCGCGTTTACATTACAATACAATACAAAAACCTTGGTCATCTTGTAAATCACGAAAAAAAGAACTTAACACCGTCAAGTTGACAGAATTTTTGACATAAGTTTGACAAACGACATCATTTTGAGGTTATGTCGAATATGTTTTCTGGTTTTCAAAAATCAAATAATTGAATAGAATAATTTCAATAATGTTGAGGCGGCTAGCATCTACAATTGTCCAAACACGCGGCATAAAGCATACGGTAAATATAAAGTGGGTGAGGCCAGAATATGTGCCTTCTTATAAGCCTGAGAAGTCTGGTGATTTAGAAGGCTTGCCTCCAATTCCGGAGAGTGCTTTGGGTCAAGATTATGCATTAAGTGAAGAAATCAAAGAGTAAGTAAATTGGTTGGTAAAATAAGATATACTTAGTACTTAAAAAAATCGGTAAATTCGACTGTAGCCCCTAGGTCATTTGTTGATATATTAAAGGACTTGCCCAATACGTATTTTGTTCCATGAAGTTAGGAAAACTTGTGATGTAGGTACTAAAGGTTGAATTACCTATAAATCAAACAGCAATTTACTAGCAAGAATACTTATTTAGCACTGTGTCATAGTGGTTACTCAAACCATGCCTGTAGTCAGTCTCAATGTCGATAATAACAAGCTTTGTTACTCTTAAAATGTCAGTGTGTAACATCTACTAACTCATTAGGGGCATATCTATATAAACAAAATATTACACTGCTGTAAAATTTTTATTGTCAATGATTACGATTGAAATGAAAAATTCATACGAGATACAAACTTTCAGTGCACCGGAGCCTGTGTTAAGAATATTCTCGGTTGCTCACCTCGGCCGAAGGGAATATAACAACTTAGTAAAAGAAGAGATTAAGGGTAGGGTCAGGAGACACCAGTATGACCAGAGCACAGCTGAAGCTAAAAGTATGAAATCACAATTATTTTTTTAAATAGAACTTGGACATAATTTTACCACACAAAAAAAAACTTACTATTACATTAATATTCTCCACTAGCATTCTTTCCACATTTCTGAACTATTACAAAATTATTAAATATCTTTTGTATTTCATTTGCAATGCACTCAAATTACACATCTATATTATATTCATCCGTGTGCTGTCGGACTAGGAATACAAGTGTCACCAACCCATCCTTTCTCACGGCAACAAACGGAAGTAAGCAATTATCACCCATTGAATTACTGGTGGTAGGGCTGGGTAACAAGTGGGAGTACTCACTTGCTATCGGGCCTGATCGGGTCGGTACCACCGTCTCCTGTCCTCCTGGTCATGAAGCATGTCAGTGTGTTTTGGCTGTAGCAGCAGATAGCCATTTATTCTTTCTATTTCATATCTGAGAAATGAAATGGTGAGCAGCGGCTTGACAATACTCTCAGTATAGTTGAGTCCATGAGCGACGGTTACCACTTACCATCAGGTGAGCCGTGACTTGTCTTCCATCATTAGCTATAAAATAAAAAATATATACTAAGCTAATATTTATAGTAAATATTAATCTTTTGTCCCAATTGAAATGATAACAATAATTTACCTAGTTCAATCAATTTCCAGTTGCATGGCTTACTGCTCAAATTCGTTACTTGCAAGATATAATGGAAAAATTCCCGAAAAATTCAAAAATGAAGGTAATTTTTAAATATTTTATAATAACTTTACATGAATTGATGTACTTATGTTAATATTTAATTGTTAGGTATTGTATACTATATACAGGCAACAATAAGTTATTAATAATAGAAATAGTGAAAGACCCAAAGAAATATTATTAGATTTTGAAGTAAAAACTTCTTTACGCACGCTTGACTTGGGGTGTAAGCTGGTGAATGCGTGACGTGAGCGTTACGAAAAGTGCTGATCGGGCAAGGCGAACGGAAGTTGAGAGGGAGATACTTAAGTTTGTGAAGACAGAAAGAAAGATCTTTTTCATTGTTATATATATTTTTTTATGCTTTCAATATTCAATTTTGCCGAAAAACATTGCATTCAATGTTGATTAGTCACTGGCGCATCTCTGGATCGATCTTGATTTTAGTGAAGTGAAGTCTGATGTTTATGCCCCAAGACCAACAAATCATTAATACTGTACGTCCAATGTGGGGTTTAATTAATACATGTTCGAAAATGATAAGTGAATTGCGACGTTTTCATTGGTCGTACGTCGATTGGCATACAAGTTTAAATAAAATTAATGAAATAGTTTTTTCACATAACTATATTCACTTGTTAATAGATATTAACATTATTAACTATATTTATTGTTAAGGTTTACTTCAGTCGTGTGGTCTAAAGCACACTCGTTTTTTTACAATACATCATCATGAGAGCATCTTATCTGAACCGTTAAAATTGGTGTTTTATAATAACAAGGGTGGCAGGAAATAATATGGTGGTAGGCGGTTACCTTAGACTTTAGCAATATAGATATTAGCAACACTGGGCTTCACTCATATATTGTTAAACTTAAGGACTGGGTTAGAAGGTGTAGAGGACATAGAAAGTCGATGTGGACTAAAAAATGTTTTCTTACAGCAACTTGTTCAAGAACGCATTGACAAGAGGAAGAAGCTGTTGAAATTCTTACGTCAATACGACTACAGGAAATTCGAATGGTTGTTAGAAAAACTAAACTTAGAGTATAAAGCACACCCAGAGTAAGTTGACAATGAGTGTATTAACATAAGTTTATTTCTTCACATCCAAATTGCTATTATAGACAGCCTAGTAGGCCTGGTGGTAGAGCCTTGCTTATACCAGCATGAATGGGTCGACTCTATCGGGTAGTACCACTCTCACAGAAGATCAGTGTGAAAAATAAGTAGGTACTCCTGCTATTGTGTTTCGTATGGTGAGTGAGAATGCCAGAGGCCCAATCTTCCTCGCTATGCTCTCTTTATCTTTCCTGTCCTCCCCTTATTATCATTCCTCTCCTCCTTATCTTTCCTGTCGTCTCCTTAATATCTTTCCTCTCCATCGCCTATCCCTTTCTCTGGAGACGGCGACGTGCTACTGGTGCGTCTGGTGTTGCGAGCATCCAAAGCCTACGGTAGCCATTTACCATCAGATGGTATGCTTGTTTACCAACCACATATTATAGAAAAAAAAACTATTAAAATAAAGCTAAAGCGTATGTTTATTTATATCCTAGTGGTAGAACCCTGCTTATCCTAGCACAATGGGCCGGCTCGATTGGAGAAGTACCACCCTCTCACAAAAAATCAGCGTGTAAAGACGGTAGTTATTCCTATCGTTGTGTTTCGTACGGTGTGTGAGAGTGCCGGAGGCACAAACACCCTCCCTATCCTCTCCTTATTATCCTTCCCATCCACCTCCTGTCCCTTTCCTTGGAGATGGCGACGCGCGAGTGATGCCTCTGGTGTTGCTAGCGTCTATAGGCTATGGTAACCGCTTACCATCAGGTGGGGGCCGTATACTTGTTCGCCTCCCATGTAGCATAAAAAAAAAACACGTCTCTGGTACCTGTTTTCTGTCTAGGTGTACTTTGTATACCACTGAAGTAATGTTACACAATTCCAGTAGTCCACCAGTACAGGCGGAGAGACTGTACTACTACTAGTATTTAGTGGGTGTGCGCCACACTACCCTGTTCGTTGCCACGAACGACGGGGAGTTAGGTACATTCTTTCGCGCCTTAAAAAAAGTGTGTACTTTGTGTCCCGTATGTTTTGAAGTCACTCGCAAGACAGGCATTAATCCTTAGCCTATATGTATGTGTAGTAATTAAAAAAAAAAAACTTTTTGTGTGTACTTATGTACATGCGTTAGAAGTTATATTTCTTATAACAAGATAAAAATCTTTTCAAAAATTTTATCTTTCGCCTTATTCTACGTTTGTAGAAAAAACGACACTAACAATAGAAAAAAACTAAAATGTTGACTATAGCTAACTTCAGGGTGTCGGTTTTTCGTGACGGTGTGCGCGCGCATCGTAAAAATTAACTCTCATCATTTTTCCCTAACGCTCCAAAAGAAGTATAACTTCAAAAATACTTGTGCCTATCCCTTAGTCCTCAGACTTTTCTAATAGGTTCATTGTGACCCAATTCAACATAAAAAAAACTCATTATTTCTTAATGCCCCAAAATATAACTACAAAACTAATCCACAGGTCATCTCACAAACTGTCTCGCAAGGAATCACTTCGAGAGCTAACGAAGATGCACTGCAGAGATATCCGCGAGAAAAAATTGGATGAATACAAAAATTTGCTGGAATGTCAACAAGGACCATTCTTGAAAGAAAAGTTAGAAGCGTTAAAATTTATTAGAAATGAGCAAATCGAATTACAAATCCCGGTGACAGTTACAGAGCAGGATATTAAAAAAGTGGAAAAAATGCTGGAGGAATGGACCACGAAGGATAGAAATAAACAACAGGAAAAAACAAAGAAAAGGAATATTTTGTTGATGTAAATTTAATGTTCGTAAGTTTTAATAAATAGTTTTTATTTAGCAAGACATTTTTTTTATTATGAAGAAGGCAACTGACGAACATTCAGCCTATCCGACAGTAAGTCAGCTACCTGCAGATTTTAAACACCATGGATAGAAAATGAAGGAGAGGGAGGTATTATGGCGCTCTCATTCGCCGAACGAAACAAACTACTGTACACCTACCGTTACTTTGCGTCGATATTGATCGATTAAATGGTAATTCCGCGGTCAAGCTAACACATTCATGGATGTCATTTTTCTTACTTATAAGTAAAAAGCATAATATCTATCATAATATACTCATGAATGAAAACATAATTTTATCTTTTGTTCGTATTATCGAACACATTGTTGGTACAGACAAATTATTCTATTTGTGTTTTAATGGAAGTAAAAATAAAATGGATATCTTTTGCTTAATAGTTTATTTAAATCTCAGATTCCTGATACAGTAGCGAGAACAAAATGTCTAATCAAGAACTGACCAACAGAAAAGTTTCAGTTCCATCAAAATCCAGTTCTTGCGTGATTCGAGAAAAAACAGACAACATTCTGAAAGCTCTGACATGCATTAATAGTAGAGTTGTGTAACTCAGGAGGGATTGATACAAAAGATGTATAATCTTTCAAAATGCGTAATCACTCTTTAAATCTTTGGTTTGGAAAATACATCTTTAACGCACTAACTCACTACGTTAGGATTGAATAGATGGAATGGAATGGACGTAGATTTAGAATGAGACAATAGATAAAGGATATTGTGAATTGAATAGAGATAACATAAGTTGTAGGCACGCACAAACGCACTCTTTTGAAATACAATGACGATAGGTACGAAACTTAGACTCTCTGTCGTTTTAGTAAAAAGCTCAAAACCAGTTGCGACTTGAGGGAATGAGAGAATAATCAATAGATATTTGCATCACTTATGATCAACTGAATGAATAACGTCATTCGTAACCAAAGATTTAAAAGAGTGATTTAAATCTTTCGAAGAAAAAGAGTTATAAATCCCTGATCTCATTGGTGATTTAGTTTGCGCATCTCTGATTAATAGCCTTTGATCAAATGTACATATTTTATGTACAGACAAGATGTTACAGCTTTATGTATAGAAAAAAAAAGAGTAAAAAAAAAAGTAACGAAATGTATAATTACTAGACAATAAATACACACTCAAGACAAAATAGCCATTGTTTCTGATGAAAGTATATAATGAGGAGTCTCTTCAAAAGGGCTTATTTCTCAATTACTTACGCAAAATAAAATAGTGCTATTCGGTCCTAACTCCACATACTCAAATATTTTCAATGATAATTATGTCGTTTTATATCAGCTTATATCATCTAGCAATTTATCTATCCAAAAAAATTCTGCCCAACTTCAGGGACTTTTTATCAGTTCAATCGTCAATCCGCATTGAAGAAATACCTAAGCCCTTTGGAAATGTTTTTTTTTTATTTTCGTTAATGCCTAGCTGTGTCTGTGGTATTGCCAAGGTCTAGAGAAAATTAAAAAAAAAATATCATATAGTTTTTAACAATTTTATTAATAATAAAAAGTACGTACAATCCATAAAATACTAATATAAAAAAGCGTATTGTCAAAATCAGTCGAATTTGGACGGAGTTTTTATATAAAACGTTAGCACTTACAAGTACAATTAATATAATAAATGAATTAAACACTTAATTCTACGGAAGACTTACGTTTCAAAGAAAATTATTGTACACCATTGTGTGGCGAGTTTCAAGTATATTTAGTTGGCAATTATCATTACCGACTCTTTAATTTGATTTTTACAAATGATAATAATAAACTTTTAATAATAAACGTTTATTTATACAAGTTACAATAGATTTACAATAAACTGACATAATTTATTACAATCATAATAATGATAACAACATAGAGCATAGTGCTCATTATATTGCTAAAATGGATCACCCCTTTGCTTCGTGTTTATAACTCGCCGCTGTAACGTTAAATTTTATATAAATTCGATATGGCCTTTTATGCTTTGTACAAAGTGACGACGATGCTTGCTTTGACCTAATAAAATCTAATTCAGAAAGATAGCAGAGTAAGATTCAAATAGACTTATAATTTTCGTTATAATGACAGGGTTTTCAAAATATCGATAACCTTTTAGGGATGCTTGTTGACATAATAGTCGACAAGTTTTCTTCCACTTTTTTTGAAACAATTTTTATCTTACCAAGAACTAGTTTCTGCTCGCGGCTCCGCCGCAGGCAACGACTAGTTTTTTACTTATATCTCAAGTTTCCCATGTAATTGCGGTATAACAGATATACTGCGAGTAAGTTGCGATAGTTAATCAGAAGAGTTAAATAATTACACAATACGATATCTATGTAAGAAATGCTTTAATTATTTATATGTTATAAATACGTCGTTACGAGCTCCAGATTTAAATATCCAGATTGAAAAATGAAATTATAAAATGTAAACAAGCATCTCCTAAAACATTACGGAAGGTAAAAGTAAAACAAAAGCGAGCGTTTCTGTACAATTTTCTTGAATGAGGGCGGCGCCACTGTTGCCGTACAAAGAAAAGCTAAATAATATTTATTTGTTCGAACATGAGTAAATATACATACATTACAAAAATATGCATTGGTGTTTTTTGCCAATATAAGGATCACAGTCATGTTCTACCTGAATAGGCGTACAAACTAGTTGTCTAAAAGACAGTACATTTCAAGTAAATGCTGAAAGTTGTTAGTCATTAACAATAATTGTTAATGCAATGCTAATTAATTTACAATTTTCTATTAGTGTCCCTGTTAAATATGAAAAAACTTACAGTTTAATTTGTTAAGAAAATGTTATAATAGAAAATTGTTTATTAGAAGATTCTAACTGAGAACACCTTAGTTGGTCAGCAAATATTAAAATCATATTGTCATTCATACCCTTTACTACACTAGCGTCGCTGTGGTCAGTTTTGGAACTGTTATGGACGAACCCTCACAGCGCGGTGGTGCGCGGGGCGCGCGCGTAGGCGGTGGGGATGAACCCCTCAGGCGCGACTGGGGCGCCCTCACAGCGCGGTGGTGCGCGGGGCGCGCGCGTAGGCGGTGGGGATGAACCCCTCAGGCGCGACTGGGGCGCCCTCACAGCGCGGTGGTGCGCGGGGCGCGCGCGTAGGCGGTGGGGATGAACCCTTCAGGCGCGACTGGGGCGCCCTCACAGCGCGGTGGTGCGCGGGGCGCGCGCGTAGGCGGTGGGGATGAACCCCTCAGGCGCGACTGGGGCGCCCTCACAGCGCGGTGGTGCGCGGGGCGCGCGCGTAGGCGGTGGGGATGAACCCCTCAGGCGCGACTGGGGCGCCCTCACAGCGCGGTGGTGCGCGGGGCGCGCGCGTAGGCGGTGGGGATGAACCCCTCAGGCGCGACTGGGGCGCCCTCACAGCGCGGTGGTGCGCGGGGCGCGCGCGTAGGCGGTGGGGATGAACCCCTCAGGCGCGACTGGGGCGCCCTCACAGCGCGGTGGTGCGCGGGGCGCGCGCGTAGGCGGTGGGGATGAACCCTTCAGGCGCGACTGGGGCGCCCTCACAGCGCGGTGGTGCGCGGGGCGCGCGCGTAGGCGGTGGGGATGAACCCCTCAGGCGCGACTGGGGCGCCCTCACAGCGCGGTGGTGCGCGGGGCGCGCGCGTAGGCGGTGGGGATGAACCCCTCAGGCGCGACTGGGGCGCCCTCACAGCGCGGTGGTGCGCGGGGCGCGCGCGTAGGCGGTGGGGATGAACCCTTCAGGCGCGACTGGGGCGCCCTCACAGCGCGGTGGTGCGCGGGGCGCGCGCGTAGGCGGTGGGGATGAACCCCTCAGGCGCGACTGGGGCGCCCTCACAGCGCGGTGGTGCGCGGGGCGCGCGCGTAGGCGGTGGGGATGAACCCCTCAGGCGCGACTGGGGCGCCCTCACAGCGCGGTGGTGCGCGGGGCGCGCGCGTAGGCGGTGGGGATGAACCCCTCAGGCGCGACTGGGGCGCCCTCACAGCGCGGTGGTGCGTGGGGCGCGCGCGTAGGCGGTGGGGATGAACCCCTCAGGCGCGACTGGGGCGCCCTCACAGCGCGGTGGTGCGCGGGGCGCGCGCGTAGGCGGTGGGGATGAACCCCTCAGGCGCGACTGGGGCGCCCTCACAGCGCGGTGGTGCGTGGGGCGCGCGCGTAGGCGGTGGGGATGAACCCTTCAGGCGCGACTGGGGCGCCCTCACAGCGCGGTGGTGCGCGGGGCGCGCGCGTAGGCGGTGGGGATGAACCCTTCAGGCGCGACTGGGGCGCCCTCACAGCGCGGTGGTGCGCGGGGCGCGCGCGTAGGCGGTGGGGATGAACCCTTCAGGCGCGACTGGGGCGCCCTCACAGCGCGGTGGTGCGCGGGGCGCGCGCGTAGGCGGTGGGGATGAACCCCTCAGGCGCGACTGGGGCGCCCTCACAGCGCGGTGGTGCGTGGGGCGCGCGCGTAGGCGGTGGGGATGAACCCCGAGCGGCGCGACTTGGGCGCGTGGGCCCACAGCCAGCCCTCCACCGTCTGCGCCGCCAGGTCCGCGTACACCCACTCGCCGCGCCGCACCGACAGGTCGTCCGGCGCCTGCGCCTGCCGAACGTACCACGTCTTACTCAACCAGGATGGAAACCTGCCATTCCAGGTGGGAACGCTCCAAGCAACAATTACCCTTCGTAGTAACTAAGTAGGTATATTTTCACTAGGTTTAGTATCCGGTGATTTTTTATTTGTTGGTCAACCCCGAACGGAAAGGTACCTTCCAGCCTTCTTTTAAACAACTGTATAAGTTATCTTCCTTAAAGATAAAGAGATGCGTTAATCCTATTATCATCTTCATTAGTAATGGCTATGATGCCTAGTCACAATCAATACAAGAACAACGGTTACCATTTACCATCTGGATCGGAAATGCGTTCGCATTTACAGTAAGGTTGTGGTAATTCCTAAATACCATCTTAGGAGCTGTATGGCACCTGCATTTTGCTACGAAATATTTTATCATTGTTGCTACAACTGTAGTCGGTGATTTTTTAAGTCCCTATTTCCTGCCTGTCTATTCGACATAGAGCTGGATTTTATATATTTTCATTAGAATATTTAAGTTTCCATTAGATCTTGTGACGCTCGTCTGCTCAATCTTTTTTTATCACAGGTTTATTTTCCATTAGGTTTCTTGCGACTTAATTTGGGTGGTTTGGCGTACCCTTATGACAAGATTGTAGTGATTCAACTGCTCCCTACTTTATAGTTATTATCTTTAGTTTTCGATGCACACAGTCATCTGTAATGTACCATGGAGCATTGGTAATCATGGGAAGTGTTTTGGATAAAAATCGTTGCAGTATTTCAAGATTCGGATTTAAAACTGTAACCCCACAGTGGTATTCCATATGTCCATATTGGTTTTAGTATGTTTTTGTACAGTAAAAGGTTATTTTCAAATAATAATTATTGGAATTTCGATTCAAATCTTTCTCACTTGCTGGCCGAGGGCATTTCTTTTGTGTCCAAGTGAATATTCTATCTAAGTAAATTCATAAATATGTGACGCTATCGGATACGATTTGATTTAGTTCCTCTTCGGGACATGTGTCGTGCTTAAGTGTGAAGGTTACATAGCCGGACACGGTGACAGAAATAACATTGTCTGCATTTGGAGACTATCAGAAATTATATGGGACCCATAATATTGCCCTGAAGGACTCCTATTTAAATTTTATAAAGGTTAGTAGTGCTGTCAACATGTTTTATGAGAAATATCTATCCACAAGGTACTCATATCATTTTATACACTTAAAATAGTTGATGGCTTACTCATCTACTACTTAATTAATTCTTTGTATAAGACGAAGTTCGTCGTGCCAAACCCTGTCAAAGGCTTGTGATATATCCAAAAATAGTTACTGCTGTAATTCAGCCGCGGTCAAGTAATAAGGGACATATAACAATGAATTCTGTTTGCATGTGTAGTTTTTCTGTCCAGCTTCTCAACTTCTCTAGTCTTACTGTGCTTTAAGTTTTGCTCTGTTTCCTTTTTATATTTTCAGCTCGTATTTATGACTTCCATAATTATCTAGAAGCTGTTTTAAGAGTGTATGTTTTTTACTTTATACACAAATATTGGGACTTCATTACTCAAAGAATGAGAGCACGGTCTATCATGAAAAATCGATTTGTATAAAAATTTGTTTGTAGTGTCAAGTGCTAAGCCGGTATTTAAATTTTGGGGGAAGTTTTCTAACTTTTCTATTTTGTTCACGGTTTTGGCACTTTATCTTACGATGATGGTGTTATCTCACAATGATATGGCAGTAGAACTATCGTGCGCTAACCCCTCCTAGACACTGCAAAAGATGTCGCCCCAGGACAGCGTGACCAAATGCCTTTTCATTAACTAAATTACTTTTATTTAAACCACAAAATTCGACACCCTGGGTCACCATAAAACGAGCGCTGTATTGCATAATCATACTAACCTTATAATCATAAAGCATGACTAGCTCTGTGCCGTGGTACCGTCCATCGCCGTCCAGTTGTGTGTTGTTGATGTTGTTATTCACTACGTTGGTTGGCGTTGTTGGTGGCGGTGACACCGGCTGTGTGTTGTCTTGTTGTGTTGCTGAAAATAATAGCCTTTTCTTATTTCACGCTAAGTACCTATTATCTTTTAAAGTACAAATTATTTTTGAATGAGGAAAAAGATAATGAGCGGGCATCGAACCCGCGTCCCTTCCAATCAGGGGAAGTGCTCTAAGCCACTGAGCTACCGCACCGACCTTTCGGCCATCCCAATCTCCTCATAACATTTGTCTTTACGACCAACGCCATCTATCGGAATGCATTTACATGCATTAATCCAATATAGTAAGTTTAATGTTGCAATTAAATAATTGGGATGGTTATCAGAGAAGAGCTGAAGTTCATGCTTCGAATATATTAATTAAAAAAATTCGCCTTAAAATTATAACAAACCTAGTACGCAACCATATGCCATCATAATGCCATCAATTAAGTCCAATTGTGTTTCTACACCATCCAGGAATCCACTCGAACACATTTTGGTAATTTCATAAAAATCAGTAAAGCCATTTTCAAGTTTTAGAGTGACTTTTTTTCTATTCTTTTTCTGTCCGGCATGGGTCTCCTCTCATGGTGGATTAGAGTGATTACCGCACGGCAGCTGATTTTTATATATACAGATATTTGTCTACATACCTTGAACAACAGCTGGATACACAAATCCAGATGGTATAAATCCTTCCTGTCCATCGCTGCGGACTATCCAATACCAATCTGGGTCTTCTCTGTTAAGCACTGAAATATAACACTCAAGAAATAAAGTATACCATTGAGTCATGACAGCTGATCTAGCAGGTGGTTATGTGTTTACTAATAGCACTGTACATGTATAACTCCTGTAACAACCCATCTATTAGCATACCCAACTAATAAGATACTAGTAATGTTGTACAGTTCTAGAACTCCACCAAAACAACATAGAGAAATGGCACAGACGGACTTGAGAAAAAGTTAAGTTGATGGGTATAATGGTACACATTCTCATTAAAGGTATAAGTCCGAGACGGACTGCAACCAGTAATCACACACAATACATTAATGGTTTCTATGAATTTCTACGAAAATCACATGTGCGGTCTGCAATCCGTATCGGAATATAAAAGACCACGACGCCGGCAACAATGCAGTCGACTGCAGTCTGCGGCCCGTCTCAAACTTGTACCTTAGACAGGATAAAACATTTTATTTGGTCTATGCTCTCCTTAACATCCTATTCAATTCCTTGGAGAGGCGAAGCGTGAGTGAAGTCTCTGGTGTTGCTAGCGCCTATAGACTACTTACCATCTGGTGGGTTGTGTAAGTACTTCTTTGCCATCCACGTGGTATAAAAAAAAAACCATAGCAGTCAAATAATTACCTGTGACAAATTCACCACGTTCTACGTCAACATCGTTCTCATCTCTGGCAGTAAATGTGTATAGAACCACATATCTTCCGGAAGGGTCTTTGCTAAAGGGGCATGCCTCTCCTTCACTGCCGAGCTCCGAATGACCATCATTGGTCACTCCATCGGATACGGATAATCTAAAAGTTTGAAGTAATGTGATATAAACGTTGATAAATAAGATGCTATGGGTAAACAAAAGCAGTAACTGAAATGTCACTCAATGGTCTAGCGGTAGTGTATGCTCATGAGGACACGGGTTCAAATCCTATTTTGCCAACAAAAAGTAATTAAGCCTACTTTCAAGGAATTCTCAATAATAGCTATAGGTTTAGAAATTGTGAGTGTTTCCCATGTCACTACTTTCTCTCTCTTTGAAAAAGGTATTTTACTTACTGTGATACATCTCTATGTGCTAAGTCTGTGGGTGATCTACTCCTCGGTAGTTTCTTCTTAAGATCATGTTCATAAGGTGCACAGTATGAGTGCGGTATGAACCCCTCCCGTCTGGACTCAGCAACTATGACGTACACCCAATCATTCTCTCTATATAACACATTCACTATTTGACCCCGTTTTACCTGAAACATGGTATCAAGCTTTTATAGAATGATAAGACTATTAGGTGTTTAACTTATTTTTTTTTATAAAGATCTGGAATATTAAGCTGTAAAAGAGCTATAAGTATGTAAATGAATGTATTACGTATGTATGGCTACTTAAGCATCTTTAAACACAAAACAATGTTCTTACTAAATGTATTTTGTTGAAACTTTTGGATAGCTCTTGATTGGACTTAAAAACTGAGATTGAAGCTAAAAATTTGCCCTTCCCATTTATAAAAATCTTGAATTAACATTAATAAAATAATGTAAACATAATATTTATCAGAGTAACTACCTCTAATTCATCATCAACACATGGCGCAAAGTCATGTAAAACCACCATTTTCGAGTCGGGGCTTAGACCATGCTCCTTCTCAATTCCAACTCGCACTAATGTTTCAATACTGGCTGAACCTGTGATGCGACCCATACCTGGGCTCAGGCCTGAGCCTGGACGGGAGAGATCTTTATCCGAATCCCCACTGCTGGCTGTAAAATTTAATTATCTTCATTTTTAAAACAGCCCTCTATCCAATATTTAACTAATAAATAAGAAAAAAAAAGCATCGCGCCTGTTCGCCCCGAAGGGGTAGGGAGAGGTGTATTGCACACCCACGATCCGCCAGCTATGTTTAAGTCCCACGTAATAGGGGGCGAGCCTATTGCCGTCTACCGGCACATTTCCAAACTCCGGGCTGTTACTGAGAATTTTTCTTTTTACGAAAAAGCTCAATAACACTGCCCGGCCCGGGGATCGAACCGGAGAAGTAATAAATAAAAAGCTGAAAACAGTTCATTACACTTTTGAGTTTGACTTCCGCAATCCACTAACTTTTCGACAAGCTATTCAATAAAAAAATATATTGTAGATCTAAATAATATCGTTTTGCAATCAGAAATGGTCACAATATTATTAGCTATAACACCTTGCAGTTTTATTAGATTTTGTTAGTAGCAAAAATAAAGAAATATGATTAATTAATCTAATATATAATACGTACTAATTATTCCTCACAAATACATACAGGTGGTCAAGCATAACAGGATGAAATATTTAAAAATGTATAGAAAGTCAGAGGTCATTGACATGATAAGTTCTCATTGAAAGCTCAACTTACATTTCTTCTTCTTTCCCCTTCTAATTCTGACTGGACACAAGAAAGCCATAATTCAATAGGTTGTTAATACATTTCTAATTAATTAAATTCTATTTAAGCTTATTGTCACGTTTTGCTCGTAATATACAACTTTTTTCACGATTTTCTACATGTCAAAAAAGTTCACACAACAACTTTTTGGCATGTTCACGTTTTGTTACTGCTACAGTGCTAGCAGAGCCAGAGTGCCTAGTACTTGACTACAATAATAGTTATTAAAATACCCTTTCGGGCTTGTGTTAGACTGAATAGACAGGCTTTGATTGCACGTTTATGGTTTGAGTTAAGTATATTAAATTAAATTACTAGCGGACTGACAGACGATGTCCCTATTCTGTCCGAATATTACGTTTTGTTATGACCACAAAGTACTTTTGTATGGTTATGATTATGACGGAGTTAATATTAGGGAGATTATTACTTAAATAATTATTGAAATTGTGATGAGAAACTCCTGAACCTAGCACTAATTATTTTTCATATCTAAACTTGTCTAAACAAATGTCGCCTTAATCATCATGCCAATTTCATTAAACACAAAGTGAAAAATGCATGTCAAATGCTAAAAATATATATAAAAATATCTAAATGCCAATTTCAGTTAATTCCATTAATTTTAATTGTTTGACGTAGCCTGTACACTGATTTTGTAAATTGGTAATGTGTAAAGTAATAGACCGTAAATAATCTAATAAATCTAAAGTGAACGGGTACTTTTTGCAAATGGGTTAAGCCTAGGAGGCTAGCAATATTGCTTGTACTTTCTGATTGTAGCTGGCAACTTTGACCAACATTATTGTTGGAAACACAGATTAAGGTAAGTATAGATTTTTTTGTTTGTGTGGTGACGGACTAAGAATACAAGTGTCACCATCCCATTCTTTCCCACGGGTGTCGTATGCGACGACTAAGGGAAGTAAGCAATTATCATCCATTACATGACTGGTGGTAGGGCTGGGTACCAAGTGGGAGTACTCACTTGGTATCGGCATAGTAGAAAGAGTGGGGAAGTAGGCTATCTCAGGCCCAATCCGCGATATAATTACCTATCATACTTACCTGTCTCAGGGTTGTCAATTATTTTAACTTACGATTATTACTTAGTCACCATACCTACAATATTGAGAAATCGACATGACTAAACGTAAACAAAGCAATATAGCGGCGTATCAATTTGACAGATCAAAAATACCTAGGTAATACATTATATTGGGCAAGTAGGCGTGCCTACTTCGTCTGTTTGATAAAACACTACCTAATACAACAAAAAAATAAGTAGATATCTCACTCATCATCATCGTAAAAATTATAGGTATTATAAGTAACTTCCTTACCTTTCCTGTTCAGTAGGTAATCTGAACAGAGAAAACTCTGGAATCGATGAATTATTTAGACAGCCAAACACACAGCAATAAGTTCTCCTGCGATTATCACACATTTTTCATTTATTTAACGGTGCCGAAAAGCCGTGACGCGCGAACCTTGTGTGGTGTTAGCCCCGACTGGCGCACAGAGAAACGGGTCGAGATTTTGTTAGTGTGCGTACGATACTATGGCGCACACATATAAGCCGCGCGCGGTGCGTTTGTATGAAGATAACTTACTTCCCACTCTTTCTACTATGGTATCGGGCCCGAGCGGCTTGGTACCACCATCTCCCGTGTGACCGGCTATGAAACACATCGTTGCGTTTTGGCAGTAGCAGGAGATAGCCGTTTATTCTTTCATTCCATATCGGTGAAATTAAATGGTGAGCAGCGGCTTGACAATACTTTCGATATACTCGTAGTTGAGTCCATGAGCGACGGTTACCATTTACCATCAGATGGGCCGTGGCTCGTCTGAAAATTAATAGCTAATATTAGAGGTAGAAACGCTGATAAATATTACTTATACTGTTGGAAATGTTCTTGCCCTTTAACAGCTAAATACACACAGTAAACATAAATCTATAACTATCTTCCGTCCGTGTTTTTAAAATTGAACTCGTCTCGCTAGGTGACGCCGCGATACGGTAAATAAGGTTTCAGGAATTTTTCTCCAATTTATTCTAATGTAAAAACATATACTAACCTAACAACTTTCAAACAGCAACATCTTTCTTTTACGAATTAAGCCATTTTTGTGTAGTCTGCATCTTCGCCTTTTCAACCATATTAACGCTCATATCCTCTAGCTATATATTCTTTGCTCATATCCTAACATCTTTTGTTTTTTCAACGGGGATACACGGGCAAAGCTGAACGCCGATGGCGCTATCCACGAAGTATAGATAATACTTCGTCGCGCTATCGATGAGATGGCCACTGTCAAATTGTAATTGCTTCATTTGTCTGAAAATTCTTTGCTATTTATTGTGTTTAATTTGGTTGATCAACGATATTGTTAAAATGTATAGTACTTAAAAGATTATAGAATTGAAAGACGCTATGCTGTGTAGCCACAACATTTTTACGACGCATAGCGTTTTCCCACTTTTTTGTGTTAGTTAGTTTGGTTCTTTGGAAAATAAATTTCCCTGTGGTGTTACTACATTTAGGTACAGCACACAGAGGCATATTTTTTTATACATATACAACTTGAGTGGCAAACAAGCCTACGTCCCACCTGATGGTAAGCGGTTACCGTAGCCTATAGACGCCAGCAATACCAAAGGCATTACTCGCACGTCGCCATCTCCAAAGAAAGGGATAGGAGATGTAAAGGAAGGATAATAAGGGAGGGGTTCGGTCTCCAGCACTCTCACTCACTATACGAAACAATTGTAGGTACCCCTACTAGGTGTTTGTAACAACGGTAGGGATACCTAGGTACCGTTGTTGATAAGAGAGATGAGAGGGTGGTACTTCCCCGATCGAGCCGGCCCATTCATGCTGGGATAAGCGAGGCTCCACCACTAGAAATTTAAAAAAAGCTTTACATGACAGAAACAAAAGAGTTAATCAAACAAAAAAGTTCCAACAAAATTCGTTTAGTAGTTTTTTGAGTCAAAAATTCTATAAATAATTGTTTTGTGTTCAGTGACACGTAAATAGCCTAGCACAATATTATTTGCGCAAAGATCTCTAATGTGTAGACATAGCTCTGTTACAGCTTTATAATATTGCTAGCCTTTGCCCGCGGCGCCGCCGAAGCCAAAAGCTAGTTTTTAGGTTATATCTCAGGTTCCCGATATAGTAGCGGGATGAAAATGTACTTATACCAGTTTTTAAATCTAATCAAGAGCTATGAATCAAAAAAAATGCATCAAAATCCGTTCAGTAGTTTTAGCGTGACGCGCGAACGAACAATTAGGTAAAGAGACAATAATCAAAACGTTTGGTGTTTAGACACGCCTATATAGCCTATTACAGTATTTTCTCAAATACTCGTATCAACACAGCTCTGTCAGCATTATAATAGTAGAGATTGAATGTGTAACGTTCATGTAAATATCAAAAGAGTATTGATGATATATGTTCGGTATATTGAATAACGTTATCAAATTACATTAAAAGCCTTGTGATTGATCAGTGTCGCAATTTACATACACAATCATAATATGATTGTGTATGTCAATCATAATATGATTGTGTACCTACGTACATAATAAAAACATTTTTGATATTGAAAATTGTTTATATTCATGATATTACCTATTAGGTTGACATAAGATAGTCGATTATACCTTAACGTTTAAAGATATATTTGGCACAATTTTAAAATAACATGAACAACAAAGTACAAAAATACACAGATTAATTTTAACAACATTTTTTTTTATATTTTAAGTAAGTACTAACTATATCGTAGGTAAACTAGATATAGGTAACTATAATTAAACATTAATGCCTATTGATAACTTCGGTTTTTAGCTAACAATGCAGCTAAATAAATATTATTTTCAGTTTATCATACTTTGATTCTTAAAAAAAATCAGAGGTAACATCTGATAAACATTTTGCTTAACTAACTTTACGCCCGACATACTCAAACTTAATAGACCTTACCGGTGCCCATTAATTTCTTAAGAAGAAAACAGAGGTTCCATAAAAATTTTAAAGTCGAAACAATACGCATTTGCACTTGTACATCAAAGAGTATATACTTGTAATTTTAAATTGGGTGTAGCCAATGACTTTGCTGGATTCAATTAAACTAACACACAATTAAATGAAATCCAACAGAGACTCTGGCATGCACGGTATGAAAACATTAATTTCTGGTGTTCAGCCAACGATTTTAGCACCCTCAAGCGGTAATCTATCACCTTTTCTCCTTTGTGAACAATATGGGTGCTAGGTACTTATTGTTAAGTATCCATGCCAAAAATAACATTCGTATTTTCTAAATCAAGCACCGTTCAGCTTAAAAGCTCCTATTATCTTTTTATTAAATTGGTACCGTAGTACGAGCACATCTACCCACATATGATGTTACTAAAACTGTTCACAAAATCCACGTTGCCGAGTTTACAGGTTTTGCAAGAGATTGGTAATCTATCAATACAGGTACTCCCTTAACTTAGTGATACTTATTAATTTCCAGTCAATGCCTTAGAAATTTCTTACATAGCATCACGCCTGTATTCCCCGAAGGGGTAGGCAGAGGTGTATTACACACCCACGACTCGCCAGCTATGTTTAAGTAATAGGGGGCGAGCCTATTGACGTCTACCGGGCACATTTCCAAACTGTCTTAGTCGATTATAATTACACTTTGAAGATTCTTATCGAATACTTAAAATGAACAATTATGTTGACCTACTAAAGGTGTTGGGTATCTGTTAATGCGTGCCATGACTCATGACGATGATCTGGAAATTTAATACAATCCATCCAATGTTTCAGCCTCCTTCCTTTACTACTGGCTCCTAAAACTAGACTGCCTAGAAAGTCGTTGGGTTTGCCGTAGTCTTTGTCCCAAACAGTCAATGTCAAATTTTGGCGGGAAAGCTCCGTGGGACGAGTTTCGAAAAGAAATTCTTCATTCCAAATTGGATTCAGGTTTCGCCATTTTATCGATGTTTTGTGCTTTTTGTGATACGGGTCTGGATCTAAATGACTGTGGACAATAAAACATTTGTGATAAAGTTTCATTAAATAAATTTTACACATTCATTAAATTTTACAGTTATCATTTAAGTCATGTAATAATATTCATATTAAGTATATCATCATTACACCGGGGTACTGGGCGACCAAACTCAAATTTGGTACACCTAATAGGTATGGCCAAACTACCAGTCTAGAGTACAGACAAAGACATAGGGGACTTTTTATATCGGAAACTCGCCATGGGTTTATTTGTCCGTGTGGTGACGGACTTAGAATACAAGTGTCACCACCCCATCCTTTTCCGCGGGTGTCGTACAAGGCGATTAAGGGAAGTTAGCAGTTATCACCCATTGCATTACAGGTGGTAGGGCTGGGTACCAAGTGGCAGTGCTCAATTGCTATCGAGCGGGTTGGTACCAACATCTCCCGTGTGATCGCCCATGAAGCACATCGTTGTGTTTTGATTGTAGAAGGAGATAGTCGTTTATTCTTTTATTTCATACCTGTGAAAGGAAATGGCGAGCAGCGGCTTGACAATGCTCTCGGTATAGTCGAGCATATGAGCGACGGTTACCATTTACCATCGGGTGGTCCGCGGCACATCTGCCATCATTGGCAATAAATAAAATTGTACCTATAATAATCACCTCTTTAAAATATACTAGCTTTTGCCCACGGCTCTGCCGCAGCCAAAAGCTAGTTTTGGGTTATATCACAGGCCCCCGATATAGTAGTGGGATAGAATGTATACCAGTTGTTAAGTCTAATCAAGAGCTCTCAAATAAATAAGTTGCATCAAAATCCGTTCAGTAGTTTTTGCGTGATGCACGAACAAACAAATAGATAAACACCAAAAATTCAAACAAAAATAGTTTTATGTTTAGACACGCCTATGATTAAATTTTATTATTTACAATAAGTCAACATAGATTATTAGATATATATGTATTACACTCTTAAATACTATTACAAAGCTTTTAAAAAAAGACACGCCTATTACAGTAATTTTTTCTCAAATATCTTAAATGTATAGACACAGCTCTGTTACAGCTTTATAATAGTATAGATAAAGAACAAAATCTAAGCATATTAAGAGTAGGTAATTAGGTATCTACATTCTATTACACCAGCGATAAACTAATGAACAAGGGACCCCGCTTCTTCGGGATCTTCATGTAAAAAGATATATACAAGAGGAGAGTGCCTGGTGGAAAGGAGGGGCCTGCCCAGACTAGTATATTTTACATTACAACAAGAGAATATGCTTACAGTTTAACAAACGGGTCCGAGAATCCATTGCTGTCTTGTGGTGGAAGTTCAGCGCCTCTACATACTGTCACTACTAGAGCCCTCTTCTTTGTGTTGTAACACAACGCCAGCAGGATCCTGGGTCCCGAAGGTTCTGTGCCATTAGACCCAGACAGAGCTAGCCGCAGCTGCGCCGGTGCTTTCTCACATTCTCGTAACGCTACAGTAGCCGAACCCATTTCGTCGCAGCCGTATCTGTTACGTAAACAATGTTTAGTAGACAAACTGCCAAATACTGAAGATTTACTCCATTTTATATAGCTTATTTTAGAACACTTATTTAGGAAATTGGGAATATTCGAACTTGTGTCTCTCCCTGTCAGGGGGAATGCTTTAATAAGTTATGTATTTAGAAATAAAGAAAGAAACATTTATGTATAAACATTTTTTATTAGCCCACTTATTACAAAGGAGAACAACAAGAAAATAATTAGAGAATAAATTACAGTTAAAAACACAACTTTTGTTGGGGTAGGTAGAGGTGTATTACACAAACACGGTTTGCTGTCTATGTTTTAGTCCTACGTAATGGGGGGCGAGCCTATTGCGGACTACCAGGTACAATTCCAAAGTCCGGGCTGCTACTGAGTTTTTTTTCTTTACGAAAAAGCTCAACAATACTGTCCGATCCAGGGATAAAACCCAAAACCTCAATAAAAAAATTATAAAGAAATAAATTATAGAAAATTTATTTCGAATCTATCCCGTAGTACCTACTCTATCATTTCATTTATATATACGGTATACCTATCTATCTAATAAATAATATGATTTTCTAAATTTTGAAGCGCGTTTTTAAAGTTTAATTAATTTTCTTCTATTTTATTCTCAAAAAATTTAAAAGACCAAGGTTCTATGATAAAAAAATGTACGCATTGTTGTTGGTGCTTGATAAGCAGTTTCAAATTGACACGACATTTTGGATGAAAATCACTTTCAAAGATTCCGTTACATGGATCAGGCGGAGCTATTTATAGCGTGTTAAAAACCATTCTTTTAACAGTTACCTAATGTCCCACGTGTGAGCAAAAGTCTCCAAAATGTAATAGCGTATTGTGACAGATATTTCAATATATCTGGCTATTAGGTATATACCATAAAATTTACTACTAAAACATAAGGTTTTATTAAGGATTGCTCATGAATTTAATTTTTAAAGAACAAATGATTTGCGAAAGTTAAACAAGAGAGCTTTACTGCGAGCAGGATTCGAACCTGCGTCCCATCCAGTCCGGGGAAGTGATCTGGACCGCTAAGCTATCTCGTAAGCTGTAAGATTGCTGTTGCCGTAAAGTGAATGGAGTGATTTCAATAATTACGTAATTTACTTGTTCCATTACAAGACAAAACCGTGTTCCATAACTCACCTGTCATCGTCGAACAACACAATCTCCAGAGATTTGACAGCGAGATCTGATTCTGTGAGACCGAAGAAATGGAGGGTCTCGTTGAACTCTGGGTTCTTTGTCTTGTGCACAGTTTTGGTTCTCTGTCTATTCGAATGTGTACCTTCTGAAATAATAATAGCACTTAAAATTGTCAGTTTATTAATCGCTATCACGAGCGCTTAATCAATCGCCACAAGCGGCCGGAGACCATAATACGCCCTTTTATGAGAAGAACCACAATCACCAACAAGTAACAATTTATTTAAAAATGTAATTTTTTTAACTTTCTTATGTATGTATATCTATGCTATTATAAAGCTGTAACAGAGTTGTGTCTGTACATTTAAGATATTTGAGAATAAATTACTGAATTAGGCTATATAGGCGTGTCTAAACACAAAGCGATTTTTTTTAGACTTTTGGTCTGTTTATCTGTTTGTTTGTTCGCGCATCACGTAGAAACTACTGAACAGATTTTGATGTAATTTATTTTGTTTGATAGCTCTGGATTAGACTTAACAACTGGTATAAATATTATCCCGCTACTATATCGGGAACCTGAGATATTACCTAAAAACTAGCTTTTGGCTGCGGCGGAGCCGCGGGAAAAGGCTAGTATATATAGGTATATATATTTATTACTAATTATGGCAAATGAGCCACGGCCCACCTGATGGTAAGTGGTAACTGTCACTCATGGACTCAATATATGTATAATACGGACTATACCGAGAGTATTGTCAAGTCGCTGCGCACTATTTCATTTCACAAATATGAAATGAAAGAATAAACGGCTATCTTCTGCTACAGCCAAAACACACAGATGTGTTTCATGACCGGTTACACAGGAGACGGTGGTACCGACCCGTTCGGGCAGTGGTTTAACAATACTCTCGGTATAGTTGAGTCCATGAGCGACGGTTACCATTTACCATCAGATGGGCCGTGGCTCGTCGGCCACTATACGCAATAAAAAAAATATATAAACATATTAAAACTAACAAAGCCAAATGAAGTTGTTCGTTTCTAGTTATATGCTGTATCGTCTTTGAGAGATAAAAATGTGTCTATTTGTATTTCAACTCGATATTGCACAAATAACTAATGTGATTCACATAAACTGCTTGCGTAAAGTTTTCCCATAATTGTAATCAGTACTCAAAGATCTGATATTACCAGAGGCAACAAGCCCCTCTGCTATTCAGCATAGGTACATTACTTACTTGCTCACAAAACACTGACATAATCGGTTTTCTCCTTAGCAATCTTAAAAAAAATCTTAGGCCGCGTGGGGCCGGCTTTAGAATTGTCCCCCCTTTCTACCCACGGGAGTCGTAAGAGCCGACTGAGGAAATACCGGGGGAGTGGACAGCAGCACTCCCTCGAGTATTAACAACATCCACTGCGATCGCCAACCCGTGGCGATTACGGCGTTATCCCCCATGACGGGACCGCTCGTTGTGGCGTTGTCTAGGGGAGGCCTAAGTCCAGCAGTGGACGTAGAAAGGCTGATGGATGGATGGAATCTTAAAAATATCGAGTTACTTCATGATTGTTTAAAATGCGATTCTAAATACTACACTGCTAAGAGCTGATTAAAGAGATCTTCAGGCGTTGACGTAGGCAAGGTCTGTCGATTCTGTACCCCCTAGTTGTTTTTCACCATCGTCGAGAGCAACCATCTGAAGTAAATTATTATAACGCTTGTTGTGCTCCGATAAGTACCTATTCGTAGGTACGGCCAGAGAAACGGCGCACACCAAGTTCTTTAATAAATCGTTATTTTTGTATTTATACTTTAAGCTCTTTAAAGCATACTTAGCCACTTACCACAACACAATGTTTGTGGGCTTAGATCCTTGGTTTGAAATAAAGGAAAGGAGGTGGATACTCACCTTTGGGTAAAACTTCTAGCCTACAAAAGGGATCAGACAGTCCAGTCATATCCATACCAATTAAACCTCTGGCTCTCAACACGGTGACTGCTAAAGATGAAGTAGCATTGTCATACACCAGTTTAATCTCCAGAGTGCCAAATCCAGAATCTGGTATCGCAGGAGGCCTCTCCTGAAATTGTTTTTGTTCCTTTCTGACACTTCTAAGGCTGTAAGCACTGCCTTTGGAGCCGGTTCGTTTTAAAGCACCCAGGGGACGTTGTGTGAGGCTGTCGGCTCGATGGAGACTGAGGCCGCTGAAGCCGTGGGACAGGATGTCTGTTTCGTTCCATTCGTAGTGGGTGTCCTGGAAGAAAATAATACTATTTTTTAAATATGATCTCCAGACTTTTGGCTACCACAGCCCCTGTTATCGTACACCAGCTAGTTGACTGCAGGAAATATTGTAGTACCACTGAAGTAATCTCACACAATTCCAGTGGTCACCCAGTAGAGGCGGAGAGACGGCATATAGCGCGTTTATTTAGTGGGTTGAGGCCGCACACTACCCTGTTCATTGCCCCGAACAACGGGGTGTGCGGTTAGGTACATTTTTCCCGCCTAAACAAAAAAAGGAGATATAATAGTATAAGAGTGTATGTGAAACATAAGTGCACTCTCAACGCTCCCACTCTCTTACTTAGGCCGCGTTCACACTATGCCGCAACGACTGGTAGTTGTGCAGTTTAAAGCACTAGCTTGTATATTTAAATGGAGATGTTCACATATAGGACGGCACGATTAACTGTCGTCCACGACTTCTTTGACTACAGAGTGTCGAAGCCATAGGGACAGCTAGCACGACAGTCGTAAAACGATAACAAGACATCACTATCTAATCGTGACGACAAATCTATTATAGCCACGATAAAAATAATGTCTCGATAAATAACGATAGACAGTCGTTATATAGGAACAGCTAGAGACATTGAGTATAGTACGTAGCACATATTATACATCAATGGCTAGAGACGACAGTCGTTGAACGATAAATTTATCGTCACAACATTGGGGGAACGCAGCCGATGGGATGGACATAGGACTCTCACTCAGAGAGAGATCAGATGCAAGACCAACAACTTTACGTGATTTTCATAGTACGGGGGTGAATACAGCCAATTTCCTGACTCCCAGCTGTTGTAAAGACTTTCTTGAAGGAAGTATAGGCCCGACCTGGACCCGAGACTTCAAAACTATTTTGATCTGTATTTTAGAACTCGACAGGTTCTGCTACTTTTAAACAACAAATTATTTGTGAATATGGAAATAGAGAAATTTACTGCGAGCGGGATTCGAACCTGGGTCCCTTCCAATCCACATTCACAAATAATTTGTTCTTTAAAAGTAGCTGAGCATGTCAAGTGCTAAAATACAGATCAAAATATTTCAAAAATCGCGCAATGTAATAGTATGAATTTTAATTGCAAAATTAAACTTTCTATATTGGAATAATGCGTGGGCCGTAATGACAAATGTGATGTGGAGATTGGGGATGGCTGTCGGTCACTGCGATGGCTTAGCAGTCTAAAGCACTTCCCCGGATCGGAAAGGACGCAGGTTCGAATCCCGCTTGCAGTAAAGTTTTCTTTTTCCATATTCACAAATAATTTGTTCTTTAAAAGCATAAAACTAAATAAATGTGCATGTTATCAGTATTTTGTGTACGGAACCCCAAAAATAAGTTTCAGATTCAAACACAACACAAATTGAGGCATGATTCTTATAAAAACATCAAAATAAAAAGAAGATAAGAAAATTTAACAATAGTATCAGGAATTTATATCGAAATTCGGTCTCGATTATATCGTTCGTGTTGTGAAACCTTTCAAAGGAAAATGTTTTTATTTTCTAAGGTTGTTCAAAAGGTATCAACGATTTTATTTCTGTTGTGATGAATTCATAGGAAGTTCTCATGTGAAAATTTCTCAGTAACAATTATTATTTTTATGACAAGAAATAATATTCAATCTGTAGGTACAAATAAAAAAAACTAACTTTATGTTTTAATGTCTAAATAATAGATTGTTACTAAAGCATATGAGAGTATATGTACCTATAATAATATAGCAATTTTAAAATCTTTTCTCTCTCTGTTTGTTTCGGCTAATGTCCGAAATGGCTGGACCGATTTAGACGGGACTTAAATTGGCACTAGTAAATAGCTGATGTTTTAAGGAGCAACTTGGGATACTTGGAAAAACCTTAAAAAAAAGGTTACAAGGACGTACAAAAAAGAAAACACTACCACGTCGACAAAGTCGCGGTTGGCATCTATATACTAGCTATAAAATAGTATAGATAAAGTCGCCGTCCGAATCTGTTTGTTTTATGCTTACCTACTTCTTGTAAACCATCCATCCATCAGCCTTTCAACGTCCACTGCTGGACATAGGCCTCCCCAAGAGAACGCCACAACGAGTGGTCCCGTCATGGGGGATAATGCCGTAATCGCCACGCTTGGCAGGCGGGTTGGCGATCGCAGAGGCTGTTGTTAATACTCGAGGGAGTGCTGCTGCCCACTCCCCCGGCATTCCCTCAGTCGGCTCTTACGACTCCCGTGGGTAGAGAGGGGTGGGACAATTCTAAAGCCAGCCCCACATGGCAAAAACCACGCAATTGATTTTGATAATGATTTCACTATCGCTTAGGCATTTTTCAAGGAAAGTTTATAAGTGTTTTAAATATATTATTATTTACTACCATATTCTGTCCGCGACTCCGTCTGTTTGGGATTCAGAATATAAAACATCGCTCTACGGTACATTAGTTATCACTATGTAAAAATAGCTATCCTACGCAACCATTCATTTTCCCGAGTTAAAAGTCTATTTTCTTTTGGTTCCAGACTGTATGTTGCTGATGGTAGTTTCAGTAGTTACAGTGTAAAATTTTAACATACAAATTAACAAAATCATTCGTATTTATGATATTAGTAAGGATTAATGATTAGTTTAATCAATTAAATTGATACAATGTTATGTTTATTAAGATGTTGCGGGGAAGTGACCAAAATGCTGGCTTTAACGTTAGTTAAAGGATGCGCTATGTTTGGGCATTGAAGATATTTGAGAAAAAGATAATGTATTTTTAGTTATTAAGTGTCTCATAGAACATTTTTTTTTTTAGATTTTGTGTCTGTTTGTCCATTTGTTTTTCGGTATTTACGAAAAAGCTACTAAATGGATTTGGTGAAACTTTTTTGTTTGATAGCTCTTGATGAGACTTACAAACACGCCACTATACCGGAAACTAGAGCTTTCAGAGCCCAAAAGCTAAAAATTCAAGACAGTCTAAGCTATAACTGTCACATGCCCTTTAAGTCCCAGAGGTCCAGACCCCTTCCCTATCCTCTCCTTATTATCCTTCCTATCCTGTCATTGTTATCTTATCTCTCCTATAAATTTCCTTGGACATAGCGACGCGTGATTGATGCCTCTACCTCTAGTGATGCTAGCGTCTATAGGCTACGGTAACCGTTTAAGCCGTAAGCGGTTACCGTCAGGTGGGCTGTATGCTTGTTTGAAAACCATGTACTATAAATGTGTGATTAACACATATGCTTGAACCATGAATATCTAAATATTACTGCAGCTTAAACGTGTAAACGATTCAAAAGTTTGAGAAATGAATCCGCTTATAAGGGTTTATAAAAAATTTAACAAGGCACTTAAGGCAAAGGGGCGGTAAAGAAAAATGTGTCCTTACTTATTTCAAGCGCGATTCAAAGGCTTTTACAAAGAGGGACAATTTTGCCAAAATAAAAGCATTCCCAAGGATGTTTTTAAGGAAAGCGCCTTTGTGTTAAACTTAGAATGGTTATTGACGAGTAGGTTGAAATTTTGAACTTAGAATGGCTGTTGACGAGTAGGTTTAAATTTTGAACTTAGAATGGCTGTTGACGAGTAGGTTTAAATTTTGAACTTAGAATGACTATTGACGAGTAGGTTGAAATTTTGAACTTAGAATGGCTATTGATGAGTAGGTTGAAATTTTGAACTTAGAATGGCTATTGACGAGTAGGTTAAAATTTTGAACTTATAATGGCTATTGACGAGTAGGTTGAAATTTTGAACTTAGAATGGCTATTGATGAGTAGGTTGAAATTTTGAACTTAGAATGGCTATTGACGAGTAGGTTAAAATTTTGAACTTATAATGGCTATTGACGAGTAGGTTGAAATTTTGAACTTAGAATGGCTATTGATGAGTAGGTTGAAATTTTGAACTTAGAATGGCTATTGACGAGTAGGTTAAAATTTTGAACTTAGAATGGCTATTGACGAGTAGGTTCAAATTTTGAACTTAGAATGACTATTGACGAGCAGTTTCAAATTTTGAACTTAGAATGGCTATTGACACGAGTAGGTTAAAATTTTGAACTTAGAATGGCTATTGACGAGTAGGTTAAAATTTTGAACTTAGAATGAATATTGACGAGCAGCTTCAAATTTTGAACTTAGAATGGCTATTGACGAGTAGGTTAAAATTTTGAACTTAGAATGACTATTAACAAGTAGGTTCAAATTTTGGACTTCCTTTTCACTCCATAAATTATGGCTAAGAATCATCTCTTCGTCAGCTTTCAAAGATAAAAACCGCATTAAAATCGGTCCTTTCGTTTAGGAGCTACGATGCCACAGACAGACACATAGACACGTCTAATTTATAACGCCCATCTAGTTGCGTTTAAAAAATGAGGTATCGCTAGAAATATTTTGATTATCCGCTGGTTATAGATATGACGTCACACTAAATTGAGCATAGCGTCGGCCATGGTATATTATTTTTCTTCTAGGAGGGATATTAATTAAATAAAACAGCTTTATAAGTTTAGAAGAGTACGCAGTCGCAAATAGATTTGATCATTAAGAAATGATCCCTAGCCAACAGTTTATGATATCCATGGGACATTGGCAACGTTGTGTCTACCTATATCCTAACTATTATAAAGTTGTAACAGAGCTGTGTCTGTACATTTAAGATATTTGAGTAAAAATTACTGTGAATAGGCTATACAGGATATTTTTTTAACTAGTGCACAATTTTTTTGGTGGTTAGAAGTAATAGAACACATTTCCATTAATTGTTTAATCCGATTTTTTATTTTTTTTATCCTACTTGAAATCAGTAAAATATGGACACCAATTTTACGAGCAGCTAGAAGCTTTATTTTCTGCATTTTGATGGTCCTAAGCCCATGAAAGTATAAAGGAAAAATTGGAAATACTCTTACAAATAACTTCAGGTCACGACCTAAACTTAAAAAGTTTATTTCGAACCGGATAAAATTAGCGGTCAGCAACCCGCATAGATACGACAACGCGTCGGCGCATTGACCAGGCGCCGATGTAGGTATTTAAGGAAGCGCGCGCGTAGTGTGACAATAAAATCTGTTTCAAAAGTAAAACCTTTCGTTAGCGATAACTTTATTTTTTCGTACTAAGACGTATCAAAATAAAAAATACGTGTTTATTAAAATTTGCTTAACGTTATTCTTTCAAAAGATTCGCACTGGTTAAAAAATTACCCCATATATGCGTGTCTAACTAAACACAAATAATTTTTGCACGCCTCGTAAGCGTAACTACTCTCGTTTTACACAGAAAAACTGATTTTTCAAACTTAAAATGTCTCTATTTATCATATATATAGTACTTGTAAAACAATATATACAAACACATATCAAGAAAAAACACTATTTTTGACACTCATGATATTCTTTATGCCATTTATGTTATTTAAATTAGTTAAAAAACTGTTTAAAAAAGTTCTATCTTGGACGTCCGTTTGTTGTAGGTAATGTATGTTAACACGATAACAACCGAAATACTTTACTAATCGAGTCTTTTTTTTTCTTATTAACTTTAGTACAACTACGAATAGAGCCCTATTACTTTTTACGGTCTGATTCGATGCGGTTTAATTGTTATTTAAATAAACAAAAAATAGTGAATATTTACGCTGGATTCGACACTAAAACCAGCGCTATCTTTATTTCGTGAGAAGTGTGAGAACTATTTTTATAGAGCAATATAGAAGAACTTCTTAAAATTAGCGCTAGATGGCGTATAAGTCATGAAAACCATGCAATTAGCGCTATCTATGTGATTAATTGAAAACTACTTCGTAAGATCAATATATTATTAGTTACTTATAAAATAATCAATTTTATTGTGAAAAATGAAGATTATAAGGCGTGCACTTTTGGATTTTTTTTTTATTCATACTATTTGATGGCGCAATTTTTTTAATATTTTGATCTGTATTTTAGCACTTGACATGCTCGGCTACTTTAAAAACCAAACTATTTTATCATTTATTGCATGACTGGTGGTAGGGCCGGGTACCAAGTGGGAGTACTCACTTGGTATCGGGCCCGAGTGGGTTGGTACCACCATCTCCCGTGTGACCGGCCATGAAGCACATCGTTGCGTTTTGTCTTTAGCAGGAGATAGTCGTTTATTCTTTCATTTCATATCGGTAAAATGAAATGGTGAGCAGCGGCTTGACATTACCCTCGGTATAGTTGAGTCCATGAGCGTTACCATTTACCATCAGATAGGCCGTGGCTCATCTGCCACTAGATGCAATAAAAAAAACCCACGGTTCGCCAGCTATTTTAAGTCCCACGTAGTAGGAGGCGAGCCTATTGCCGTCTACCGGGCACATTTCCAAACTCCGGGCTGCTACTGAGAATTTTCTATTTACGAAAAAGCTCAATAACACATCAGCAGTCGTTCACACTACCGCTGTACCACCGAGGCAGTTCCTTTAATCAAGATTTTAATTATCATCTTATGACTTTTAATGTAAAACGGATCTCGTCTATTGTATATTTTGTTTGAAACGTTCATATTTATCTAACAGGAACATGAGAGCCCGAAGCGCTTCATAATTAGTAAATTATGTAGATTCGGGTGGTTCCTTGCTTTTTAGTCCCCTGTTTGTGTAAATCTTGTGAATACATTTATAAATATTTCTAAATATGAATATTGACAAGTAGGTACGTTAGTTAGGTAGGTAGGTACCTAAAATGTCTCGCTGAAACTTGTCTTTATTTTTGGGACATGTGTTATTTATGAAATATTCAGGTACATAGGTATGTATGTAGGCATATTATTATATAAATGTACTTACAAGAATATTTGCCTCTGATTATTTCAATTATGATAAAGTATTTTTCGAGGTTGATGTTGAAAAGGGACGATATATTGGATTTTTCAACAAAAACTTTGTTTTTTAAATCAAAATAAAACCATAAAATTTAGATGATGATGATTAAAATTTTTATATAAGTAAGGTTTGGTAATTATGAATGACAAATAATATCTGATAAATGTCCACCATGACCACGGTTGTCAAAAACGTCACAAATGTCGATTCTTTCATCAGTTTTTAATCCACTTTTTGACAAAATGGTGGGTTTATTTCGTTAACACTTCACACGAATTTTGAGTTTTAAGGCTGCAATCGATTCGTTTGGCTTCGTATAGACTCTGCTTTTAACATAACCCCACAAAAATAATCCAGCAGTGTTAAATCACATGTTCGAGCTGGCCAATTAACAGTTGAATTTCGTGAAATTATGCGATCGGCAAATTTAGTTCGCAATAGATTCATTGTTTCGGTGGCTGTAACCGTGGTCGTGGTGGACATTTATCAGATATTATTTGTCATTCATAATTTCCAAACCTTACTTATTGTAATACAATAACAATTTGAATAATTATCATCTAAAGTTATTGTTTTATTTTGATTTAAAAAACAAAGTTCTTGTTGAAAAACCCTATATTACGACTTCGGAAAATTTTGTTTTGTTTGAAATGTTTATAATTTTGGCCGTGTGGGGCCGGCTTTAGAATTGTCCCACCCCTCTCTACCCACGGGAGTCGTAAGAGCCGACTGAGGGAATGCCGGGGGAGTGGGCAGCAGCACTCCCTTGAGTATTTACAACATCCACTGCGATCGCCAGCCCGCCTGCCTAGCGTGGCGATTACGGCATTATCCCCCATGACGGGACCACTCGTTGTGGCGTTCTCTTGGTGAGGCCTATGTCCAGCAGTGGACGTTGAAAGGCTGATGGATGGATGGATGGGTAGGTATTCGCTCAGTTGCCGCTTCTCTGATGGTAAATGGTAACTTTAAAATTTCACAGCTAATTCATTGCGTGCTACACAATTTGGAGCTGTAAGAGAGCCATGTCTGTACATTTAATATATTTGAGAAAAAAATATTATTTTTCTTAGGCAATTTAGGAGTCTCTGAACACAAAACAATATGTTTTGTCTGATTGTTTGTTCGCACATCATGCAAAAACTATCGAAGGGATTTTGATGGAACTTTTTTTGTTCAATATGTCTGGACTATACTAGTATACCGTTTTATCTAGCTACTATATTGGGAACCTGAGATTAAGTATAGCCTAAAAAAGCTCAACCGCACCGCCCGACCCGGGGATCGAACCCGAGACCTCATGATTTAAAGAGCGCACACAACGTCCTCTGGTCCCAAACTGAGCTTAAGGCTTGTGCTATGGGTACCAGATTACGGATATAATACATATATTACTTTTTTTGTAAATACATACCTATATTAGAAAAAAAAAAGAACAAATATCTGTGTTTATCACACAAATATTTGTCCAGAGTGGGAATCGAGCCCACGACCTTGTGAACGGAAGTCGGGTACACTACCGACTACGCCACGAGGCCCGTCAATAAGTTATAATAAACCTTAAATTGGTAGGAACTTTTTACTAGTGGTAGATCGTTGCATATCCCACCATGAATGGACTTGCTCGGTCGGGGTACACGCGTGTAGGTAATAACGACACCCTTGCTATTCTCTCCTTATTATCCTTCTTATTATCTCATTATGCTGATCAATTATGTAATAGAAAATGCAATACAGCTTATTAAAGCTTAAATTATCTAAAAGAAAAAATTAGATTATCTAAAAGAAAAAATTAGATTATCTAAAAGAGTGTATTTGGTACAGCACCTAAAGTATTTAATAAAATACTTAGTGAAATAAAACAGTGCCTCTAATTAGTTTTAAAAATCTTTACATAATCTGTTAGTAAATAAATGTTATTACTCACTGCATGAATATTTTAGTGATACATTATTATGATACTTTTGCACGCCTCATAAGCGAAGCGTTGAGGTGGGTACTGCTCTCGTTTTACAAAAACACATGATTTTTTAAACTTAAAATGTCTCTATTTATCATAAATTGCACTTGTAAAATAATATCTACACACACATATAAATAACAAACACTATTTTTAACACTCATGATATTTTGATGGCATTTTTGTTATTTAAACTAGTTAAAAAAATGTTTGAAAAAAAGTTCTGTCTTGGACGTCCGTTTGTTGTAGGTAATGTATGTTAACACGATAACGACCGAAATACTTTACTAATCGACTCTTTTTTTGTCGAAAGGCTGATGGATGGATGGATGACTATTATCGCTCCTTTCCTCGGAGATGACGAAGAGCGAGGTGTTACTTGCTTACTATGAGGTGGGTATGCGTGACCACCAACGTAGTATAAAAATAAAAACACCAATATTGGATCAATTTAGAAGTGCCATCATAGAGCGATTTATTTCTCATCAATCAAGTGTACAAAGATAATTTGGTGCGGAGTTCTTCGCAAATAGAACGAAACTCAATTAAAGCTAAATCAATAAAAAACGACGTCTGAGTGGCACCCTCAAGATACGTCCGTGGGCTCTAATGTCGTTTGTGTCGTCTATTGACGCTGGCGAATATTGTGAGACGGGGAAATTAATATACTAGCATTTATAATACACTCGAAATAGAAACAGGTACCTGTTATCTATCTATACTATTATAAAGCTGTAACATAGCTATGTCTGTACATTTAAGATATTTGAGAAAAAATTACTGTAATAGGCTATATAGGCGTGTCTAAACACAAAACGATTTTTTTTTAATTTTTTTGTCTGTTTGGCTCTTTGTTTGTTCGCGCATCACGCAAAAACTACTGAACGAATTTCGATGCAAACTTTTTTTATTTGATAGCTCTAGATTAGACTTAAAAACTGGTATATATTTTATCCCGCTACTATACCGGGACCCTGAGATATAACCCAAAAACTATCTTTTGTCTACGGCGAAGTCGCGGGCAAAGGCTAGTCTATACTATTATAAAGCTGTAACAGAGCTGTGTCTGTACATTTAAGATATTTTTGATGTGAAATATCTAATGCGGAGGGTGGTAATATCGTCTGTTAGCGTGGCGACGCTTTTATTTTACTTGTTTTGTTTAAATCTTGCAAGTTAAATTTGACACACTTCCCTGTTTCCGATTGAGCTGAAATTTTACATGCATATGTATATCACGTGACAATGCAATATTATGATGACATGGAGCTGATCTGATGATGGAGCTGAAAGGTGGACATAGGAACTCTATAATGAATTTGGGCTCGTATGATTCGTCTTGATGAGTACTTTGTCTCTAGATGGTCTGATGATGGAGCTGGAAGGTGGCCATGCGAAACTCTGTAATTAAATGGTGCATCTCCATCGAGTTAGAGCTCGTTTGAAATGTCTTGACTAGTACTCCAGACCTAGATGATAGCCAGGGTCTGATGATGGAGCTGGAAGGTAGCCACAGTAACTCTGTAATGAAATGACGCAACCCCATCGAGTTTGGAATCGTTTGATTCGTCTTGACGAGTACTTTGTCTTTAGATGGTATCCAGGGTCTGACGATGGAGCTAGAAGGTGGCCATAGGAACTCCGTTATAAAACGACATAGCTTCATCGAGTTTGGGCTCGTATGATTCGTCTTGACGAGTACTTTGTCAAGTAATGATCATTTTATTTCTACAAAATAATTTCGATGTTTTCACATCTGGTAGACGTCTAGTTTTTTGATCACGATGTCTAGTTTTTTTGTTATAGGTTATAGGTATTAGGTTTTTGTCTGTTTGTGTGTTTATCTGTTTGTTTGTTCGCGCATCACGCAAAAACTATTGAACGGATTTTGATGCAACTTTTTTATTTGCTTTAGCTCTCGATTAGACTTAAAAACTGGTATAGGTACATTTTATCTCGCTATTATATCGGGGACCTGAGATATGACCTAAAAACTAGCTTTTGGCTGCGGTGGAGCCGCAGGCAAAGGCTAGTTTGTATATATAGACACAGCTATTTCTGTACATTGAAGATATTTGAGAAAATAATAGCTGTATTGAGCCTTTTTTTGGTTAGGCTTTTCGTCTAACTGTTTACCTGTTTGCTTGTTCGCAAATCACGCAAAAATTGCTGGAACATTTTTATTTGAACCTGCGATATAACCTAAAATTGTTTATATATATTTACCCTTCGACACAACTAGAAAATAAATTGCATGTAGTTATCATTTATTCATTCACATTTTAACATTTTGTGTTCTTTTTCTCAATTGGGTGCTTTTTTGTATGTAGTATGCTCATCGATATCTTCGCTGTCTGTGTACAGATATCGATGAATAATTGTTTGTTTCATAGTATAATATATCTTGAAATTATTTTGCTAATTAACAAAAATAGGAGAAAAATTGGTTGGTGACGTTTAACGTACTGTTCCCTGGGCTATTTGATGGTGATGGCGCCCTAGGCGCTAGGTAAGTACAGACACAGTAAAATAGAGCCGTGTCATCATTTGGTATGATTCTTAATTGTAATAATTAAGCTTACTTTGGAACAATATATGCAAATATATCCGATAGGTGGCACCGAATCCACTTAAGATAGAAATAAAGTACCTATATGATATGGAAATTGATAGTCCCGAGTGAATGCTATTATAACTTAGTTGGCGGAATGGCTGAAATGGTAATTCAAAACCTTGCTCGTGACAGTTATTTCACGTTTTCGCACTTCGTGTTATGGCAAAATATAGGTTTGTTTAATTAAACGCAGTAAATAAAAGCTAACGTCGCTACCCCCTACCGAGATAATAATACTGATGACGCAGTGTGACGTCACGATGTCGCGACGATTATTCGTGTCACTGGTCAAGCTGAATAGAGCCCCTTCCACTACAATTACTTCGAAGTAAATTGTATGAGATTGTTTTGCCCACGATCTTGGGTCTTAATTTATTACTTTTTGTTTACTAAACCATTTATTTCTGAGGTACATCAATCACCTACATTGACGTATAAAAAACAGAGGATCCACAATGAGTCACTAAAAGTGTCCACTACAAATGAGTGCAGATTGCGCTTTTCTGAACTCATTTCGTTTAGTGTCGTTTCGACGCGCGAGCAGCCGCAACGTCCGCAACCTAGTGCCTAATAATACTAAAATCTCTTTTGAAAAACTCACTCACTGTCTCTTTTTCTCTAGTTCTTTCTGAATAGTGTCATTACACCCACGCACGCAGTTAAAAGTAGTTACTATTTTATAAAATCAATGCGAAATGAATGCAATTAAGTAAGATTATACATAAAACTTAATTTAACACAGTGATGACATATGGAACAGAGACGTGGACGTAGGAGACGTGGACGTAGGAGACGTGGACGTAAGGAGAACGAAAGTGACCGACATAACCCGCCGGGTTGGCATGCTGAAGTGGCAATGGGCAGGCCACATCGCTCGACGAACCGATAACCGTAGGGGAAGAAAGGTTCTCGAGTGGCGACCACGTATCGGACGGCACAGCGTAGGACGGCCCCCCACCAGATTATGGACCGACGATCTGGTCAAAGCTGCGGGGAGCTGTTGGATGCGGTCGGCGCAGGACCGCTCGTTATGGCGTTCCCTTGGGGAGGCCTATGTCCAGCAGTAGACGTTGAAAGGCTGATGGCTGGATGGATGTATTTATACATAAAACTTTTGCCACGATTTCTAAAAATAATTGTGTATCCTTAGTTTATAGATCAATAGGTACCTATCGTGAAGGTTTTGTCTCCAATTGATGGAAATTTAAATACGGAAGAGACCCTACCATCAAGTTGATTTGATGGTTAATATGAGTTTCATCTTCTTTGTTATTTAAAATCCGGAATAAGTGTAAGTGCTGGCTATCTATACAGATAAATAAAACTAGCCGATCCGTGCGGAATTCCGCATCCATTAAAGGACCTCTTCGTAGGTGATTTTAAAGCTCAAATTTAAGATAAGCAGTACAATTTTAGACCTTGAGTTTACTTTTCGTAATTAGCCGACAAATTAAGCTTTGAAAATGAGGTACAACTCCATGGAGTTTGATAAAGGAATAAGGAAGATCTCGACAGAAAAACTGGCTAGAGAAATAGTATATAAGATTGAAGCCCGTTTGTAGTCTTAACAAAAGCTTTTTACTAAATGCGTATGAATGGTACTCATTACCTAATTAGTAGTGGTTCCGGCTAAACTCCAAAACGTCTCGACCTATTTGGACGGGACTTTCACTGGCAGATAGCTGATATTATAAGGAGTGTTTAATACTTACTTTATTTTGAAAATATAATTAGGGATTTTGATCTATATTTTAGCACTTGACATGCTCAGCTACTCTTAAAGTACAAATTATAATTTTTGAATAAGGAAAAAGAGTATTTTAGTACAGTCGGGAATCAAACCTGCGATGCAGGAAGGGACGCAAAATTAAACTTACTATAATGGATTAATGCATGTAAATGCGTTCCGATAGAGGGCGTTGGTCGTTAAGACAAATGTAATAAGGAGATTGGGTAAGTCTAAAAGATAGTACTGTAGCTCAGTGGATTAGAGCACTTCCCCGGATAGGAAGGGACGTAGGTTCGATTCCCGCCTGTACTAAAATACTCTTTTTCCTTATTCACAAATTATAATTTGTACATTAAAAATATAATTAGGATTCCGCACAAAATAATAAAATAATGAAAATCCACGCGTATAGTAGCTAATGTTAAATTATAAAGAAACATACAGTTTTTATTGGTTAGTGAAGTATAGAATATTTCCATATGATTAGCCGTTGTCATAGGAACAGGGTTGTTGAGCTAAGTGCCTTTATATGGTTGAATAAACCTACCTCATCGGGGTTTTTTTTATGGTGTTAGGTCAGCCACGCGCTAATAAAACATTTCTAAACATTATCCATCCATCCATCCATCAGCCCTTTGACGTCCACTGCTGAACATAGGCCTCCCTAAGAGAATGCCACAACCAGCGGTCCTGTGCGCTCATGTGGGGGAATAGTGCCGTAATCGCCACGCTTGGCAGGCGGGTTGGCGATCGCTGTGGATGTTGTTAATACTCGAGGGAGTGCAGCTGCCCACTCCCTCGGTATTCCCTCAGTCGGCTCTTACGACTCCCATGGGTGAAGAGGGGTGGGACAATTCTAAACACCTAAACATTATACATATAACAAATTTTAATCTATATACATATTTTGATCTGTATTTTAGTACTTGAAATGCTCAGTTACTTTAGAACTAATTATATGTATTTAAAAAAATCGCACCTTTAAATAGTATGTATTATAATTGCGATATTAAACTTACTATATTGGAAAAATGTATGTAAATGCATCCGATAGGTGGCGTGGGTCGTAAATACATCTAAAACAAATGTGAAGTGGAGATTTGGAGTCACCGTTGGTGATTGTGATAGCTTAGCGGTCGAGAGCACTTCCCCGGATTGGAAGGGACGCAAGTTCGAATCCTGCTTGCAGTAAAGCTTTGTTATATAACTTTCACAAATAATTTGTTCTTTAAATTTATACAAGTATAAAGTTGCTGACGTGTCTGTTTCTCTACTATCTTCTAATAATCCATGCAACGGATTTTGAACAGTTAAACTGTTTAAAGTACCTACACATTATTTGTGAATAAGGAAAAAGAGATTTTTTGTACCAACGGGAATCGAACCCGCGTCTTTTCCAATCCGGGGAAGTGCTAAGCCACTGAGCTATCGTACAGATCTTTCGATCATCCCAATCTTCTTATCACATTTGTATTTACGACCCACGCCATCTATCGGAAGCATTTACATGCATTAAACCAATTTTTTCCTTATTCACAAATAATTTGTAGGTACTTTAAAAAGTGGCGGAGCATGTCAAATGCTAAAAAATATAGATCAAAAAGAGTGTTACTGTTTAGATAGTTTTGGGGAAATTTACCCTTCGAATAAAGGACTTATACAGGATAGGGATGGCAGGAGGCACAGATTATAAAACATCTCTTTGTAAAAACAGCTATCGGTAACCATTTCTTTTTCCAGGATAGAAAGCCTATGTGCTTTTCTGGACTCCAGACTACATGCACGCAGAATTTCATGATGATTGGTTCAGTAGTTACTGAGTGAAAGCGTAACAGACATACAAACTCACTTTCTCATTTACAATATTAAGAAAGGATTTGTATACGTACGAAGCAAGGGTTGATCATTAGATACATTTTATTAGAAGCGCGTGATTACGTGATCAGACTGGCCTTGTTCTTAAGTCTCAGCTGCTTTAAATCCAGCAGACTCCATGCAGGCAGAGGGGGTTGCTGCCCATTTTAGGTGGTACGTAATAAGTGGCTCATTAACTTTTGAGTAAGCAACACTAAATCGCCACCTACCGTGAATATTTCTATACTATTATAAAGATGTTAAACAGAGCCTATGTCTATACATTTAAGATATCTGTGAAAAAATGACTGTATTTCTTTTTATTGCATTTGGTGGCAGACGCCACGACCCAGCTGATGGTAAATGGCAACCGTCGCTCATGGACTCAACTATACCCAGAATATTGTCAAACCGCTGATCACTATTTCATTTCACCGATTTGAAATGAAAGAATAAACGGCTATCTCCCGCTACAGCCAAAACGCAACGATGTGCTTCATGGCCCGTCACATTGGAGATGGTGGTACCAACCCGCTCGGGCCCGATACCAAGTGAGTATTTCCACTTGTTACCCAGCCCAACCACCAGTCATGCAATGGATGATTATTGCTTACCTCCCTTAGTCGCCTCATACGACACCCGTGGGAAAGAATGGGGTGGTGACACTTGTATTCTTAGTCCGTCACCACACGGACGGTGTGTAGCTATTTAGGCGTCTTACAAGACAAAACAATTTTATCAGACAAGCCGGCAAACTATGTCTGTTTGCCGGCTTGTCTATTTGTTTGTAAGCATATCGCGCAATAACTACAGATCGAATTTTGATGGAACTTATCGGTGGGGCCGCTGGAAAAAGGCTAGTAAATTCATTAAATTATCGTATTAGGTTTAAATTATAATTAATAATAACAGACCTGTGGGTGACAAAATACATAATCCTTGTTTTCGAAATAATTTACCCAACTAAAGAAAGAAAGAAAGAAAATATTTATTTCTTGCCACACAACCAAGTATAAAATTGGGAAACTTAATTATAACCAAAAAATAAAAACAAATAATATTATCATTTTACTATAACCAAAAAAAAAAATAAAAAAAAATAGACTCGGCAATACAGTAAGTAGTAAGTGTGACATAAAAAGGGCATAGCTCAGCTTGTTTTGTGATGATAGCATTACAAAGCTGACGAGGCAGCGAAGTCTCGGGCCCTCACTCAGTATATAAATCCGCCGTGTGCCGTCTCTCCGCCTGTATTGGCAGACCACTGGAACTGTGTTTCATTACTTCAGTGGTAGATTACATAAGCCTAACATTTACTTGAGATACGAGTATCTCCCCTAAGGGTGCAAGCGAGCGTGAACAAGGCATCAAACTTTACGAGATCACATAAAACAGCTGTTCATGTCTCATTGCTGAGTGTTTTTGAAGGCATTTTAAAGTTACAAATATTTGCTACATACTGTGAATGTACAAATATATTTGAGAGACTGTATTAGGCTATTAGAAGTCTCTGAACTCTCGTCTCTTTTAATTTAATAATAAATTTATGTCTTTTTGTATGTATGTCTGTTCGTATAATTTAAATACATTGATAGCTGTTGATTAGACTTAAAAGCTGGTATAAATTTTATCTTGCTACAGTTGCTACTATATCGGGAACAAAAGATATAAATTAAAAACTGGCGTAATGTGTAGGTTGAAAAAAAAAAACCTAAAATTAAGTACAAAATTAATAATCTATGTATTCTATAGACACTTTTATGAGGCTGTAACAGAGCTACTTTTTCTATATCATCCCCGAAGGGGTAGGCAGAGTTGTATTACACACCCACGACTCGCCAGCTATGTTTAAGTCCCACGTAATAGGGGGCGAGCCTATTACCACCGAAGGAATGTAACATAGTTCCAGTGGCCCGCCAATAAAGGCGGAGAGACGGCACACGGCGGGTTTATTTAGTCGGTGAGGGCCCCACACTACCTTGTTCGTTGCCCTGAAAGACGGGGTGGGCGGTTGGTTAAGCCTCCTCCGTCTTTTTATCTCCCTCAACTAGGAATATACCCCAAATCTTTCTGTAATTATTATCTTCTCTTAGGTACTCTTTCGTATCAATTAACTTAATAGAGAAAATAATATTAACACTAAAATCAATTTGGGTGAATGCTCAATAAAATTGGCTACAGGAAAAACCTATTATCGAAACAGCCAAAAGGTTAGTACTACAGCCATAGAGTTCTTAAACTGGAGGCCAGAAGTGGTATATGATATTTTTCAGCGTTATTTATTTATTTTCCTTATTTAAAGGATATAGGTACTTGTACCTAGACTGAGACTTAGCTAGACTAAATCGGTCATGTATTGAAGGAAGATGGAGTCAGGAGTCTCCGAAACCAGTGAGCGTGTATGAAGTGAATTATGGATGTTGACGAAGCGAGAGATGTATGCCAGAATAGAGACTTTTGACACTACTCGCTAGGAAGATGGCGTGACAATAAGTAAGTAAGTATTTAATAAGGAAAATCAATGCACATTATAAGTAATACAACAGAAAATTATGGGTTTGCAGACCTGGCATTACACAAAACAACTACACTGATATTATCCTTGTTAAAACAAACAAAATTTTAATTGGGCTTTGCTTCGTTTACCACCATAAGCTATTAAAAAACAGTGGAGAGATTACAGAATACTGTTAATCAGATATTATGATATTACTAGGGCAGAATCACTACATAATAAGCTTGATGACAGTAATAAAGTATCGCGTTTCAAGTTATTTGAATAGGGTAAATTAATAAATAGCTGCCGTAATTGCTATTCGATACGAACCATCTTATTATTCGGGATAAAATGTACAGTATGTCCTTTTCTGCGTTTCCATATTTTGATAATTTTCATGTCCATCGGTTCAGTAGTTACTGGGTGAATTTGTAACGAACAAACAATTTAAAAGGAATTTTGTTTCTATTGCTAATCAACTTCAATAAAGGAGGAGGTTCTCAATTTGGATGTGTTTTTATTAGCGTACGGGGGCAGGCGAGCCATGGCCCACCTGATGGTAAATGGTAACCTTCGCTTATGTACTCAACTATACCGAGAGTGTGGCTCACTGCTTCATTTCACATGTATGAAATGAAAGAATTAACGGCTATCTCCTGCTACAACCAAAACACACCGATGTGCTTCATGGCCGGTCACACAGGAGATGGTGTTACCAATCCGCTCGGGGCTCGATAGCAACTGAGTACTCCCACTTGGTACCCAAGCCTACTACCAGTAATGCAATGGGTGATAATTGCTTGCTTCCCTTAGCCGCCTCATATGACACCCGTGGGGGAGTAAATTCATGTAAGTGGTCATCGAGATGGTCACGTGACGTGTTAAAGATAACACTATATCTGTTCCTATTAGTATAACTTATTGCGCTGGACCAGCTGTGAATGAAGAAATGAATAATTTTAAATGATATTTTTTTTTTCATGAATTAATGAATAATTTTGATTTACATTATTAATTTGAATTATATATGCTTAAGCATTATTATTTTTTATTTAAGATCAATCAATTTATTTGGATATCCAAAAATAACATCTGTTTCTTTATAGTTTTAAGTTTTGACTTCTGTCGGCAGTGTCCGTGTAGACTCATGACTGCTTTGATTATTTTATATTAAAACCTTTTTAATATTACTGACGATAAGGAATTAGGAATAGATAACGTAGCTTAATTACTAGTTGACCATGATATAGTGACTAACTGAGCGGTGCCATTTCTAGCATCTAGATTAATATTTCTATGGTAATTCCATTATTGTTACGAGTAACTACTAAACTGCTATTACAATAGAACCCCTTTTCTATAATACTTATTAAGCAGCGATAGTTTAGTGGTAAGATTGAGAACTGCCAAAACACAGAGGTATCGAGTTCGATCCTCATTTCGAGCTCGAGAGTTTGGAAGGCACTTCTGAAATTAAGATATCATATCTATGCACATACTGCCTGGTACAACAAACAAACATGCCTTAACAGATTTTCTCTATGGTTGGGACATTTCGTACTTAACTCGCACAAGGTCGGCGTTGTAGATTATGACCAAACGTCATTCTGGAAGACCTGTAGAAGCATAGACAATAAAAATAATATTCACCCAGGATTAGTGGGATATTTTCGCTTTCTATTTTACCTAGGTATACATATTTATTACAAAAAATAGCATTTGCCCGTGACTCCGCTGCCTGCAAATGCTAGTTTTTAGGTTACAAGGTTCCGATATAGTAGCGGGATAAAACATAATACTAGTTTTTAAGACTAAGCAAGATCTATCGAACAAAAAAGATACATCAAAATCCTTTACGTAGTTTTGCGTGATGAGCGACAAACAAAAATTGTGTTTTAAGATGCCTGCACAGTCAATGTTAAACATATTAAATGCACAGACATAATTTTATATCTCTGTTATAGCTTTACAATACTTAGTACTATCCTTTACTCGCGTCTCTGGCACACCTAATACTTGGTTTTTGCATTATATTTCAAATTCCCGAAAATAGTAGCATAAAACATAGTTACAGTTTTAAGTTTATTTATGTGTGAATAAACAAACAGACATAAAAATTTAATAATATACTATATATATAAATGAGGTCGTAGTAAGCGAAAGGATATGCTGCGATGGTTCGGACATGTGGAAAGGATGCCGTACGTGCGACTGTTTAAGAGATATATCAAGCGAAAGTGGAAGGATGCAGGTACAGGGGGAGACCGAGACTCGCCTACCTAGACCAAATCAGTCATGTATTGAAGGAAGGTGGAGTCAGGAGTTTCTGAAACCGACGAGCGTGTATGAAGAGAATTATGAATTTTAAGGAAACGAGAGATGTATGCAAGAAGCCTTTAGGCACTCTGTTCTACCTACTAAGGGAGATGGCGTGATGATAAGTAAGTAAGTCGTATTATAGATAAAGTTGAGACAGATAAGAGTGTATAATTTATTTAAGTCTTGTATAAATTGGCTGAAGTATGACAGTGTCTATTGAAAATGGCGAATAAAATCATACCAGGGCTTTATTGAAGTGCGTGAAGTGCGTGACAAGTTCTTTGTTTATGCCCATGGCAAAACTACGGGTATGAGTTAGTGGATTCATAAAAGAACGTCTCACGTAATATCCGGAAAGCAATCTTGGTCTCGTCTGGGAAATGATAAAGGATATTATCAAAAACTTAATCGTTTCCAATTCCCTTTGTGATTTTTTTTAAACAATTTTTAAACCTTTTAAGGTATATACGCCTTATATATACGCCTTAGCCGTTTGCATTGACGAATTATAATACTGCCAGATAAAGAAAACTATCGGAAGGAGTTTTGGCGTGAAAGAATCATGTCGTCGCTCTTTATTATTAAAAAAATGTGTTATTTCTAGTATTAATGTGTAAAAATTGTGGTTTTTGCAAATTAACTATTTATGTGTGTGCATAATTGTTGCCATAACGTGTTTTTTTCGTGTTGCATCCAAAACTCCATAGAAGCTTTCAGTATAGTCGCCACCACTTTACTGAGGCATGACTTTGACTGTGATAAATTAAACTTACATGTAAGTAAAGAAATATATCCTAAACTCGAGTCCTCGTAGCGCTCATTATTATTCTCGGTAAGAACGGAAAGCCCATCTGCTCATTTTACAATTACAACATACCAATGTCTAAAAATGTAATGTTTATCGAATGGTTTTATTTCGCAAATTTTTTGGTTCAAGCAAATTGTCGCTAGTAAAGTAATGCCGTAATCTAGCAACGGAAACACAATTCTGTAACCTAGCAACAGCTTGTTTATCAAGTGTTTTTTAAATTTTGATGTGGCTGACATAACTAAGCATTTTTTTACCAAAAAAATATTATTTTTAAACCTTAGAGCGTCCCGAATTCCATTATGTACTGCGTTACGAGCATACCGGGGTGCGCATTACGCTCGAAGGGTATCTACTTATTTCTCTGGATTAGACGGAAAAATCTACAAAATGGCAACATTAATTTCGACAAAGCATCCAGAGAGATATTTTAAAAGCACATAAACACCATTAAAAATATATAGAGATCATTGTTAGAGAAGGAAGACTCAAAGTAGTAACTTAGGATGTCTTTAAAAAAAAAAACAAAATGCCTTATGTATATAATAAACTATAATGTACTGTACAGTTCAATGCAATTGAATTCTATTTGCCAATGTGGCAAAGCATGAAGCAATAATATGTACCTATAGTGTATACTTAGGTCACCCCTTGTTTTTTTTGGTTATGGCGGGAAAAAATGTTCCTAACCGCACACCTCGTCGTTCGGGGTAACGAACAGGGTAGTGTGGGGCCCTCACCCACTAAAGAAACCCGCCGTGTGCCGTCTCTCCGCCTTTATTGGTGGGCCACTGGAACTATCTTACATTCCTTCGGTGGTGCTTAGGTCACCCCTGCAAACTGCGCTGACATAATAATATGGTTTAGTAAATATGTTTGTAACGTAAGATATTGTAACCGACTTCCGTGCACGAGGTCGTGGGTTCGATTCCCACTCAGGACAAATATTTGTGTGATGAACACAGATATTTGTACTGCGTGTGGGTGTTTTCTATGTATTATATGTATGTATTTACAAAAAAATAAAATATATGTATTATATCCGTAATCTGGTACCCATAGCACAAGCTTTAAGCTTAGTTTGGGACCAGAGGACGTTGTGCGCAAAAAAAAAAAGTGTCCGTGAATGTCCGTGAATATATAGTTAGTTCGTAGAGAAGTTGTCTTTAAATATATGATTTAAAAAAAATAGAAAACCGCTTTCGAAAAACACGCAGGAACTAAAAGGCAAAAAATAATTGGTATTTACATATTTTGAAATAAAACTACGTTTACGGAATCTATCGCGTTTACTTGATTTTACTACTAACCCGACGTTTCGAATACTTTACAGCATTCATGATCACGGGTGGACTTAGATGATAGACGTCCAAGGCTGATATGTTATTTCAGCGGTTTCATGTACCCACAGTATATGATTTTATTCGTTCGTTTATTTATTTTAACCCACCTAATATTCGTTTAGAAACACAGTGAAAATATCTACTTAAAATGTTTATGCTTACAATGTATGAGACTTTAAGTTAGTATATTAAAATGAGTATAATACTCCTCTTTAAATTGTAAAATTTTTGTTTTTATTTAGTGTTCAACAATTCTACCACAAACTACCAATTACTACCAGTAAGAAGACAATCTTGGTTATTAGTTTATATTATTAAATATATTGATTTTGCCAAAAGCTAAGACTAAGAAGCTACCACCGGATCGGAACGCGGCCTGACTGAGAAAGATCCGGCCAGAAAACTCAGTAGGCAACAACTGTTATGGATTATTAAATTTTGTACGGAATTACTGAGAGCTAATAAAGTTTAAATTTTTTTTTATTTTTTATTTTTACAAAAGACAAAGACTAATCACTACTGTGGGTTTTATCTACACAATAAGCGCTAACTGTGTCTTGCAATCTTGTGGTGTGCCTTCTTGTATTCTGTTTGGTGAGGCCTATCACAGGATTTCAGCTTGATGGTAAGACCCAGCCGTCTTCTCTATTGAAATTGGGATGTTTCTTAATTTCAATAGACTCACGTATCATTCTTGGGTGATATTGATTTTCTTTTGCGGGGATTTGAGGTTTGTCAAACCTAATGTAATGGCGGGTGTGGTCCTGTGTGTGCTCACAAATTGCAGACTTTGTATAGCGACGGTGCTTCACATCAGCTATGAGTTCTTTGATCCGAGTTGTTATGGATCACTTTCATATTTACATGTGATTTCCGTGCTTGACACCTACTGATGAGTTTGAAGTTAATAAAAATCTAAAAAGAATATCTAAAAAAATCAAAAACATAAAAAAAATGTTTACACCTTTTTAGATTTTTGTTGATTTTTTAAAAGCCGCTCCACTGATTTTGATAAAATTTAAATGGAGCCATTTCGGGGTAAATCCCCTTTCAATCAAAAAAAGAACGTATAAACATCTGTTTTTTTTAATTGTATGTCAGACGAGCCACGGCCCATCTGATGGTAAATGGTCACCGTCGCTCATGGACTCAACTATACCGAGAGTATTGTTAAGCCGCTGCTCACCATTTCATTTCACAGATATGAAACGAAATAATAAACGGCTATCTCCTGCTACAGCCAAAACGCAACGATGTGTTTCATGGCCGGTCACACGGGAGATGGTGGTACAAACCCGCTCGGGCCCGATACCAAGTGAGTACACCCACTTGGTACCCAGCCCTACCACCAGTCATGCAATGGTTGATAATTGCTTACTTCCATTAGTCGCCTTATAAGACACCCGTGGTAAAGAATGGGGTGGTGACATTTGTATCTTAGTCCGTCACCACATGGACAACTTGATTTAATTGATAACATCCTCCTTTTTTGAAGTCTGTTAAAAAATAAGGTAAATTTCTCCTTGAACCCTCCTATTTTTAGTAAATAATATCGCGACAATCGCTGGCGAGCCTTCGTTGTGTACCTCCTTGACACATGTTAATGAGGCCCGGCAATGAGATCACTCTGATGATAAATTTTGTGAATCGTACTCTCATTACAGTTATCTTTATACAAAAATAGATTCTACCCGCGTCTGTGGCTTCACTTCGGATAGGTAGTATGACTATAGGGGAGCCGTTTAGATATCAACCGTGCAGTGATGTGGGTTGGATACCCACACAAGGCAATTCTTCTGATACACAAATAGTTACCTATTCTGTTCCTGTAGGATAGCTATTCCGAATACTTAAAGATCCACGCGTAAGAAATCGCGAATAAAATCTAATTACGTATAAAATTATAAGTATTTCTAACCGACTTCGAAAAGGAGGAGGTTCTCAATTCAGCGGTATGTTTTTTTTATTGTCACGCGATTATTCCGCCAATTATGAATTGATTTCAATGATTCTTTTTTGTTTGGTAGTTTCGACATGAGAGGCGGTACCATTAAATTTTTTTCAAAATTGCAAATTTTAATTATTATTTAATTTATATTATTATTTTATTACTGCATACTTTATTTGACCTTTCTACTAATTTGAAATGTAATTAATTTGTAATTTTTAGTTGAATTGTGATTAAATTTTATATATCTGCTGTTTTCGCATATAATTGCTAGTTGTCTTCGCTTATAATTAATTTGGCACTCAGACTTATGATTCTAATATTGTAAATAACTAAACTGTAACAGTGTACTCTATGTTAGCGATCCAAATAAATAAATAAATAAAATCGACTTCAAACACATCAGTAGGTCGTATGTATATATCGTATGTAAATACCAATTATTTTTTGCTTTTTAGTTCCTGGGTGTCCTTTGAAGGCGGTTTTTTTATTTAAAAATAATTTATTAGTGCGTGTAACCTTCTAAAATGTTATATTATAAACATGTATAATTGAAAATACTTTCTACAATCATCTTTTTAAAATCTAACCCTCTTCCCTGTGGTAGCACATCGTTATCGCGTTAATATTCTACTTCGTGTTCCGTCGGCCGAAATCCTGCCCGAGGCATTAATAAAATAATCCTATGGACTTTGGAAGTGCCTGATTCGGTTAATAAATAAACATCTCTGGGTTTCATCCTATTATGAAGCGTTACCAGAGCTGTGCCTGTTCATTGAAGATATTGGACAAAAAAATGGCTATATGCATGTCTGAATACAAAAACATTTTTTATGACTTGTTGCCCGTTTGTTTGTTTGCGCATCACCCAAAAACTACTGAATGGATTCTAATGCAACTTCTTTTATTACATAGCTCTTGATTAGGCTTGAAAACTGGACATACATTTTATCCCGCTACTATATCGGCAAACGAAGATATAACGTAAAAACTAGCTTTTGGCTGCGGCCGATGCAAAGTCTAGTGTTTAATACATTTGGAATCACTAATCTCTAATGCTTAAGGGAGAAAAATTCGTCGTAGGTTCTTGACCCCATTCCGAAAAACATTCGGGACTTATGCATGTGTTGCCATGAAGGAATTCGTAATTTTGCTAAAGGGATGCTCGGAATTTTTAATATCATCCAGTGCCTGTTATTTGCAGGGCTATAAGCAATTTTTCTAAAGACAACACCCTGCACTTACAAAGGGGACTTCAATTTGTTGATTGAACACTAGATATTCTCGTATTGTGCTGTACGAGCCCCATTTCAACACAATATGCGGCATTGTCGGCCAACTATGCTATTTAATGACTATATTCTATAAAATGTACTCAAAATAGTGGAGTTTCGAGATTGACATTTTTAATTTAATCTGTACTTGGCACTTGACATGCTCACCTACTTTGCCGAACAAATTATTTATGAAACTGGAAAAAGAGAGCTTTATTTACTACGAGCACGCTTCGAACCTGCGTCCCATCTAATTCTGGGAAGTGCTCTGGACCTTGCTTCTGTTCTAGAAGGTCAGACCCGGTCTCAGAACCAGACCCTGAAGTCCAACAGATCACACCTGAAATGTCTGAAACGGCCTCCAGTGAAGAACCAAAACTTCAAGACAATCTTCAGAAGAGCCTTGACAACTTCTCAAGAAACTTTAAGATAATTCGGAGCTTTGACAGCTATCTTAATAGGACCACGTCCGAGTCTAGAATGAATCAGAATCTTCAGCTATGTTTACAGGACCATGCCTGAGTCTCGAATGAATCAGAATCGTCTATGTTCCAGTTTATAAAGCTTTTTCTTCGAACTTGACCTGTTCGAGGTTCAGACTTTTTGAATTTCAAAATAAATGTTTCTTTTCTTATCATTATTATTTATCATTTGTAATCTATTTAGAAAAAAAAGGATTAAGGTAATATTAGAATAGAAGATTTAGATAATATTACAGTACCTACTGTGAATAAGGAAAAAGAGATTTTTTGTACGAGCGGGAAACGAACTCGCGTCTTTTCCAATCCACAGCTATCGTACAGATCTTTCAATCATCCCAATCTCCTTATCACATTTGTCTTTACGACCAACGCCATCTATCGGAAAGCATTTACATGCATTAAACCAATATAGTAAGTTTAATTTTGCAATTATCATTAATACTATTTGATGGCGCGATTTTTTAAACATATTTGATCTATATTTTTTAGCATTTGACATGCTCCGTCACTTTTTAAAGTAGGTACAAATTATTTGTGAATAAGGAAAAAGAAATATCTTTTTCCTTATTCACAAATAAATAAACAAATAAAATATATAGATCAAAAAAGTAACTACTAATTTTCCCCGAATCTATCTATGTTTTATTCAACTACGTCTAATATTTTTGTGTTGAAGTTATCGTAACACAATATTTACTGAAAATATTATTTAATTGCTGGAAATCGCCGCTGTGCACTCATCTGAATAATGAGCATCGAATATGCTCGATACCTGCGACGTAATCTGTTTATGTTTTTTTCGTTATATCGGGAGATAAGCATTAATTTCCCATTCGCGAAATGAAATGGTGAGCAGCGGTCAGTTTAACTTTATTTTGACGGGCCTCGTGGCGTAGTCGGTATTGTAACCGACTTCGGTGCGCGAGGTCGTGCTCGTGGGTTCGATTCCCACTCAGGACAATTATTTGTGTGATGAACACAGATATTTGTACTGTGTCTGTGTGTTTTCTATGTATTATATGTATGTATTTACAAAAAAAAGTAATAAGTATATGTTTTATAATCAATAATCTGGTACTCATAGCACAAGCGTTAAGCTTAGTTTGGGACCAGAGGACGTTGTGTGAAATGTCCGTGAATATTTATTTATTTATTTTCAAATAAATTGAGTCATTATATGAGCTTAATGACGTAAGAGAGCGAGTAGGTATGAAAGAGAGTATTGGTGTAAAGATGCGAAAGGGAATGCTCCGATGGTTCGAACATTTGGAAAGAATGCCATGCATGCGATTGGTTAAAAAGATATGCAATGCGAAAGTGGAAGAATGTAGGTACAGGAGGAGACCGAGACAAACCTACCTAGACCAAATCGGTCATATATTGAAGAAAGATGGAGTTAGGAGTCGCCGGCGAGCGTGTATGAAGAGAATTACGAATGTTGAGGAAGCGAGAGATGTATGCAGGAATAGAACCTTTTGGCCTTTGATCAACAATATTGTTGATCGAAGCTTTTAGCATTACACAAAAATGCAGAGAGAACAGAGGTTCTCTCTGCATTTTTGTTAAGGCGGGAAAAATGTACCTAACCGCACACGGGACGAACGACGGGCGTTCACGCCCCGTCGTTCACGCCCTCACCCACTAAATAAACCTGCCGTGTGCCGTCTCTCCACCTTTATTGGCGGGCCACTGGAACTATGTTACATTCCTTCAGTGGTCCGCCGGTGGCTGTTCTCTCTCTATGCCTACCCGAAACGGAGATGGCGTGATGATAAGTACCTTAGCAAGTTACCTGAGTTGATATTAATTTTTTGAAATGAGATACCAATGATTGATAATAATTTTTACCACCTGTCAAGTGCCATATACCCTTACAGGATGCAGGAGTATACAAGCTGGATTGTGATTGTGGTCTCTCCTACATTGGGCAAATAAAGAGATCCATAACAACTCGGATCAAAGAACACATAGCTTATGTCAACCACAGTCGCTATACAAAGTCTGCAATTTGTGAGCACACACAGGACCACACCCACCATTACATTAGGTTTGAAAAACCCTCAATTCCTCGCAAAAGAACATCGATATCGCCCTAGAATGATACGTGAGGCTATTGAAATTAAGAAATTTCCCAATTTTAATAGAGAAGACGGCTGGGTCTTACCATCAAGCTGGAAATGCTGGAATCCTGTGATAGGCCTCACCAAACAGAATACAAGAAGGCACACCAAAAGATTGCAAGACACAGTTAGCGCTTATTGTGTAGATAAAACCCATAGTAGTGATTACTTTTGCCTTTTTAAAAAAAAAAATTAAACTTTATTAGCTCTCAGTAATTCCGTACAAAATTTAATAATCCATAACAGTTGTTGCCTACTGAGTTTTCTGGTCGGATCTTTCTCAGTCAGGCCGCGTTCCGATCCGGTGGTAGCTTTCTTAGTCTAGGTAGCTTTTGGCTTTTGGCAAAATCAATATATTTAATAATATAAACTAATAACCAAGATTGTCTTCTTACTGGTAGTAATTGGTAGTTTGTGGTAGAATTTTTGAGCACTAAATAAAAACAAAAATTTTGCAGTTTAAAGAGGAGTATTACATTTTAATATACTAACTTAAAGTCTCATACATTGTAAGCATAAAAAATTTGAAGTAGATATTTTCACTGTGTTTCTAAAAGAATATTAGGTGGGTTAAAATATATAAACGTGGGTGTGGGTAGATGAAACCGTTGAAATAACATGTCAGCCTTGGACGTCTATCATCTAAGTCCACCCGTGATCATGAATGCTGTAAAGTATTCGAAACGTCGGGATAGTAGTAAAATCAAGTAAACGCGATAGATTTCGTAAACGTAGTTTTATTTAAAAATGTGTAACATTCGCGTAAATATCAGAAAGTATTGATATTAATTATCAGAAAACAACGAGGTACATCTTTAGATACCTGTATAATTCTACTGTATGTACGCCACCCCGTCGTTCGGGGCAGGGTAGTGTGGGGCCCTCACCCACTAAATAAGCCCGCCGTGTGCCGTCTCTCCGCCTTTATTGGCAGGCCACTGGAACCATGTTACATTCCTTCGGTGGTATGTCACTGAACTCCTAAGCCGCTGGACCAATTATGAGGACATTTCGTGTTTGAGTAGGTCCCGAGATGGTTTAAATCATTGACGTAGGTAGTATTTAAATCCATAATTGTGGAGGTTGTCACAGGTTATTTTTTTTACAAATATTTGAATATCAGAACATAATATAGGTACAATAAAATTTCGCACAAGTTTGCTATTATCACATTCTCCTCTATCTGTGAGAGTGCGGATTGGCAATCTTAGGTTATTATGTCCAAAGATAACCGGGATTAACAATCCGTGGGTGATTGGTGGGCTCTCTTCCTAAAATATCCATTCTATAATAATAACAATGGACTTCCGCCAATAGTCGCCTCATTCAATCAATTATTTCATTTAAAGTATTTAACAAAAATGAAAAGGGGATATTAAGAGAAAGGAACAACGACTATAATTTTGTCAGTCTCTGGCTGTTTGTTAAAGCACATTTCTGAATTTACTAAACAGATTTTTATGTTAGTCCAGGAGCCACCGCCTATTTTTTTAGTGATTAATAACAGGCCGAATATTTGTGAGTAGGTCCCGTTCGATGAGACACACAAATTTTTCGCAGTGAAAAATCTTGTAAGAGGTAGGCTATTACGTGTCCGTGAATTTGACAACTTCCATGCGTGGGACAGAGAAAACGTACCACTAAATTTGTAGGACTATATGGCCATTTTATTTTACACATATTTACAAAGCTGCATTCAAATTCAATTCAATCAGATGGTTAATAATTTGAATGACCTCTTTATTTATATTTGTCTCTCTATATTTGTAGTAGAGCACGCTTCAGTCAAACTATCATTTTGTAGGACAATTGTTATTCCAAGTTTATTATGCAATTATCTTAACATTTAAACTTACTGTTAGTCAGACAATTTCGACACCCCACCAAATCGAAATGTTTTATACCTGCGCTCTTTATTAGCTACCTCTATCGAGATTTTTCACAGAGAAAAACTTGGGCGTCTCGTCGAACGGAACCTACTCACAAAGATTGAACCTGTTATTAATCACTTAAAAAAATAGGCGGCGGCTCCTGTACCATGTACTTTTCACGCTAGACAGAGCTTATTACTAAGCAAAATATAGAATGAGGTACTTACCAACGGTGAGGCGGCAGACTTTTTACTGTCTGTATTACTGCCCTGTCTTGAGAAGGAGGGGGCATGCAGGCTGAGCGGAGACCCAGGTTCAGAATCCGTCTTACAGTCATTGCTGGTGTTGCCTGCATCCTGTACAAAATAATAACTATCAAGGCTATAATTTAAACTATTAATTAAATATTTTTATTAGTGATTACAATTAAATCTTCTCGTGCGAGGAGAGTTTTAATTCTGGACTCAATCAAGCCGAATTATACTATAGCGTGTGTAAAAAATAGTTATTTTTAAAAATACAATCACTATTTAAGTTTGGCTATTTACTACCTATTTTGAAATAAAACTACGTTTACGGAATCTAGATCTATCTAGATGATAGACGTCCATCTAAGTCCACCCGTGATCATGAATGCTGTAAAGTATTCGAAACGTCGGGATAGTAGTAAAATCAAGTAAACGCGATAGATTCCGTAAACGTAGTTTTATTTCAAAATGTGTAACATTCGCGTAAATATCAGAAAGTATTATATTTAATACCTAATTTAAAGTAACAACTAATATTTGTAATCATAGCTATATTTATTTATTAGCCTTTACCCGCGGCTCCGCCGCAGGAATAACCTAGTTTTTAGATCATATCTCAGGTTCCCGCTATAGCAGCGGGATAAAATGTATGTATTTCCGTTCTAGTCTAATCAAGAACTATCAAATAAAAAAAAGTTATTCAATATCCGTTTAGTAGTTTTTGCGTGATGCTCGAACAAACAAGCAGACGAAAATTCTAAAAAATGTTATGTGTTCAGAGATACCTAAATGGTAACACATGATTTTTTTTTAATATCTTAAATTCTGTACATTTAGCTCTGTCACAGCTTTATAATAGTAAATATTATTACTAAAACTGGTCATTACATTTTTATCTCAATCTCTCAATATTTTCTACCTAGAATTAGCAATGCCATTCAACTTAACAACGCTGCCAGCCTTCTGGGTACGTTGCCACTATACAAAGATCACTTCTTGTTACAGGCTGTCTTTAAAATAATATGTATCTAACTAAAAAAAAAATATAAAACTAAAGGTCAGTATTTACGGTCCTTCGAGGCGGATTAAAAAAAAAACATCTAGTATTTACTATTTTAATTATCTATTACCACAAAACTTGGCAATTTAAACAATTAGTATTAATACCTTCATTCTCATGAATATCATAAAATACAATTGTATTTGTATGAATTGTACAGGCTATTTCAGCTTATGAATAATCCGATTGTACAGATTTCAGATTGAGTTGCAAATTTAAATGTGTTTACGATTGTTTCTGACAGTGATTGGCAGCCGACTGGTTTTGCGAGAATTTCATTATTATTTATCTTCTTTCAAGCAGTGTTAGCCTGGTGGTAAAACCAAGGAATACAAAGACAATGGTATCAAGTTCGATTTCCAGTCCAATGTTACGGCATACACTTTTGACTTTTAGTACTCCTACATTCATATTTTCGAACGTTGTGTTAATTTTTGTCTGTTTCGTCGGTTTGTTCGGGCTTCATGCAAAAACTAATGAATGGCTTTTGATGAAACTTTTTTATGTTTGATAGATCTTGAATATCCCGCTTCCATCTCGGGAACTACTACTACTACTTATCATCACGCCATTTCCCTTGTGGGGTAGCAGAGGCAACAGAGTGCCAATAGGCTCTATTCTTGCATATATCTCTCACTTCCTCAACATTCATAATTCTCGTCACACACGCTCGCCGGTTTCGGAGACTCCTGACTCCACCTTCCTTCAATACATGACCGATTAGGTCTCGGTCTTCCCCTGTACATACATCCCTCCACTTCCGCATACCATATCGGGATCCTGAGATATTACCTAAAAGTAGCTTTGGGCGGTTGGCTGGTTGGTTGTTACGGGCATATGAGAGTATATAGATAGTAATTTAAACAATAATATAATACCACTTATAAATTATGCTTCTCTGTAATTGTACAAGACTCTTGTTTTAAGCCGCAGGCATAATATTACTCATTACACAACTTTATGTAAACCGACTCGTACTAACAATTGTGTTAGAAATCTATACATAGGTACCTACTATAGTACTGTATTACAAGCGGTTTCAAGTCGTACCTCGCCTCCTTACTGTCGTCACTAGTATGCGTAAACGCAAACTTAATAACCTTACCTACTTTGTAGACAGAGGATCAAAGAATATAGTACTCTCTACAGAGAGAAGAAGTATCAGCCTTTAAAAAAATGCGAATGCAGAGGATATAATACTTTGAAAAATCCAAAAGTGCACGCCTGATAATCTTCATTTTTCAGAATAAATTTGGTTATTTGATAAGTAACTAACAATGTATTGGTCTTACTAAGTAGTTTTCAATAAATCACATAGATAGCGCTAATTTTAAGAAGTACTAATATATAGGTCTATAGAAGTAGTTCTCACGAAATAAGGTATTAGTGTGCCACTGTGCCATCGAGTCGAGAGTAAATATTCACTATATTTTTGTTTATTTAATATCAAGTAAACCACATCGAATCATACCGTGAAAAGTAATAGGGCTCTATTCGTAATTATACTGAAGTTAAAAAGAAAAAAAAAAGACTCGATTAGTAAAGTATTTCGGTCGTTATCGTGTTAACATACATTACCTACAACAAACGGACGTCCAAGACAGAACTTTTTTAAACAGTTTTTAACTAGTTTAAATAACAAAAATGGCATAAAAATATCATGAGTGTTAAAAATTGTGGTTTTTCTTGATATGTGTGTGTATATATTATTTTACAAGTGCAACATATGATAAATAGCATAGATATAATAAATAGAGACATTTTATGTTTGAAAAATCAGTTGTTCTGCGTAAAACGAGAGTAGTAGTGCAATAGACACGTTCTCAAGGGTATGCAGTGTTGAGATAGCAATAGTTTGACATATGATAACCGGGATAATTTTAGAAGATAACTATGATTATAACTTTGTAGGCTAAAAATGGACTATCTGTTTTAGCCGGATAACTACAAAGGAAATGGCAATTATTTTTTTTGCTTAAAATGTATTAGAACCTGTAACATTAGCGTACCTATATAATGAGATTAATGAACGTTTTTTTAAGCAAATACAAAACAAGCTTACTTAACGATGATGGGGACGGTTGGCCACCTTATTGTTGGGATCCAGTTGAATTGGGTCCCAACATAAATAAAAAAGGAAAGGGATAAAAAACTTATAAATATGCCTCTCTCACTCTTACTATGACCTAATATGTGCATCCTTTTCTTCATCTTTATTATTACAATAGTAGCGAGTCTATTATATCATCTGTCCACGCCTTACTTAAACACATAAATAACTTTGGAGTGTCTTTGTATAGTCAAAATAACAGTTTTTTATTAAATGCATATGAAAGTATATTGCATTACCTATAACAATTAACTATTTTTTAAAGTTTTTGGATGTCTCTTGTACCACGATACGACTGGTCCGATTTGGAAGGGACTTTCACTGACAGATAGCTGGTGTTATAAAGAGTAACTTAGACTACTTTTATTTTTGAAGAATAATGAGGGTTCCCTATAAATAAATTATAGTTTAAAAAACTTAAATAACACGCTTTAAATAGCTAGTTGAACTAAAAAGTAGTAAATAATATTACAATAAATAATGATTGTAAAAAAGCTTGAGGTGCATAATCAAATGTTACAAATAGTCTGTTCACCTATACATATAGTAAAAAGCACCCCACGATTTTTTACAATCATTATTTATTTTAATATTATTTACTACTTTTTAGTTCAACTAGCTATTTAAAGCGTGTTATTTTAGTTTTTTAAACCATAATTTATTTTCTTCTTTTTAGTCTCAAAATAGTATCAAAACTTCAAAAGTACGAAGCGAAGCAAAGAGACAAGAGTTAAGTAAAAGTAATACTATATGAAAGTAGAATATAGATAGTACACACCTCAACGCTTCGCTTATGAGGCGTGCAATAAATAACTATACTAAAAACTAAAATAGAAGCAAAAAGATTCTTATTTCGCAAACACTCATATCGCGATTCAGAAACATCGGACAACGCCGGTGCACATCTTAATATCGCGATTCAAACTTACACATTCAACAACTACGGAACCCTAAAAACCGATAAATATCGAATAATTTTATCAAATTAGTGTATTGTCATCTGTCCTCGATAAATCTACAAAGTTTGAACAAAATCTGGCCGTAAGTGGGTCAAAATTGCGTCCAAAGGAGTTGGTTACATACATACAAATATACAAACATACAGATAAAGTTAATAAAAAGCATGTAAAAAAGAAAATGCTTTAGTTATTTTCCCGTGAAGCAGCTAGTTGGAGTTGATTGAATTATACGATCTACGCTAATGCGAGAGAAGAAAGTCACGAAATTAAACTATATGGTAGGTATTCTGGAGAATATAGAAGTTCTGGATTGTATTTTGGAGGAGGTGTGTGCTCTGCGGACCGTAAATATGCTGTCAATAGACAAAAAAGTAGAAAATAACTCCCACCTGCAAAGACCTGGTCAGTTCCGTGTCATTATACCGTCCTAAATTTCTCCTCTCAGGCAGAGTGTACTTGGGCAATGATTTGAAGAACCAAGCACCTGATTTCTTCCACATCTCCTTGGTTTCAGCGCACAGATTGCACATGTAGCTTTCTCTGGAGTATAAAGTAGACCTGGATGAAATCAAAATATTGTAAAAAATAAAGAAAGATATTTTACTATTAATTTGCTAACGGCATCTATAATCGGTATCGTAGAAAATTTAACTACGTTTGGGAATCGAACCAGCAACACACGGGATGCTGGTACTGGTTTATATGTGCAATCAAAATAAAAAAAATCGGTGCATGGTATTCCTAGATTGTTTTCTTAGTAATAGTTTTGCTTCCATCCATCCATCCATCAGCCTTTCAAAGTCTACTGCTGGACTACTGCCTCCCTAAGAGAACGCCACAACATGTGTTTCTCTCATATGGGGGATAGTGCCGTAATCGCCACGCTTGGCAGGCGGGTTGGCGATCGCAGTGGATGTTGTTAATACTCGAGGGAGTGCTGCTGCCCACCCCCGGTATCCCCCTTAGTCGGCTCTTACGACTCCCATGGGTGGAGAGGGATGGGACACAATTCTAAAGCCGGCCCCACACGGCAAGCTTTGCTTATTCCAGCATAACTGGGCCGGCTCGACCAGTGTAGTACCAACTTCTCACAGAAGGCGTAACACGACGGATCCTACTAATGTATCTTATGCTGAGTGAGAGCACTGGAGGCTTAAGCCCCTCTCCTTAACCCTTCTCTATTACCCTTCCTCAACACCTGCTGTCCCTTTCCTTCGAGTTTCTGACGTGTATAGGCAATGGCAACTGCTTACCATCAGGCGGGCCGTATGCTTGTTTGCAATCTTTAGATTATAAAAAAAATATATAAAAAAAATGTTTTTTATTTGAATACAAATATTACAATCATAATAAAAGGGATTATTTTGAAATAAAACTACGTTTAGAAAATCTATCGCGTTTATTTGATTTTTTCTATTATCCTGACGTTTCGAATGCTATATTTCAAAATGTGTAACATTCGCGTAAGTATCAGAAAAGGGATTATTTTATAAAATTATTTTTTTATTACTTACTAAAATATCGTTAACGTTTCGAATCAAATAAGGTATAATTAAAAATTGATCAATGATTTAAATTTAATTTATACTTGGCACACATACTTTTCAATTAAAATTTTTAACAAACGAAAATTTATTTTAATTATATATATTAATGTTATCTTCTGACCTGTGATGAGAGATTTCAATGACACATTTGGAGCAAGCTGTGTGCGTGCAGACTGCACAGGTCCTCAACGGCGCCAGTAGACGCGCCGTCTCCCCACAAAGCAAGCAGCTCCGGGGCGCCGGACCTTGTGCTGAACGCCGCATACCTGGCAGATATCTTTGACTAGCGTTTTTTTTCTATCAGCTGCTATGCAAGACTCCGTCCACGTGGAGCTTAGTATATTTTCTACAAGGAACCCTAATTGTTTTTCCAAAGTATTAAGTTATCTTATAACAAAAGCTATTTGCGAGAGAAAGTCACGTCTAAATCGGTCCAGCCGTATCAGAGGTTTTCCGAAGCAAAGCCAGATTCATAGCGACAGAGTTGACAGAAAGACAACAATCGTAAAAAGAGCTTTTTTCGTTATAAGTACCGTTTTTTTATAAGTATTTTCATTAGCATTTAGTAAATAGCTGTTATATAGACATTACAAACAGACACTTCAATTTAATTTATTTATATGAAATTTGATGAACGTTCAATTACTCATTACTGTGGATAATTTTTACTGTTAAAGTGCTTAAGCGATATGATACGGTTGAAAAATTTAACCTATTAATTTATTGAACATTTAAATTTTTCACTTGTCTCTGGAACAAATTTAAATTAACGCTAACAAAGCCACTGCTGTAAATTAGTATCTTTACGGATATTATAAATGCGAGTGAGTTTTTGTGTTTGTTTGTTACACTGTCACGCTGTAACTATTGAGCCAATCATGACAAAATTTTGCATACATATAGCCCGGAGTCCAGAATAGGATATAGGCTACGTTTTATCCTGGAAAAAAATATGATTCCTGTGGGATAGCTATTCATATAGTATAGAGATAAGAAATGTGCCATAGAATGCCGTATTTATATAATTATTGAAGTACAAGCGGTGGGAGCCACGGGCAGAATCTAGTGCAGATGGCGCTATCGGCGAGATGGCCACTGTTAAATTGTAGTTGCTTTGTTTGCCTGAGAATTGTTTGCTATTTATTGCGTTTAATCCGATTAATCAGCGATATTGTTAAAGTTTACCTGGAAGATTAAAGAATTGAAAGACGCTATGTGACGCGACTGTGTAGCTTAAAATTTTTGCGACTTCTCCCACTTTTTTAATGTTGGATCTTTGGGAAATATATATATATATATATATGCACTGGAGTTATTATATTTGGGTACTGTACACAGACGCATATTACGAGAAAACTAAAATGTATCAAATTACAGGTTATAAATTGTATGGAAATGACAGTTTTCAATACCATGTCGATAATACACCATCTGCCGTGAAATGATGGTAGTAAACATCCTCATTGAATCTCTGTCGTTTTTAATGTAAATTATGTCATTTAACTTGGAAATTGGATCGTAGTGTTGAAGGGAGAAACTTCTAAGGCCTTCCAAGTATGACATCAAACATGTCAGCGGCCATGTATTTGACGCACCCTTCTAGAAGGGGCTTTTATTTAAACATATAAGGTAATTTTTTAACCAGTTCGCAATTTTTTTTTGGGTGTTCTATAACAGTAATAGAACACATTTCCATGAATTGTTAAATACGTATTTTTTAGAGAATAAATTATTTGTGAAAAAGGAAAAAGAGATTTTTAGTAGGAGCGGGAGTCGAACCTTTTCCTTATTCACAAATAATTTATACTCTAGAAAGTAGCGGAGCATGTCAATGGCTAAAAAAATAGATCTAAAATGTTTAAAAAATCGCGCTATCAAATAGTATGAATTTTAATTGCAAGATTAAACTTACTATATTGGATGCATGTAATGCTTGCCTATAGATGGCGTTGGTCGTATGAAATGTGATTAGGAAATTGGGATGATCGAAAGATCAGTAGGATAGCTTAGTGGCTTAGAGCACTTCCCCAGATTGGAAGAGATGCGGGTTCGATTCCCGCTCTTACTAAAAATCTCTTTTTCCTTATTCACAAATAATTTATACTCTAAAAAGTAGCAGAGCATGTCAAGTGTTAAAAAAATAGATCTAAAATACGTATTTTTTATTTTTTATCCAACTTGAAATCAGTACAATATGGATACCAATCTTACGAGCAGCTTGAAGCTTTATTTTCTGCATTTTGATGGTCCTAAGCCCATGAAAAATTGGAACTACTCTTACAAATAACTTTAGGTCACGACCTAAACTTAAAAAGTTCAGTTCGAACCTGATAAAATTAGCGGTCAGTAACCCACATAGATACCTACGCATCGGCGCATTGAACGAGCGCCGACGTAGGTATCTACAGAAGCGGGCGCGTTGTGTGACCATAAAATCTGTTACAAAATTAAACACCTTTCGTTAGCGATAACTTTATTTTTTAGTACAAAGACATAACAAAATAAAAAATACGTGTTTATCAAAATTTGCTTAAGTTTATTTTCTCAAAAATTTGCGCACCGGTTAAAAAATTACCCTGTATATATGGCGATCGTATCGTTCATCGTATCATTCATGCTGGGATAAACAAGGCTCCATTAATAAAATCTCTATGTAAAAACACCTATCCCACGAGAACTACTAATTCTCTCTCTGGGCTCCAGACTATACATTTACAAAATGTTGTGATGATTGGTGCAGTAGTTACAAGCGTGAAAGCATAATAAACAGACAAACTCACTTTCACACTTATAATATTAGTAAGGATATAATATGCAAATGCTTTCTGAGTTAAGAAGTGAAGTTGAGATGGACGAGCTGACCGGGATTTATATTAAAAGCTAAATATAGAACTACCTCGGACCCTTCCCATGAGAGACTACTCTCCGTGGCAAAGAAAAAGGATTAGGCGGGCAAGGGCGGCCATGGCCGTGTCGTATTATAAGTAGAAAATGACACCATTTTCTTACCACGAAAACTAGTTATTTTACCTATTTATATTTCAGTAATATAGTTTTAAATTGCGTTAGCTGAATTTCGCCTGTGTGACTATTGGGTAAAAGCTATTGACCACTTTTTGTTCGTGAAGTGACGTAATGAAAATAGAAGTGTCACCACACCATTCTTCATACAGGTGTCGTATGAGGTGATTAAGGAAAGTGTGTCGGAGAGTGACGTATTTTAAATTACATACATAAAGGCGTAAGCCCAACTAATAAGGTGGGCCGCAACCGCCTCCCGACGTAAAAGAGGGGTGTTATAAGTTTGACGTGTCTGTGTGTCTGTCTGTGGCATCGTAGCTCCTAAACGAATGCACTGATTTTGATGCGGATTTCTTTGAAAACTGACTTGATCGAGGTGGTAAGAACCACCATATATATACAATTTATGAAGATCTGTTCAGGCGTTTCAAGGTCATCCATACTTTTTGTTAGCTGCGATAGGGGTCTCAGACCCATAATAGGTATTTTTTTATTCGTGTCGGGGTTACTTATTTTTTTAAATTTTATAATTATAATAAAGTTAATAGATACCTATGAGTACGTACCTTCGAGTCTAGCGACCAGTTTGCCAACCCTCTTGGCTTCTACCTCGTCTACTTTTTCAGCTCTTCTGACGACGGCGGCAATAGCGTCTCTCTCGCTTGGCGTCAGAGGCGGCTCGCTTCTGGCCGCACACCATCCTGTACGTAGCCTAGAACAACGAGAAGAACCTAAATAATATTGCTGTTAAACGTACTTGTATACGTAGAAATAAGAAGAATTTGGTGCATAAATGGTGAAGTGGTGGAACCGACCTCCTCTTCCGACTGTTGTGGGTTCGATTCCCACACAGGACAATTCTCTGTGTAGGTACTGAGTCTGGGTATGCTTTTTGTCCATTAAATAAATAAATAAATATTCACGAACGTTTCACACAACATCCTCTGGTCCCAAACTAAGCTTAACGCTTGTGCTATGGGTACCAGATTACGGATATAATTATACATATATAACTTTTTTTGTAAATACATAGTATACATATAATAGATGGAAAACATCCAGACGCAGTACAAATATCTGTGTTCATCACAAAAATAATTGTCCTGAGTGGGAATCGAACCCACGACCTCGTGCACGGAAGTCGGTTACACTACCGACTACGCCACGAGACCCATCTCTTGTGTGTTTAGATCCTCCACGATATAAGAATTATTTTGAAATAAAACTATGTTTACGGATTCTATCGCGTTTACTTGATTTTATACTGTCCCGACGTTTCGAATACTTTACAGCATTCATGATCACGGGTGGACTTAGATGGTAGATGTCCAAGGCTGATATGAATCAAGTAAACGCAATAGAATCTGTAAACGTAGTTTTAGTTCAAAATGTGTAACATTCGCGTAAATATCAGAAAGTATTATAAGAATTATTCTTAAGTAATTATTCGTAAGTCAGGGTTATGTCTTTATACCACTGAAGGAATGTAATATGGTATCGGTGGCCCGCCATTAAAGGCGGAGAAACGGCACACGGCGGGTTTATTTAGTGGATGAGGGCCCCACACTACCCTGTTCGTTGCCCCGAGCGACGGGGTGTGCGGTTAGGTAAATTTTTCCTGCCTTAACAAAAAAAAAGGGCAGGTAAAACCTAGCTAATTCCAATATGAATGGACCACGGCTTGGAAGCCATCGCTCACAAAATAAAGCAAAGTAAAGGTAGCAATGCGTATTATTACATTTCGTCTGGTGAGTGAGAGCGTCGGAGATCCAAACCTACTGTTCCCTGCAATTTTTCTTGTCTCAGTAGGAAGTCAGTAGTATACGCGTACGCTTGTAGCGCAGTCGAAGAACCATATCGACTGTGCTTGTAGTATATGCGAGTATAATACTGGCCAAAGAGCATAATATTATAAGAGTATGTAACTAGAGAATACTGGTGACCCGCCCCAGCTCCGTACGAGTGCAGTGCAATTCACTTTTGAAAAAACCGTTACCTATCTGCCTAAATATAGATAACACTTATTTATATATATTTTTAGCATTTGACATGCTTAGCACTATACATTAAACACAAAGTGAAAAATGTGAAATCGAAAATAACAGTCAGGAGCAGGATTTGAATTGGTAAAGCATCTGGACGGTATCCAGAAGATGCAGGTTCAAATCCTGCTCCTGACTGTTATTTTCGATTTCACATTTTTCACTTTGTGTTTAATGTATAGTGCTAAGCATGTCAAATGCTAAAAATATATATAAATATTTATAGGGTTTGCGTCATTATTAGGTAAAAATCTTAATTGTAAAATTAAGTTTACCTGGTCGGTATAATGTATGAAAATACGTCCGACAGATGGCGCAGGCGTCACCCAAAGACGTTAAGTATGATGTGTTATCGAAATTAGCAGTCAGGAGCAATTGTCAGGATTGCTGAATTGGTAAAGCATCTGGACGGTATCCAGAAGATGCAGGTTCAAATCCTGCTCCTGACTGTTATTTTCGATTTCACATTTTTCACTTTGTGTTTAATAGATAACACTTAGTTCATCGAAGACTGTTTCACAGCATATACATTTTCGATTTTAGTCCTTTAAACAACGATATACCTAATATATATGTTTTATTTTACATTATCTTTTGCCCGCGGCTCCGCTAAAAGCAAGTTTTTGGGTTTGTCACAGTATTGTGGCAAAAGAAATGTGGAAAAGATAAAAGTAGCTTTATAGCTATTTGTGGATCACACAAAGAGTTGTCCTGTGAGGGAATCGAACCCACCACACTCAGGCGGGAGACCGGTATCTAAACCACTCCACCATCTGTGCAGTATTTTATTAACTTCAGTGGTCCACAAAGAGATTTGCTTTCTGGAGTCTGTCTCGAACGATGTCATTGTGTCGTTCGAGCACATCATATTTTCGTCTACAACGATATAAAAGGTCTTTTTTACAAATTATTTGTGAATAAGGAAAAATATATTTTTAGTAGGAGAGGGAAACAAACCCGCGTCTTTTCCAATCCTGGGAAGTGCTCTAAGCCACTGAGCTATCCTACTGATCTTTCCATCATCCCAATTTTCTCATCACATTTGTCTTACGACCATCTCATATAAAAATCTCTTTATTAACAAATAATTTGTACTTTAAAAAGTAGCGGAGCATGTCAATTGTTTTTAGGTTAAGAATTTTATTTGACCACTGAAGTATTTTTTTTTTATTGCTTTTAGTGGCAAACGAGCCGCGGCCCATCTGATGGTAAATGGTAATCGTCACTCATGGACTCAACAATACCTCTCGGTATTATTGTAAAGCCACTGCTCACTATTTCATTTCACAGATATGAAATGAAAGAATAAACGGCTATCTGCTGCTACAGCCAAAACGTAACGATGTGCTCCATGGCCGGTCACACGAGATATGATGGTACCAACCCGCTCGGGCTCGATACCAAGTGAGTACTCCCACTTGGTACCCACCCCTGCCACCAGTCATGCAATGGGTGATAATTGCTTACTTGCCTTAGTCGCCTCATACGACACCTGTGGGAAATAATGGGGTGGTGATACTTGCATTGTTAGTCCGTCACCACACGGACAAAATAATGTAACATAGTTCCAGTGGCCCGCCAATAAAGGCGGAAAGACAGCACACGAAGGGTTTGTTTAGTGGGTGAGGGCCCCACACTAGTATGTTCGTATCCCGGAACGACGGGGTGTGTGGTTAGGTATATTATTTCCCGCCTTAACAAAAAAAGTTTAGAATTTATGTACTTACAACGCAAAAACTACAGAAGTTTTTATAATTCACAATTTATAACGGGCTAGCACCGGTTTTAGGTACTAGGCCGTTATTAAATAGTCTGAACGTCAAATACTAGTGAGAAGTGCTGCATTATCTTATAGAAGTAGTTTGTGATAGTTGATCAATATTAACACACATTGCTTAGTACGTGATATATATAGCTTCTTATAACGCTTAGCGATGTTTACGCAAATATTAGACATATATGTACAACTACATTATAATATAAAGGCCAATATTGTCTAGATAGCGTAGTTGTTAAGATACAAATCTTCGGCGCTGAGCGTTTTCAGTGCGATTCCCGTATAGGACGATTTTACAGTGACTCCCATAACATAGCATCACGCCTGTATTCCTCGAAGAGGTAGGCAGAGGTACACCCATGGTTCGCCAGCTATGTTTAAGTCACATTTCTAAACTCCGGGCTGCTACTGATAGATTCTCTTTTGAAGAAAAAACTCAATAGCACAGCCCAACCAGGGGATTGAACCCGAGATCTCATGAACAGCAGTCGCTTACACTACCGCTGAAACACAGAGGCACTTCATTCATTCCCGCTTCAATAAAATTGTATTTGTGTTAGTTTTTAATTAGTAGTTATTCAGACTAAGTTATATTATCTTTTTGTTAAGCCGGGGAAAAACGGTACCTAATCGCATACTCCGTCGTTCGGGGCAAAGAACAGGGTAGTGTGAGGCCCTCACCCACCAAATAAAGCCGCCGAGTGCCTTCTCCGCCTCTACTGGCGGGCCACTGAAACTGTGTTACAATACTTCAGTGGTAGACTTATATAAAACCTAGGTATTAAAATTGCCGTGTGGGGCCGGCACCAAGAATAGCTCCAACCTGTCTCTTCCTATGGGAGTTGTAAAAGCCGACTAAGGGATTACCGGGGGACCGGGCAGCAGCGTTCCCCTGTGTACTAAAAACATCCACTGCGATCGCCAACCCGCCCGCCAAGCGTGGCGATTATGGAAAAAACCCCCATTTTGGGGAGGCCTATGTCCAGCAGTGGACGATGAAAGGCCGATGGATGGATGGAGGTATTAAAAGTGTATAGGAGCACTAAAGAACATGCTTCGTTAGTGAGGGATTTGTATTGTCAAAGGGTACGTAATGCTTTTGTTTTTTCATGTCAGATATAAGCCGTTGTTTGTTTACATAACAACAGATCACAAATAGGGAAAAATCGTCCCTGTCCGGCTCGGACAATGGATTGGTTTATCTAAAGTTTTGATTGTTACTTTTTTATAGCTTACTTCGTCTGTGTAAACTTAAGAAATGATTCAGATAATACAACGTTACTACAAGATAAATATATCTAATATCTAAAACATTACCATAGTATAAGAAAAGAAGTAAGTTACCTTAATACAAACGAACTGAGCGCGGTTTGCATGTGTGCCAGTACCTATGAGTCGCCGCATGCACACAATAACAAAATTGAAAACTGCTATATTGAACCAACGTTTTCACAATTATAATGATTTTACAAAAGTTAGTTTAACTTTTTTAACTTCCCGCTAAGAAAATTGAAAAGTTGGGAAGTTATTTTCAGAATTTCTATGAAATTCTCAGTCTGATCAGTTTGAGCTTTAAGATTCTTCAAAGAGCTCAAAAAGTTGCGTTGAATGCGAGAAAATCGGTTCATTCATTCAAAATGCGAGAAAATTGGTTCATTCATTCAAAAGTTATTGCGATTTGAAAATTCAACGAATAGTGTTCCATTAAATCTCATTAGAGCTCTTCGACCTCAAAAGTCTTGTAGAGATGACTATTCATGTGAGAACAGTTATCTCTTTGAGCTCTTCGACCTCAAAAGTCTTGTAGAGATGACTATTCATGTGAGAACAGTTATCTCTTTGAGCTCGGAGAGCTCAAAATGACACGAAAAATGTACTTTTGATAGCCGTTTATTCTATCATTTCATATCTGTGAAATGAAATGGTGAGCAGTGGCTTGACAATACTCTCGGTATAGGTGAGTTCATGAGCGACGGTTACCATTTACCATCAGATGGGCTGTGGATCGTCTGCCACTACATGGAATAAAAAATAATAATAATAATTACTACCTCGAGTATTCACACATCCGTGGGTATGGAAGGCGACACGGTCAGTGTGGTATGCGAACCTACGCCTGCCGATCAAAGAACCGACGAAGTGACAACACCACCATCCACTCCTGATCGAAATCGGGCCTCATCGGCTGACATCGGCAGCGACGAGCATGCACCATCTCCATGCAACGCCCCGCCGCCGCCCGCACAATGTGTCAAGCCGAGCTGCGCGCTACGCTAGCCGCAGTGCCCGCCGGGAACTCTATCCTCAACGTGAGTTATTGCCGGTGATATATTTCTAATATATATGTATCAATATCACGATAGTTTCAATACGACAATAATAATTTGTACTTTAATATACCAGACCTACAATGTATGAGTTTTATGCTAGTATACTCGTATTAAATAGAGTATAATAGTATGACTAAAGATTGAGCCGTGTGGTAGTGTAATAATAATAATAATAAGCCTTTATTTCCTTCACTTTACAATTTAAGAAATTAGAAAAAAATATATAATAAATAAACATAGTTTTAGTTGCAAGCTAAAGCCCCTTTCTGGGTATAGGCCCCCACCAGTTGTCTTCATGCATTTCTATCCTCTGCTTTCCTTTTCCAGCTGTTTCCAGCTACTTTTGTATGTCGTTGACCCACCGTTCTGGGGGCACCCTCTATTTCTATGGCTGCTTGGTCCTGGCCATGTAGTGACTCGTTTTATCTATTTGTCATCTGGTGCGCGCGCCACATGTCCTGCTCACATCCACTTCAGGTGTTGGGAGTGATGTAGAGCGACCATAATATCAGTTTTGTTTCTGATATCTATACATTTTTGTCTGTTGAATTGTTATATTTAAGAGGCGTTGACGTGGTAGTGTGAGCTAGATAGTAAATCAGACAGTTTAGGCTATAGAATGATTTTTACATTTGCCTAAGCGATTAGCGCGATCGACAAAAAATATATCAGTTGTTTTGAAGTACCTCGGTTGAATGAGATTGGAGTGTGGGTTCGTTTTTCACGCAAGAAAATTCTTTGTACGATCAACAACTTATGATTACCTAGTACGAGTTTAGGAGGACAATTGCAACTGCCTCGGTGGAGCAGCGGTAGTGTAACGACTGCTGATCATGAGGTCTCGGGCTCGATCCCCGGGTCGAGGAGGTCTTTTTCGTAAAAAGAAAAATTCTCAGTAGCAGCCTGGAGTTTGGAAATGTGCCCGGTAGACGGCAATAGGCTCGCCCCCAATTACGTGGGACTTAAACATAGCTGGCGAACCGTGAGTGTGTAATACACCTCTGCCTACCCCTTCGGGGAATACAGGCACGATGCTGTGTTTCCAGATACAGGGAGATTATTCACAAGTTCAGGTTGATTAGTTATTAAAATAAAAAATTAAAAAAAATGTTGAAACTTATAACGAATACAGAAGAAAACTGCTTCAATTATTTTACTATAATATACCTATAGTCGGAATCATAATTCGATTCCACATTTGACATTAGCTACTGTCATTTTGTAAAATAATGATACCACATATTAATAGTGTAGTGATGAACAATCGCGATTTATGTTTATGTAATCATAATATTGGTGTACCAATTAAAGACTAAATTATTGATTTTTATTAAAATAAATACATAATATAATAATTATTTGTTAATTAGTAACCGCTGCTTTATTTTATAAAAAGTTAATATTTTAGTTTTTTATATTAAAAACAAAACTTATAATAAAAGAGCCTAGATAGTTTTCTGTATTGGCAACCCGTGCGCGCTCGTGCAGCTATCGCCATTTTGTTTATATTGTCATTCGGCTTCCTTCTCCCAGTCTAACTGCACGAATATCTTGTTTCATTGCGAATCGATATTTTGTTGGGTTTTTGTTAAAGTTTTGTTACGTTGTGTTTGTTGTTACGTTTATAGTTTATTGTGAACTTTGAGTGAATCTATTTGTTTTGGTTTTCCATCAAAATGGATCCTCAGCCAAGTACATCACAAAAAGACGTGGATGTTTTCTTGTCCCCAAGAAAAAAACGTCTACGAAAAGCTTTCACTGTTACTGAAAAAGTAATGATCCGCAACGCCTAAAAGTGCGTGAAAAATGAAACTTCTGCGCAATTGGAGGCCTTTGAAGTTGTGGAAGAAAATGAATGTATGAGCAAAGTTGCTGACATATTGGGAATAACCTCACGCTCTGTTTGTAACGTTTTGAAGGAAGTAAATAAAGGTGCGCCGCCAACTCCTCCTAAAAAACTGGACCAAAGCGAAGTTTCAAAGATAAAATTGATGAATTTACATTCTCCGCAATACGAAGAATTGTTCATCAGTTCTTTTACCGAAATGAACCTCCAACCATTGCAAAGGTTAGTCAATCAGTCAGACAGTATTATTTTATAACTAATGATTCCAAACTATTATAAAATTTACTATTTTAGATTTTACAAGTGATGAACGATGATCCAGAAATGCCCAAGGTTTCCAAAGACACCCTCAGAAAAATTTTGAAGCATCTTAATTTTAAATTTGTTGCACGGTCACGCAAGAGCACACTTATTGATCGAAATGATATAATAACATGGCGCCAGCGTTACTTGCGATCTATATGTCAGTTTCGACGAGAAGGGAGACATATATATTATCAAGATGAAACTTAAGTTAACGCAGGTAAGGCTAACATTTTGAATTTATATACATTTTACATTAAATTTAATAGCAAAGGTCTCATAATTAGCCATATAGGTAGTGAAGAAGGCTTCCTGGAAGAGGGGCTCATGATTTTGAAGCAAAGAAAAATTGTTAAGATTACCATGATGAGATGAATGCAGTTTGTTTTGAAGAGTGGTTCGCTGGAGTCTTACCAAAATTAAGACCAAACTCAATTGTGGTGATAGATAATGCACCTTACCACTCCCGAAAATTGGAAACGGCACCAAAAATGAGCTGGAAAAAAGCTGCAATTCAAGACTGGCTTTTAAATAAAAATATTCATTACGAACCAGATATGGTTAAAGCTACGCTTTTAGAACTGATTCCACACAACGAGTCTTTTAATAAGTACGCTGTAGACGAAATGGCAGCACAACCCGTGATCCCATTCACGGTTTTAAGACTGCCCCCTTACCATTGCGAGCTGAACCCTATCGAATTGATATGGGCGCAGGTAAAGGGGCATGTAGCTCAAAATAATAAAACCTTCAAATTGACAGACGTGAGAAATTTATTTGAGGAAGGCATTAAAAAATATACAGCTACCGAATGGTCTAAATGCGTATCCCATGTTGTCAAAGAAGAGGAAAAAATGAGTAGGCTAGATATGTTAATTGACAATATTACAGACACATTTATAATAAATGTTACAGAAAGTGACAGTGATAGCGATAGCGATGACGGCGACGATTTATAAAATAAAATATTACTATAATACATCTATTTGTTTTATTTCTCATGTTCCTTCATGATCACATTTTTTTATTTATTTCACACGCAATTATTAAAGAATACTCTCAGATCCTTAATAAAACTAATCGTCATAACTAAATTAACCGTTCAGAAATATTTAATTTCCTGATATACTTTGTTTCTATTAAAGTAGTAGTTGTTTAGATATACTACTATAAACGAGAGGAATCGATCCGGAAATATTCCATTTCCGTATCGAATAATTTCGCAACGTCACTATTTAGTACTTGTCATAACGTTGCAACACTGAAATTGTCAAATCTGGAATCGAATTAAAATTCCGACTATATATACACTAACCGGCTTTGCCCGCGGCTCCGCCCCAGCCTAAAGCTAGTTTTTAGGTTATATCTCAGGTTCCCGATATAGTAGCGAGATAAAATGTACTTACACCAGTTTTTAAGTGTAATCAAGAACTACCAATTCAAAAAAAATGCATTAAAATCCGTCAAGTAGTTTTTGCGTGATTCGCAAACGAACAAACAATCAATCAGATAAACAGACAGACAAAAAATATAAAACAAAATGTGTTTAGATACGCCTTTAAAGCTTAATACAATAGTTTTTTCTTAAATATCTTAAATGTACAGACCCAGCTCTCTTACAGCTTTATCAAGTAATAGTATACATGTAAATATATGCGCATGTATGTGAAATAGGTAATTATCTTATCTTATCCTGTGTGTAAACTACATCGGCGTGGTATCGGATAAGTGTATCTATTGTTCACAGCCTTCATCATAAGTTATACCTATTTCAATTCAAAAGGTTTTTGAAAAATTAGCATATAGTACGAAAACGTGAATTTGAAAATAACAGTCTCGAGCAGGATTTGAACCTGCATCTCTTGGAATACCATCCCAGATGCTTTGCTAATTAAGCTATCGTGACAATTGCTCTGGACTGCGAAATTCGATAACACATTCCTTCTTAAGAAATTAAGAAGGAATGTGTGTGACGTCCAAGCGATCTATTGGATGTATTTACATACATTATTCCGACCAAGTAAGATTAATTATTACAATTAAGATTCACAGAATTGGCAAAACATCTGGGGCGTTGTTCCAGGAGCTGCAGGTTCAAATCTTGCTCGTGACTGTTATTCTCGAATACAAATTCACACATTTTGTCTTAATTTATAAGGCTAAGCGCGTCAAATACTTTATAAAGTGTTTTTTTTTACCGCATATTAACTAATTTTTGCTTCCATGCAAACATCTCTAGGTAAAGCCTTTCCGGCTCGACCGTAGAAATAGTTCTCTCGCACCGAAGATGAAACAATGTGGTAAACTCTCCTTTATTTTCTTAAGTCGGGAAAATTATTCCTATCCGCACACCCCGTCGTTCGGGGCAACGAACAGGGTAGTGTAGGGCCTTCACCCACTAAAGAAACCCGCCGTGTGCCGTCTCTCCGCCTTTATTGGAGGGCCACTGGAAGTATGTTACATTCCTTCGGTGGTGTGGTAGACTCTCCTGCCGCCATTGTGTTTCGTACGTTGAGTGAGAGTAGGATAAGCTACCTTTAGTAAAAAAATAGGTAGGTTAATCATAAGGTAATTTAAAAAATATTAATAAAAAACAACATACCTAGCATCACGCATGTATTCCCGAAGGGGTAGGCAGAGGTGTATTAAACACACACCGTTCGCTAGCTACTCGTATGTTTAAGTCGCAAGTAATAGTGCCTAGGGGGCGAGCCTATTGCCGTCTACCGGGCACATTTGCAAACTCCGGGCTGCTACTGAGAATTTTTCTTTTTACGAAATAGCTCAATAACACTGGCCGGTCCGGGACCTCATGATCAGTCGCACACACTACCGCTGCGCAATCGAGGCAGTTAATAAATACATTCGTATAAAATATTAATAAACTTGAAATATTAATCCAATTTCTTCTTTTTCTTTTAAGTTTTTGCTTCTGTCTGAAATCCTCATGACTACCTACTCTAATATTAATATTACTTAAAGATATAGATATGATTTACAGATTAAAATCTCTTCTTCTTAGAAGGGGATCTAACATAATTCCGAAAAAGTCCTAAGAAAACACCGAATCAATACCAACAAACCTCCTTGTTTAGACTTTATGATATTACTGCTTTTCTCGGACATTAAATCAAAGAGGCCTGTTTACTTTGACCAAAAAAACATGATATTATATTATTCATGCCAAAAGAACTGGATTTATTTGTTGTACGGACTACGCTTATGTACCTATTGATTTATTTCTAGCTACTCACTTGTTACAAGATAATGTTTATAGGTTGCGGGATAAGCCCGGGATTGCCCTTCGGGTTGATAGTTTTGAAACTGTCTTCTTGCGCGAGACAATTTTTTTTATTTATCATAAACGTAATTAGGAAAACTGTACAATTTTAAATATTATGACGTTCTACTGCAGTATGCTGCAGTAATAAGTGGTTTATGGTAACTTAAGTAGAATACATATATTTGCGTTTTATCACGCAAAAATGATTTATTTATACCTATTTTACATTAATAAAAAAGGGTAAACTCTCTATTTAAACGTTAAAATAGCACCCACCTATAGGGATCGTCCATTAATCATGAGGCTTAGAAGGGGGGAGAGGGGCTTCGACAGAAATCACGAACTACCACAAGGGGGTGTAGTAAGTTATCACGTGTGTTTAATTTACCTATCGTTGAACGCGCGATTTCTAAACAATCGAAAAGCAGCGTGTCATCCATCCATCCATCCATCAGCCTTTCAACATCCACAGCTGGACATAGGCCTCCCCAAGAGAACGCCACAACGAGTGGTTCTGTGCCGTCCGCATCCAACGGCTCTCCGCAGCTTTGACCAGGTCGTCGGTCCATCTGGTGGGGAGCCGTCCTACGCTGCGCCGTCCGATACGTGGTCGCCACTCGAGAACCTTCCTTCCCCAACGTTTGTCGGTTCGTTGAGCGATGTGGCCTGCCCATTGCCACTTCAGCATGGCAACCCGCAAGCAGCGTGTGAACTCCATTTATTCATTTTGTTTGTATGTTCATTTAGATTATACTTCATCCATCCATCCATTAGCCTTTCGATATCCACTGCTGGACATAGGCCTCCCCAAGAAATGGGGAATAGTGCCGTAATCGCCACGCTTGGCAGGCGAGTTGGCGATCGCATTGGATGTTGTTAATACTCGAGGGAGTGCTGCTGCCCACTCCCCCGGTATCCCTCAGTCAGCTCTTACGACTCCCATGGGTGGAGAGGGGTAGGACAATTCTAAAGCCGGCCCCACACGGCTGATTATAGCAGATTATACTTAACTTTAAGATAATATTCTGATTTTTTTAATAATGTAATGTTTAGAAATATCACATGATTAATGCACTATCCAATGGCGTATTAGCTAGTCTAATTAATCTTTCCCTTTTTTTTGGGGAGAATATATTACCAATAAACGAAGAATTCCTAATAAGCGCCAGTCATAATAAGGTCGCGTTGTCACTAGTACCCAGCAAATTATAACAAGCATGTAAATATATAACGGCACGTACTTGTGTCGGGCATATTTCATTTAAAAGGCCACCACAGAGTTCTCCTATTTCATGATTTATACCCTAACTATGAAGGACAGGGAAATATATTGGCCTCAAATTACGGGCGGTAAAAATTAGGGTCACTTTGTCACATTGTACTTTTTGAAGAGTTGGCTCTAATAATCATTAATTTCATCAAACTTGACCATAAGCCGATTTTATTTAACACTAATTTAACATAGATAAAGTTTTATTTCGGCCGTGTGGGACCGGCTTTAGAATTGTCCCACCCCTCTCTACCAATGGGAGTCGTAAGAGCCGACTGAGGGAATACCGAGGGAGTGGGTAGCAGCACTCCCTCTAGTATTAACAAGATCCACTGCGATTGCCAACCCGCCTGCCAAGCGTGGCGATTACGGCATTATCCCCCATGACGGGACCGCTCGTTGTAGCGTTCTCTTGGGGAGACCTATGTCCAGCAGTGGACGTTGAAAGGCTGATGGATGGATGGATGGAAAGTTTTATTTTATTTCTTTACTTGCATTTTCCCGCGGCTCCGCCGCAGCCAGAAGCTCGTTTTGAGGTTATATCTCAGGTTCCCGTTATAGGTGCAGGATAAGATGTATACCAGTTTTTAAGTCTAATCAAGAGCTATCAAATAACAAAAATGTATCAAAATCCGTTCAATAGTTTTTATGTTATGTGCGAACGAACAAACAGACCACGAACGCGACGGTAAGCTGCTGGAGAAAATCCTCGCTGCCCGCATCCTGCCAGACCTACGCGAAGTTGGGTCCGTCTTGTCAAATGCCGTTCGGTTTTCGGGCTATTCGTTCGACGGTCGGCGCAATCATGCACCTAAGGGCCGCCGCCGGGGTGATTGTAGATGGTGGGGGAGTGCTCTTGGCGGTGCCACTTGACATCGCCAACGCATTCAATAGTCTGTTATTCAGCTAACTCAGGGAGGCTTTCGGGTATCACGAAGTATCCGTATATCTGAGGCGGCTGGAAGCAGACTGCCTCGAGGGCTGCAGCGTTCTCTATGAGAGCTGCATGACGAGAGGCGTTGTCTGCTCTTTCCCGAACTGGTAGTCATCTGCTATATGAATGACACTCTGGTCGCGGCCCGGGGTGATAACTTCGACGAGTGTGTCGAAGTGTCTAAAACGGTGACCCATAACACGCGGGTTAAAATTCAACTCGTAATTATCATTTTCTATTTTATAATTACCTATATAAGAGTTTTATTACAAACTCACTCTCATATTAGGTCCATGAAACTACATAGAATTTCCCTGTCTCTTTCCTGTTACAAAATGGTTACTGGAAAATCAATATGGACATAGTATAGTACCTTGTCCGTGTGGTGACAGCCCACGGGTGTCGTATGAGGCGACTAAGGGAAGTAAGCAATTATCATCCATTGCATGACTGGTGGTAGGGCTGGGTACCAAGTGGGAGAACTCACTTGGTATCCGGCCCGAGCGGGTTGGTACCACCATCTCCCGTGTGACCGGCCATGAAGCACATCGTTGTGTTTTGGCTGTAGCAGGAGATAGCCGTTTATATTTCATTTCATCTGTGAAATGAATTGGTAAGCAGCGGCTTGACAATACATACTCTCGGTATAGTCGAGTCCATGGGCGACGGTTACCATTTACCATCAGATGGACCGTGTCTCGTCTGCCACTACATAAAAAAAAACCTATAATGGTGGTTTAATTACTGAGACAAAGAAAACAATCGGTATGCCGCAGCTCTACGTAGCCAAAAGCTAGTTTTTAGGTTATATCTCAGGTTCCCGATATAGTAGCGGGATAAAATGTATACTTACCAGTTGTTAAGGTTACTCAATATCCGTTCAGTAGTTTTTGCGTGATGTGCGAACGAACAAACAGCACACACAAACACAAAAAATCGTTTTGTGTTTAGACACGCCTATGTAGCCTAATAGAGTCGTTTTTTTCTCAAATATCTGAAATGTACAGAGACAGCTCTGTTACAGCTATATAACAGTATAGATATAGACGCACCCTCATATTAGGTAAAGTACATAGAATTTCCTTATTTCTTTCCTGTTACAAAATGGTTACTGGGAGATTGATACGGACATTATACCTATTATGGCTTTTAATTATTGAGACTAAGAAAACAATCGGTACTTATCATTTTATTCTACAATTTAGTTTTGCAGAGATTTCAATCGTTGAGTTCTCCTCTGGGAGGGGAAACGATTGTTTCTCCAATGTAATGATAACGCTCAGTCTGTGTAAACAAAGGAATTTATAAATAAATAATGTACCATCGACAAGCGGAAACGGATATGACAACAGATAGCGACGCAAGGTCGTCATTGATTATGTTGGTACAAGACTTTCGTAACAAATAATGCTAGTATTAAAAATACATTTATTTCGGAGTTTTATTTACACGGTATTTTTTATTAATTTTAAATACAGAAGTGCAGCTACAGAATGTGAGAAAACATACAATGTTTCAGCAATATAAAACATAGCATCACGCCCGTATTCCCCGAAGGTGTAGGCAGATGTATACTACTTTACTTTCTACGAAACGAACCTGAGACCTCATGATCAGCAATATACGCAAGAGATAATATAGTGCACGAATATGTGCACAAAAAAGTACATTATCTATTCCCTCACTCTCGTATTCCGGTGGGACGGAATTCCGACACCATAGAGATTAGGCACAGGACCAATGGCTTTTGAAGGCACAGGGGTAAACACCGCCAACTTCCTAATGAACTGCTATTGTCCGCCTCATAAGCGAAGCGTTGAGGTGTGTATTACTCTCGTTTTACGCCGAACAACTGATTTTTCAAAATTAAAATGTCTCTATTTATCATATATTGCACTTGTAAAATAATATATATATTAACTCTCATGATATTTTTGATTCCATTTTTGTTATTTAAACTAGTTAAAAAACTGTTTAAAAAAGTTCTGTCTTGGACGTCCGTTTCTTGTAGGTAATGTATGTTAAGACGATATTGACCAAAATACTTTGCTAATCGAGTATTTTTTTTTCTTTTATGATACAGTATAACTACGAATAGAGCCCTATCAGTTTTCACGGTCTGATTCGATGTGGTTTAATTGTTATTAAATAAACAAAAAAATAATGAATATTTACGCTCGACGCGACACTAAAACCAGTGCTATCCTTATTTCGTGAGAACTATTTCTATAGACCAGTATAGAAGTATGTACTTTTTAAAATTAACGCTAGATGGCGTATAAGACATGAAAACCTCATTAATAATTTTTGAAATTAGCGCTATCTATGTGATTTATTGAAAACTACTTAGCAAGACCAATACATTATTAGTTAGGTAGTTATCAAATAATCAATTTTATTATGAAAAATGAAGATTATGAGGCGTGCACTTTGGAATTTTCCAAAGTATTTAGAATTTCTTGACGGAATAGCAATATAGAATTTCAAACTTTCACGGTCACTTTCATGCGTCACGTATGAAATAGAGAAAAACCGCAGCATAGCATTTCTCGATATCAAAGTAGGAGTCCGAGAGGACGGTTCATTCAGTCACTCAGTATTTAGGAAACCAACTCACACAGACCGCTATTTGCACGCTGACTCGCATCACCACCCTCGACACCTAAACTCTGTAGTGACGTCTCTCACCAACCGCGCATATAATTTGTGTGACAAGGAACATGTCGCGGACGAACTACAACATGTAAGCGCAGTTCTACGGAGGAATGGTTACAAAGGACAGCTCCCTCCACCATGACAAAAAACGAAGGCAAGACCCATTCAGGTAGAACGACAGCAGGCTTATTTACCATATGTTAAAGGAGTGACAGATAAGGTCGCAAATATTTTAAATAAGTATTTAGTAAAAACTATCTTCACTCCTTTAAAAAAGATTTCCCAGCTATAGCGCACACCGAAAGATTATTTCCCCATTGGAAAGACCAGGCGTGTACAAAGTGGACTGTAGCTGTGGAAGTTCATACATTGGCCAAACTAAGCGTACTGTAGCATGTCGAATGAAAGAACACATTAGGGCTTATAAAAACAATGACCCAGGAAAATCGGCGATAGCACAACCTTTTGGAGGCAGGAACGAATCACTACATCGAGAATTTACACAATCCTCAGATACTTTCGACAGAACGCCACTATATACCCAGATTGGTGAGAGAAGCCATTGAAATCACGAAATACAAAAATTTCAACCGTGAAGATGGTTTTCAATTATCTAGCACCTGGCGTCCCGTGATTCGTCTATGTACAAAGAAGAAGAAAAACACCTCAAAAAACCAGGGTCGACACCGTAAGTGTTGTGTGTCGTGATCGAGCTCGATACGTGAGTGAGACCAGTGGTAGTGGTTCCATAGATAGTGTTGCGTGTCATAAACGAGTGAGAAAGCGGGTAGACAGATATTTCTAACCGCAGAATAATAAAAACTATTCCCACCCGCAAGGACTTCAGTTGCTCCGTGATCATGACGCTTGCAACAGTGCCGAAATATCGGAAACTAGTAAGTAAAAATTTACATGGTATAAATCCCGTAAAAACGTTTAGGAATAGCAATAAATTTAGTTAGTCTTGGAAAAATATAACGAATACCAGAAGCCCCTATATATCTGATTTATCAACTACTCCAAAGCTTTTGACAGCATTAACCATAAATTTATCTGGCTGAGTCTAGAAGAACAAGGAGTGGATGAGGCCTATTTACAACTAATTAAATCAATCTACAAAAAATGCAAAAGCCGCATCAAATTGGAAACAAAAGGAGACCTATTTCCTATTAACAGAGGCGTGAGAGAAGGAGATCCGCTCTCCCCCAAGCTGTTTAATGCTGTGCTGGAATATATATTTAGAAGATTAGAATGGGAAAACTACGGAATCAACATCAACGGTAGGCGACTTAGCCATTTGAGATTCACTGATGATGTTGTCCTGCTAGAAGAAGATACTAAAAAACTAGGACACATGCTAAAAGCTATAACAGAAAGAAGCAGAGAGGTAGGACTAGAAATGAACGCAAATAAAACAAAACTGATGACCAACTCCACAGAAGCCAACATAGAGGTTTACGGAAGCAGATTAGAATATGTGAAAGAATATGTTTACCTAGGGCAAATTATATCACCTGACGACTCTATGCCCAAAGAAATAAATAAAAGAATAGCCTGCGGATGGAAAAAATACTGGTCCCTATAAGAAATAATGAAGAACAAGTATCTAGGCATGCATATCAAGAGAAAGACTTTCAACACTTGCATCCTGCCATGCATGACATACGGCTGCGAGTCATGGGCGTTAACAGAAAAGTTTAGAGAAGGACTGGCTAGCACACAAAGGGCAATGGAAAGGAGCATGTTGGGAACCAGACTCAGTGATAAAATCAGAAACTCTGAAATAAGAAGGAAAACTAAAGTAGCAGATATAATAACTCGTATAGAGCATTTAAAGTGGGGTTGGACAGGACATATGCTACGTTGCAAAATAAACAAATGGACTAAACAAGTAACGCTATGGTACCCAAGAGGGGACATCAGGAGAAACGGGCGTCCGAAAACAAGATGGAAAGACGATATCTGCCTAACCTTGGGCCCATACTAGACCAGAGTAGCAGAAGATAGAGCTCAGTGGAAAGAGCTGGAGGAGGCCTATGCCAGGAGGCACGCCGAATTGCGAGACATAATTTAGTAAACAAAATTAAAAATATGTATTGTCATAGTTTGTAGTAAATTTGGAAGAAAAAATAAAAACCCGGTGAGGTATACATTAAAGGTATGACTCAAAAATTGAGAGGTGACTATGAAAAAAACTTAATAAAAAAGAAAACAATTGTTATTTTTTTTTGTATGCGTCTGTATTTTGTTTGTTTGTTCAGCCAGCAGCATATTGCTTAAATTAACTAATGCAAAAGGGTGTCACACAGCAAGAGAGAAAAATATACGGGTTCCTATTATATTATATCGTAACGGTAATTTATCGTTGGACGAGTATCGTCTCTAGCTGTTCATTGTGTCGTCTCGACAATCTGACGTTACAGCAAAAACACATCACAGACGAGAGTTAATCGTGCCGTCCTGTATGTAAACACCTCCATTGAAATATACAAGTACAAGCCATGCCACAAGACTTATGGCCGGCGCTCACTTGACGGGATAGCGCGGGATGGCACGGCAAAGTATCAACGGAACGCCGATGGACGCTTCGGCATGCCGTGGCATCACGCGGTATGCCGCGGCGTCTTGCTTCAAGCCGTGGCATCCCGCGGTACGCTCGGTCTGTTTGTAGCGATATCAACGAAATTTTTGTGCCAATAGTATTATAATAAGATTCAAATTCATTTCCTCTTATAAAAATCCTTTGCCGTGCAATGCCGTGAAATGAGCGCCGGCCTTTAACCTCCTACGACTATCTGTCGTTACAACGTAGTGGGAACGCAGTCTAAGGGAGTCTATACACCAAAGTCACCGGCATTATTTCCGAAAATCATGCCCAACTCGTACCAGACGTGAAGCTGCCGACTAAGCTGCCGACAACAAAGCAATATGGCTGTGTGAGTGTCAGCGAGTCGGCGAGTTTGGTGTGTAGACTCAGTTGAGCGACTACCAAAGAAGTTGCTCTATTCGTGCCGGCGGCGGCGACAATGTATTCAACTTCTAAGAATGAAAATTGCTTAAGGCTGCCGTTTGTTTCAGTGGAAAATGCCCAAATTATCATTTATCTAATAGGTCGATCAGAAGCAGCTTAAAAAACGGCACTTACAACACAACTATCAGACTTTAAGTATTTAAATCGAATTACTCTTGGGTTGATGAACCCTAATCTCATAAGTCTTTGCATATTTAAGCATTAATAAATAATTTATTTCATTACGTATAAAACCTTTTTTGCTTAATCTTTTGGAATTTAGACATTTTCTTTTTTGTATGGATCCCTAAATATCCATTAATATCGAAAATAAAAATAGCCTAAGTTACTCCTAATAACATCAGCTATCTGCCATTGAAAGTCCCGTCCAAGTCGGTCTAACCGTTTCGAAGATTAGCCACCATTAGTACAAATCTGAAAAACAGACAGACGAAAATGTTTAAAATTTGTTTTCTTGACTATGATTAAGCTGTAACAGAGCTATGTCTTTTGATGACATTTAAGATATTAGAAGCACAATGACTGTATTAGGCAATTTTGGCGTGACTGAACACAAAACATTTTTGTTAGAATTGCCTGTTTGTTCGGATATCACGCAAACTGTGGAACGGATTTTGATAGAACTTTTTTGTTTGATAGCTCTTGATTATATATTTAAAAACGTAATGCATCCGATAAGTGGCGTTGGTCGTAAAGACAAATGTGATGAGGAGATTGGGTATGGCCTAAGGTTAGTACGATAGCTTAGCGGCTTAGAGCACTTCCCCGGATAGGAAAGGACGCAGGTTCGATTCCCGCTCGCACTAAAGTTTTCTTTTTCCTTATTCACAAATAATTTGTACTTTAAAGTAGCTGAACATGTCAAGTGCTAAAATACAGATCAAAATAGTTTGAATATGTATGGTCTATTCGATCATACACTAAAACCAGCGCTATCTACCTTATTTAGTGAGAACTACTTCTATAGAACCAATATAGTAGTACTTCTTAAAATTTGCGCCATCTATATAAGACATGAGAACCACATTAGTAATTTTTGAAATTAGCGCTATCTATGTGATTTATTAAAAACTACTTAGTAAGACCAATACATTATTAGTTACTTATTCAATTTAAATTACCACCCAATTCAACAGTAGTGACACCTTGAAAGATCATGTAATCAATTTTGTTGTGAAAAATGAAATTATGAGGTGTGCACTTTCGGATTTTCCAATTTTTTTTATTATTTATTGGAGAGCTTTATGTGAAATGTATGAAATCTTCAAGCTCGCAGCTCTAAAATAAAGTCAGCATGCTCTAAAATAAAGTCAGCATTCGACACATAATAAACGTGAACACTAACCATGTCAGAGCACTTCACCACACGACCCGTCAAACAAGCAAAAATCCAACACAAAAAGACTCACTTCAAAAAATATAATGCGATATATAAACAAAATAACACAACAAATTACCCATTTGTAAAAGTGGAAAAAGAGAGCTGGTTGAGAGCAGGTTTGAACCTGCGTCCCATCCAATACGCGGAAGTGCTCTGGACCGCTAAGCTATCACAAGCACCTAATGGTGACACCCAATCTCCACTTCACATTTGATTTAGATGTCTATACGACATGCTGGTGGTGCAGCGGTAGTGTGTGCGACTGCTTATCATGAGGTCTCGGGTTCGATCCCCGGGCCGGCCATGTTATTGAGCTTTTTCCTCAGTAGGTAGTAGCCCGGCGGAGTTTGGAAAAGTGCCTGGAAGACGCCAAAAGGCTCACCCCCTATTACGTGGGACTTAAACATAGTTGGCGAACCGTGGTTGTGTAATACACCTCTGCCTACCTCTATTTCTTCTTTAAAGCTGAACATGTCAAGTGCTAAAATACAGATCAAAATAATAAAATAGGACTTTTTATAGAATAATAAAATTGATCTTTCAATTTAATATTGTATTTCTTTATCGTTTTCTTCTCTGTAACCATTATTTACGAGTGTAAGTGGGGCCGAGTGAACCCAGTGGTCTACGTGATGTTTATTGCCATCGGTGGCAAATGAGCAAGGAACTCACCTGATGGTAGGTTGCAAGCGCAGCTCATAGACCTTTAAACATCACCAGGAGCACAGAAAGACCCCTGAAGTGATGTCACACAGTCTTAGTGGTCTGCCAGTACAGGCGGAGAGACGAAATTTTAATGAGTGAGGGCATACTACCCTGTTCGTTCCCCGAACGACAGGGTCTGTGGTTAGGTACATTTGTAAGAAAAAGGAGCACAGGAAGATGCTAAAGTAAATATTACCTATTCAATATATTACAGAACGTATTTAATAAACTTTCTGTCTATTACAAATAGATTATCTGATTGAAGAAATGACAAAGACATGATTCTTCGAAAAAGTAAAATGTAATATTTCTTGTTTGACGATTTTCTATTTCACAAGCGGGTATTGTATATATTATGTAAATTGAAAAAATTGGCTCGTATTGTATGTTTTAGCTCACATTATTTATCTTTGGGAATTGGATATTTTGGTAGGTAATTTCGTGATATATTAATTTACAGGCAGTTGACAACGCACAGCGGGTTGTTTATTGGTTAAAAACACCACTCTCCCCAGATAGAATAGTTATGAGTCCATCCTTCCACCGGCTTTTCTTCCACTGCTGGACATAGGCCTCCTCAAGAGGTCACCACAATGAGCGGTCCAGACTATATATCCAGCGGATTATCGGCCTTACGAGATCATCTATCCATCTGGTGGGCTTAGGAAGCTACGCTGTCCGATACGTGATTGTCACTCAAGAATCTTTCTTTTCCGACCATTATCGCGAGCAATGCGGGTTTTTTTTTTTAGGCGGGAAAAAATGTTCCTAACCGCACACCCCGTCGTTCGGGGCAACGAACAGGGCAGTGTGGGGCCTGCACCCACTAAAGAAACCCGCCGTGTGCCATCTCTCCGCCTCAGGTTTCCCGGTCCATCCACCCGCAGCCTCAGCTAGGGCGGCATGAGGCGCAAGTACCTGCGCCTGCGCCACCCCGGTCGTTGGCAGCGGTTCGGATCAGCGGAAGAATCCTCCTCCCTAGCTCTCTCCGCCGCTTCCTTCCGCGAGATAACCTCCTCGCAGAAGGCAGCGACCGCGGCCCAGTTCCTGTCGCTGCCAAGCATCGCTCTAACGACGCTCGGCAGTGAGAGGTCTCCCCCTATTTCCACGACGAGTTCACGGCGCTGCTCGGCCCAAGCCGGGCACGACTCGAGCGTGTGCCGCGCCGTGTCCTCGTCACAGCCGCAGTGGTGGCAGCCCGGAGTCGCTTCCCTCCTTGCGACTATGTGCAGGTATTTGCCGAAGCAACCGTGCCCCGACAGCACCTGCACCAGTCGAAAGGTAAGGACTCCATGCCGTCGCCCCGCCCACTCCTCCAGCACCGGCTGGAGTGCCCCTACGGTCCAAAGACCGGCCCGGGGCGCCTCCAACCGTGCCCTCCACCTGGCCATGGCAGCTCTGCGGGCGTTGCCCTGCCACCTGGTCACCTCCCTGGGTAGAGGGCGTCCGCCCCCCTCCCGCTCTTGCGATGCCCGCTGATACACCTCGGCGAGCACCTCCGCCTCCAAGTCCCACGGGGTATTCCGGCCAATGCACAGGCCACATAATCTTGGAGGTATTAAAAGTATATGTGACACTTTTTATTTAAAAAAATATTTTTTAAGAAAGATAAAGTTTATTTTTATGAAATTCCTCGCGGATGAAGTGGGTAACAGCTATTAAGATACAAGTTAATACCATGTTTGCAAAGCTAAGCAGAACTTAGTTGAACACTTCTCTTAATTGCCTAAGTTGTACGATTGCCTGGAGTACGCAAGACTTAAGTTAATAGTTAAGTTTTAGAGTGCATAATGAGAATGTGGTTTACCTTGCAGATTGTTTTCTTTTTATTTTCTGGATTTAGAACTTATTAAAGGTCTTTTTTTGTGTCTTAGTGCCTAGTCCGCTTTTCGAGTTTTAATATTCTACGTGGTTTTTTTTTTGCATATAGTGGCAGACGAGCCACGGTCCATCTGATGGTAAATGGTAACCGTCGCCCATGGACTTGACTATACCAAGAGTAGTCAAGCCGCTGCTCACCAATTCATTTCACAGATATGAAATGAAATATAAACGGCTATCTCTTGCTACAGCCAAAACGCAACGATGTGCTTCATGGCCGGTCACACGGGAGATGGTGGTACCAACCAGCTCGGGCCCGATACCAAGTGAGTACTCCCACTTGGTACCCAGCCCTACCACCAGTCATACAATGGATGATAATTGCTTACTTCCCTAAGTCGCCTCATACGACACCCGTGGGAAAGAATGGGGTGGTGACACTTGTATTTTTAGTCCGTGACCACACGGATCAAATCTCTAAGGAAAGGGATAGGAGGTGGATAGGAAGGACATTAAAGCGATGATAGGTAGGATACTAAGGGTATAGGGAAGGGGTTTGGGCCTCTTCATCTCACTCACTCGCTCTGATACGAAACACAATGGTAGGGGTAACTACCGTCTACCGAAGGAATGTAATATACTTCCAGTGGCCCTCCAATAAAGGCGGAAAGACGGCACACGGCGGGTTTCTTTAGTGGGTGCAGGCCCTACACTACCCTGTTCGTTGCACCGAACGACGGGGTGTGCGGTTAGGAACATTTTTTCCCGCCTTAACAAAAAAAAAGGGGGTAACTACCGTTGTTACACGTTGATCTTTTGTAAGAGGGTGGTAGTTTCCCAATCGAACTGACCCATTTATGCTGCGATAAGCAAGGCTCTACCACAGCGAAACGTGACTTAAAAGTGAGTGCATTTTGTTTTCAAGGATCATATGGCGGAAGATACTTCTGGGAAGACTTAGGACTGACGTGTTTCTGCCTCAAGAGTCACGTAAACCTTTACGTGTATAAACACACGTTTTTTTTTTATTGCTAATGTTGGCTAATGTTGGTTGGTTCTCAAGTGACTAGGTAGTCCCACTTGGTACCCAGCCCTACCGCCAGTCATGCAATGGATGACAATTGCTTACTTCCCTTAGTCGTCTCATACGACACCCGTGGGAAAAAATTGGGTGGTGACACTTGTATTCTTAGTCCGTCACCACACGGACACGTATCGAGTTATAAAATATCATCGATAAAGAAAAATCATCGGTAAATATCATTGATTAAGTGGACTGTCCCAAATATTTGTTCATTATCGCATATAGGTCAGTGATAGAGCTATTCGTGATCGTATCAGGAGGAAAATACAATACATAAAAATGTAACAATGTCGTCATATTGTATCGTCAATCTACAACACTCACAATTTTTGCATTACCATTTCCCATAATAACTACAGACATAATACAATGGTAAAGCCCTGTGTGTCTGTATGTTGAAGGTATATATATTAAGTAAGCAAGTATATATCTACTTATATACTTACTTACTGACTTATCATCACGCCATCTCCCTTGCGGGGTAGGCAGAGATAATAGAGTGCCACAAGGCTCTATTCTTGCTACTTACTCCACCTTCCTTCAATAAATGACCGATTTGGTCTTTTCGCATCTTTACACCAATACTTTCCTTCATACCTGCTCGCTCACTTACGTCGTCGTTACGAATGCGGTCAGTCATCTTCACTCCACAGATTCTCCGCAGAGATCGTATTTCAACCGCATTGATTTTACTTATATAATCATCAAAAAGAGGAGAGGACGATAAAGAGAAATCTAATTTAATAAAAGTATTGTAAATAGCGACAGCCTAGTTTCGGTAATAATTATGGCATGGTATTATACTCGTAGATAGATAGCATTACCGTGGCTTAGTTGTTAAACAAAAGACTTCAAAAGCAATGGTATCGAGTTCGATCCTCAGTGCACGGCACACACCTCTGAATTCTTGAGATTTGTGAATATGTGTGTATTTGTTTACAAATCATCGCTGCTAGGTTAAGGAAAACATCGTGAGGAAACCTGAGAGATTTTCTCGACGGCTTATGAAGTCTGCTAACCCGCACTAAGATAACGTGGTGGACTACGGCCTGAATCCCTCTCACTCTGAGACTCATGCCCAATAATGGCACAGTAATGAAAGAAATATATATTTAGATATTTCTATATATTTTTTTAGCATTTGACATGTAGGACCCAGGACCGACCCAGGACGTTAAGAATGAATGTGTTATCGACATTCACAGTCCGAGCAATTGTCACGATGGCTGCATCCTGCTCGTGACTGTTATTTTCGATTTCAAATTTTCACCCTTTATGTTAAAAAAAAAGTAAAAAAACATTGTAGTCTTATTTATGACCTACAGGGGTGAACAGTGGCGTTAGAGAACTGATATTTATTAAACTATCCCTCTCCAAGTTACAGTGTTGACTGAAATCAATTAAAACTTAGTCAAAAAAGGATAAATTTAAAATTCATTGCGCGCGTTTCTCAATAGAGACAGATAAGAATATTAAAATTAGCACTACCCCATTCTTTCCCGCGAGTATCATAGGGCTCACCCGCTAGTAATATAATAATGTATTACTTATAATCTATCTATTATTCTATCTATCCATTAACTATTATAAAGCTGTAACAGAGCTGTGTCTGTACATTTAAGATATTTGAGAAAAAAAAATACTGTATAGGACAATATTTCTCTCTTTGTTAGTTTTTGTGGGCTTCACACAAAAACTACTGAACGGATTTTAATGAAATTATTTATGTTTAATAGCTCCACAGGAGCACCAGAGGCATCACCACGCGTCACCACTCAAAGGAAAGGGACAGGAAGTCATGAGGACGAACAATAGGAAGAGGTTGGGAAGGATAATGACGAGGTTGGGATTTGTTTTTATTATTCTAAATGCATTATTTTTCTGTTTTTGTGCATTATATTTTTTACTACTTAGCCGTGTGGGGCCGGCATCAAGAATAGCTCCACCCTCTCTCTTTCTATGGGAGTCGTAAAAGCCGACTAAGGGATTACCAGAGGACCGGGCAGCAGCGTTCCCCTGTGTACTAAAAACATCCACTGCGATCGCCAACCCGCCTGCCAAGCGTGGCGATTATGGTAAAACCCCCCTTAGGGGAGGTCTATGTCCAGCAGTGGACGATGAAAGGTTGATGGATGGATGGATGGATGGATTTTTTTACTAGCTGACCTTGTGAACTTCGTACCGCCGGGATTTTTTTTTTCATAAATACTTATCGTCTAAAATCCTGAAAGACGTGTTTTGGCTTTGGCTGGCTGAACGACTGAACGTCAATATTGAAGATCTCTCAACGTCTGTATTTCCCGAAGGGGTAGGTGTATTACACACCCACGACTCGCCAGCTATGTTTAAGTCCCACATAATAGGGGGCGAGCCTATTGCCGTCACCGGGCACATTTCCAAACTTCGGGCTGCTACTGAGATTTTTTTTTATGAAAAAGCAATAGCACCCCCCAACCCGGGGATCGAACCCGAGACCTCATGATCAGCAGTCGCTTACACTACCGTTGCACCACAGAGGCAGTTCTTATTATGAGATTTTTTTTTAATTTTCCGTTATTTTTTTTAAATTTTCTTTTACACTAAACCATATCCTAAAAATAAGGAACACAAAAAAAAGAATAATTAGGTATCCAATTTGGCGCAGTCGTTCGGAAGTTATGCGTGTACATACATTTCACCAATTCATTTTATTTATATAGAAGATATGTTGCTATGTTTCTAGTGCTGCTCAGTCCCCTATGAACCATGAGCGACGGTTACCAACTGTCACTTAACATGAGGTGAACCGCGATTCTTTTGCCAACGTAATAAAAAAAAAAAACAAAAAAAAAACTGTAATAAAAATATCTAGTAGTATGCGTTTCGCTGTCAGCGACAGATAGGGCGCTATGTGGAAGATTTTTTGTTTACTTACCGAGTGATATAATTTATCTAAAGTTATTTAAAGCCATTTATATTTTCTAAATAGCATGCTAGTTCTTTTTTAATTTTTTATGCTACTTGGGTGGCAAACCCCACCTGACGGTAAGCGGTTACCGTAGCCTATAGACGCTAGCAACACCAGAGGCATCACTCGCCTCGTCACCAAGGAAAGGGATAGGAGGTGGAGAGGAAGAATAATAAAGAGATGATAGGGAAGGGGTTTGAGGTCCCAGCGCTCAGATTCACCATACGAAACTCTGCAGCAGTAGAACCTACAGATGTTTCGCGCCGATATTCTGTGAGAGGGTGGTAGGTACCTCCCTGATCGAGCCGACACATTCATGCTGAGATAAGCAAGGCTCTACCACTAATATTATTTTTCTAGTAAAATTATATTTAGGTATATTATGAAATAATAAATATTATATTTCATAATATACCTAATTATAATTGCCGTGTGGGGCCGGCTTTAGAATTGACCCACCCTGTCTACCCACGGGAGTCGTAAGAGCTGACAGAGGGAATACCGAGGGAGTGGCAGCAACACTCCCTCGAGTATTAACAAAATCCACTGCGATCGCCAACCCGCCTGCCAAGCGTGGTGATTACGGCATTATCCCCCATGACGGGACCGCTTGTTGTGGCGTTCTCTTGGAGAGGCCTATGTCCAGCAGTGGACGTTGAAAGGCTGATGGATGGGTGGATATACTATTGTACAAATTACTTAACAAAAAAAACAAATGGTTGTCTGTAAAGTCCGTTACGGACGGTAGTTTAACGTGACAATGTCATAACAAAACATTGATGAAATGATTGCATACTTTTATGAATAAAATTGGATGCGGCGCAAGCCTACAATGAGCGTAACGGGACAATGAGCGTAACATCCTTTTTCGTGCGTGCCGCCAGCGTTCATCGATTTATTAGAAGTTGTCATATCAAAAAAAGAAAACCGTCTTCAAAAAACTCCCAGGAACTAAAAAGCAATAAATAATTGGTATTTACATACATACGATTTCCGTGAGACACCCACTGATCTGTTTGAAGTCGGTACATATTTAATAATACTGTGGATTTTTAAAAACCGCTTCGCCAGTTTCGATGACATTTAAATGTGACCATTTCGGAATAAACCCCATTCGAACAAGAAAATAATTTTGCAAATCCGTATAAATGTGACGGAGTTATGCCCGAACATACATAAAAAAATATAAACATGCGAATTGATAACCTCCTCCTTTTTTGAAGTCGGTTTAAAAAAGTTAACAATAGTGCATATATCTATAAGGTGCCTCTTACCGTATAACATAGCTATATTTATTAGATAGTGTCTCTGAATCCAAAACAATTATTGTCAGAAATTTTGCTTGTTTTTCTGTCTATGTATGTTCACGCAACACGCAAAAACTACTGTACTGATTTTGATGAAAACAGCTTGTTTTGATAAATCTTGATGACGCTTATAAACTGGTATAGGTACTTAAACAAGGTGATTTAACTGCAATATGGGAAACATAGCCAAAAAATAAGGAGCTGCGGATAAAAGCTGGTATATACTTACTTTAATAAAATCCTGATAGCAAACTTAAAAAAAATCAAGAAGAATACTAATTGAAAAATCAAGTAATCTATTTTACAGCCCGCAGATAAAAAAGTATAAAAACCGCGTATTTAAATATTAATTCAAGAAGGTATCAGAGATGTCTAAAATATGAACAAAAACAGAGCTGTGATTAAAACTTTATAATTTACTTACTTGGCCCGCAAAGACAGCTGTCGATCATTTGGACACACGTATTTATTGGTTTTACTTTGATAATTCATTCTACTTAATAAAAAAATAAGTATTATAACTGTAAATTAAAAAACATATGTTTAAATCGTAATAAACGCGGGAAAACAGCGCGTTACGCGCATTCACGCCTGTTGATACCTTCCAACTGTTGCTTCGCGCGTGACGGCTGCTAATAATCGATATTTTAACAACGCTCTTGAAAACTAACATTATGTTAGTAACTACATTCCTTTATCAGCGAGATAAACATGTAAATACATTGATTACAGTACTGTCATTGCGTATATTGAATGTACTGAATTTTATTAAGAGGGTATGTACTGCAGGTTGTATTCCCTATAACAGGCTACATTTAGATAAATAATGCCTCAAAAGTTTGGAAAATCTAATTTCACAAAATAAGTAAGTATGTTCTTATAAATTAATACACTCTGCGATACAATATGAAATTAAATTACATTAATAAACATGTTGTTTATTCATTACCATTTATAATCTAGGTACTTGGTGAACCTTGTGAATTGTGAAGAGGAAAGTAAGTAGGTAGTAGGTAGCTATGTCAGCATTTCCCGATTGAAATCTTTCCAATTCCAGTCTATTGAAATTTGAGTTTCGTGGCATATCGCATATGACAACGCAAAATAGTAATGTGATTTTTAAACGACGCAAATGCAATACATAACTTAGCTAAGTGTGATAAAGTGTACTGCATCGTATTAATTCGTAAAATAAGAAAAAATATTTTTTTCGTTGTAAATTTTCCATATCATTGCTATTTTAAATTTTCCCCGTCAGATGTGTATCCGAACATAAAAGGAGATATTTGACGTTCTATCTCTTTCTTCCACAGGTAGTGTTGTGCACGTTAAATATTGACAGACTGCTAGATAAACTATTCGTTATTCATGGAGTAACGTTGCTATATTTGTTAATATGTAGGTATATTCTACTTCTTCTTTTAGTAATAATAATATTTATTTCCAAAATAATTACAGGTCATTTTTTAGATATTTGAATTAACAAAAATATCTGGTTAATGAATAATAGTAGTTTTCCTGAATTGCTGTAGCTGATAACTGTGTGCACAATTAGTAAGCCCTGTCTCTTAAACTAGGATATCCTGTATGTTTTTGGTAACATTATCTTAAATGAACCTATGCACAATGGTGGAATACGTTCTTCACTCTTCAGAGCCTAAATCAATGTTTCTAGTTTAAATATAGAAAGTTAAAATATAGAAATTTTATTGTTTATTGAGTGTGTGTATGTTGAGAGTTTATGTGCGTGTGCGTGTGTGGTATTGGTTTGACTGTATATTACATGTTCTTGAATTAACTAATGAAAGTTAGCAAGGATTCCGTTTGGTCATAGTCTTGCTTTTTAAGCCAGTCTTTAACAGTCGTTTGAACATTGTGACTATTATGGTCAATAATATTTAATTGTTATGTGTTGCCATGTAAATGTGTGCGATTAATGTATTGTACTGGTGTCTAGTGAAAATAGTGTTGTGTGGGATGCATGAATTTATAAATTTCCTTGGATTTTAGTGGGGAAAGCTTGTATGTTTCTGAATAAATTTGAGCACATAGAGCTGACGCACATTCCGCATAAAGTTGAGATGTTGGGTATCTAACTGATTTTTTTGCCACGACTTTTGAATATAGCTCTACGTGCTCTCTCCACTCCAAGGGATTTAGTTTTATTGGCTTCTCCCCAAAAACAAATACAGTATCCTATGATTGATTTGTACAGGGCGTGATAAACCATTTTTAGAGTTTCATAGTTGGCGCATTCTCTAAGAGATTTGATAAGATGGAAGAGGCGTATGAATCTGACAGTAAGTGTGTTAACATGTTTGTCCCATTTTAGTGCGTCATCTATATTTTATACACACCCAGATATTTCACGCTGTCAGTTCTAGAGAGTGTTTACAGGTACAAGGTGACGATTGATCCAAGCAAGAGTGTGCTATTAGCTTTAATTTTAACAAAATCCCATGTCTGACCATAGATGATAATAGCGGTGTCGTCAACAATTATGCATATAAATTAGAGTTTGGGAAGTTCATCTTGCATAGTTCGTTCATATAAATTTGGAACAAGGTAGGACCGAGTATGCTTCCCTATGGAACACCATAACTAACTGAATCTTCATCTCTTAGATGCATATCAATATTGTCTTTGTGCCCGATTTTTCAAATAGTCTTTGAAAATATCAAGAACAGTTCCGCGTATACAAATGCGTTCTAATTTAGTTATTTAAGCATTCGTATTTATTTGATGAGCCTTTGCCCGTGGCTCCGTCATAGACAAGCTAGTTTTAAGGTTATATCTCAGGTTTCCAATATAGTAGTGGGATAAAACGTATACCAGTTTTAATATTTAATAACAGCTATCAATAAAAATGTTTAATGAAAATTCGTTCAGTAGCACGTACCTAAAGTACGTGATGTGCAAACAAACAAACAGACAAACGAGAAAAATGTTTTTGGTTCAGAGACATTTCACATAGCCTTAAACATTTTTCGATAGATTTCATCATAATTTGATAATTTATGTATTATTGTGTATTTTAACTTGTTAAGTTTATGATTAGGCAAGAATGAAGAGGGTTTTAGGGAGAGGAGCATTTACTTATCAAATACTAAGATCTACTATCTCCTTTTTTCTTGTAAAGTATGCAATGAACTCATGCATTTATTATTTGTGTAAAATTATATTGTGTAGCTGTAATTAAAAGTACTCTATACTTACATTTTACCAGCGCCATATACTAAAAAAATCATAAACCATCTGCAAATGTAATAAGTACAAAAGTAATAGGTATTCATAATATACGTATTATGTTGTTATCTTATGTAAACCACCTGTTAAATATTATGTTATTTAGTATTATTTTGCTACTTACGCTATAACTGTTACGGCAAACCCTCGCTGTCATATTGACAGTTCTTACACATACATCCCTAGTGTAGATTTGACACTTCACTTTTTCAGTAATGATGGCGCACTTGCGAAAGGTGTTTAGATTGTTCTAATAAGTTTCTTGTGTCGTGAAGTGAAGTGAAAATTTTGTGATTTTAAATGCCGTACCGCAGGCGCTTTTCTGCTAAGATGCCGGATTTCGACGACGAAGTTACCGTCGTCGATGTTTACGATTTAGCATCGGACATTGGCAAAGAATGTGAGATAATTATCGAAAAATACGGCCCTGACGCCGTTACAGCTCTCCTTCCTAAGGTGATAAACGCGCTAGAGTTGCTTGAGAACCTAGCAGTGAGGAACGAGAAGGAAAATCAAGCGCTGCAGGAGCTCACAGCGAAGATTTCTCAGTTGGAAAACGATAAGATTGAAAAGGCTGAATACAGACAACGCTTCGAAAAGGTAGGTTGTAGAGGTCATTGTTAGGCAAATAGGCGTTATTTGTTGCCGCGAAGTGCGTGTTCTACAATGAACACACGAAATGTTCAATATTTCGTCATAACAAATCCATCGGCTTCAGTTGCAACACAATAACTATTAAACAATATAGTTTGACGCGGCGAATCGTACCTTGGTATACCTATTCTCGTGTATACTTCTATAATTAACCACTATAGACTTTGTAAGAACGTAATAATGTTTTACTTAATTCTCAAATGGTGGTAATTAAATAGTTCATTTAAATTTGTTGTTAGGTCTTCAACACTACATTTCTACTGGTTGTTTGATTGGTAAAGTTGATTTCTACATCTGTTGCATAACTATGATAGCTAATGTACTACAATATTATCATAACTATCATGTTATCACTTTGATTTGTCTAAGAATGAAATACTCGATAATGGGATTTAATAATTAGGAAGACGTCTCTTCATTTAGAAGATAGCTACTTTATTATGATAAATTCTGTTCTTTATGAAATGCTACAACTCAAAGCGATAAAATGGGTAATATAAAATGATAACCCATGTCACATCACTTCATAGTATTTGTGTACTGATAGGTGAAGTAGATCAAATGCTTCAAGAATATTTAAAAGTTACAGAACACCAGAACTTTAAAAGGAAACTAGTTTTATTGAATATGCTGACATTCTACTAATTCTTTCAGATATTTACACTGATTAGTCAATAATATCAATGACATAGTGTGAAAATGTGAAATCGAAAATAAGTCACAAGCAGGATTTGTATGCATCTCCTGCAATAAATCCTGCCCATAACTGTATTTTTGATTTCACATTTTCATACTGTGTTAGTTTATATTGCTAAGCATGTCAAATGCTTTAAATATATATTGTGGCGCTCTCTTGGGGAGGCCTATGTCCAAAAGTAGACATTGAAAGGCTGATGGATAGATGGATATATACATCGAGCAGACCCGGGCCACAGCGCTGGCCACACATTACTGTAGCACATAATTTATTTGTTATTTTGCAATAAAAAAAGGATAATCAGGTTTAAACTATTCTATCTCTCGAGTTAGATCACACTGCTCACAGCATGCAAAAGTTTTCACTTTAGGAATTTATACATTTGTTAAAGGAAAATTTCTAAATATACATACACACTGGGCACAGAATGGGTTCTGTAAGTGATTGTTCTGCATGGGAATTGAACCCACAGCACTTGGTTCAAGAGATGGGTATCTAAATCACTACACTATTTAACCAGTTATGCTCACTGGTGCTTCATTAACATTCAAGTCAAGTCTTCATGACAAATATGGGTGGTTAGATCTCACTTAATCGTATCGTGTCATTGTGATTGGTTGAGAGATTACCGTGATTGGCAGAGGGATTAATGAGACATCACACGTTGGTTTCTGTACCAATCACAAGCGAGACAATACAATGTTGATATGATTTGGTGAATTACATTCTACGGACCCTGATGGCTTCAATGCTTTGAGTTATGAGGTTTTTCCTATAATCTATACTATTATAAAGCTGTGTCTGTACATTTAAGGTATTTGAGAAAAAATAACTTTATTTGGCAATATAGGCCACATATAAACACAAAACAATTGTTTAGATTTTTTGTTTGTCTATCTGTTTGTTTGCTCGCGCATTACGCAAAAACTACTGAACGGATTTTGATGCAATTTGTTTTATTTGGTAGATCTTGATAAGACTTAAAAACTGGTAATACATTTTATCCGGAGATATGACCTAAAAACCAGCTTTTGGCTGCGGCTAAGCCGCGGGCAAAGACTAGTATAATATAAAAACGATGGCTTTGCTGGCCGCTAAATCATATATAATTTTTTTCTTTTTTTTTCTTGCATGTAGTGGCATACGAGCCACGGTCCATCTGATGGTGAATGGTAACCGTCGCCCATGGACTCGACTATACCGAGAGTATTGTCAAGCCGCTGCTCACCAATTCATTTCACAGATGAAATTAAATGTAAACGGCTATCTCCTGCTACAGCCAAAACGCAACAATGTGCTTCATGGCCGGTCACACGGGAGATGGTGGTACCAACCCGCTCGGCCCGGATACCAAGTGAGTACTCCCACTTGGTACCCAGCCCTACCACCAGTCATGCAATGGATGATAATTGCTTACTTTCCTTAGTCGCCTCATACGACACCCGTGGGAAAGAATGGGGTGGTGACACTTGTATTCTTAATCCGTCACCACACGGACATAATTTTTCTGTAGAAAAATCAGCAACATTATTTAAAACTAACTGACTGGACAGATGGCGGAGTGGTTTGGCCTCCTACCAGTGTTGTGTGTTCGATTCCCACACAGGACAACTCTTTGTGTGATCCACAAATGGTTGTTCTGAGTCTGGGTGTACTTTGTGTCTCCTGTGAAATTATATGTTTGTAAATTTCCTCATAATACGAGGATTATTCCTTGGTACAGGGTTGTAGTCTTTGTTTTTTTAAATATTTTATAAGCTTTAGATCCTAGTGATGAGTAGAGTACAAGGCGATTATTGCCAAATCTTACCAATATTATAAATATGAAAGTTTGTATGTTTATTACTCAATCACACTAAAATGGCTGAACAGATTTATTACCTGGATTCACACATGGTCATTTTTTATCCTGGAAAAATGCTAGGTAGGTTTAGCTATTTTAGCATAAACCCGTCAATCATGTAAAAACAAAGATTTGTCAAATATGCTAATGCTATCTCCCTTGCGGGGTAGGCAGAGAGAACAGAGTGCCAAGAGGCTCTATTATTGCATACGTCTTTCGCTTCCTCAACATTCATAATTCTCTACATACACGCTCGCCGGTTTCGGAAACTTCTGACTCCACCTATTTCAATACATGATCGATTTGGTCTAGGTAGGTTAGTCACGGTCTTCCCCGTACCCTTTTTTTTAAATTATTTTATGACACAACTCATTATTACAATATGATGAAATTTAAACATACCACACAAACCATCCAGAATACATCCTTTCACTTTCGTATTGTATGTATATCTTCTTAAACCAATCGTTCGACCGGCGTTCTTTCCACATGAGACCATCGGAGCATTCCCTTTCGCATCTTTACAGTCGTCGTTACGAATGCGGTCAGTCAACCTCACTCCACAGATTTTTCGCAGAGATTGCATTTCGACCGCATTGATTTTACTCTCATGCTGCTTTTTGCATACTTGACTCTAGCTTCCATATAATAACGTTGGGCATTACGTTGTGTATTGTGACACGTGCCTCCTGACTGGGATGGTGGCTGCCGAGAAGTTGTCCGTTCACTCTATTTGCCGCATTTATTATTTTCTCTATATCAGTGGTTTTTTTTCCATCCCGACTGAATTCACATCCAAGTTATATCGCCAACCCGCCTGCCAAGCGTGGCGATTACGGCACTATACTACCATATGAGCGAAACACATGTTGTGGCGTTCTCTTGGGGAGGCCTATGTCCAGCAGTGGACTTCGAAAGGCTGATGGATGGATGGATGGATGGATTCATCCACTTGTTCTAGCACACCATTGGCTATTGTTACTCTAACATCTGTACTGTCTTCTCTTTCAAAGACCCTTAATATTATATTTTATTGTGTGATGTGAGCAATCACATTCACACCTTTTTTGATACAACAAAGTTAAGGCTACAATACTGTTCTACGTGCTAATGACGTCATTCGACGCTTACGACTTTTTGAAATGGAACAATCTTTAAAGTAAATAAGTTGATTGAAAACTATTCAATTTCGAGAAAGTAAAAAATATGGGTCCATTAAATTTTTCGTCTAGTTTTATTTGAAGTAATAATATGAAAATATTATGCAAAACAAATTAAATGTTGTCAATAATCATTATGTTTTGGAAAGTTATTGTTATAATGATTGCCGACAGATATTCAATTATGAGATAACAGTTTTGTTCTATGATGATTGATGCTTTATTCCGAAATGAAGTGTGCCGTAATAGGTTCATATTACGACCTAACTCGCCTTTTCTACATCTATTGGAGCAGTGTTTTTCAAACTTTTCGAATATGCGACCTCTTTACTGGTTGAAAAATCCTGGCGACGAATTAGGCCATAGACAGACAAAAAGTTAGCAATTTAAAAGACTGTGCGTTTATGATTTTCTCTGTTTTGGTATGATGATATTCATTGTTAAGACCTACTGGTACCATCCTTCCATCCTTCTCTCTGAAATTGGGTTTTTAATTTAGTGTAGAACCTTGACTTTTTACTTTTGTCGGCAACCTCCCAAGTAAGGCTTCGCGACGACCGAAGGGTCATGATTCGTGACCCACAGTTTGAAAAACACTGTATTGGAGGGTGTCAAACGTATATGGATTTGAATAATAGTTGCGTGGATTTTAGAACAGAACCTGCCCTTTGATGGGCGGCGATCTGTCTACATATATATGTACTTAACAGACAAGCTCTGATTATTGCTTTACCGTTGATTTAGAGCCTTATTAATTGGCTTTATAGAGCGATACGGCTGTTCTGCATCTATTTATAGACTTAAGATATCAAGGACAGGATAGGTCGGGTACAAAGGAGAGGATAATTCGGATACTAACAACAACCTATTGCCACTTTTGTAAGCTAATTATAAAAAAATAACTAGACGTTTTAAAACTCAAAACGGCTTTCTCCATTGCACATCAAGGGATTTAATGACCTCCTCAAAAGTAGAAAGCACAGGAGATTATTAGATTGTTCAATCTTCGTCTCCCGTTACAAGTTTCATTGCTCTATAGGAAAGGGTCTGAGAATACTTTTACTTTGTACATGAGAAGAGCTTTCACTAATCATAGAAGCTCACCTTTCACTTTTCAAGAAACAAATTATCCATTAATAAATCAGACATGATATAACAGTGATTCTGTTGTAGCTGTTTATTATATATGTTAGATACGATAGAGATTAATTTATTGCCGCGCAAATGTCTCGGCTGGATAAGAATAAATGAGGAGTGGCTTTATTAATGAAATATTTTATTAACTGCCTCGGTGGTGCAGCGTTAATGGGAAAAGAAAAAGTCTCAGTATCAGCCCGGAGTTTGGAAAAGTGCCCGGTAGACGGCAATAGGCGCGCCCCCTCTGTTACGTGGGACTTAAAACATAGCTGGCGAATCGTGGGTGTGTAATACACCTACCTACCCCTTGGGGAATAGGCGTGATGCTATGTTTTTTATGTTAGGATAGGAGTGGCTTTTTTTGTGGGTCTTATGGGCCTACCCGAAAGTAACAGATTACCGCAGCTTATAGACGCTAGCAACACCAGAGGCATCACTCGTACGTTGCCATCTTTAAGGAAAGGGATGGGAGGTCTAGACTCTAGAGGATAGGAAGCATACTAAGGAGAGGAAAGGAAGGATTATAAAGAAAGGATAAGGAAGGGGTTGTTTGGACCTTCAGCGCTCTCAATAACTTTATAAAATACAACTTTAGGAGTAACAATGTCCGTGTGGTGACGGACTAAGAATACAAGTGTCATCACCCCATTCTTTCCCACGGGTGTCGTATGAGGCGACTAAGGGAATTAAGCAATTATAATCCATTGCATGACTGGTGGTAGGGCTGGGTACCAAGTGGGAGTACTCACTTGGTATCGGGCCCGAGCGGGTTGGTACCACCATCTCCCGTGTGACAGGCCATGAAGCACATCGTTGCGTTTTGGCTGTAGCAGGAGATAGCCGTTTATTCGTTCATTTCATATCGGTGAAATGAAATGGTGAGCAGCGGCTTGACAATACTCTCGGTATAGTTGAGTCCATGAGCGACGGTTACCATTCATCATCAGATGGGCCGTCGCTAGTCTGCCACTAAATGCAATAAAAAATAAACCTATCGTTGTTTCACCCTGATCTTCTGTATGAGGGTGGCACTTCCCCGATAGAGCTGGCCCATTAGTGCTGGGACTAGCAAGGATTTACCACTACATGGTACCTATAAAGTAGCTTATCAGCGACTATATTATATTTGTCTGCAAGAAAGCAATCGAACGTATTTTGAAACTGTTTTAACTGTCGTTTATATAATAGTCCATAGCAGGTTTATGTTATAGTACTATATCTACTAGTTTTATTTAGAGTAGAGAAATTAAATGTTATTTTATCAACACTTTCTGATATTTACGCGAATGTTACACATTTTGAAATAAAACTACGTTTAAGGAATCTATATTGGTTTTTCCTTGTTAAAAATTTTTAAAGTTAATTAGCTTTCAGTAATTCCGTACAAAATTTAATAATCCATAACAGTCGTTGCCTACAGAGTATTCTGGCCGGATCTTTCTCAGTCAGGCCGCGTTCCGATCCGCTGGTAGCTTTTTAGTCTAAGCTTTTGGCAAAATCAATATATTTAAGTAATAATATAAACTAATAACCAAGATTGTCTTCTTACTGGTAGTAATTGGTAGTTTAGTCAAATAGTATGTTTATCAAATAGTATGAATTTTAATTGCAAAATTAAACTTACTACATTGGATGAATGCATGTAAATGCATTGCCGATAGAGGGCGTTGGTCGTTAAGACAAATGTGATGAGGAAATTCGGTATTGCTAGAAATGGTACGATAGCTCAATGGATTAGAGCACTTCCCCGGAAAGGAAGGGACGCAGGTTCGATTCCCGCTCGTACTAAAATACTCTTTTTCTATTATAATTTGTACTTTAAGAATAATTATTAGATAAGATTAAAAATCCTCGGTTACCAACGATGTAATAAAAAAATTGCTGCAGTATAAGTCAGCGTCTATTGCTGAATTTAATAGTAAATTAGTATTTTTATTTTAGCATCTATAGATTGATAACAGTCACTTATACAGATCATTGATACCATGGGTTCAGTACTCGATTCTGGTGGTGGAAATTTGCATCGGTCCATTTATGAAAACTCCAATTTCTTTTTTCTATCTATACTATTATAAAACTCTAACAGTGCTGTGTCTGTACATTTAAGATATTTCAGAAAAAAGTCTATTAGGAGTGCCTAAACGCAGAACAATGTTTTTTAGATTTTTTGTCTTTTTGTTCGTTGGCGCATCACGCAAAAACTACTGAACGGTTTTTAATGTAACGTTTTTTATTTGATAGCTCTTGATTAGAATGGTATACTTACATTTTATCCCGCTACTACATCGGGAACCTGGATATAACCTAAAATCTAGCTTTTGGCTGTGGCTAGTATTTTTATAAATTGATGCGAGATAAAATCGTTATATTGTTCTATCTAAATTTGATTTTAGGTAATGGGTTCATTACCGATTTACTCCAAAAACTACAGTGGATTGAAACTCTTCATGTTTTTTAGTCGCGTTGATGATTCGATGATGACTAAAAAGTGTTAACTTAAAAAAATGGTAGGTACTTATGTGGCATCAGTCGGGCAAAGATGTCACCAAATGATTCGTGTCATATATACACCCGCTATAATATCATTCACCAACAATAAAGGATTCATAATATGCTAACTCAGACTAACTAAAATATAGACGGAGCATTACGAACAATCCAGTGAAGCCATGTAAAACCATGCCAAATTTGTAATTACACTCACGAAGTATGCTAATTGTAATTGTAACTTAAGATCTCCGTGTCAAATTTCATTTACTTAAATCTGTTCAGTCGTTTTACAGTGAATACGTTTGGTACATTTAAACATCGAAACATAAATTTTCACATCCTTACATCTTTACTAATAGTAAGTGCGTGTGTTTCGCTTTCATGATGTACCATATCATGTATGATGTATGTAACTATTGAACCGACATGAAATTTTGCATATATGTTATATAGTCCGGAACTCAGAAAAGGACATTCTGAAAAGGACTAAGCGTGTCGTAGAGTGACGTATTTATATTTTGAAGTCTACGCAAATGAAGACGCGGGCAGGATCAATTTTTTTTTTAAAACAATATCGTGCACTAAGCAATAATCCTTGTGATGCGGGAGACTTTACAAACATACAATTTCACGGACACATAGTACACCAAGACTCAGACCAACACGACGTAGGAGAGCTAGTAGGTGTGAAAGAGAGTATTGGTGTAAAGTTGCGAGAGGGAATGCTCCGATGGTTCGAACATGTGGAACGAATGCTGGACGAGCGACTGGTTAAGCACCACTCAACTCACCAAATCGGTCATGTATTGAACGAAGGTTGAGTCTAGGGTTGCCACCTTTTTTTTTGTGAAAATAAAGTACACAGGTTATTAAAAGTAGGAAAAGAAAAGTACATAGTACTTACCAAAATAAAGTACGATTTATTTTACTCCATCTTTTTGCTTAATTTACTTTCTTTTAGCAATTTTTAACAGTACAAATTATTTTGAAATAAAACTACGTTTACTAATAATCTATCACGGGTGGACTTAGATGGTAGAGCTTTGGACACCTATCATCTAAGTCCACCCGTGATCATGAATGCTAAAGTATTCGAAACGTCGAGATAGTATAAAAATCAAGTAAACGCGATAGATTCCGTAAACGTAGTTTTATTTCAAAATGTGTAAAATTCGCGTAAATGTTAGAAAATAGTACAAATTATTTGTGAATAAGGAAAAAGAGATTTTTGTACGAGCGGGAATCGATCCCGCGTCTTTTCCAATCCGGGGTTGTGCTCTAAGCCACTGAGCTATCGTACATACTTATTCGGTCATCCCAATTTCCTCATCACATTTGTCTTTACGACTTCTTTATTTTCTAATTGTAAATAACTAGCTTGTGTCATTAAAATGAATTTTGCTAGTCAGTTCAGGTGAAGACAAATGTTGAATATAATTGTAACAAATCACAAAACAAACAAGAAGTTTTGATAGTGATATTGACAAAATGACAATGTTTAACAAAGGATAGGTTGCATTTAAAAATGAGCGTTAACGAGGCGACCGCCTCTCCAGAGGGAACCTATTCCGCAACAATCGATACCGTCATCGACCACAGTAACTCTATCGTTCTATTTTGGGCAATCATGCGAAATAAAGTATTTTCGCGTACTTTATTGTTCTCATAAAGTATAGAGTACAATTACCATAAATAACGTACAATACTTTATAATAAATTACGGGTGGCAACCCTAGTTGAGTCTCCGAAACCGGCGAGTGTATATGAAAATAATTATGAATCTTGAGGAAACGGGAGATGTATGCATGCATAGAGTCTTTTGACACTGGTCTCTCTGTCTACTCTGCAAGGGAGATGGCGTGATGATAAGTAAGTAAGTCTAATAGTTTTAATTTAATTACGTTAGCGATAGCAATTATAATTGACAAAAACGTTCGTTCAAGGTCCTAATGCAATAGTCTCTGTTCTATTATTCGTTTACAAACTAGATTTTTAAATATTATTTAGCTGACCCAGCAAACGTTGTTTTGCCATATAAATTATTTCTACATCGGCAGTAGAAGGGTGAAAATGTAGGGTTGTATGTATTTTTAATGCCGAATCATAATAAAATAAAATTAAAAAAATTGTCCAGAAAATAAAAAACATATTTAGGGGTGGGTCACCCTTATCATTTAGGGGTATGTAAAATAGATGTTGTTAGAAATCGGTCCAGCCGTTTCGGAGGAGTTTGGTAACAAACACCGCGACAAGAGAATTTTATATATTAGATTTCGATAAAACTTGTATTGTTTGATAGCTCTCGAGTGGAATTAAAAACTGATATACCTACGTTTTAAACAGCATCACGCCCGTATTCCCTGAAGGGGTAGGCAGAGGTGTATTACGCACCCACCGTTTGCTAGCTATGTTTAAGTGCCACGAAATAGGGGGCGAGCCTATTGCCGTCTACCGGGCACATTTTCTAACTCTAGGCTGCTACTGAGAATTTTTCTTTTACGAAAAGCTCAATAACATTTTATCTTGCTTTTTAGATAGAAAACACCCTGACGCAGTACAAATATCTGTGTTCATCACACAAATGATTGTCCTGAGTGGGAATCGAACCCACGACCTCGTGCACAGAAATCAGTTACACTACCAACTATGCCACGAGGCCCGTCAAAAGGTCGTAGGGTACTTTTTATCCCAGAAAATCGGCGCCTAATCCCAAAGGAAGGATAGGTATTTTAACATAAAGTCTATGTATCGATGATTTATTTATATTATTGACCCATTCTGAAGCTCACACAAACGAATTCGCGGACACAAGCTAGTCTCTAGTGATAGAGCCTTGCTTATCCAAGCATGAAAACGGTGAACCGTGGGTGTGTAATACGAAGGGGTAGGCAGAGGTATTATACTACTAGCGGTGCCGTGTGGGGCCGGCTTTAGAATTGTACCACCCCTCTCTACCCACGTGAGTCGTAAGAGCTGACTGAGGGATACCCGGGGAACAGAGCCCTCGAGTATTAACAACATCCACAGCGATCGCTTACCCGCCTTCCAAGCGTGGCGATTACGGCATTATCCCCCATGACGGGACCGCTCGTGGTGGCGTTCTCTTGGGGAGGCCTATGTCCAGCAGTGGATATTGAAAGGCTGATGGATGGATGGATGGATGGTAGCACCTTGTTTGTCCCCGCATGGATGAGCTAGCTCGATCGGGGAAACCATCCTCTTACAGAAGATGATGTGAAACGGACGATAGGTACTCTTACACTGTTGTGTTTCGTATTGCGAGTGAGAACGCTGAAGGCCCAAACCTTCTTATCTTCTCCTTATTATCTTTCCTCGGAGTTGGCGAAGAGCTAATGATGCCTCGGGTGTTGCTAGCATCTGGTGGCTACCGTACCGCTTACTACCAGGTGGGCTGCTTGTTTACCAGTTGCATAGTATAAATAAAATGAGACGTCACGGGACGTCTCGCAGATGTGAAAACATCGATTTTCTTTCTTCAAATATTGTTTGAGTCTTAAGTATATAACTCTTATTAAGCGCCCTCTCCTTATCCATAGACGAATTAAAACTGTTATTGGATTATTTATTGGCATTATACTTCCTAGTTAGATGCTTTTGTCAATAGATGGTGTTAAAACCAATTAAATAAATTGGCATGGCGACGTTGCCACGCCAACAGCCGGTTTTACCCTCCCTCCGCATTAGATGTTTTCACATAAAAACCTACTTCGGAGAATAATACTTTGCGTGATGCGTGCTTAACTAAAATAGTTAAAATCTCGATATGTTCTACATTATCTATCCTTGAACAAGACGTGTATTACATACACGCTGAAACATAGCACTAAGTAATATCTCATAAGAATGCTTGCGTATACGTAACGACCATGAGAACTACCTCAATACCTTTTGTTATGTAATTTATGTGGTTTAAATGAAAGTAGTTATTACAGGTCGTCAGTTTGTGTTGGGTCGTGTCTGCTACACACCTTTTTGTATTACAATTAGCGTCTCCGCCGCAGCCAAACACTAGTTTTTGGATTATAACCTAAAAAATCCCTCATATTCTCAAGTTCCCAAATTAGTAGCGGGATAAAATGTGTGTGTAGTTTTTAAGTCTAATCAAGAGCTATCAAATAAAAAAAAATGTATCAAAATCCGTTTAGAATTTGTGACGTGATGCGCGAACGAACAAAGAGATAAACAGGCTAACAGAAATAAAATCTAAGAAAAATTGTTTTGTGTTCAGAAACGCCTAATATATAGCTTAATACAGACATTTTTTCTCAAATATTTATGTGTTAAATGTACAGACACAGCTCTGTTACACCTTTATAATAGTACCTACTATAGATAGAAAATGTGCACCCCAGGTTAAGTGATAGGAGTGTGCAGGTATTTTTAATGTGTTTGATGGATTATTTAAATCAGGTGCTCGCTAGTTGCCCTACATCTTGGTACGATAATGGGCATTATCTAATAAGAAAATTGTAAATTGCAGTTTATTACGGAAAGTTTTAATATCAACGATCGGCTCCGCTGCCGCAAGCCGTACCGAGAGGCTGTTGCGGCAGGCCGATGAATCGTTCCCTGGCAACGGCAAGTCAAGGCTACTTGTCAAGGATGCGTTTCCAAATCGTGCGTTCAATGAAGAAACCCGTCGTGCGCCGTCTCTCCGCCTTTATTGGCGGGCCACCGGAACCATATTACATTCCTTCAGTGGTGCCCTCCCTCATCCCTAATGATATTTCGTGATTTTTTCTCAATCCTCTGTCCCCGTTGTCAAGTGTAACGTGATTAATGGATGATCCCTTAACGACCAAGCTCGCGTAAGTGGCGCGCGAACGATCCGACCACCCCCGCGGGCTCTAATGAATCCCATTCGTTCATTAGTGAAGTTAGCAAGGGTTTCATTGAGTTATTGAGTTGAATGCAAACACGATAGCATAGCATCACGCCTGTATTCCCCGAAAGGGTAGGCAGAGGTGTATTACACACCCACGATTCGCCAGCTATGTTTAAATACCACGTAATAAGGGGGCGAGCCTATTGCCGTCTACGGGGCACATTTCGAATCTCTGGGCTGCTACTGACAGTTTTTCTTTTTACGAAACCTCAATAACACTGCCCGACTCGGGGATCGAACCCTAGACCTCATGTTCAGCAGTCGCTTACACTACTGCTGCACCATCGAGACAGTCAAACGCAAACACGATCTTTGAATTTATTGCAAACCGCCGAATGTTCACGTATACAGGATATTTATCTCTATTTGTTGATCTAAATTATTATTATTATATTGATGAAAAAAAATATTTCATTATTCACAAATAATTTAAAAAGTAGTACTTTAAAAAGTGGCGAAGCATGTCAATTGCTAAAAAATATAAGTAGATCAAAAATGTTTAAAAAATCGCGCCATCAAATAGTATAAATTTTAATTGCAAAATTAAACTTACTATATTGGTTTAATGCATGTAAATGCTTTCCGATAGATGGCGTTGGTCGTAAAGACAAATGTGATGAGGAGATTGGGATGGTCGAAAGATCTGTACTAGAGCACTTCCCTGGATTGGAAAAGACGCGGGTTCGATTTCCGCTAGTAGTCACAAATAATTTGTATTTATCTCTAGTTTTAACTGGCTAGAAAGAAAAAGGAATAAGAAGAATAGAAAAAGTTATAGTTCATTCTAATTGTGTTGAATTGAATAATTAGTCTATGTCCTGTCTCGTATGCCGGTTAGTGCGCGTAATACTTGGTTTATTATGAAATAGTGGACTAAGTAGGTTCCTACCGTTTTACGTTTCCGTTATCTAGAAACGCTACTACTGCGCTCAGTTCCTTAATGGTAATTTATATAATCTTTATGATATATTATTAGCTGTATCTTTTTTCTATTAATCCGGGTGTTTAATGGTATGTTTGAAATTGTAAAAATATTCCAATGTCCATTCAGTATTTTTTTTCACTATGGCTAATATTTTAAGCGGAAGCCCTGCAGAGGTTATGCCCTTAGGTTTCCGCACAGCGCACTAAGAATGGCGTTATAGCATCCGTGATCAAAGACAATAAGTCTGAGCGTTGATATGGATGTGTGGGGGATATTGAAAGTATTATTAAAGTATATTTTAAGGAGGTAAGTATGTGTGCGTAAAAGGATATTACTCAAAATTACGAACATTCAAAATATTTTAATTATTGTAATTCCCAGTATTTTATTGACGTGATAACGCTCAGTAGAGGGTATCCGAAAGGGTAAGCCGCCGGCGGACCACCGAAGTAATATAAAATAGTTCCAGTGGCCCGCCAATAAAGGCGGAGAGACGGCACACAGCGGGTTTCTTTAATGGGTGCAGGCCCCACACTACCCTGGTCGTTGCCCCGAACGATAGGGTGTGTGGTTAGGAACACTTTTTCCCGCCTCAAAAAAAAAGTATGTGTGCGTAAAAGTATATTAAGTACTCAAAATTATGAAGATTAAAAATATTTTAATTATTATAATTCCCAGTATTTTATTAACGTGATAACGTTTTATAAATCGATGAACGCCCAGCTGCACGCACGAAAAAGTCTCACGTTGCGAAAAATGTATGGCGACCGATGCATTGTTTGTGACGTTATCACGTAACATTATCGTCCGTAAACCGACTTTACAGAAAACCATATAGCTTTTTTGGTAACATCATAAATTAAGTCGGGAATTTCACTTGCCCTCCGTTGATGACTGATGTACTCTAGCTGTTTTGAAACTTGTAGCTATAGTCTCGCTTTAGGAACCACAACTATACCTGATATTGTAGATATCATTGGAAAAAATATAGATTCGTAATAACCTTCATATTGGTAGTGCCTTGGTTATCCCAGCATGAATCGGCCGGCTCGATCGGAAAAGTAACACCCTCTTACAAAACCCTCTTGCAATGGTAGGTACTCTTATCGTTGAGTTTCGTATGGTGAGTGAGAGTGCCGGAGACCCAAACCCACTCCCTGTCCTCTCCTTATTGTCTTTCCAATTTTCTCTTTAGTATCCTGCCTATCCTCTACTAAATATCCTTCATATCCACCTGCTATCCTTTTCTTTGGAGATGTGAAACGCGAGTAATGCCTCAAGAATTGCTAGTGTCTATAGGCCGGTAACCGCTTACCTTTAGGTGGTTTTTTTTTAATCTACGTAGGTGTCATACAAGGATACGGCCTTGTATGACACCTACGTAGATTAAAAAAAAACCTACCAATCATCACTTGGCGTTGAAGTCGTGACTTAGAGTCAAGGGTAAGAAATCCGGCAAACTAATGAGTGAAAATTGTAATAATTGATATATTACAAAACAATCACTTAATGAACACCGCCATATTCCGGTAAGACTGAACGAATATTCCGCTCATGTATAGTGGCAAGGTCACATTTTGTGTAACTCATTACACATTTTACCACACCACACAATTACACCGTATTTAATGTTTTACGTAAGGCTGCAATCGTTTTGTGGTGAGTGTGGACACCGCCCTGAATCTATTACCGGACTAGACACACAATCTCTATTTCTTAAGTTGTTTAAAATATCTCCCATAACTTACAAATTATAATTTGTGTTGTTTAAAATATCTCCCATAACTTACAAATTATTATTTGTGTTGTTTAAAATATCTCCCATAACTTACAAATTATAATTTGTGTTCAGTGGATTAGAGCACTTCCCCGGAAAGGAAGGGACGCAGGTTCGATTCCCACTCGTACTAAAATACTCTTTTTCCTTATTCACAAATTATAATTTGTACTTTAAAAGTAGCTGGGCATGTCAAGTGCTAAAATATAGATCAAAATCTCCCTTAACTGTTTAAAAAATATATTTTATACGCCATTTTGGATATTTTTTCCTTTAAATCCGAAAATCCTAACAATTAAGATAAGCAATTGAGAAAAAGTGACTTATTAGGCTATCTATATGTATAGGCGTGTCTGAACACAAAATAAGTTTTTTTAGATTTTTTTATATTGTTTGGCTGTTTTTCGGTTTGTCCGTTTGTTTGTTCGCGCATCATGCAAAAACTACTGAACGTATTTAGATGCAACTTTTTTATTAGGTAGGTAGCTCTTGATCAGACTTAAAACTGGTATACATTTTATCCCGCTACTATATCGGGAACCTGAAATATAACCTAAAAACCAGCTGTAGGCTGCGACGCAGCCGCGGGCAAAGGTTAGTATAAGTTAAAATCGTAAAATTTATGTTATATGTTATTATTTTTATTTACTTGACATCCTCAGGATTTACCACAACACAAAGTGTGAATATGTGCAATAGAAAATCTACTAACTATACTGAATAATTAACTTTAATATTTCTTATTTAAAATTTTCCGACATTGTTTTCTGGCAAATTTATGTATTTTTTTACAATAACTTTATCAACTTAATAAAGAAATACCGATGCTAGGTTCAGCACTGCAACAACAAGCTGTTGCTAGGTTACAGCATACATCAATATGCGTACGCCAACAATATTTTGCGTAATATACGTAATAAAAACTAATGTTTGATTTTCGCAAAATTAACGTACATAATTGTAAAATAAGCAAATTACTACTCAACAACCGTAACTATGCTAATACAACTCACGAGTCATCAAGTAATATATTTGTTTTAATGTGAGAAACGTTCCACGTATGAAGCTTTCTTAGAACAGTAGAAAAGAATTTTGGTCTTTCAACTCTGGCGCGCAACTGGCCAGCGGTTGACAGGCCATTTTTTCTTTTATTCTTTTTTTAAAATGCATGGTTATACTAGGTATGCACAATTAATGTTTTGTTCAGCCATCCTCTTTTTGTCCTCCATTCATACACAATACTCTCCTAGTCACGTGTGTTTACTCTCTTCTGCCAAAACAAACAAGCCCTTACTGTGTTAGTCATTGCTGTCATTTTCATACTTCCTCTCACAATGTTACGTATAATATTTATTTAACAGGTTTATAGTTCCTGTCTACGAGTATGCGTAAATGATATCCGAGTTAATTATGTGCATATTTAGTTGGCAAAGAGTAGCACATCTGATTATAATGGCCTTGACCGGTGTGGTATTTCCAGATTTATTGTTATAATAAATAACGTGTTTAAAATTTTTGCCGTGACGCACTAAAAGTTGTCGCCTCGTTCCTTTCTGAGGTTCTAGGAGCCCCAGAAGTAGTTAGCGAAGGAAAATCTAAAAAAAATAGGCAGTCAATGAAGACTGCTGACAGAAACATTAGCTCAAATTAGGAAATAACAGTGTTTTTTACCCGACTGCGAAAGAAGGAGGGTTATGTTTTTTGAGTGTATGTTGGTTGGTGATATAGGTAGAGCAACAAAATCTCGAAGTGAGCAGATGTCTCCGACTGCGTTTGTGAACACTGTCAACTAAGATTATTCGAAACCAAAATAAAATATTAAAATTAAAATCTTGTTTCTATCTTTTGGGTTCTTCATTGAATTTAATAAAGATGGTAGATATTGACACAGTAGTGTTTTTTTCAATAAATTTATTTCTATAAAAAAAAAATAGACGTCTCGGGACGTCTACCAGATGTGAAAACATCCAAACTATTTCGTAGAAATAATTAGTAAAATGATCATAACTTTTTCAATGTGTTCTTGTATAAAATAATGACATGTAAAATAACGGAAATGGACGTAAATCATCATATCCAGGGCGGATATCATCTAGGACTAAAGTACTTGTCAAAACGAATCAAACGATTTCAAAGTTGTTGGGATTGCGGATAATCTAGGACTATGATACTATTCAGATACTATAACTCATAAAACACGGGTTATATCGTTTTATAACTGACTTCCTATGGCCACCTTCTAGCTTCATCATCAGACCCTGGATACCATCTGAAGACAAATTACTAGTCAAGACGAATCAAATGTTTCCCAACTCGATGGAGCTGCGTCGTTTCATTACAGAGTTACTGTGGCCACCTTCCAGCTCCACCATCAAATCAGCTCCATGTCTTCATGATATTGCATTGTCACGCGATATACATATGCATGTAAAATTTCAGATCAATCGGAAACTGGGAAGTGTGTCAAATATAACTTTCAAAATTTGAACGGGACAAGTACACCAAAAGCGTCGTCACGCTAACAGCCAATTTTACCCGCCCTCCGCATTAGATGTTTCACATCAAAAATATTACACTGACAGTAAGACGTGGCTGATGACTGAAACTGAGTAAACCCGACACAACGTCACCGATCCAATAAAGTGTGCCAAAAGAAGTTATCACTTGAAAAACTTGAGTCTTGTTCACCGAGTCGAGATGGCCTGTAGGAGCGCTCTGTTGATGCCTCGGGCTTGTTTACGGTAGAGTTGCTTCAGCTGGTGCTGGACAAATGGATAGGGAGGCTGCCCAGGCAGGCAGAAGTCCGTGTTTTCCAGCTTGCGTAGGTTTCAAGTCATGCTCGGCCTTAGCGGGAGGCCTTGCGGGTGGCGGACGTTCCCCGGTCCATCCACCGGCAGCCTCGCTAGAGCGGCATGAGGCGCAAGTACTCACGCCTGCACCGCCCCAGTCGCTGGCGGCGGCTTGGGTCAGCGGAAGTATCCTCCTCCCTGGCTCTCTCCGCCGCTTCCTCATCGCTGAAGGCAGCGACCGCGAGGTCTCCCCTTATTGCCGCCACGAGTTCACGCCACGACCCTAGCGTGTGCCGCGCCGTGTCCTCGTCGCAGCCGCAATGGTAACAGCCCGGAGTCGCTTCCCTCCTTGTGACTATGTACAGATATCTGCCGAAACAACCGTGCCCCGACAGCACCTGTATCAGCCGGAAGGTAAGGACTTCGTGCTGTCGCTGTGGCTGGAGCGCCCCTACGGTCCAGAGACCGGCCCGGGGCGTCTCCAGCCGCGCCCTCCAACTGGCCATGGCAGCTTGGCGGGCGTCGCCCTGGCACCTCTCGCTAGACAGGAGACGACCGCCCCTCGCCCGCTCTTGCGACGCCTACCAATATACCTCTGCGAGCATCTTCGCCTCCAAGTCCCACGGGGGGACGCCTGTATAGCCTAATACAGTCATTATTTCTCAAATATCTTAATGTACAGACACAGCTTATATTTACAGCTTTATAATAGCTACATGAAACACATGCGGGTTATGTTCAGTAGATGAATTAAACGTTGATCTTTTTATTTTATATTTAGTTCATGGGCGGCAGTAAAATAAATAAATAAAGAACTAATTACTAATTTACAGAGATCGCTAAGTGCTATACTTGTTTTAATAACTCAAAAATAAATTACTTAGTTATTATTAACCGACTTAATTTTTTCTTTCATGCCAACCAATATTTACATTTGCATATTCCGAAATATAATACTTTTGATGTCAATTACAACAATGTGAAATATTATATTTTACATGTTTTTTTAGTTTTAGTAATAGAAATTGGGTTTGTATCGAGTAACCGATTAGGTCCGCACTAGGTCAAACGGTCTGTTATTGAAGAAATATTTAATTCTGGTAACTATAATAGTTATACCTTAGTGTTTTAATTATCTAAACATAATCCGACTTACTAATAAACTTTTATACACGGCGTATACACGATGTATAACATCAATGTTACTAATAAACAATATTTTGACAGTTCTGTTGTATACATCTGTTATAACGCGTGCATAACTCTGACATTTACCCAATCGCTATACACCTCACGACCGCTGTTTATCTACCGTCTTACTAATAAAATTTTACACGTCGTATACGAGATGTGTAATATCAATGTTACTAATAAACAATATTTTGACAGTTCTGTTGTATACATCTGTTATAACGAATGGATAAATTGTATGAGAATTTACAAAACCGCTAAACACTCCGCGACCCTAGTTTATCTAGCGTGTAACTTAAAATTGTATTCATTAAATTCAAATGAGAATGAATTATTTAGATCATTTCGAAGTTTTTGATGAAACAAGTACCAAGAAAACAATATTTATACAAAATTACCTCTAATGGTAGTAGATTCAACATAGGATTATTATTATTGTGGGATTCTTGCTATGACTTAACAAATTATTTACTCCGGTTCTGAATCCCCATACTGAGATACACAGAGATTTAGGTATTTGCTTTATGGTTTCAGTGTGTTGCCCTAGTCTCCTATTGTACAATTTCGCTATTGACATGAAGTAAGATATTGATTTTGGAGATCCTGTTCCTTATTTTATATATGAAACAGATATAGAAGTGAGTCTGTCTGCCCGCCGGGTTGGCATGCTAAAGTGTTAATGAGCAGGCCACATTGCTCGACAAGCTGACGACAATTGAAAAAAAGGTTCTCGAGTGGTGAGTGGTTTCAGACAGCGTAGCACCAGATCGTTGGTTCCACCAGATGAAGCTACGATCTAGCCAAAGCCACAGGTAGCCGTTGGATGCAGTCAGCACAAGACTGCTCGTTGCAGTGCTCTCTTGGGGAGGCCCTGTCCTGGATGTTGAAAGGCTGATGAATGGATGGATGGATGAGAGTGGCATTTATATACAGCAGTCCACGCGGACAAAAAAATCCGCCAAGACATAGACATACTTTAAATAGTATAATCTGGACAAGCTTCGAGAAGACTTTTTATTAAAACACATTTTGAATAAACCGTCTTCTTATCATCTATGGCTTTTTGAATGTGAAGTTCCTACCTATCATTATAAATAATTAAAATTAAAGCAATTGTCGCTACTATGTAGGTAGTATGTGAAGATTTGAGAGAAAAACAATGATAATAATATAATGATCCTTTAATTATTATTATCGATTTTAGTGGATATATGTTATCTACTTAGTTGAATATTTTCTCAATTTTTAGTTGACATTTCTTCTTTATTAAAAGTTTGTGTACTTCTAACATATGTTTGATTTTGGAATATTGTATTCTTCTGTGGCTAAACCATGATCTTTATTCATATTTTGATCTTTTTAGCTCACGTTCATCAGCACATAACAGCATGTCTATTTCTTTATATTTATTAAATCACTGGCCAATATTTCGCAATAACAATATCAGGTATTCAATTTAACTTCGTGAATTAGAGGTAGACAATTTTAAAATTAGATACAATTAGGTTTTCTACATTATTTCAATTCTGTTTATTTCGATTTCAAAGCGGAGATCACATGTCAGATATCTGCAACTTTTAAGTTTACATTCTCATGACGTTCAAGTTTGAAGGGAACGTTCCAACCCATAAAAATAATAGTCTCCTATCTTGCATATGAAATCTCTTTTCATAAAAAAGTAAACCATTCATTACTTTGTTTATTAAAAACACAATTATCGTAACATTATAAACAAGACAAACATTAATCAACATAAAAATCATCTTTTCAAGTATAACATAAATACATTCATAAGTCTCAGCCCACACATCAATCTAACCGAAATTTACTTGATATAAGTTTTAAAACCCTTTCAATGAATGTTGCCAGTATTTTTTGTTATAACCAGTGTTGTAACTATACAATGATTAAATATCGTTTATTAGTAAAGTAACACACCTTGTGTTACTCCTATTCACTGCTTACACATTGTATAAGAACACAGTTGAAACGTCTGTTATGTTATCCTTTATTATAAAAGTCTTCTGCAGCGTGTAACTTAATGAGAATGAATTGTCTACGTTGTATATGTGTAATTTCGAAGTGTTTGATGAAATATTAAATAAGTACAAAGAAAATTATATTTGTACAAAATTACTTCTAACGGTTGGTTGGATATTATTATTATTATTATGGGATTCTGGCTATGGCTTAACAAATTATTGATTTACTCTAGTTCTGATTCCCCATACTGAGAATGAGAAAACTTATAATTTAAAGGTGTTTTAGAGTCTGAAAGCATATCGGGTGATACCACCAAAAATATTAAATTATACATTGTGGCCTTAGTCTCGTATTGCTCAATATCGCCATTGACATGAAGGAAGATATTGATTTTGGAGAGCCTGTTATCCTCACTATAATATTGTTTGCTTGTTTCTTTCTTACGCTTTCACACTGTAACTGTAACCACCATGCTCAATGATCTCAGCAAGGTTTCTTGATAGGTGGGTCTAAAAATTAACACGAACAAGACTAAAGTCATGTCTAATGTCAAAGAAAGTATTTCTAATGATGGCAGACGAGCCACGGCCCACCTGATGGTATTATCCGTGTGGTGACGGACTAAGAATACAAGTGTCACCACCTCATTCTTTCCCACGGGTGTCACATGAGGCGACTAAGGGAAGTAAGCAATTGTCAACCATTGCATGACTGGTGGTAGGACTGGGTACCAAGTGGGGGTACTCACTTAGTATCGGGCTCGAGTCGGTTGGTACCACCATCTCCCGTGTGACCGGCCATGAAGCTTATCATTGCGTTTTGGCTGTAGCAGGAGATGGTAACGGGGGACTGATGGTAACGGGGGACTGATGGTAAATGGTAACCGTCGCTCATGGACTCAACTATACCGAGAGTATTATCAAGCCGCTGCGCACCATTTCATTTCTCAGATATGTAATGAAAGAATAAACGGCTATTTTCTGCTACAGCCAAAACACACTGACGTGCTTCATGACCGGTCACACAAGAGACGGTGGTACCAACCGCTTCGGGCCCAATAGCAAGTGAGTACTCTCACTTGGTACCCAGCCTGGTAGGGCTGGCCAATGCAATGTGTGATAATTGCTTACTTCCCATAGTCGCCTTGTACGACACCCGCAGGAAAGGATGGGGTGGTGACACTTGTATTCTTAGTCCGTCACCACACGGATGGAAACTAAATAGTATATCTGTACAAACTTCGAGAAGTCTTTTTATTGAAACACATTTTAAATAGTCTTCTTGACATCTATGGCTTTCTGAACATGAAGTACCTATAATTATTAATAACTAAAAGGCAATTGCCGCTACTATACAATGTGAGGATTTCAGAGAAAAACAATAATAGGTAATAGTACAAATGATCCTTTAATTATTACTATTTTGATTTTAGGAGATATTAATATTAATAAATTAATATATTTTCAATTTTTAGCTGACTTCTTCTTTGATAAAAGGTCGTGTAGGCACTTCTAGCATTGTTTTATTTTTAAATTATGCTCCTCTGTAGCAAAACGATGATCTTCAATAATATTTTCGAACCTTTTAGCTCACGTTCTTCAGCACTTAACAGCATTTCTTTTTCTTTATATATTATTTATCAAATCACTGGTCATTATTTCACCATAACAATATCAGCTATTCAATGTAACCACGTGAATTAGATGCAGAAAAGATAAGAATTGGTTAAAATTAGCTTTTCAACATTATTTTCCGTTTATTTCAATTTCAAAGAGTAAATAACTACTACGCTGATGTTTATTTTCTTATGTCACTCAAGTTTGAAAGATACGTTGAAAGATACGTTCAAAACCATAAAATACTATAATGGCTATCTTGAATATGAAAACTTTTTTTCATAAAAAGTAATCCATTAATTTATTTTTTTAATAAAAACACAAGTAACATAACATTATAAACCAGTAAAATATTAATAATTGACTGCCGTGTGGGGCCGGCGTTAGAACTGTCCCACCCCTCTCCTCCTCTCTCCACCCATGGGAGTCGTAAGAGCCGACTGAGGGAATATCGGGGGAGCGGGCAGCAGCGCTCCTTCGAGTATTAACAACATCCACTGCGATTGCCAACCCGCCTGTCAAGCGTGGCGATTACGGCAATATCCCCCATTCTTGGGGAGGCCTATGTCCAGCAGTGGACGTTAAAAGACTGATGGATGGATGGAAAATATTAATAAACATAAAATTACGTTTTCTAGTATAAAATAAATAAATTGATGAGACTCTGCAAAAAAAAAAAAATACTGGAAAGAGGTATTTAAACGTTATCAGTTAAAGTTGCCAGTGTTTCTGTTGTCACTATACATGATTTATTAGTAAGAGAGGTGTGTAACGCTTATACACTGCTTACACATTCTGTAAGTACACAGTTGTTAAACACCTGTATTGTGATTCTTTATTAGTAAGACTGAATATAGATAGCAAATTAAAACGCCCCTTAGATAATGTTACGCTGTTCTAAATATAATATTATATTATGAAATAAAACTACGTTTACAGAATCTATCGCGTTTACTTGATTTTCTACTATCTCGAATACTTTACAGCATTCATGCTCACGGGTGGACGGTCATATTCGCGTGGACAGACATGTGACTCGATGATAGATTTTTGTTTTCCTATAATATCGATTTGAAATGATTGAACAGACTAAATTAGGTGCATGATGATGAGGATTATATTTAATCTTAAAAATATTTGTGAAAATGGAAAAGGGAACTACTGCAAGCAGGATTTGAATCTGCGTCCCATACATTCCGGGGAAGTGTATTAGTCCATTGAAATGTCACATGAGCTGTAGGTACATTTTTTAGAGCACGCAATTTTATTTTTGGGACATGTGTGGGTGTCATTGGAAGCTTAACCCCAAGTTTGTGGGGTTGCCGCCCTTGTCCCCCGGCCGCCATCGTGGAAAACAACTTTTTCGCGATATCTCGGAAACTATGCATCCTACAAAAAAAATCGTAAAGACATAATTTGTAGCAAATCGCTTTGCCTACAAATATGTTCATTTAACTTTTTGCCCTAAATTTAAAATTAAAGAAGTTATATATCCAGCAGTGGACGTTGAAAGGCTGATGGATGGATGGATGGAGCTCATAGGATAGTTTTAATTAGATCTCCTAATGGCAGCTGCGTTGTCTATATTACGTAATGAATAAAACATAGCATACTCCTGTATTCCCCGAAGGGAAGAGGTGTATTACACACCCACGATTCGCCAGCTACGTTTAGGTCCCACGTACTAGGGGGCGAGACTATTGCCGTCTACCGGGCACATTTCCAGACTCCGGGCTGCTACTGAGAATTTTTCTTTTTACGAAAAAGCTCAATAACATTGCCCGACCCGGGAATCGAACACGAGACCTCATGATCAGCAGCCGCACAAACTACCGCTGCACCACCGAGACAGTTAATTAGGTACGTAATGATTCACCCATCCAATACGCTAGGGTCTAGAAGCAAAATAGATGTGAACCGAAAATTTTAAACTGCGAAGTTTTTTTTATATTACGTTGGCAAACAGGTATGCCTGCCCATCTGTCAGTAAGCGGTTACGGTAGCCTATAGACGCCAGCAACACCAGAGGCATCACTCGCACGTCGCCATCTCCAAAGGTATAGAAGTTGGAAAGGAAGGATAATAAGGACAAGATAGGTCTTAGGCATATGAAACAGAAGTACCTGTCGTTGTTTCACGCCGATCTTCTGTGAAAGATCCCTGATTGAGCCATTCATGTTGGAATAATTAAGGCTCTACCACTGGAACTACTAGCAGTAGTAATTTACGTTAACTTGCGGTTTTAAACGTTCTCACTGGAAATTGGTAAGTGGCATGTTCATGTTTTCTTTTGTTTAGGCGGGACATAATGTACTTAACCGCACACCCCGTCGTTCGGGGCAACGAACAGGGTAGTGTGGGGCCCTCACTCTCTAAATAAACCTGTCGTGTGCCGTCTCTCCGTCTTTATTGGCGGGCCACCGGAACTATATTACATTCCTTCAGTGGTACAGGCATGTTCGTATCCTGCTTCCATTTATCACATTTTAATAAAATTTGTTCTGTAATACTTTATAAATAAGTACTTTTGCAATTTTACTCTACTGGTATAGCTAGAAGTGTCTATGCCGATTAGGGCTTGCAAATATTCGAAAATATTGGTATTCGAATATTCGTTTTATTTTTGAATAATATTTGAATTATTGGAATAATTATTCGAATAAGCAAATGCTACTTTAATTGTCCACTCTTTCCATCCGTCAACCTTTCAACGTCCACTGCTGGACATAGACCAACCCAAAGCGAGCGCCACAAGGAGCGGTCCTGCGCCAACCGCATCCAATGGCTCCCCACGACTTTGACAAGAACGTCGGTCCATCTGGTGGGGTGCCGTCCTACGGTGCGTCACGTCCGATATGTGGTCGCCACTCAAGAACCTTTTCCCCAACGGTTGTCAGTTCGTCGAGTTATGTGGCCTGCCCATTACCACTTAAGCATGCCAACCCGGCAGGCTATGCCGGTCAATCCTGTTCTCCTACGGATCTCCGTATTACGAATTCAATCATGACCATGTCTCTGTTTCCTTATGTCATCACTGGTAACGCACACTGGTCGTAGAACTTCCTTTTCAGACACTGCTGAATATTATAAGAGTAGACATTCCTTGGCTTCCAAAACGCCACGCCGAGTTGGATTCGTCGATAGACCTCTTTCTCGAAGTCGTGCCTACTTAACTGGACTGTTTGTCACAGCTAAACTTACTCGTAGCGGTCGACAACGTCAAGAAGCGCACTCCCGACTAGGACCGGTTCTGATATGGATATTTGATGTGACTTTGTCTTGTCCATGCTTATTTTGAGACCCACTAGTCGGGAAACCCTGCTGAGAACATTGAGCATAGTGCCAAGATTCTTCAGCGATTCTGCTATGACTACGATATCGTCGGAATATCGAAGGTGAGTGATGTATTCACGATTGATGTAGATGCCGAATGCGGTCCAGTCCTAAAGCTTGAAGATATCTTCCAGTGCAGTGATGAAGAGTTTTGGTGACATAACGTCTCCCTGTCTAACACCTCTCTGCAGTTGGATACGTTTCGTACTCTTGTCCTAAACTTGAACTGACATGGGTTTTGATCGCGTTTCTATATAATTATGCACTTCATCAGTTCCATATATCGATAATCAATTTGGTACCGCTGAAGGGACAGCAGCATCGTTCAACTTTCGATCGAATCAAAGTAGTCCATAAACACCAGACACAGAGGCCGATTATATTGCTCGGTTTTCTACGTAACTTGGCGTAGCGCTTGGATGTGGTTTCTGGTACTATAACCATTTCAGAAACCAGCTTGTTCGGGAGGCTGGAAGTCACTAAAGCCTGCGCGTGAGTCAATTTGTAATGAACCTCGAAAACAACTTACAGAAGGTGCCGCTCTTTAGCCCCTGTTGGTCAAAAACTCTTCATTCTGTCACCTTTCCTGAAGACCAGTAACACCACGCTTCTTGTCCACGACTTGGGAACGTCTCCCCGAGGACGACGAAATAGAAGAGCTTTTACGATCAGCTTTCCGACTGCTCTCAGAAGTTCTGTGGTAATTCCGTTGCCTCCCAGTGCATTTCCGTTCTTTAGATGTTTGAGATCCATTACGTTCTCGTACAGGCTAATGTCCGGGATATCTTCGATAAAGTGCCGAGTTAGCTTGGATCGGGGATCTTGGACCAAGCCGACAACAGGACTGTGGGATGTGTACAACCGTCCATAGAACTGGTGGACCTCTCTCAAGATCTCACCTCGGGATGAAATGACAGTACCGTCACTTGTCTTTAGCTTAATCAGCTGGTTTTGGCTGATAGACAGATCTCTTGCGAACGCTTCGAGTTCGCTTTCGAGTATTAAATTAGCAAATATCATGTCCCGCATCCTTGAAGATATGTCTGTTTACCCGCCAGAAGGAATTCATCATGTAGAGATGGAGATTGTTGCAAATCTATTCAGTAGATACCCTTTCACACTCTACACAAGAAGAATACCTTCTACTTACTACTACTTAGCAGAAATTTGTATGCTCGATTTAACGAGACCTGTCTAGGACCTTCTATATAATACAGCGCTATTTCCATGTGGATTTATAACTCCAATTCACACCTTGGTCTGATAAATTAGCTGCAGATTAGTTGTTCTTACTTCATACATAACACAATATTAGTTACTGGAGTAATAAAAAGACAATATTACTAGAATTTTTATATTCGAATATCCGAAAAAGCTCAATATTCGAATAATTCGAATATTCGAATGCAAGCCCTAATGCCGATCCCTGGTCCGATATCGATACTTTACAAATAGAAGGGTGGATTTACAAATCTGTCAAAAACCATGTTTAGGTGTATTAAAAAAAATATGACTGCTTTTGCGTATTGTAATCTTTTCACATGTTGAGTTTAAACTTAATGTTTAGAAGTGCTGTAATCCAAGCCATCGTAGGTTCAGTGGTTTTTTAATAATAAAACAATATACATGACAAAAATCATCGCCAGCAGTGTAACAATTAGGACTTTCTTCATATATGATATTTGGGTTATAAAACTAACTAAGTCACTTTTTGGTCACTACAGGAAAACGACGACAGCACTCTTTCACAAAAAAAAAAATATAAGTGCAGCAATAATATACGGCAGTCTCACCAAAAAATTCCTCAAAATATGCCAACAGTATTGATTTCTATCAACCAAAAACCTTTAGCCAAAACGCTATAGCCATAGATACTGTGGTCATAGCTGTGACATATTGTATACTATGTTAGTTTCAGTTGTAAATAAAACGTTTTCTTCCGGGCTGTCAGTTTCAGACCCTCAGTACCTACATGGTTTCGCTTAATAAGGAAAATGTCTGAATGGCTGCGAGCCCTTGTCAAAAACAAATCTTTGTTTTCGCAGATTTTATTTATTAACCCGTTACCCATAATAAACAGAACATAAACATAGCATCACGCCTGTACTCCCCGAAGGGGTAGGCAGAGGTGTATTACACACCCACGGTTCGCCAGCAATGTTTAAGTTCCACGTAATAGGGGGTGAGCCTATTGCCGTCTACCGGGTAAATTTCCAAACACGGGGCCTGCTTCTGAGAATTTTTCTTTTTATGAAAAAGGTCAATAACACTGCGTGACCTGGGGATCGACCCCGAGACCAACGCGACACAACCATGCGATACGGTAGGATTCTCAGAACCACAATATTGCAATATTCCGCAAAAATCCGAACACAAATTCGATACGTGTTTCGCCTCTAAACGAGGCATTCTCAAGAACGCTCAGAAACAAATAAGCGAAGCTCATTTTAATTATTTTTTTGTGTGTGACGTTGGTTGTTAGCCTCGGACGGGATCCATCCATCCATCAGCCTTTTAACGTCCACTGCTAGACATAGGCCTCCCCAAGAATGGGGGATAGTGCCGTAATCGCCACGCTTGGCAGGCGGGTTGGCGATCGCAGTGGATGTTGTTAATACTCGAAAGAGTGCTGCTGCCCACTGCTCCGGAATTCCCTCAGTCGGCTCTTACGACTCCCAAGGGTGGAGAGTGATACAATTGAGATTAGAGGTGATACAATTCTAAAGCCGGCCCCACTCGGACGGCTATGACATTATAAAATAAAATAAATTAGAAATAATTAAAGTATTTCTAATTGTTCTAAAACGGACAGTCTAATATTTTTATTTGTGATAAAAATATTAGACTGTTGATTTGAAACTGCATCTGTTGAAAACCTATCCAGATGTTTTTTCAGATGAACTTGCAACCAATGTGCTAAGGAAAACATTGTAGGGATACCTGCATGCTTAAGTTTCTCGACGGCATGTGAAGTCACACTGGAGTACGGCCTATTTATCCCACTCTGACACGAGACTAGGGAGAATCACGTGAGAGGGTAGGTACACTAGTAGGCACCACATACATTATAACATAATTCCAGTGGCTCGCCAATAAAGGCGGAGAGACGGCACACGGCGGATTTATTTAGTTGGTGAGGGCCCCACACTATCCTGTTCGTTGCCCCGAACGACGGGGTGTGCGGTTAGAACATTTTTTTCCGCCTTAACGAAATAAAAAGTACACTAGTAGGTAAATTGCCTCTGTGGTGCAGCGGTAGTGTAAGCGACTGCTGATCATGAGGTCTCGGGTTGGATCCCCGGGTCGGGCAGTTATAGAGATTTTTCGTAAAAAAAAAAAAATCTCGGTAGCAGCCCTGAGTTTGGAAATGTGTCCGATAGACGTCAATAGGCTCGCCCCCTATTACGTGGGACTTAAACATAGCTGGCGTGTCGTGGGTGTGTAATACACCTCTGCCTACCCCTTCGGGGAATACAGGCGTGATGCTGTGTTTTTCTCTAGTAGGCAAGTCGTAAGACTCAGAGTCAAGTTTGAACCTCGATCTTAGAAAAAAGAGTGGCTTTTACTTTTCAAAAGTTAAGTGCATATTTTACGAAAATAAACACATGTCAATGGGCATACGGTGTGATTTAGTTTTGTTGTCAATCGAAATAATATTTGTCTACCAAATAAACGGATATGATCCAATCAAAATTTAAATTAGTCGCTGTTATGCGGATCACGTTGATTTGATTGCCATATTTATTCTGGCGTTAGCGAATTGGGTCGCAGCTGACACACTCCCTAGAGAGCTGTATATAAATATTACTATGTTTGACATTACATTTTGTCTGCTCAGTGAACTCTTAAAGTTAAGGCGCGCTGTAATAATTCTCATGCAAATAAAACGCCTTAAAATAATCTGGAGTTGCAGGAGTTTTGCCGGATCCTTGGATAAAAACATAAAACTTTAAGACATTATTTTTAACTAGATTCAGCCACGTCTTCGTCTGCGTTGGCTTCAGAATTAAGTCAAATAATGTAAATACGCTCACTACGTCGCGGCACATTTCTTCTATACTATACTACAAAAACTCTTCATTTTTTGGGATATAAAGTAACTTATACCCTTTTGCGGACTGTATGTTAAATTTAATGATGATCGGTTGAGTGATTGCAGCGTAAAACAAGCAAATAAACGCATTTTCGTAATTTTTATAATATTAATAAGGAATTATTATGATTTTCCTATACAAAAATATGTAGTACCTACTTGATGCGAATATTCTTCAATACTGTCATGCCGATATCTAAAATGCAAACTCTTATTTACGACCTATACTACCGTGTCGAATTTTAACCGAAACGTGGAGGTTATATTCGGTCGGTTTTAATAGATTTAACCAACTGGAATATGCATGAACGAATTCTGCAAATAGGTCTCCCAGTTTGCACATTACCCATTAGAATATCATGTTCGGTTACAGATAACGTCCGAATATTCTCGAACGATTTGATTGATTAACGGACTGTACAAAGTTAATAAACGTGGTTATTTTCGTTCGGGAATAACATTTGGGAAAATTTCCGGACCGAATTGAGTGTTACCGATAAGAAATCGTAAGTAATGGGAAGTTATTTGCGGTTTTTATTTGACTCTTGCTCAATACAGTACTGCCAACCCAATCTATGGCTGAATACTAAAGGTGCGTTTAATTGCACGCCTCATAAGCGAAGCGTTGTAGATAATGTATGTTAACACGATAACGACCAAAATACTGTACTAATAGAGTCTATTTTTTTCTTTTACAATTCAGTATAATTACGATTAGAGCCCTATCACTTTTCACGGTCTGATTCGATGTGGTTTAATTGTTATTAAATAAACAAAAATATAGTGAATATTTACTCTCGACTCGATGGCACAGTGGTACACTAAAACCAGCGCTATACCTTATTTCGTGAAAACTACTTCTATAGACCAATATATTAGTACTTCTTAAAATTAGCGCTAGATGGCGTATAAGACATGAGAACCACATTTGTATTTTTTGAAATTAGCGCTATTTATCTGATTTATTGAAAACTACTTAGTAAGACCAATACGTTATTAGTTACCTATCAAATAATAAATTTTATTGTGAAAAATGAAGATTATGAGGCGTGCACTTTTGTATTATGCAAAGTATTTTTAAATTAAGAAGACCTTAAATTTGAGTAGAGAGTTTTGACGGACATATACGGAAGATCATGTCATCGCTGTGCATTATTATCCAAAACTTATGTTATTTCAGATATTAATGTGTGAAAGTGGTGAGTTTTTACTAATTAACTATTTGTGCATGTGCATAGGTGTTGACAAGTGATATGATGCGACATAACGTAATTATTCGTGTCGCCCTCAAAATTCCACAGCAGCTTTCAGTAAAGTCGCCACCACTTTATTGACACCTCTTAGTAACTATAAGTTACTCTATGACTGAGACACTTGTCACTGGCAACAATGACTTCGGCTCATTACCTAAATACAAAAAGATCTTAACTAATTGAATATTATAAGTTTTCTAGTTTTTTGCCCTAATAGTTCTACACCAAGATAATCAATCTCGATGCATATTGCTTAGTGGCAACTTTATTATACCGTCGGAGACCCAAACCCCTCCCTATTTTAAAGTAAACGTTATTATTTGTGAATGAGGAAAAAGAGAACTTTAGTGCGAGCGGGAATGAAACCTGCGTCCCTTCCAATCCGGAGAAGTGCTCTAATCCGCTAAGCTACCCCCCCACCTTTCGGCCATACCCAATCTCCTCATCACATTTGTCTTAAAGACCATCGCCATCTATCGGAACGCCTTTACATGCATTAGTCCAATATAGTAAGTTAATTTTGCAATTAAAATTCATACTATTTGATGGCGTGATGTTTTTTTTCCTTCCTATTTTTTTTATTATTATGTTGTTAGACGAGCCTCGGCCGAGACCGGACCGAGAGTGTTGTCAAGCCGCTGCTCACCATTTCATTTCACAGATATGAAATTAAAGACTAAACGGCTATCTCGGGCTACAACCAAAACACACCGAAGTGCTTCATGGCTGATCGCACGGGAAATGGTGGTACCAACCCGCTCGGGCTTGATAACAAGTCAGTACTCCCACTTGATACCCAGCCCTAACATCAGTAATGCAATGGGTGATGATTGCGTACTTCCCTTAATCGAACTCACATCGTACGACGCCCGTGGGAAAGAATGGGGTGGTGACACTTGTATTCTTAGTCCGTCACCACACAGATAAAAAGAGAAGATCCTCTCTTTATTATCCACCTTATTCTTCTTATTAATCTTCCTCTCGGCCGTGTGGGGCTTTATAATTGTCCCACCCCTCTCTACCCACAGGAGTCGTAAGAGCCGACTGAGGGAATACCGGGGGAGTGGGCAGCAGCACTCCTTCGATTATTAACAACATCAACTGCGATCGCCAACCCGCCTGCCAAGCGTGGCGATTACGGAATTATCCCCCATGACGGGACCGCTCGTTGTGGCGTTCTCTAAGGCCTATGTCTAGCAGTAGACGTTGAAAGGCTGATGGATGGATGGGCTGTATGCTTGTTTGCCACCCATGTTATGTAAAAGAAATGACAGTATATTGTGATCATCTTGTAAGAAGAAAGCATGCGGCGATCTCATATGGATTTTGAATTAAAGATGCTATTTTCATTTATGATTCTGCTCTATGTAAGTATGTGTTCAGTTCTTCGTGAGCTGTTGTAAACTTTAAAGAAGGTATTCATGGCGACGTACAGGGTTTTGAATTACCAATTATGCGTAACTCGTTTTCGGGTTTGCCATCTAACTGAGCAACTTAACCCCAACGTTATATTGATTTTGGCTTTTGATACTCCACCTTTCGCCCTTCATGTGTACTAAGTCGAAAACAATTTAGAAATTTTTATATATATTTTTAGCATTTGACATGCTTAGCCATATAATATATATACTTACATTAAACACAAAGTGGAAAATGTGAAATCGAAAATAACAGTCACGAGCAGGATTTGAACCTGCATCTCCTGGATACCGCCCAGATGCTGAATTAGCAAAGCATCATCGATTTCACATTTTTCACTTTGTGTTTAATCGAAAACATAGCATCACGCCTGTATTCCCCGAAGGGGTAGGCAGAGGTGTATTACACACCCACGACTCGCCAGCTATGTTTGTCCCACGTAATAGGGGGCGAGCCTATTGACATCTACCGGGCACATTTCCAAACTCCGGGCTGCTACTGAGAATTTTTTTTTTTCATTTACTTAATAAAAACACAATTCTAAAGCCGGCCCCACACGGCCACAGTCACTTTTCATATTGATATAAAAAAAGAACTGTTCGATTCCTTTTAAGTATTTTTTTTTATACAAACCTTGTCCTGACAATAACGAAAAAAAATATTATCCAATTTGGTGCATTCGTTCGGAAGTTATGCGCGTACATACATTTCGGTGAATCATTTTTTTTTATATAGATCTATAGTATTACAAGTAATATAATATATTCTAGTATGGATAATCTTAAAAAAATATTTCGTCTTATATTCACTGCAAAGTGATACAAATCTTATAGTTTGTAAAAAAACAGCACAAATTACTTTTTGACGTCTAAAAATATTCTTTTTTGTTTAGGCCCTGAAATGGGAATTATCCCTATGTCGGACCAACATGCAATTACACCCAAGACTCAGAATACAACCATTTGTGGATCACACAAAGAATTGTCATGTGTGGGAATCGAATCCATAACATTCGGTCTCTCTAAAGAGCGGAAAATCATTTTAATGTAGTTATATTAAATTTCTCCACACGATATCACGATGTAAAACTATTTTTATCAACACTATCGACTTAACCGTTTTTTCACTAACTATACGATTCGGCAGCGAGTTTATTATCCAATTATCTTAAAATTTAAACTTACTGTTAGTCAGACAATTTCGACACACCACCAAATCGAAATGTTTTATACCTGCGCTCTTTATTAGCTACCTCTATCGCGATTTTTCACAGAGAAAAACTTGGGCGTCTTGTCGAAAGGAATCTACTCAAAAAGATTGAACCTGTTATTAATCACTTAAAAAAATGGGCGGCCGCTCCTGTACTAGAAGTGTTAACCAGATAATTTAAAAAAAAACTGGCTCTACTAATCCGCTCTCCATACTGAAACAACGTAGCCTTAGATTTCTATTTATAGAGTTGTAATGAAAAAAAAAATGGTCTCAATTTCCTTACACAGTTTAGTCAACTTAAACTCTTGCATATGCCTATATAAGGCAAATAGCTGTCCTGATTTCTAACTGCCGTGTGCGTGGAGACGGATTTATAAAAGAAGTGTCACACCCCATTCTTTCCCAGGGGTGTCCATACATATATAGTTGCCTAAAAGGAAGAAAGCAATTATCACCCATTGCATTACTGGTGGTAAGATACTCACTTGTTATAGTAGGTTGGTACCACCATCTTCTGTCTGATCGTAAAATACCTTGAAATGTTTTGGTTGTAGCGAGAGATAGTCGTCCGTTTATTATTTTCTCATACGTGAAATGAAATGCATAAAAATATATTCGGTTAAAGAGATAGAAAATATCCTTGTCTAAGAGAGTTCCATTGATTGATTTTTTTATTAATATCACAATTAGACCTGCGCTGGGCTGGTGATCTTCTCAAATGAATACCTTTTTAAAGTGAAAGCTTTGTAACATACATATACTCATATGGCAAGATTTTATGATGGGATGAATTTTGAAAATTCGCGTAAACAACATGAATTTTAGTCGACGAAGCGATATCGCGTTGCAGCAGCCGGCATAACGCCATTTATCAAAGGTTAGGAAACCCAATATGTATTTTATTATTTATTAAGATTTGTATACTTGAGTAATCATTATGGCAATTAAGTAAAACATACAAAATTGCAGTGCTCAAAATGTGAAAGAAAAATTGTGAAATTTTAATTTGCAATACTACAGTTAATTTAAATATCAAAAAACTGTTGTTTCATCGTCAGGTTTTCAATTTTGTCCGTGTGGTGACGGACTAAGAATACAAGTGTCACCACCTTATTCTTTCCCACGGGTGTTGTATGAGGCGACTAAAGGAAGTAAGCAATTATCACCCACTGCATTACTGGTGGTAGGGCTGGGTACCAAGTGGGAGTATTCACTTGCTATCGGCCTCGAGCGGGTTGGTACCACCATCTCCCGGTGCCCGGCTATGAAGCACATCGTTGCGTTTTGGATGTAGCAGGAGATAGCCGTTTATTCTTTCATTTCATATCTGTGAAATGAAATGGTGAGTAGCGGCTAGACAATACCCTCCGTATAGTTGAGTCGATGAGCGACGGTTACCATTTACCATGATGGGCCGCGGCTCGATTGCCACCGCAAGCAATAAAAAAAAATATGGTCAACGAAAAAGTGGCAGTCCTCAATGACTGTCTGTTTTATTTTTTAACCGATAAAAAAAGCGGAGTGGGTTCTCAAGTTGACCCTATATTTTTTTATGGCATCGGTGACATTAAACAAAATAGAGCTAGACGATATTATTGTGTTACAAATGATAAATAATCATCAGCCTAAAATGTGTATTTATAATAAGCGGTTACGCATCGCGTTTCGTTTTTCATTAGAAAATAATAAAAATTTCAAGATCAGTTATGTAACTTTTAACATAGACAGTGACCTAGCATGCGGCTTTGTTTTTGTTATTTTTATTATCGGTGGTGTTAAACGAGCTAACTGACCATTTGATGGTAACTGTCGCTGCGTGTTGTGCTCGGCTTTCGTCCAGCGTTGGAGATTGGCTGTCCAATGTGACTGAAGGTGCTCAATTGAGAGCTTAATTTTTATCTATAGTGCACAACTGCGCACTATAGATAACATTTAACGAGGCACGCAAGAGCTAGTGTCACATTTGCACCACTTTGCTAATGTGTTACGAGCTCTCAGAGAATATGAAATAAGGCTGCCTGTCCATTAATGCGGAGAGAAGAGAAGTGGAGTGAAGCAGTGCCAATATCAACCAATAGAATTGCCGCAAATACCTGTCCACTGAAGCGGAGCGAAGTTTTTATGCAAGTCTGTTGGTTAATCTTAGCTCTGCACCCCTGCGTGCCTTTCTTCTCTGCATAGGTGGGCAAATAGCCGAAGGGTTAGCGTGATGTCTTAATAGTAAAAATACACTGGCACACAGTGAAGGGCTACTGTGTTTCAGCAAGACGGGGTAATCCTTCGGGTTTCTAGATGGTTTCCAGTAAACCGACGAGATGTCGCACTTTTGATGCGCGAAATTTTATAGGCATGCTCTTAGTTATTTATGAAGATATATTTAAGAACTCTCCAATAAATCGTGCTGTATTTGTTCACCAGGAAATAGAAGCGATCGAGGAACAATGGAGGACGGAATCAGCAGATCTTGTGACAGCTGTAGCGCGGCTCCAAGATGAAAATAAGCGCCTGCGGCGGACTATTAATGCCCCTGCAGATGGTGAGTACCTCCCATAAACCTGTTTTATAATCAATTTCATCTGTAAAAACCTTATTATACGCAGAAGAAATACCACTATCTCATAGAATATGGACATAAGTAGCGGTATTCGTACGCCTCCGATGGGTGAGCAAAAGAGCTGAAGACCTGAATCAACGACAGAAAATGCCCCATATTGCCAGATTCTATAATAAATAGTGGTAAAGTCTTCCTTCTACCAGCATAAATGGGCTGGCTTAACGGGGAAGTATCACCCTCTTACAAAAGATCCTCGTAAAGCGACGGTAGATATTACTACACTGTTGTGTTTCGTAAGGTGAGTGGCTTAAACCTAAATAATACGTCTACCTTCATAATCTTCAATTATTACTTGAGATACGTTGGTACCTTTTCGAATCAAAAATTGTATCAGACAGAAAAAAACAAGTGGGGCAGTCTTTGCGGACTGCCGATAGAAGTGAAAACTAAGTAACTTGTGAATTGTATCGTCGAGCTATTAGATTATTATTTTTGATGTATTTGGTTTGTAAAGAAGTGTTAATGACCAGTTAATGGGTACTTAGTTTTCACTTTTATCAGAGCGTTCGGTGACGATGACGCGTGTTCCATAATTTTTGTTCACCCAAAAAGTACTCAACGCGCCTAAAGAAGTTTTCACTTCAATAATATTTGGTGACCTACCTTTATAGCATTATGGATTTGGAGAAGTTGATTTAATTGCCATTCTATTATTGACCGTAGTCTCATCTTCATTTTAAGGTTTTGCTAAGCCTATGAACAATGGTTACGGGTTTTAAGTTTGCTTTCTACTGAATAATCACTGTTTGATACAATAAACGGCTTTAATTGTGATGAATCTATTTGTATGCAAACTGTTAGCAGTTTATTCTTTATTAATTACCTAGTCATTAAGCTACTTTTGTCTTTCATTCACATGATGTTTTTAATGATAGGTACTAAAATTGAAGGTATTTTGTTGCGTTTGACTAGAATTATAATTTGTTAGAATCAGTTTTTCGTATAAAAAGGTTCGGTCGCTTCGGTACCTACTTATCAGGTCTTCGTAAGATTACTCGAGATTCCTCAATTTCTTTTACCATTTTGAATATTTAAGTCCCTCAGACTACCAAAAAAAAAATAAAGACACCGCATTGTCAACTTAAAAGAGAAGCCACTTTTTTAAAGATGTGCGTGAAAGTGTTGGCATCGGAAAGAAAAAATCTCTGTAATAAGGCTATTTTTTTAAAAGTTTTATTCTTAAAACGTAAAGGAAATATAAGTATAAAGTAAGTGTCCTAATATAGGGAATGTTATGGCGCTGACGACGTATTCATGTACGTAACGTGTATTTACGAAATCGTCGAGTCATTTGGGGTAATTTAAATAATATTCTGGTAACACTCGTGGTTTATGACACTTCATTCTGGCATGGTTTTGTTTGTATTTGTTTGCGTGAGCGCGTGTAATTACTAGTTTGGCATGGTTTTAAATGGCTTCACTTGATTGTTCGTAATGATCCTATATTTTTTTCTTGGTCTGAATTAAGTCCTGGCTGGCCGTAATTTTAAATACTTTTTTACTGTCGAAAAGATAACATGCTTTTCGTAGCTGTTGTATACTCGAAACTATAACTGCTTGAAATCATGTTTATGATAAACTAGCCTTTGCCCGCGCTTTCACCTCAGCCAAACGCTTGTTTTTAGGCTATATCTTAGGTTCCCGATATAGTAGCGGGATTATTGAAGATGTTCATCAGTTTTTAAGACTAATCAAAAGATAACAAATAAAAAAAGTTTCATCAAAATCCGTTCAGTAGTTCTTGCGTGTTGCGCGAACAAACAGGCAAAAAAATTTTTTTGTATTGAACCACGCCTATATGACCTAATACAATCATTTTTTCTCAAATATCTTAAATGTACAGATACAGCTCTGTTACAGATTTATAATATTATAGATTATTTAAATTATCTAGAGGCCGAGAAATATACTAAAATTACTTTAATTCACCGGTGTTTTAATAGCTATGGGGCCCACATGGCAAATTTAACTGTGCCAGAATATCCAAGCTATTCCACTGAGAAGATCAAGTGGTATGATTATAACGAAGGAGTGAAGAAGAGATGTTTCTTGGTTGATTAAAGCTGTCAAGACAGACAACCTTACAGTGGTGATTCAGTTGTCAAAAACTTACTCATTTTATAATAAGTTTAATGGCTCGACTAAAAATTGCGTCACTTGGGTATGACGCCGTCTGATGTCATACAATAATGAAAAAGTTCTTTAACGATTTTGTATGATCACAGACGACGTAAAATTGTTTTGTCATCTGGGCAGTCAGGTAAAGATACTCATCGATAATTTTAATACTCAAAATGAATACATATCAACGTTAGATTTGGCACGATATGCAAATCGAAGGTGGAGGAGGAATTAATCTACTTTAAATAATATGAGACTGACTGGACTGGGCAGTCAAAAACCTTAAATATTCTTCAAATGCGGCGAGGAACAGTTGAGAAGACTCGACGTCTTGCCTTTATCTACCTTTCTGCGCTTGCAAGCAATACATACCTATTTTTGCCCATCACGAAGCATGGATAGGTGACGAATTGACGATATACAACTGTTCAAGCGTTCTAATGCACTGATAGTCAATGATCTTTCAAGATCTCTCAACCAATGACGATGTCACGATACGAGGTCGATACGATTGAGTGGGTTACATTCTACGGGCCCTGAACGGACAATATCTCACAATAAAGTCCCAGATATCCCCATGATTCATAAACGTTATACATAAAAGCCGATTATACTCATAAGGGTACGCGTATGATCTCAGAAACCAGCTATTTGGGAGGGCTGGAAGTCTTTTCTGTTTTAAGTTACTGTGACATCAATTTGTTGATGTGGTGCAAGAGGGAGATGGGGATATTTGTTTATGTTTTAAACAAAATAATGTAAGTTAACTTTATGGCCATAATACGCATATGGTCTATAATACGCATTTTGATTTCTGCCTCGGTAGTGCAGCGGTTGTGTGCGCTGCTGATCATGAGGTCGATCCCGGGCGGTGATATTGAGCTTTTTCGTAAAAAGAAAAGTTCTCAGTAGCAGCCCGGAGTTTCGAAATGTGCCCGGTAGACGGCAATAAACTCTCCCACTATTACGTGGGTCTTAAACATAGTTGGCGAACCGTGCGTGTGTAATAAACCTCTGCCTACCCCTTCAGTATGCCCATACAGGTGTGATGATACGTATTGATTTTTGTATAGGAAAACGTTATGTTATATGTTGCTTTGTAAATATATTATAAGATTCTTTTAAAAGAACTAACGCTTGGAAATAATGCCCGTGCCGGCTGCATTGTATTACCTAACTACTGGATCCTTCAAATAATTGTCGTATATTCAATCAATTGGATCTGTTTCGACACTAGATACCTATCTAGACTAAATACTATGGCGTAAGTTCAGTCAAATAAGTTAAATAGTGTGTTTAAAAGTTATTTTGTTGGCATAGGAACTAGTGCCCCGCCATCACCGGCCCGTGAACACGACCAGGAGGTACTCTCCAGGTTAAGCAGCACAGCGGAGAAGCAGCGCGCCACGCTGCGGCACCAGGAGTTACAGCTACAAGAGAAACAGCAGCTTATAGACAGCGTAAGTATTTTTAGTGCTTATTTATTCTTATGAGAAACGCGTGCAGTATACGAGTAGGTAGGTAATTCGAATTGAATCGAATTACTATTTAATTTCAATCGGTTATCGGAAAGTGCTAAGTGGGAATACTCACTTGTTGTCGGACAGGCAGACGAGCCACGGCTCATCTGATGGTAAATGGTAACCGTTGCTCATAGGCTCAACTATACCGAGAGTATTGTCAAGCCGCTGCTCACCATTTCATTTCACCGATATGAAATGAAAGAATAAACGGCTATTTCCTGCTACAGCCAAAACGCAAAGATGTGCTTCATGGCCGGTCACACGGGAGATGGTGGTACCAACCCGCTCGGGCCCGATACCAATTGAGTACTCCCACTTAGTACCCAGCTCTACCACCAGTAATGCAATGGGTGATAATTGCTTACTTCCCCGCCTTATACGACACCTGCGAGAAAGGATGGGGTGGTGACACTTGTATTCTTAGTCCGTCACGCGAACAAGCAAAACAGACGCAGTTCTTTTACAATTTTGTAATTGTATAGACTTAGTATAGTATATTTCTGTAGTTGCTCTAGATTTTAGTTTTCTAATTATGCTAAACTTTATGGCGTTATAAATTGCATCATTACCCATAAAACTCCAAGAAATGTGTATCTTTTTTACGACACCCTTATGTCTACAGAGATAAGGTTTGCAGTTGCTTACAGATTCCCAGGGAATCGTGGCAAACGTTTGGTTTATAGTGTTTTTTTGGCTTAAATTGAATTGTAAGCCCTTTTGGTATCGTGACTTTTCGTCTAGAGATGAACTATTGCTCTCATGTGTATGGTAAATAGTACATGCTTTTCAGGGGCTCGAAAGTACTAGAAGCATAGCCAATATGCTGTCTACCTGTGTTTAGTAGCTCTCATAATGACGCCAATGCGTTTTTTGCCGCTCTCTTATCTATTAGATGAAATTCTTACTAATATTACTAGATGACCCGGTGAACTTCTTATCGCTTACTATTTATTTTAGTAGCAATCTGAATCGTCTAAGATTTGAATTTCGATAGGTTATTGAATGAAACTTGCTTTAAAGAACAAATTATTTGTGAATGTGGAAAAAGAGAAGTTTAATGCGAGCGGGATAGGGAACCTGCATCTCTTCGAATCCGGGGAAATGCTCTAGACCTCTAAGCCATTGCACCGATCGAGGGCCATTCCCAATCTCCACATCACATTTGTCTTTTACAAACTCGCACTAAACTTCTCTTGTTCCACATTCACAAATAATTTGTTCTTTAAAGTAGGCTGAGCATGTCAAGCTAAAGTGCTGCTCTTTTTTATGGGTATCACTTTATTTTTACTTTTTAAACTGCCCCTGAATTAGATCGAACTAAACAAAATAACTATTATTCAAATCAATCAAGACAGTTTTGAGTTTTAGCGAGACTAACGAACAGGTTTTTTTTTTTATTATAGGTTTCCATCCATCAGCCTTTCAACGTCCACTGCTGTACATAGGCCTCCCCAAGAGAACGCCACAACGAGCGGTCCCATCATGGGGGATAATGCCGTAATCGCCACGCTTGGCAGGCGGGTTGGCGATCGTAGTGGATGTTGTTAATACTCGATGGAGTGCTGCTGCCCACTCCCCCGGTATTCCCTTAGTCGGGTCTTACGACTCCCGTGGGTAGAGAGGGGTGGGACAATTCTAAAGCCGGCCCCACACGGCAAAATCATAGATTTACAAAAACAGAGAGATGTATGCAAGAATAGAGCCTCTTGGCACTCTGTCCTCTCTGCCTACCCCGCAAGGGAAATGGCGTGATGATAAGTAAGTAAGTATAATAGATAAATTACACGCGGACCAAGTCTTGGGTAGCAGTTAGCCCTAATTAATATTGTCAATGCGAAAGTACACAACGTTTTGATCTGTATTTTAGCACTTGACATGCGCAGCTACTTTAAAGAACAAATTATTTGTGAATGTGGAAAAAGAGTGCGAGCGGGGAAACTCTCTTTTTCAACTTTCACAAATAATTGGTTCTTTACACATAACGTAATTAGTTTTTAGGCATTATGGAATTTTCCATTTCCGCGATGTATCTTACCAAATGTGTTCAAATCCATCGTAATAAATACAAGGCTACGCGGGCGCTACTGAAGCCTTCCGACTTATTTATCGGTCCAAGTTTAAGTTATCGATGGCCTTATTTTGTACCCCTATAATTTAGTCGAAGTGATTTCAAAGACTTTCAAATAAAGGGGTTACCTTCACGTTTCTTGTTTCTTGTTCTATATCCACTATTCAGTAGTGATAGTCTAGCGGTAAAACCTAGGACTGCAAAGACAGTGGTATCGAGTTCTATCGCCAGTTTTAGACCTCGTACCACACCTCTGACCTCGAGATTTTTCGAAATTATGTGTAACAAACATTGTGGTGAAACTGAGAGATTTACTCAAATCTGCCAACCAGCATTGGGCCAGTGTGGTGGACTATGGCCTAATCTTTCTCACCATGAGCCCAATAGTGGGATAAAAAAAGGGTTGAAAAAATAATGCACTATTGAGACTCCCAACAAAAAGAGGACCACAATCTCCACCATGTTTGTTTGTTAGTTTGTCGCCTTCGCCATAACTACTTAACCAATCATTATGTAATTTTGCGTTTATATATTCCGGAATGCAGACAGATAGGCAATTATTTATTCCGGAATAATTTATTGTTCTTGTGGGATAGTTGCTTTTGCGTAGAGTGGTGTATCTTTTTACTACAGTATTGAAAAACGGGATTGAAAACCTACCCAGTCGTGACAGAAAGATTTTCTCGACGGCTTGTGGAGTCTACCAACCGACATTTATTTAGCAAGGTTGGCTATGACCGTGAATATTTACATAATGGGTTTATTTGATACTGTACTGTAACTGAGCAATAAGAAAGGAATTTACACAAATCCTATCCAAAATGGATTTATTATTATGACGCAAGTGAATCCGCGTGTATTGCGCTAGTCTAGTTTAACAGTTATAGGTATAAATTAGGAAAAAATATAAGTAAAAAGTAATATATTTTTTTAGATTACATATATAATTCATTAAGGTTAATAATAATTATTATTTTTATTCGTGCAGGTACATTATACCTAAACACTAATTATTTTCTGTACCCTACAGCGCTTTAGTCTTTTGTACGCCTCATGAGCGAAGCGTTGAGGTGGGTACTGCTCTCGTTTTACCTAGAACAACTGATTTTTCAAACTTAAAATGTCTCTATTTATCATATATTGCACTTGTAAAATAATATATACACATATGTATCAAGAAAAAATACAATTTTTAACACTCATGATATATTTTGTGCCATTTTTGTTATTTAAACTAGTTATAAAACTGTTTAAAAAAGTTATGTCTTAGACGTCCGTTTGTTGTAGGTAATGTATGTTAACACGATACCGACCAAAATACTTTACTAATCGAGTCTTTCTTTTTCGTTTACGAATTATTATGATTACGAATAGAGCCCTATCACTTTTCACGGTTTGATTCGATGTGGTTTAATTGTTATTAAATAAACAAAAACATATTAGATCTGTTTCTTTTAGCAATTGACATACAAATTATTTGTGAATAAAGAAAAAGAGATTTTTAGTAGGGGCGGGAATCGAACCACGCATCTTTTCCAATCCGGGGAAGTGCTCTAAGCCACTGAGCTACCCTACTGACCTTTCGATCATCCCAAATTCTTAATCACATTTTTCTTACGACTAACGCCATCTACCGGCAAGCATTACATGCATCCAATATAGTATTAATTTTGCAATTAAAATTAGTTAAGTTAGTCGTAAGACAAATGTGATTAAGAATTTGGGATGATCGAAAGGTCAGCAGGGTAGCTCAGTGGCATAGAGCACTTCCCCGGATTGGAAAAGATGCGTGGTTCGATTCCCGCCCCTACTAAAAATCTCTTTTTCTTTATTTACAAATAATTTGTACTTTAGAGCATGTCAATTGCTAAAAGAAATAGATCTAAAATGTTTGAAAAAAATCGCGCCATCAAATAGTATGAATTTTAATTGCAAAATTAAACTTACTATATTGGATGCATGTAATGCTTGCCGGTAGATGGCGTTAGTCGTAAGACAAATGTGATTTAGAATTTGGGATGATCGAAAGGTCAGTAGGGTAGCTCAGCGGCTTAGAGCACTTCCCCGGATCGGAAAAGATGCGTGGTTCGATTCCCGCCCCTACTAAAAATCTCTTTTTTCTATTTACAAATAATTTGTACTTTAAACAAAAACAGTGAATATTTACGCTCGACGCGACACTAAAATCAGTGCTATCCTTATTTCGTGAGAACTATTTCTATACACCAATGTAGAAGTACTTCTTAAAATTAGCGCTAGATGGCGTATAAGACATGAGAAGGTACTTTTTGAAATTAGCGCTATTTATGTGATTTATTGAAAACTACTTAGTAAGACCAATACATTATTAGTTACTTGTCAAATAATCAATTTTATTGTGAAAAATTAAGATTATGAGGCGTGCAGTTTTGATTTTCCAAAGTATTTACAAGTTGCCCTATTTCATTTAAACCTGTATTGTCTAACGAATTACATTTAACAAGTTTTTAATTATCGTGAATTGAGCACTGTACGTGCTAATTTTGTCAAATTACGAGGGGTGATCCAAAAGTAATGATAATGAAAATAAAACACGGTAATTAAAGTTAAAATAATAATTTATTATTCTACATAGTCTCCTAACAAATCAATACATTTAGTCCATCTTTTTTCTAAACCCAGGATTCCCTTTGAAAAAAATTCCTTTTCTTGACCCTCCCAAAACGCCTCAACAGCGGCCATAACTTCGCTATTGTCTTCAAATTTCTTGCCTCGGAGGTGTTCCTTGAGCCGAGGAAAGAGGTAAAAGTCACTAGGAGCCAGATCTGGCGAATAGGGGAATCGACCAGTTCGAATCCCGTTTCTTGAATGGCAGCCATCGCAACTGCGGCTTTGTGAGCCGGTGCGTTGTCTTGTGAAACAGCACTCCAGCTCGCAGTTTGCCGCGTCTTTTTTCCTTAATGGCCTCCTGTAATCTTCTTATTTGGTCTGCGTAGTAAGAGCCCGTAATAGTGGCTCCCTTTTCCAAATATTCCACCAAAATTATTCCTTTAGCGTCCCAAAAAACAGACGACATAACCTTTCCCGCCGAACTTGAGACTTTGAATTTCTTTGGCGTCGGTGAGGAGGCTCGCTTCCAAGTCATCGATTGTTTTTTTGTTTCAGGATCAAAATGGCGGATCCAGGTCTCGTCCATAGTCACAAAACGCAACAAAAAATTTTCTTTATCTGCTTGGAACTTTTCGAGATTGACCCTCGAAATGTCAACTCGTTTTTTCTTTTGCTCGTCGGTTAACATTCTGGGAACCCAACGCGCAGAGACCTTTTTCATATGCAACTCGTTCGAAATGATTCTTTGAACGCTTCCATATGAGATCCCTGTGATCTCAGCTACATGCCTGATGGTCACTCTTCGATCTGCCAACACAACATCTTCGACTTTTTTCACGTTGTCTTCTGTGAGGGACGTGGATGGGCGTCCTTCGCGATGTTCATCTTCAGTGGATGTTCTGCCCAGCTTAAACTCCTTGGCCCAGCGTGCAACTGTAGAATATGGAGGAGCAGAGTCCTCCAATGTTTCCACCAAGTCACAGTGTATGTCTTTTGTAGACATTTTTTTCAAACAGAGGTACTTGATCACAGCTCTAATTTCGTTTTTCTCCATGTTGATGTTATCTCTTCGACAGTTCGTATTCAAATGAATGTATCTCCCGGAAATCCTGACCTATTTATATGATTTTTTTAGGCTGACGTAGTGAGTGTATAGGCTAGCGAAAAAATTTTTTTTTGGATTTTTATTTGGTCCTGAAGTAACCAATTATCATTACTTTTGGATCACCCCTCGTACAATGTAATTAATGAGTGCTTTGTGTCTGGAATTTATAGTATTGAATTGCAAAGACTTAATTCGTATTATTAAAGAATTTCGCCTTTGAAATTGTATATTTTTTAGTAAGTATTTTCGGAGAACGTTTTCTATTGTGATAGGAGACTAACTCCAGTCACTTGATGGGTAAGTGGTAGGGATGGGCCGAAATTCGTTTTACATTCGGTTTAACCAAATTTCGGAGGCTTGAACCGCACTTCGGCATTCGGCCGAATTTCTGTTTAAAATGCCGAACATTCGGTATTAAAAAAGGTATTTTAGTGATATCAAATCTGTCATAACTGTAAAATAAGTCGCATACACCAATAGGTACTATAGAATAGTCATTTAATTATGGTCAATTATTGTAGGTACGTTAAACTATATAAATATAGATAAATTAAAATGTACAAATGAATTAGTTTTTTTCGCAATCCAGGAGTCTACGAATCAATAAACCCAATAATAGACTAATGTGTGAATGACTGCACAGATGGCAGAGTCGATTAGATACCGGCCTTCCATTCAAGTGTTATGGATTCGATTCCCACACAGTTCTGAGTTCTGAGTCTGTGTATACTCTGTGTCTGTAAAGTTGTATGTTTGTAAGTCCCCTGCGATACAAGGATTACTCCTTAGACTAGAGCAAGGTGTCGTCGTCTAAAAAAAATTGGAAATACTGTGACACCTTACACCGACTGTTTTTTTTATTGTTTTACGACGTTGTCTTTCATAAAAATACACACAGAAGACGACTTGTTACTCCCGAGAAAGCACACACCGAAGTTCGGCCGAACTTCGGCCGCGAATTTTGTATGTTTACCGAATGTTCGACCGAAGTTCGTATTCGGTTAAAATCACATTCGGCCCATCTCTAGTAAGTGGTAGTCGCCGTTCATGGGCTCAGTAATACTAGGGGCACAACCCAGCCGCTACCCACTGCAAGCCCAGACGTCATATAATTTTAAAGTTAACTGCTATAATCATAGATTAGGTATATAGATTTCGGCTTACAAAAACAAAAAAAAATACTGCGAACTGCTTTAACAAATAAATAAACACGGACATTTTACACAACGTCCTCTGGTCCCAAACTAAGCTTGACGCTTGTGCTATGGGTACCAGATTATGGATATAATACATATATTACTTTTTTTTTGTAAATATATACATTAGAAAACACCCAGGCGCAGCACAAATATCTGTGTTCACCACACTAATAATTGTTCTGAGTGGGAATCGAACCCATGACCTCGTGCACGGAAGTCGGTTACACTACCAACTACGCCACGAGGCCCGTCATTTAGAAATCCGTGATTCCTTTCTTTTTCTGCGTAGAATAAGTAATGCAAAAATTGCTATTCTTCATTTTTCCCGAATAAAAAAGTCTAAGTACTTTTTCAAGATAATTCCTTCAGTAGATACAGCGTCAAAGCATAACAAACAACAAAGGAACATACTTTCTAAGTTTAGTTTAGCTAGTTGGAACTACATTTATAATATTAGTAAGGATAATCATTTATTTTAAATTAAAAGGATTCACCCAGAATCCAGGGACTATAGCTAGCCTTTATATTAAAAATACTCTCCTTTAACCCGGGCTCTGTGAACTCTGATACTAAACGCACTGAAAAGCTTTTTACGTTCTAAAAGAAAACCATTGACTTGAATTTTACAAATGGAAAAATCCCCGCCGAATATTTTACCATTTACATTTTCGTTTCAATGCAAATCTAGCTCGCAATTACAATTTGAATTCTGAGCGTCGGGCAAAGGTTGCTGAGTAACATGAAATTGTAAAGTTTTAATGACAGATTTTAAACATATAGCATCATGCCTATATACGCCGAAGGGGTAGGCAGAGGTGTATTACACACCCACGGTTCGCCAGCTATGTTTGTCCCACGCTGGCGCTGGGCTTTGTTTTATGGGCCGTAGTTGCTTGAAATAACAGAATAATAAAATAATAGGGAGCGAGCCTATTGTCGTCTACCGGGCACTTTTCCAAACTCCGGGCTGCTACTGAGAATTGGGTACGGGTCTCCTCTCATGGTGAGAAGGAATAGGCCATAGTCCACCACAATTGCCCAATGCGGGTTGGCAGACTTCTCAAGCCGTTGAGAAAATCTCTCAGGCGTGCAGGTTTTTTCTGATGTTTTCCTTCACTGAGCAGTGATAAATTTTAAACAAATACACCCATAACTTCGAAAAAATTCGATAAGTCTGTGTGTGGCGTCTGAACCTTGGATTTTGGATTCGGTTTGGTACCACTGTCTTGTGCAGTCCTTGGTTTTAGCGCTAAGCTATCACTGCTCGAGTTAGTATTAACCATTTTAATATTTTAATATATTTTTTAAGCATTTCACATGCATAGCCATTTAATACGTTAGTGCGAGCAGGATTTGAACCTGGCATCTCCTGGATTACTATACCAGATGCTTTGAATAAATTGGCGTGACTGTTATTTCCGACTTAACATTTTCGCACTTTTTGTTAATTAATAGTAACTATTTTTTATTGTTTATGGAGACGAGCCACGGCCCACCTGAAAGACACCCGCGGTAAAGAATGTAGTGGTGACACTTGTATACTTAAAACATACCACATACACTTTATAATAACTAGTGTTTGTCTGTTGCTCGAAATTCGATCAAACTCATTGTTGAAAATCTTGGTACTTCGCAACAGAATTATAATAATTTTTAACGTAGGTAATAATTATTACTAGTCAACCCGTGCAGAATTCCGCGTCCATTAAAGGAAGGCTCTTCTTAAATGATTTTAAATCTCAAATTATAAGCGATACATTTTTAGACCGTGAGTCTATTTACTGGCGCGAGAAGCTATAAAATGAATTTGGGAATCATGGAATTTGTTAAAGAAATAAGCAAGATCTCGCGGACAAAACGGAAAAAGTTGCATCAAAATTCGTTCAGTTTTTGCGTGATGCGCGAACGAACAAACAGATAAAAAACTAAACGTCGCGGGACGTCTAGCAGATGTGAAAACATCGAAATTATTTTGTAGAAATAAAATGATCATAACTTGACAAAGTGGAGTACTTTCAAAACGAGTATACACTCGATAGGGTTGCGTCGTTTCGTTACAGAGTTACTGTGGCCACCTTTCAGCTCTATCGTCAGACCCTGGATACCACCTAGAGACAAAGTACTCGTCAAGACGAATCAAGCGTGTCCAAACTCGACGGGGTTATGTCGTTTCATTATAGAGTTACTGTGGCCACCTTCAAGCTTCATCATCAGGCCCTGGATACCATCTAGAGTCTAGATGTCTAGATTCTAGACACAAAGTACTCGGCAAGACGAATGATACGAACCCAAACTCGATGGGGTTGCGCCATTTCATTATAGAGTTCCTATGTCCACCTTCCAGCACCTTCATCATCACATCAGCTCCATGTCATCATAATACTGCATTGTCACGCGATATGCACATGCGTGTAAAATTTCAGCTTAATCGGAAACCGGGAAGTGTGTCAAATTTAACTTGCAAGATTTGAACGGGACCAGTAAAATAAAAGCGTCGCCACGCTAACAGCCGATTTTACCCTCCCTCCGTATTAGCTATTTCACATCAAAAATCTATAAATTATTGTTTTGTGTTCAGATGGCGTATATAAATACAATTTTTTTTTCTCAAATATCTGAAAATTACAGACATGACTGTTACAGCTTTATAATAGTATAGAAGAAAATACATAATAAGACAAAAAATGTATACAATCGAATAGTGAACATTATATTTTTTGAAGTCGGTTAGTGAGAATATTGTTTTCGAGAAAACGGTATAGTAGACGATCGGTGTCTTAATAACAACATTTTACCTTAATGATACGTACGTATGTCGTTCCACTAGATAGCTCTCAGTGAAATTTGTAAAACATTAGTTATGGTGTTTGGACTTGTAAGTTATTTTATATTACGTAAAGGTTTGGTTTTTGGACAGTGCAGTAGCAGTGATAGGCCAGTGGTAGAGCCAAGGACTGCAAAGACAATGGTATGGAGTCCAAGGTAACGGCACACTGCTTTTGGATATTTCTCGAAAATATTGTAATTTATCACTGCTAGGAGAAGAAAAACGCGATTTTCTCCACAGCTTGTGAATTCTGTCTGCTCTGAAATGATAGTTTTTAGATGCAATAATCTGAAACGAGATCGCTCCGTTACTAGACAATTGTGATTGAAACAAACATACAAAAAATCTCATACCACCATCATCAAACCCAGACGTATATTACTACTTCCGTACCGTCCGTCGTTTGTCAAAAAATATTCTTCATTTTGATATGTATTTTAGCACTTGACATGCTCGGCTACTTAGAACAAAGGGACGCAGGTTCGAATCCTGCTCGCACTAAACTTCTCTTTTTTCTATTCACAAATAATTTGTTCTTTAAATATTGTTCATTTAACTTTAAGCCATCCTTTGCTTTCGTTCGGGGCAAAGAACATCTAGTGAAACGGGCCTCGTGGCGTAGTCGATACTGTAACCGACTTCCGTTGGGTTCGATTCTCACTCAGGACAATTGTTTGTGTGATGAACACAGATTTTTATTGCGTCTGGGTGTTTTCTACCTATTATTATGTATGTATTTCCAAAAAAAAAGGTAATATATATATGTATTATATCCGTAATCTGGTACCCCCGAGGACGTTGTATGAAATGTCCGTGAATTTTATATTATTAAACTATTCTCTAATAATCGTATATAGTATATAATATCCATCCATCCATCAGCCTTTCGAAGTCCACTGCTGGACATAGGCCTCCCCACGAGAACGCCACAGCATGTGTTTCGCTCATATGGGGGATAGTGCCGTAATCGCCACGCTTGGCAGGCGGGTTGGCGATCGCAGTGGATGTTGTTAATACTCGAGGGAGTGCTGCTGTCCACTCCCCCAATATTCCCTCAGTCGGCTTTTACGACTCCCATGGGTGGAGAAGGGTGGGACAATTCTAAAGCCGGCCCCACACGGCAGACAGGCGACGACGGTATATAATATACGCGAAGTATAATATTCCGCTCTCTAAAATGCATCAGCTATCCCGGTTTTGAGGTCGAGCGCTTAAAATAGGTTAATGTAGAGACTGCAAGCATGATAGCTTATACAAGAGTTATGTTGCTGGCTATCCGACGGATTCTCGTGAATATTAGATGACCACTCGGGGCACGGAAATGCGGAGATGAAATCTTTTCTAGTAGCAACATCGATTTAGTGGTATTCATTGAATAATATGGGTGAAGGTTTTTTTTGTCACATATGTGATGCAACAAACTGCTCTTACTAATACAAATTCGGATATATTAGGAATAACCATTATCAAAGTAAAAATTATTTGTGAATAAGGAAAAAGAGATTTTTTGTACTAGCGGGAATCGAACCCGCGTCTTTTCCAATCCGGGGAAGTGCTCTAAGCCACTGAGCTATAGTACAGATCTTTCGATCATCCCAATCTCCTAATCACATTTGTCTTTACGACCACGTGGGTACAAAAAATCTCTTTTTCCTTATTGACAAATAATTTGTACTTCAAAAAGTGGCGGAGCATGTCAACTGCTAAAAAATATAGATCAAAAACCATTATCATTTTAATAAAAAAAAAATGAGATGACATTTTAATAATGCAAAAAAAAATCCTATATTTTTTTTTATACTACGTGGGTGGCAAACAAGCATACGGCCCACCTGATGGTAAGCGGTTACCGTAGCCTATAGACGCTAGCAACACCAGAGGCACCACTCGCGCGTCGCCATCTCCAAGGGATACGAGGTGGATAGGTAGGGTAATAAGGAGAGGATAGGTAGGATACTAGGAAGAGGTTAAGAAGGATAATAAATAGAGAATAAGAAGGAGTTTGGCCTCCGCCGCTTTGGCGCTCTCACTCACCTTACGAAATACAACGGTAGGTACTCCTACCGTTGTTTCCCGCTTATTTTACTTCATGCTAGGATAATCAAGGCGTTACCACTAGAAAATTTTTACTTGCTTACGGTAGCAGACCAACCACGGCCTTTTGATGGTAAGTGGTTTGGACTTCGTCTAGATACATTACCTGATAGTAAGTATTTAGGCGAGAAGCCTGGGGCTTGGACTGGTTTCAGTGCATTTGGAATCAAACGACGTATATTTTAGTGAAACAGAAAATGTTATGGCGATTTAAAAAATAATCACCGCATGAATCTCAACCGAAGCATCTAAGTACTTACATATTTTACTGGTGCTTTAAAAGAACGATAAAACGTTTACTATACGGCGCTTAGCTTAAAGCTCCAACAATGTACGAGGAGGGATCAAAAAGTAGTGAGAATGAGATAGAATATAATGGCTATTGATAACTTAATAATTTATTTTTCTACATAGTCTCCGAGTCTCTACACACCGAGTCCAGCGCTTTTCCAAGGCTTTAATCCCTTTCAAAAAAAAAGTTTTGTCTAGGTCCTGCAAAAAGCTCTCCACGGCATCCATCACCTCGTTATCGTCTTCGTACCTGTTTCCCCTTAAGTATTCTTTTAATTTGGGGAACAGATAAAAATCGCTAGGCGCCAGATCTGGTGAATAAGGGGGGTGGTCAACCAATTTGAAGCCAGCTTGCTGAATGGCAGCCATCGCAAGTGCCGACCTGTGCGCGGGTGCGTTGTCGTGATGAAACAGCACGCCCCTTCGAAGTTTCCCTCTCCTTTTCTCTTTGATGGCATTCCTCAACTTGGGAACTAAAGCTTCATAATATTGGCCTGTAATAGTGGTTCCACGCTCCAGGTAATCAATCAACAATATCCCTTCCGAGTCCCAAAATATTGAGGAGGAGGCACGAAACTTCTTCGGGGTCGGTGATGATGGCCGTTTCCACTGCAAAGATTGCTGTTTTGTCTCGAGATCAAAATGATGGAGCCATGTTTCGTCCATTGTTACGAAACGAGACAAAAAGTTTTCAGAATCTTCTTGAAACTTGTCCAACAATATCTTCGAAATGTCAAGTCGATTTTGTTTCTGACTGTCGGTTAACATTCTCGGTACCCATCTTGCGGAGACTTTTCTCATATTCAAAGATTGTTTCAATATGGATTGAATACTTCCACATGAAATACCCGTTTCATGAATTAAATATCGTACGGTAACTCTTCGATCGCTCAATACAATTTTCTCGACTTTCGCAACATTTTCTTGGGTGACTGACGTCGATGGACGACCGCAACGATGTTCGTCTTCCGTGCTCGTTCTCCCTACTCGAAATTGAGAAGCCCACCTTGCAACAGTGGAATACGGCGGAGCAGACTCTCCTAATGTTGCCTCTAAATCGCAATGAATCTCTTGCGTCGTTAACTTTTTTAAACAGAGGTATTTAATAACAGTTCGTTTATCTCCATTTTCGAGAACACGATCCGACACGAAGCACACAAATGATTACATTCAGAAAAAAACAAAAGAGAATCGAAGATTTTTTTCATTATTAATATTACAAATATGTATCTGAGCTATGCCTGCCAGTATTTTTTTTTTCTTACCAAGGAGTATGTCGTTCTCACTACTTTTTGATCCCTCCTCGTACTTTGGAGAATTTTATCTAAAAGCTTAAATCCTAACTATTGTAACGTATAAGAGCAGTGTCTGTACATTTAAGATATTTGAGAAATAATAACTTTATTAGGCTATATAGGTGTCTAAACACAAAACAATTTCTTTTTTGATTTTTTTTTCCGTTTTTTGTTTGTTTGTCGCGTATCACACAAATACTACTGAACGGCTTTTGAAGCAACTTTTTTATTTAATGGCTTTTGATTAGGCTTAAAAACTTGTATAAATTTTATCCCGCTACTACACCTGGGAACCTGAGATATAGTATATAACTTAAAAAATAGCTTTAGGCTTCGGCGGAGCCGTGGGCAAAGGCTAGTATTATAAATCTGTAAGAGAGAGAGAGTGCTATATCTGTACCTTAATGATTTTTATTATAAGAAAAGGCTATTTCCATCCATCCATCCATCCATCAGCCTTTCAAATTCCACTGCTGGACATAGGCCTCCCCAAGAGAACGCCACAACGAGCGGTCCCGTCATGGGGGACAATGCCGTAATCGCCACGCTTGGCAGGCGAGTTGGCGATCGCAGTGGATGTTGTTAATACTCAAGGGAGTGCTGCTGCCCACTCCCCCGATATTCCTCAGTTGGATCTTACGACTCCCGTGGGTAGAGAGGGGTGGGACAATTCTAAAGCCGGCCCCACACGGCTGTAAGGCTATTTAGTCGTCTTTAAACACAACATTTTTTTAGAATGTTTGTCTGTTCTCGCTTCGCGGTAAAACAACTGACAGATTTTGATGAAACTGTGGTTTTTAATAATAGGTACTTAAAAACTGGTCTATACATTTTCTCTCGCTACTATATAGAAGTACGTAACCCTAAATATAAAAAACAAGGCCAGTGTTCAGATAAACTTACACACAAGCGAACAATTAGTATTAAAGTTTGTCTGCTTCGTTAATCTAGATTTAGACCTTTTTTTTTGGCAGACCACCGGAACTATGTTGCATTACTCCAGTGACAGTCCCGCCTCTGTGTGACGAGGCCTTAAGTAAGTAATATAATCGTGAGGACTCGAGTTCGAACCTCTTTCGTGTATTAGTTTTAAACATTAATACTTTTCTGTCTGGAAATTCTTCAGTATCTATATGAAATCTGGCATTCTGCCCGATAGACGGCAATAGGTCCACCCTATACTACGTTGGGACTAAGTTATGCAGACGAAATGTGAATGTGTTATGAAGTTAAAAAGTTTATATGGCTCGGCAATGTCGATAACTCCTTAATTTAGTACCTACTTATTCAATGAGTATTTACATTTCATTTTCACTAGGTACTTAATATAGGTATGTATATACTAACAGTTTAGGAAGTAATATTTTTTGCTGTTGCTTGTAGTGGCAGACGAGCCACGGCCCACCTGATGGTAAGCGGTAACCGTCACTCATGGACTCAACTACACCGAGAGTATTGTCAAGCCGCTGCGCACCATCTCATTTCTGAGATATGAAATGAAAGAATAAATGGCTATCTTCTGCTACAGCCAAAACACACTGGCATGCTTCATGACCGGTCACACAGAAGCCGGTGGTACCGACCTGTTCGGGCCCGATAGCAAATGAGTACTCTCACTTGGTACCCAGCCCTACCACCAGTAATGCAATGGGTGATAATTGCTTACTTCCCTTAGTTGCCTTGTACGACACCCGCGGGAAAGGATGGGATGGTGACACTTGTATTGTAGTCCGTCACCACACGGACTAAAGGTTTAGGTTCGGAATAGATATGTATTATAGGTACTTGAATATTTCAATTCAATGTTTTTTTTTTGCGATTTTAATACTCTACCGTAATAGAGTACAGTCGATATGTATTTATGCTAATAATAATAATAATAATCTTTTATTACTTACTATAGGTTGATAGGTGGAAAGGAAGTATGAAAACTAAAAAGGAGAGTATCAGGAGAGGTTATTGTTTAAGTTCTTGATTAGACTTAACTGGCATGCATCTTATCTCGCTAATATAACAGGGACCAGGGGGGTTAGAATGTATCTCACTCGATCATATGCAACATGAAATCGTGTCATTGTGATTGGTTGAGGGATCACCGTGATTGGCCGAGGAATTATTGCGACATCACGCGTCGGTTTCTCTACCAATCACAAGCGGTACGATACGATGTCGATACGATTTGTGAGTTACATTCTACGAGCCCTGAGATACAACCAACAAACTAGTCCTTGATATAACTCGCAAAAAACAAATTCAACATTTACGTTTGCCAAATGTTTCTGTAATGGGGCCGACATTTTATTAGGCTTCAGGCAATCACTTTTCTTAATGGCGGTGGTGTCTAGTCGTGTAGCTATATTATGTTTACAGTTCCCCCCTCCCCCCTTTTCCCCTTCCCGAGGGGCAGTTAAAACATGAACGTGATGGAAAGGCGACAATATTGATCTTAGTGTGTCTTATAGAATTTCAAACTTTCATGGTCACTTATAATTCTAAACGTTTTTTCGGGATTTATACCATGTAAATTTTTACTTACGAGTTTCCGATATTTCGGCACTGTTGCAAGCGCCATGATCACGGAAGTGTTGTTCCGTGATCATGGCGCTTGCAACAGTGCCGAAATATCGGAAACTCGTAAGTAAAAATTTACATGGTATAAATCCCGAAAAAACGTTTAGAATTAGTGTGTCTTAACCAATATTGACTTGAGTCTCAGTTTTTGGGTAAAGAAATATTAATTCAATTTATTCATTTGCGAAGATTGGATATAGTTGTTACTATTTTATAATGGTATCACCAAACTCAGCAAATTCAAATTCAAATTCAAAAATATCTTTATTTCGTAGGCCTATTAAGTAGCACTTAAAATCGTCAATAATACACTAATAATTAAAATAATTAACACGAGCGCCTGAGACGAGTGCAACCGCAATAACAAAGTGGCGATTGCAATCGCCACAAGCGGCCGGATTCCGTAGTAAAGCCTTTCATGAGAAGAACCCGGCAAGAAACTCATGGGCCAGCATGAAAATTATAAAGGCATTACAATTAATATTATACATACTGCAAAAATCTATTAAATACATATTTTTAAGTACCTACTAAAACGGATATGGAAGAGCCCTATATTAGATGGCTAGTTTCAGTAGTTTCTACTAGTAAGCCAAATTTTAGGAAGAATAAATTAAGAAATTACAGCTTCAGATCTTGTGAAGGCTATAATATAATATAATTCGTGTGAAAACTAGCCAAGTCAGACCTTACGCTTCAAGACCTTAGGTTATTATCCTAAGTTATAAGAAGAAATTATATTTTAAGTTGGTATAAAATATTTTATGTTGTTAAAAATAAATTTTAGGACTGACCATTGACCACTGAAGGAATGTAGCATGATTTCGGTTTCAGTTTTAATTGCGGATTGTATGCATTTTTTATGACTTACTTAAAAATATATAGTATTTTTTTTTAAATAAGATTTATGTTGTGTAATTTTTATATGTTTAAGTAACGACATGCTCGCCAATTTCGTGAACACGAAGTGTGAAAATGTCAAATCGAATAGTCACAAGCAGAATTAAAATTTTCGTACGTATCGTTCCAGACGCGAACTTAACTATCGTGATATTTGCTCGAGATTATATTTTCACAATTGTTTTTTTTTTAATACTATGTGGGTGGCAAATATCCACCTGATGGTAAGCAGTTACTAGCCTATAGACGCTGGCTACACTGTATGCATTATTCGCGCGTCGCCATCTCTAAAGAAAGGAATACTACGTTTAAAGGTAAGTTTTGGGTTTTGTCCGTGTGGTGATAAACTAAGAACACAAGTGTCACCACCCCATTCTTTCCCACGGGTGACGTATGAGGCGACTAAGAGAAGTAAGCAATTATTATCCATTGCATGACTGGTGGTAGGGCTGGGTACCAAGTGGGAGTACTCACTTGGTATCGGGCCCGAGCGGGTTGGTACCACCATCTCCCGTGTGATCGGCCATGAAGCACATCGTTGTGTTTTGGCTGTAGCAGGAGATAGCCGTTTATTCTTTCATTTCATATCGGTGAAATTAAATGTTGAGCAGTGGCTTGACAATACTCTCAGTATAGTTGAGTCCATGAGCGATGGTTACCATTTACCATCAGATGGGCCATGGCTCGTCTGCCACTACATGCAATAAAAAAAAAGTAGGAATCCTACCCTCACACACGAAGGTATCCTTCCTTAAGGAGAAGATAGGAAAAATAAAAAATACTAAAGAGAAGATAAGAAGGATAATAAAGAGAGACTAGGGAGGGGGTTTGGGTCTAAGGTGCTTTCACTCACCTTTCGAAACAACTATAGGAGCAGCTTACTTACTCCTTATAATATCAGCTATCTGCCAGTGAATGACTCGTGCAAACACAGCCGTTTCGAAAATACAAATTGACAAAATCTAAAAAAAAATGTATTTTACTATAGGTAAGCATACAGTTATTTAAACATACAAATAAAATTATAAAAAAAACATAGCATCACGCCTGTATTCCCCGAAGGGGTAGGCAGAGGTGTTATTATACACCCACGATTCGCCAGCTATGTTTAAGTCCCACGTAATAGGGGGCGAGCCTATTTACGTCTACCGGGCACATTTCCAAACTCCGGGCTGCTACTGAGAATTTTTCTTTTTAGGAAAAAGCTCAATAACATTGCCCGACCCGGGGATTGAACCCGAGACTTAATGATTAGCAGTCGCATACACTACCGCTACACCAACCGAGGCAGTTAAGTAAAGTTATAGATATAAACAATCAATGTAAACTAAGTAGGTACATTAATATAATTAATTTGGCTTCACCGTCATAAGAATCTAATTGCTCATTTCCGTTGCTATGAAGCCAACAGATGCCGCAATGAATTACATCTAAAGTATAGCACATATACAGGAATAGCGCTCCTAAACTTAAGAAATACAGGCTTATGTTAAACACGAACTTGGCCAGCTTAAGCCTAATTTGGCAGACTCACATGAAACTTTTAAATTATATAACTGTACATAGTTTATTTTTGCCGTGTGGAACTGCCACCAAGAATAGCTCCACCCCGTCTTTTCCTATGGGAGTCGTAAAAGCCGACTATGGGATTACCGGGCAACCGGGCAGCAGCGTTCCTCTGTGTACTAAAAACATCCACTGCGATCGCCAACCCGCCTGCCAAGCGTGGCGATTATGGTAAAACCACCATTTTGGGGAGGCCTATGTCCAGCAGTGGACGATGAAAGGCTGATGGATGGATGGATGGACATAGTTTATACAACTATATGAAAAAAACAACCATTTTTGTACATATGCATTTATTGATTTCTGTCTAAATTATTTTCTTGTTTCGTAATTTTTAGATCACTTTTTTATTTCCGTAGTTGGGTTACAGTTTTTAAACTTTATTTCTAGCTAAATGACCTCTTCATGAAAGAAATAAATATTACCCCTCTCCGTAGGCGGGTAAAAAAGGCTGGGGGAGTAGGGGTGGAGAATCGAGATCAATCGAGTCTCTCGTGTGTGAGCTGTGCGCCGTTGGTTCTTAGTACTAAGACATTTGTTGAATAATAAAAAGAAATTCGAAAAGTTTCTGTATATAAATAAATTGTAGCACATTAAATTAATGTGGCTCTCGTTGAAAAGCTATCTCGGAGGGTCATGTGGGCGGCTGACATTAAAGAATATATCAATGACAGTATACAAAGAACTAAACAGGTCTTATCTATTAAGTTTATTTATAGTTTTATCTTGTTAGTTGTACATATTTGTTGTTTGGATATAAGTACAGACGTTAGCACTTTTACATCGATGATATTTTATATTGGACATTGCTGATATGTTTTTATCCCTTACGGCCGCAACGTAGCTCTAGATCTCTTGGACATTAAACATTTAGAAAATCAAGAAGTCTATCGAGAAAGCAAGTTTAAAATATGAGTGTGACGATGACCATTTAAGAAAAGAACAATTAGGAACGCTATGGTCCAATTAATCTCCTCCCCACCCATACGGTTTCTTCTTCTCTTTTTTTTCATCTACAGATTTACTACAATGCAATATTGTAACTTCAACAAGTTGACTTTTAAGGATATGAAGATTCATAGGTTTTGTACAGTTACTCTCTATAAGTATTTGTCGTCTCGTATACCTGATGAACCTTACCACGTTTAGATTAATCGTAAAGTTATTACTTAGATCCATCCATCCAGCCTTTCATCGTCCACTGCTGGACATAGGTCTCCCCAAAATGGGGGTTTTACCATAATCGCCACGCTTGGCAGGCGGGTTGGCGATCGCAGCGGATGTTTTTAGTACACAGGGGAACGCTGCTGCCCGGTCCCCCGGTAATTCCTTAGTCGGCTTTTACGACTCCCAGAGGAAGAGACGGGGTGGAGCTATTCTTGGTGCCGGCCCCACACGGCAACTTAGATACTGCTATAATTTGTGTTGGTTTTAATTAGTAACAAATTATTTGTTGCGAGAAACAACTTATTAAATCAACTTAATAGCATCTCGCTCCATTTAACTGTTTTATACGTAAAATGCTGATCAGGCAATGTAAGATTAAGTATGTTTAGATATTTTTATATATATTTTTAGCATTTGACATGCTTAGCACTATACATTAAACACAAAGTGAAAGATGTGAAATCGAAAATAACAGTCAGGAGCAGGATTTGAACCTGCATCTTCTGGATACCGTCCAGATGCTTTACCAATTCAGCCATCCTGACAATTGCTCCTGACTGCTAATTTCGATAACACATCATACTTAACGTCTTTGGGTGACGCCTGCGCCATCTGTCGGAAGCATTTTCATACATTATACCGACCAGGTAAACTTAATTTTACAATTCCATCCTGACAATTGAATTGGTAAAGCATCTGGACGGTATCCAGAAGATGCAGGTTCAAATCCTGCTCCTGACTGTTATTTTCGATTTCACATTTTTCACTTTGGGTTTAATGTATAGTGCTAAGCATGTCAAATGCTAAAAATATATATAAAAATATCTAAATATTGAAAGGGTTTGCGTCATTATTAGGTAAAATCTTAATTGTAAAATTAAGTTTACCTGGTCGGTATAATGTATGAAAATGCTTCCGACAGATGGCGCAGGCGTCACCCAAAGACGTTAAGTATGATGTGTTATCGAAATTAGCAGTCAGGAGCAATTGTCAGGATGGCTGAATTGGTAAAGCATCTGGACGGTATCCAGAAGATGCAGGTTCAAATCCTGCTCCTGACTGTTATTTTCGATTTCACATTTTTCACTTTGTGTTTAATGTATAGTGCTAAGCATGTCAAATGCTAAAAATATATATAAAAATATCTAAATATTGAAAGGGTTTGCGTCATTATTAGGTAAAATCTTAATTGTAAAATTAAGTTTACCTGGTCGGTATAATGTATGAAAATGCTTCCGACAGATGGCGCAGGCGTCACCCAAAGACGTTAAGTATGATGTGTTATCGAAATTAGCAGTCAGGAGCAATTGTCAGGATGGCTGAATTGGTAAAGCATCTGGACGGTATCCAGAAGATGCAGGTTCAAATCCTGCTCCTGACTGTTATTTTCGATTTCACATTTTTCACTTTGTGTTTAATGTATAGTGCTAAGCATGTCAAATGCTAAAAATATATATAAAAATATCTAAATATTGAAAGGGTTTGCGTCATTATTAGGTAAAATCTTAATTGTAAAATTAAGTTTACCTGGTCGGTATAATGTATGAAAATGCTTCCGACAGATGGCGCAGGCGTCACCCAAAGACGTTAAGTATGATGTGTTATCGAAATTAGCAGTCAGGAGCAATTGTCAGGATGGCTGAATTGGTAAAGCATCTGGACGGTATCCAGAAGATGCAGGTTCAAATCCTGCTCCTGACTGTTATTTTCGATTTCACATTTTTCACTTTGTGTTTAATGTATAGTGCTAAGCATGTCAAATGCTAAAAATATATATAAAAATATCTAAATATTGAAAGGGTTTGCGTCATTATTAGGTAAAATCTTAATTGTAAAATTAAGTTTACCTGGTCGGTATAATGTATGAAAATGCTTCCGACAGATGGCGCAGGCGTCACCCAAAGACGTTAAGTATGATGTGTTATCGAAATTAGCAGTCAGGAGCAATTGTCAGGATGGCTGAATTGGTAAAGCATCTGGACGGTATCCAGAAGATGCAGGTTCAAATCCTGCTCCTGACTGTTATTTTCGATTTCACATTTTTTCACTTTGTGTTTAAGATTAAGTATGATTATTGTAAGGCTTGTTGCTGAGAAATCACCTACTTTTTTCTCGGGCACATCTACACTTTTCTGTGCGTATTACGAAACAAAAACTTCTATACTTAGTACATTACATAACTACTTAAGGTGGAGCAGGTTTTTGTCTCAAAATAGATTTTTTACTGCTCAGTCGTTTTGAATATACGTACGGTAATATAATTTTAGCTTTGACTCAAACAAAGAATGAAATATTCCTGTAGTTCCGTATTTAACTTAATTATACTTTATTTAAATATTTAATAGCATAAAGTTTATAGCTAGTAGTGCACATCAACCAAATTGACTAAAGTAAATTGACGTAATCAGTTTTAGATGGCTGAAACCTTTAGGGACTATTATTGAAAGTGTCTTTCTGCTTCATTGAACAATACATTTTACAAATCCCAAATTTGCATGATTTTTGTCGATTACGCTAGAAAAACCACACCAGCACAACGCATTTTTTTAGGTTACGTGCATAATTGATGTTTGGGGTGACCAAGACTGTCTACATCAGTTAAAGCGGTGGCTGTCATTCTTAGCGCGTTGCCTCTAGGTCAGGTTACGGCATTTATCTTGATGTCGACTCCAATGGCCCTCTCTAAGATGGTTTCAAATGGCATACCGAGACCATATCGGACTCGACTGATTCGAATATAGAATCTGTTCGAGGTGGATCATTGCTGCTTCCTAGATGACGTGTAAATGCTGAAACAGTCCTGCAGTTTTCAGCTAGCCTTAGTATTTTGTTGTTGTTAGTTTATCACACCTATCAAATACTCTACTAGGGGAGATTTATGATAACGTTGTTTTTATTTTATATAGTTTATTTTGATGATTATATCAGGAAATATCACCAAAACTTTATCATCGGCATTGACAGCATCTTATCATCTTAGTTTATCAATTATTTGACCGCCATCTTTATCTTGGTAATAGATAAGCTGATACTTTAATAAATATACAATATACTATGCCTATATATGCTTACCTGCTTGTAAAGATATTAAATAATATTAGTTGTACACGTGGTCGCTTCGGTTGTCGTGAACTAAAATGGCTATATTGGATACTTTACAGTTGACGAATCAAGTGGACAAATTGGCACAGGTCAGCCGTGATCTTCGGCGGAAACACAAGTCGCTGCAGAATCAGGTGAGCATTTATCTTTTTTGATATCATAAAATAAATTTTGCTTTTCGTTTCAAATAGTTTAAGTGTTGAGTTGAATGAGGAATCTTTTAACTATCTCCAAAACATTCCAGAATACCTATGGTTTATTCGACACGAAATATTGGGGCTTGTAATAACAGAAGAATCATCTTGTCTTGTGTCCAAAATTGTACTACCTTTACGTAGTGTTATTGCAATTGTATTGTTGACAATCGTGGTATAATGTACCTACTGCATAAAATTGATTTGAGTGCTGGTGGTAGGCTGTATACCAAGTGGGAATACTCACTTGGTATCGGGCCCGAGCGTTTGACCAGCCATGAAGCACCTCATTGCGGTTTGGCTGTAGCGGGAGATAGCCGTTTATTCTTTCATTTCAAATTGGTGATATGAAATGGTGAGCAGCGGCTTGACAATACTCTGGGTATAGTTGAGTCCATGGGCGACGGTTAACATTTACCATCAGATGGGCCGTGGCTCGTCAGCCACAACATGCAAAAAAAATGTTTAAAATTTTAGTTTTCAAGTCCACACACGTGGTTTCGTTCATATGTGTTTTTTTTATTTCAAATATAAATCTTGGGCTGGTTTTACTGAGTGCAAACACATTATAAGCAAGTTGTGTCAATAAATCATGTCTGGACAATTTTTCTTTTTTTTCTTCTTAAAAAGACAAAGTCCCCTGCATTAAGGAATAATCCTTGTATCGCAGGGGGCTTGAAAACATACAATTTCACGGACATAAAGTACACCTAGCCCAGAAGAAACATTTGTGGATCACACAAAGAGTTGTCCTGTGTGGGAATCGAACCCACAACACTCGGGCGGTATCTAAACCACTTCGCCATCTGTCTATATTTTGGTATAACTCGGTCCATTTTAGGTTTAGGTATAGCCGGTGAAAACAAGCAGTTGTTCAACTTCAATCCAATACGGGACTTGTGTTTAAAATATTTTGTACGTCAGCCTTACTTGGAAGGATTCTCTATTTTTGTATAAATGGTGGAGGACTGACACTACAAAGGCTTCCAGGCTCTATACCATTGATCTGTTTTAGACATGTTTTGGCATGTTTTGAGAATGATTAGAATTTTTATTTAGCATAGGCGACGGCCGTGCCGTGTGGGGTCGGCTTTAGAATTGTCCTAACCCTCCACCCCTGGGAGTCGTAAGAGCCGACTGAGGGGATATCGGGGGAGTGGGCAGCAGCACTCCCTCGAGTATTAACAACGTCCACTGCGATCGCCAACCCGCCAGCCAAGCGTGGCGGTTACGGCACTATTCCCCCATATGAGCGCACAGGACCGCTCGCGTTCTCTTGGGGAGGCCTATGTCCAGCAGTGGACGTCAAAAGGCTGATGTATGGATAGGCGACGGGCTATAAGTTTTAAATAAAGAATCAGACTTCTATTTATCTTCAGTGATTTGTGAGGTCTAAAGATTTTGGTCTCTAAAATAATGATAACACATTTTTCAAGGTTTCAGGATTTTAGTTTATGAAGAATGATCGTTTAAGCCCATATTGCTCAAGTCGCCGGAGTATTTTTTTATGTAGTAGTACTTAAATCTAGTAATTCAGTAATTATTTGCCAAGTTAGTCGATTTAATTTTTTATGTAAAATGTTGTCTCTGCGGTCAGTCTTTAATGCTTACATTTATTACTATAAAACATACAAATATTTCGAAGTTCCTTGCGATATTGGTCCTTATTCTTCAATGCTCGGTGGCCTAAGTACTCATGTGTGATACTTTCAGCCATAACTATTTCTTAGACGAGACATGGTCTACACTAGTGGTCTCCAAACTTTGAAGCCTTAGGGCCATAATGATTTTTTCAGTACGTGTGTTATGGCCAAATCCTACTTTCTCTAATTTTTTATGTGGGCAACTTGCTTTTCCTTATAGTTGTTCCAGAAAACAGGATTACGGCCAATTTGATCCTCCCATTAAAAGGTGTCTTCTCAATGTTCTGGATGGTGTACTGAAAGTACTTGACAATTCGTTAACTCCCATTTTTTTACTTTTTACGGAAGCTTCTACTAAGTTTGCAGCTGTCCATGCTGTGCGTAAAGTCTTTCTTTCATACTTACGAGGCGTCATCTGGAGGAAAAATAATACAATCCACATTTTAGTGCAGTTTTATAAGTGGGGAATTTTAAATTAAAACGTGTGGGGCGTTTTGCAGAAATCCAAGTTTAATACTATGTCTACTACTACAGTTACTACAGTACTACAGTTTCAAGTTTATAACGCTTGACTATTACGAAAAAGAATTGTGATTTAATGTTTTTACATAGCCTGTAGACGAAATTAATATAAACAACATATTACTTTAGGTATACAAATTTGATTGAAACTTACCGCAAAATGTCAAAGCTGCAGAAATCGAAATTAACCAATAATTTTGTCACACACGGAGATCGCGCGCAAACGTCCGCCATGATTTCGAACAACTGTCTTGTATGCAATGCGCGTCAGCAGCATCGCCTAACTATGTTTGCATGAGTGTGAGAGTAGTGGGGTGTTTTGTCAAATGAGGCGTATTACCCGGTTTTACCCTATAAGGTATTACCCGGTTTTACCCTTATAGGGTAAAACCGGGTAATACGCCTCTAATTTGTATAAAGGTTTGGGCATTCTATTTACCTCGCCTCCTGTAACGGTACCATTTTATACTTCGATCTTGTTCATATCTTCTGACTTCGTGTCTATTTTCTTACTGAATGAGGATTTTTACGGTAGACACTCGTTACCATCAAATGGGCTACGAGCTTTGTTAGTTATTACGCTTTCACACATTTAACTGCGTATTCGATCATCCTGATTGCATATTTAAACCCCGGACCCCTTATCCCGGAAAACTGGAGGGTTCTTGTAAGATGATGTGTCGTAAAGTGACATATTTGTTTTAATTTTATATTCTTAGGCTTCTCTTTAGGCGCTAGTGATGGAGCCTTGCTTATCCCAGGACGAATGGGCCGGCTCGATCAGGGAAGTACCACCCTCTCACAAAAGATCAGCGTGTAACAACGGTAGTTACGCCTACCGGTTTTCGTATGAAGACTGAGAGCGCTGGAGGCCCAAGCCCCTTCCCTCCTCTCTCTTATTATCCTCCCTATCCTCTCCTTAGTATCCTTCCTATCTATCTCCTATCCCTTTCCTTGGAGATGGCGACGCTCGAGTGAAACCTCTAGTGTTGATAGTATCTATACGCTACGGTAACCGCTTACCGCGTGGGCCGTGTGCTCCTTCACCACCCACGTAGTATAAAAAAAAATCTTTTTATAGTATAAATTATTTGTGAATAAGGAAAAGGAGATTTTTAGTAGGAGCAGGAATCGAACCCGCGTCTTTTCCAATTCGGGGAAGTGCTCTAAGCCACTGAGCTATCCTACTGATCTTTCGATCATCCCAATTTCCTTATCGGATTTGTCTTACGACCAAAGTCATCTGCCTGAGAGCAATTACATGCATCCAATATAGTAAGTTTAATTTTGTAATTAAAATTTATACTATTTGATGGCGCGATTTTCTAGATCTAAAATGATATAGATCTAAAATGTTTAAAAAAATCTTTATTAAAGCGTGAAAATAGTTTCATTCATACGAAAATTATTCAATATTTTTGTAATTGTGCTATTAATTCTTGCTATTCTAATAACCGCGCTAAATTCGTAATAGTTCAAGGTTCCTTTTCAAGGCATTAACAATTTGTAAAGAAAGAATTACAATATCTTAAACTTCTTTCTTTTTTGTAACATTCACTGCAAGAGTTGAATAAGATCAAGACTTCAAGGCGCTCTCGCCAAACAGGTTCAATTCACTGACACTAACGGAATGCGAGGTTAAGGATGCATTCTCAGGTAGAGACAATGTACCACGGACACTGCAAGTTTTTGGACTGCTCACTCCAAAGCATCGTATAAAGCCGAGCATCGTGGTAGATGATAAACGGATCATTTGGTTTTTTCCAAATTACCAGCAATATTTTTTTGCGTTACAATTTTACAGTCAAAATGTCACCAATGTTGTATTTTTTTACATTTTCACATTACTCCAAACTATCTGAAAAGTATCTTTTACCCGTTTTTCTAGGTGAGCGACAAACGCGGTAATACGACGCAACACGAAAATATCAATAATAGAGGTTGCACATGTACTTATGGCCTACGTTGTCGGTCGCCTGCGACGAAACGCGATTAAACTATTAGTCCGTGGTACATTGTCTCTACCTGAGAATGCATCCTTAACCTCGCATTCTCAGGTAGAGACAATGTACCACGGACACTGCAAGTTTTTGGACTGCTCACTCCAAAGCATCGTATAAAGCCGAGCATCGTGGTAGATGATAAACGGATCATTTGGTTTTTTCCAAATTACCAGCAATATTTTTTTGCGTTACAATTTTACAGTCAAAATGTCACCAATGTTGTATTTTTTTACATTTTCACATTACTCCAAACTATCTGAAAAGTATCTTTTACCCGTTTTTCTAGGTGAGCGACAAACGCGGTAATACGACGCAACACGAAAATATCAATAATAGAGGTTGCACATGTACTTATGGCCTACGTTGTCGGTCGCCTGCGACGAAACGCGATTAAACTATTAGACGCAATACGTCGCACCGCGTCGCGTCGCTACGTGTCGCGTACCGTCGCTCACCTAGGACAACGGGTTACACCAAAAACACAATTCCTCATTGCTGCAATATTTTCTCACCAAATTCTCGTTTGACAAAGCGTATTATTGTCCAAAATTGTACTACCTTCATGTAATCTAAGATTAGTCTACTGCCTCGGTGGTGCAGCGGTAGTGTAAGCGACTGATGAGGTCTCGGGTTCGATTCCCGGGTCGGGCAATGTTATTGAACTCTTTTGTAAAAAGAAAAATTCTCAGTAGCAGTCCGGAGTTTGGAAATGTGCCCGGTAGACGGCAATAGGCTCGCCCCCTATTACGTGGGACTTAAACATAGCTGGCGAATCGTGGTTGTGTAATACACCTCTGCCTACCCCTTTGGGGAATACAGGCGTGCTGCTATGTTTATTAGTCGAAGTTTTGAGCGTGTGTATCTGTATGTTCCAGCAACTGCCAAAAGGTACAGAAAGGATATTGTCGGGGTATCTGTGTGAAAGCTTTTTGCCTGACCCCAAAAATGAGGTATGTACCATGACGCTTTGTCAATTGGGGTGTGAGCAGCATGCTTTGATACTCGATTAGGGTAATGTACATATCAACAAATAAATCCGCTTCATTGTAGCATGACGTGCGTCGTAATTGGCAATGTGCTTTCGTCATTGTATTTTAAGGTGTTCTATAAATGGCTGTTCAAAGTTTTAATATATTCGGATTATATTCGGTATCTACATGTCCAATAACATTTGGTATTCCAAAACTATTAAACTAAACAGTACTCTTTCGTATTTATTATTCCTATATCTTTTCGACCCCTTCTTATCGTCCTTCCTCTTCCATTTCCTGTGCCTTTTCTTGGGGTACCTCCACCTCAATGCGCGAGTGATGCCACTGGTATTGCAAACGTATTAGGCTATGGTAGCCGCTCTCACACTACCCTGTTCGTTGCCCCGAACGACGGGGTGTGCGGTTAGATAATTTTTTTCCCGCCTAAACAAAAAAAAAGGCTATGGTAGGCGCTTCCCATCAGGCATGCCCTGTGTTTATTTGCGCTTAATACTTTTTTTATCAACCCTGTTTTGTCCTACTATTGGATACGAGTCTGCTCTCATGGTGAGAAGAATTAGGCCATAGTCCACCACGCTGGCCCAAAGCGCGTTGGCAGAGTTAACAAGCCGTTGAGAAAATTTCTCAGGCATGCAGGTTTGCCTCACGATGTATTCCTAAACCGAAAAGTGATAAATTGTAAACAAATACCACACATAGTTTCGAGAAACCTCGAAATGTCAGAGGTGTGTGCCGTACGACGTCTGGTGCTTGGTCTGGGAATCAAAACGATACCACTGTCTTTGCAGCCCTTGGGTTTACTGCCAGGCTATCACTGCTGTTACTTAATATAAAAATATAAAAAGAAATCTTTATCATTTCAATAAGTTCTATATTTCTAAACACACCACATTTTTTACTTTTAGTAATGGAATTCCTTAGCCAAAATTTTCGAAACCTGTAGTGGAGTGCGGTGATGACATGTATTCTTTGTCCGTCACCACACTATGCAACCATTTTAATATCGACAAAATTGTATATTATAAAATGAAATGATATTTTTTATTCTATTCGATTGTTCATCAGAGTCGGGACGGTTATTATCCAAAACTCATTTTGTTTCTCGTCTGTGTATAGTAGTTATAGTAGTTGACAATTACGTGCGAAATTACTGTTATTGTGTTTCCTTAATAACTGTTATCTAAGAATTGAAAGTGTTGTCCAGTCTGCTGGTTTCAGTATACAGGATTGGTAAATATTAAGTATGTGCTTTGGGTTGCCAGCTTTGATAAGTCGATTTTTTTCTGGCGAAAAAGTAATTTGTTTCTAAAATCTATGGCTCCAAGAACAGTGTATAAATATTACGGAAATTTTCTTCGGGTAGCTATTCGCTTTGGATAAATTATTTAGTTTCCATTCATTTTTATCTACCAAAATTTTATTTTAGTAACCCGACTTTGTTTTATATGTATAGATGTGTAACATTAGCGTAAACATCAGAAAGTAATTTGGAGCAGAATTAATAGTTCTATATTTATTAATTTCGCCGCATACAAGATTCTACAGATTCTACATCCTTTCACAAATTTTAATGTGATAGAAATAGAGAACTCTCCCGATTTGCGCCACAAGCGCAAATCGGGAGAGTATTTGACCTAACCGCATTCAACCTAACCCCTTTCAAAGACTTATGATAGATATAGAAAACTCTCCTGTATAAGTTGCGATACAATTTTTTTTCCAGACAGTTTTCTTTAGGATTCTCCAGATCTCTTCAATTTATTACACACATCCTAAGGTTCTAATATTTTTTGTTCTAGTGATCGTTGCTTTCACAATAGACATTACCAGCAAATTGCCACTGTAATATGCCGATTTTACGAGTTGTCTATACATACCTAATTCTTTGTATTGTAAACTTTTGAACACTTATTTTGAGAACACCATACAATGCTTTAGAAAGAAATTAGTAGTAACAGAAGTTCTACTGTCTTACGGAATTATATAAATACGGTCGTGTTCCGCTCGGTTTTACGGAAAATAAAACAATTTCATACTAATCATAGACCTAGTTATATTTATGGTCGAAGAGAAATAGGCAAAGACAATTTATGTTATATACACGAATTTTAGACGTTATTAAATTAAATTTATAACGTTAAATCGCATCTACTTCCAAAGAGTCGTTTTTTTTTATCTAATATTCGTTAAAATAACAGAAAGTATTTCAATATTATTATTTCAATGTATGTACATTAAAAATAAACATTCCATTATTCAGCAGTGACGCTATATATATAAAACTGTAATTAAGTGATTTTTATGTGTATAAATAACGCCTAATATCCAACAAGAACTCTTAATTTATTATTTTTATTTGTTATAGAAACACCCGCATTGTGTACATATCTCACAACACAAAACCATTATGTACTACATGCAAAAAAGATAAAAACTACAAGTATTATTATTTTACTTAATAAATTTGATCATTTGACAATGCTCAAAAAATACATAAAAACGACGGTTTAATGCATGTAAATGCATTCCGATAGATGGCGTTGGTCGTAAAGGCAAATATGATAAGGAGATTGGGATGACCGAAAGATCTGTACGATAGCTCAGTGGCTCAGAGCACTTCCTCGGATTGGAAAAGACGCGGGTTCGATTCCTGCTCGTACAAAAAATCTCTTTTTCCTTATTCACAAATAATTTTTACTTTAAACACATTCTTTCTTATATTGCGTGATGCCTGCGCCATCTGTTGGAAGTATTTACATACATTATTCCGACCAGGTAAAACAGGTATTTGGTATAAATCTTAATTGTAAAATTAAGCTCCAGCATGGTATTCCAGGATGCAAGTTCAAAGCCTGCTCGCGACTTATTTTCGATTTCACATTATCGCACTTTGTGTTAATTTACTTAATAACTTAATAAACATTATTCAAATCACAAGACACGTATAAATTAACATTTAATATTTCGCAAGGTACTGGAATTAACTAAATCATTAAGTAACTCTCTTATTCATACAAACTAACACAGCTCTATAGCACTGTTCTAACTAAAATAGTGTTTTGTCCCTTTTCAACAAAGTACAATGAAAATTTGACAGAAAGTTACAAACCATCTATCAGCTTAAACAGTGTTGTTTTTATGAATAATGGGCTAAGTAAATATAACTCATCTTATGGCTCTTTGAAATAAAAGAAATCGTCGATCGTTGTGTCAGATTAAAGTATATTCGATGAAATAATGAATAAAAAAATGGAGTGATCTGTGGGTCTAGCCAAGTTGCATTCTATGATCGCTAACGCTAATAGAAAACTATTAAAATGTATGGAAATTTGACATCTCTAACGTTAAGTCACGTGACTTAGCGTTATAGATATTGTTAGACTTAGATAAATATAGGTTCTTTATCTATGGTTAAAGATGTCAAATCCCCTAACATTTAAATAGTTTTCTATTAGCGTTAGCGATCATAGAATGCAACTTGGCTAGACCCACAGGTGTATAGTGGTAGAGCGTTGTTTGTCCCAGCATGCATGGGCCTGAAGTTCCATATTCTTACGGAAGACCTGAAATAACGGTAGGTAACTCCTACAGATCTGCTTCTTATAGAGCACTGGAGGCCCAAACCCCCCTCCTCATCTTCCATCCCTCCTTATTAACATTCTGTCTCCACCTCCTATCCCTTTCCGCGGAGTTGTCGACGCGTGAGTGATGCCTCTGGTATTGCTAGCGTCTATAGGCTAATATAATAGCTTACTATCGGTTTGTTTGCCACCCGCGATGTATAAAAAAACTAGGCTTTGCTTGCGGCTCCGCCGCGACCAAAAGCTGGTTTTTAGGTTGTATCTGAGGTTCCCGATATAGTAGCGGGATAAAATGTATAGCAGTTATTAAGTCTCATCGAGATCTATCAAATAGAAAAAGTTGCATCAAAATCCGTTCAGTAGTTTTTGCGTGATACGCGAACAAACAAACAGATAAAAAATCTAAATAAAGTTGTTTCTTGTTCAGTCACATCTATCCTAATACAGTATTTTTTCTCAAATATCTTATATGTACAGACACAGCTCTGTTACAGCTTTATAATAGTACAGATTTACCACACTTCTCGACGTTAAAATGACTGGAAACGAAATAGGACTTTTCTCTCTTATTGCCATTTAAAAATCTTGGCAACTGGTTCATGTCCATTACGTATCGTTAATTAAGTGTGGTGACTCGCTTTATGTAGTTCTGTGAAATAAATACTTTGTTGATTGGTTGGTTTGCTAGTGAATTATCGATTATTAATTGTGTCATCGAAGTTATATGTTCATAAATAACGTGAAAGCAAAAGAAGAAAAGTTGAAAAGGAACCGAAGATACGTTCACCATGCAAAAATTAAGCTGCTTCATGCGAGCGCCTTGGCATTGCCTCCATAGAGGTATTATATTCATAGAGTAGGCGAGCCACGCAAATAGTCTTCCTGTCGATTGAGAGGTAAAGAGAATTAATTTGTTAGGATTTAATTTAAAGAGGCCAACGTCTTAATCACAGAAGAAGCCCATCATATGCATGCGTCATTAAATACAGTCAACGAGATATAACAAATGTATGTTCTTTCTCTCTCTATTGAACATATTAATTGATATCTACTTATGGCTTGCCTACTCTATCCATATGATATCTCTATGGTCGCCTCCCATCGAAGTCACAATGAGATGTACTGTACTCGTCGGAATCATAACTCACAGTGACTTATAACGGGGGCTGTAAATCGCGTTTTGAACCGCTACCGCAAGCTATAAACATGTTCTCTCTATATTGTTTGGTTTTGAAATAAAAACATTTACATTATTTTCAGATGCGATTAGTATGTGAGGAGCGATCTGAACTAACGGCCATAGTACAATCACAGCAGAGGGACATCGCTGCGTTACAACAGGATAGTGCACAAAACAAGGTGCGTATCTTCAATTTGTTACAGTTGTATTGCAGAGTACGTACTGTTAATTAAAGCTGTTATCTTGATAGTATAGCGCTGAAACAAGGGCCTGACTGAAGGCTGTCACTGATTGTGAAACCGATGACTGTCCTTTTGTCAGTATTCTGGTAGTGATCTTCTTTGAATTAATCTTCCAAAAAAAAAAAACAAATTCAAATATAAATGAATCGCTAAGCACAAAACTCTGGAACGGCTAAGCCAATTCGGCTGATATTTATTATTTTAGTCCGAGGAAAGTTCTTATGAAGAGAAAAACATTGAAAAATTGCTTGGATATGGAAAACCATATTTTTCTGTATAGCCAATTCAAACTTGTGAAAAGAAAAAAATCAGTAGCAGCCCGGATTTGGGAATTGTGCTCGGTAGACGACAATAGGCTTGCCCCCTAGTACGTGGGACTCAAACATAGCTGGCGAATCGTGGGTGTGACTGTGTAATACACATCTCTGCCTACCCCTTCGGAGAATACAGTCGTGATGCTATGTTTTTATCTTGTAGTCCTTGTTACCCCTTAGCTATGAGGTACACTGCTTTAAGATTGCTTAATATTTTTAATTTAATGTAATTCCATATTTATAGACATGCCCATCGTGTGGCGCGGTGACTCCCGAGGGTGGGGACGGTGAAGACGACGACCAGTCGTCGCGGCCGACGTTCAGCGTCCGCGAACTTCGAGCTATCCTTCATGAGCGGAACGAACTCAAACTAAAGTTGAGTCGCGCTGAGGAACAGCTTAACGCGTTACAAATTGATCCACAACAGGACAGGTGATTATGATTATCATGTGTTATGAGCCCTATGAGACCTCACTGTCGATGGTAAGCGGTTACCGTAGCCTATAGACGCTAGCAACACCAAGGTATCACTCACGCGTTGCCATCTCCAAAGAATTGTGATAGGAGGTGGATAGGTAGGATAATAAGGAGAGGATAGGGAGGGGGTATGGGCCTCCGGCGCTCTCACTCATCATACGAAACACAACGGTAGGCGTAACTACTGTTGTTATATGCCGATCTTTTGTGACAGGGTGGCCTTCCCCGATCGAGCCGGCCCAATCGTGCTGGGATAAGCGAGGCTTTACCACCAGAAGAATAATTGCTAGATTAAAGAATAATTGCTAACACCACCCATTTAAAAAAATATCTCTCTTTGATCTCTGGATTATACAGTATAATGCTTATGCAACATTTTATGATGAACTTCGTGGTATCATGACTTTTGTATTGGTTAGTACAAACAAACGAACAAACTCACTTTCGCATTTATAATATTATAGGTAGTAGGAATATAATTTTAGTTTATATATATAAGATTAATATAATTTAAAATTTAATCAGGTAACAATATTAATTCTACCCAAAATTGCAGTGGTTCAGATACATCGCCCTCGGCCAGCACAGTGACAGTAGACGACGAGGCTCCTGTCCAGGGTCCGTTACCAGCGGAACCGGACGATGCACCTTGGAAGAGGAAAAGTGGTATCAGGAAGTTGTAAGTATTGGTGCACTTCTACCATATTCCTTCGTGAGCACGCTTTGGTTGATAAAACCCGTAGATATCGAAATCATAAGAATAGAGACGTCATGTTCGGAGTGGATTAGTTAAAGCCATCACCCTACTCATTTAATATTGTAAGGGAATATAACTAAATATATGTACATACATTGTATATATGTAATAATTATTTATTTTTATATATATTTTGTAGCATTTGACATGCTTAGCCATATAAATTAACACAAAGTGTGAAAATGTGAAATCGAAAATAACCTAATCCTGCTTGTGACTTATTTTCGATTTCACATTTTCACACTGTGTTTATTTATTTTCACATGTGTACTGTCTAGGATTGATTAAGAAAATAATCGTTTTGAGAAGGCTTTTCGAGTGGCTATCAAAACCTTAGTTAAGACTTTCTATTTCATATTTTTATACTATTTGTAGACGAGCATGGCATGTGCTTATTATATATGTATTATTTGCCCATTCCCTGTCTGCTTATAGACACAATTGAAATTTAACTGCTATGTATCGTATATGATTCATAGGACAGAGAACCTGTTAAATAACAACAAATCTAAATGTATATAAAATCAAGGCTAACTGTGGGCTGTACCATAACGCATACACAGTGCGCATATTTAAGTACCATCCTTCATCGAATCAAAGCTAATATTGTATCGTTATTCACAAACTAAACCCAGATAATAATATTGTTTCTTTTGCTACGATAGGTCACATAAGGTGTGATCAATTGTCATGGCATTATAGCCACAAATATTTGATATGACTTCTGTTCTCTTGTTATTACGATGTCTATGTGTGAACCATTTCTTTAGGTGAATTTGTATTTTTATCATATTGCACGCTCTTTCATTGTTATGCACGCTTTATAACTTAGCATTTTAATTAAATTTTCAGGCACTTCCAACTATCCTATGTAATTAAAACGTTTTAAATATAGTATTTGTATACGGTGAAACTACAATTATCAAAAATCTACTAAAAAGTACGCCACAAAATATGTTAAATAATTATTGTTTAATAATTATGTTTTATAATAATAATTCTACATAAATACGTTTACGTTACATTATTTAGGTTTATTTTTTTTATATGCATTACTTTCCCACAATTGGGTACATGTCTCTCAATTCAAGCTGGAGCCCACCACGCTGACCCAGTGTGTGTTGGTAGATTTCACAAGCCGTCGAGAAAATATCTCGGGCATGCATGCAAGTATCCTCACGATGTTTACCTTCACCTTTATCTTAGTGAATTGTAAAAAAAGCAACATGTTTTATCAAAAAAATAAAACAGGTTAAAAAAAAATACTTATTATGGTAACCGCTTGCAAGCCTCTGGCTAGCGCAAGTATACCACCATTATCTTAGATAGGAGTGGGGAAAATATATATGTATATACATACTAGCTGACCCGGCAAACGTTGTTTTGCCATATAAACTATCTGTATAGATTTTAAAAGGAATTTCTAGTGTAGAAAAAAATAACTAAAAATATAAGAATACGCCGTATCATAAAAAAAAATAAAATAAAAAATTTAGTCCGACAAAAAAAATTTAGTGGACCACAAAAAGACCTTCAAATATTTATAGGCCTGCGTCATTATTTGGTAAAAATCTTAATTGTAAAATTAAGTTCACCCTGGTCGGTATAATGTATGGAAATACTTCCGACATATGGCCCAGGCGTTCAACTCCTGCTCGTAACTGTTACTTTCGATTTCACATTTTGTATTAGAAATAAATAATAACAATAAAAAAAAAGAAGTTACGAATTCTGGTACATACGCTTTCAATGCGGCATTTTTACAAAAAATATTTTACAAAGCTTTTGTTTTAATTTTGTTTCCAAATTAATGTTGTTTTGTTTAAGCCATATCTTAACTCATCTGATTGGTATTCATATATGTTTTGACTGATAATTTTTCATATTTTCTATTGAGCAACGTGTTAAACTGTTTACTCAATGAAGCTGGACTACGGGTAGCCTAGAAAGCGTGACCAGAATTAGGCTCTCCATACACTTCTAAATCGTAACGTCTACTCTTAACCTTTCACCTTTGGGCTTTTTTTTTTTGGTTCTGGTACATTTGTTCATATTTTTTGTTTATACTTCAAGCATGAAAATTAGTTTTAAGTATAAAAAATACAACTTTTTGGTTATATTATTCAAAATTTCTATGTTTTTAGGTATATTTGTTTAAAGTATGTAATGAAAAATGCCACCAGGGCTGAAAGAGATGGCGCATAGAAGATGAGCACGCCGCATGGTGTTGCATGTTGATAAAAAGTAAATTTACACGATTCATGACGCTTCACGCTTGACCACTCTTCCCTATCCTCTCCCATTTTTGTTTAACCATCTTCACTATCTATGTTTAGCACTTTGTTTTCAGTATTTTTGTTAATTTCATTTTGACAATTCATCTTTCATTCACTAATTGTGTGCTAATAATCGATATTGCACATTTTGAACAGGTTTTTTCTAAATGTTTTTATGTGCTTTAAACTAAAAGCTTTTTATAAAAAAAAAAAAATAACAAATTAATAAAAAAAAAAAAAATATTTTTTTTTTACTATCATTTTGTTTATTTTGGAATATGTTTTCAACATTGCATATTTTTTTAAAGCCTACCTTCTTTTAATCCCCCCTTTAACCCTCTCCTTTACATGTGTGTAACGGTTGGGTGGGTAGGTTCGGCCTGGTGATGACGTCACGTGCCTCAGCTCGCCGATCATCGCCGCCTCGTATCTCTTTCGGCCCTTGGTGTTGAAGATAAAGCTGGTATGTTATATTATTCTTAGATAAGTGCTTTACGATTAGCCATAAATAAATAAAAAACACGGTTTTTGCAGTAACAATAGTATATTTTGCTTCTCTAACGCCAAAGCAACATTTAAACTAGGATTGGACGTGTTGAATCGAGAAACGTTTTTTCATTCGTTTATCTACTGTTAGTTAACGCTTATGAATAAACTAGTTGAATTCGCCGACCATTTTAAATAATCCAACATAAATGATAATAAGTTAAAACGTAAACGCAAACCAGTTAAAACGGTTTCGTTTTGTTGAATAAAATGACGTTTAAAATTTTGCATTTCCAATGCATGACAATATACGGAGGTTGGTTCATTTCATACATATGTTTTTATGTCAAATGTGAATAGATCTTGTACTGTTTTTGCTGAATGGTGATGTCCAACTACATCCTGATTAATCTGATTTCAATAACTCATTTTTAGAAAATTTTTGGTTTTGTAATTTTTGCCATTAAAGCGTTGACACACGTAGCTATAATATATATTAATATAACCACACTGTGATATAAATTACCTTACAAGTTAATGACGTTGTAAGAGATATATATTATAGCTGCATGTGCGGTCACTCGAAAATTTGTAAAGAAAATATATTGTAATATGTTTTGGTATGATTTATATAAATATATATTATAGCTACGTGTGTGACGGCCTTAACTGAGGCCAATTTTCAATATTAAAGTACTTACAAATTATTTGTGAATGAGGAAAAAGAGAACTTTAGTGCGAGCGGGAATCGAACCTGCGTCCCTTCCAATCCGGGGAAGTGCTCTAAGCCGCTGAGCTATCGCACTGACCTTAGGCCATACACAATCTCCTCATCACATTTGTCTTTACGACCAACGCCACCTATCGCTTGCATTTACATGCATTAATCCAATATAGTAACTTTAATTTTGCAATTAAAATTCATACTAATTGATGGCGCGGCTTTTTAAACATTTTAATAAAATGTTGATCATATTTATAGGAGTCGTAAGCACTTAAATTATATTTATAGCAGTCGTAAGCACTTATCATACAAAGATTTTCTATTCAACGTTATTGTAGGTGCCATAATTCTGTATAATGAAATGTGTTACCTAAAATATCCTACCGTAATACTATTTATTTAATTCACACTAACATCTGTTATTTTTTTGCTTTTAAAAACACTTACCACAGTAGTTAGACTAGTAATTATCGTAAGGTACTTAGTTTATTAATTAAGTTGTTTATTTTTCATGTATTTTTTACTAAGGTTGAATTATTTTAATTATAATAGTAGCGAACAATATATTTTTTATCGCGGGTAGACTCTACAACGGACACCGTCCGTGTTCGTGTGGTGACGGACTAAGAATACAAGTGTCATTACCCCATTCTTTCCCACGGGTGTCATTTGAGGCGACTAAGGGAAGTAAGCAATTGTCACGCATTGCATTACTGGTGGTAGGACTGGGTACTAAGTGGAAGTACTCACTTGCTATCGGGCCCGAACGGGTTGGTACTACCATCTCTCGTGTCACCGGCCGTGAAGCACATCAGTGTATTTTGGTTGTAACAGGAGATAACCGTTTATTCAAAATATGCTTATGGCGGCAGACGAGCCACGGCCCACCTGATGGTAAATGGTAAGCGTTGCTATTCAACTATACAGAGAGTACTGTCAAGCCGCTGCTCACCATTTCATTTATATGAAACGAAAAAGTTAACGGCTATTTCCTGCTACAACCAAAACGCAACAATGTGTTTCATGGCCGGTCACACAGGTGATGGTGGTACCAACCCGCTCGAGCCCGATACCAAGTGAGTACTCCCACTTGGTACCCAGCCCTACCACCAGTCATGCAATGGATGATTATTGCTTACTTCCCTTAGTCGCCTTGTACGACAACAGTGGGAAACAATGGGGTAGTGACACTTGCATTCTTAGTCCGTCACCACACGTTATTTTCAATACATTATAAATATACTATACAAATTAACAACTGTAACAAGAATACCTCGTGCAATAAGCTTGATGACAGTAATCAAGTATCGCCAAAATGTTGAAGTGATCTAATGAATAGGATTCAAGTATTTCGAAAAATATATTCATTCTTATTTTAATGGCGAGATTAATAATATATTTGATAAAATAAGCCTACAAAATACAACAATCCGCCATGATAGCTTAAACACTAATCAGACCGAATGACAATGTAAACGTAACTACTTCAAAATATTCTACTATAAAATGGTTAATCGGGCTTTTAGCTCCATATTTAGGTTCCATCCATCCATCAGCCTTTTAAAGTCCACTGCTGGACATAGGCCTCCCCAAGAATGGGGGGATAGTGCCGTAATCGCCACGCTTGGCAGGCGGGTTGGCGATCGCAGTGGATGTTCTTAATACTCGAAAGAGTGCTGCTGCCCACTCCCCCGATATACCCTCATTCGGCTCTTACGACTCCCATGGGTGGAGAGGGGTGGGACAATCCTAAAGCCGGCCCCACACGGCCATATTTAGGTTAAGACTGACTAATTTAAAAAAGTGGCCAATGGGTTTCTTGCAGTTTCTCTTAAGAAAGGGCCTTACTATGCAATCCAGCCGCTTATGGCTATTGCAATCGTGACTGGTTGCTGCGAAAGCACTTGCCTCAAGCACTCGGGTTACTTATAAGTCTTGCCGATTTTAAGTGCTATATAATAAGCTAATTTTTTTATTTGAATACTGGTTTCCTCGTTGTCATGCTAAATATTGTATGTTGCAGTTTTCGCAAGCTCTTTACTGAGTCTGATATCGCCGTGGGCGGCCTGCAGCGGCGCTCCCTGTCGTCCCTGGCGCGGCGCGCCGGGCCCGCGCCCCCCCCCGCTGCCCCCGCGGCCCCCACCCCCTCCGCGTAGGCACTCACTCCCCCTTGACCCCCAACAAACCACACAAACCATCAAACACCGACGATACTCCGACAACAGAAATGCAGCCTCGAAGCTAGACCTCAGACAAGAACTGCTCAACTTGAACCTCGGAACGCAGGAATTCGACACGTGGCTCGGAGGGAAATTCAATGAGAGCGAAGAATACGAAAATGAACTATACGGGGAAAGGTTTGTGCACGATATTCCTTTGCAGCGATCCATCTCGCTAGACCGAGGGATCGATATCTCTAATCATTTGCAGAATATAGCGGACTGGTCTGCCAGCGAATGTTCCATTTGGACGGAAGAGGGATCCGAAGAGAGATATGGTATTTTTGACAGGTATAACAGCGTTGAAGATATACCTTCTCCATTCAAAATGAGAAGTAGAAGAGCATCTATGGGCGTTAATCACGCGTTTTCGGAGCGTAATATATCTCTGATAGTATTAAAAGAGACTTATAAAGGCTTAGAAACTAAGAGTGGAGGAGTATCTCCACAGATCAGAAAATTAAAAAGATGTTTCACATTCTCTGGAGACTTTGGCGGTGTTAAAGTAGATACAGGAATAGGTGAATCAAACGATCGAGTGGAGAAAAATCCGATGAGACTTACAGTCATGGTACCAAACGGCAGTTGTAGAAGTTGCCCTGTCTCACCAGATATCCAAAAAATAAAAAGATTCAGCTTCCGCAATTCAGCAGAGGATTGTGTCTCCAATATTTCGGAAAATAATGATCAATGCTTGGAGATTCGTCAGCCGTTTTATAGGGCGATTTCCATTGAGGATAGAAAAACCAAAAGGCAAAGAAGATCTGGACTCCAAGCGATTGGGAGGGACAGCTTACGGAAGGGGGTTCTCGTTAAGCAGGAGTTTAAGAGCTGCGAAAACCTTGAAAAGCGTCGTAGATCGATAGAATTTGCCGAATCGCCTGCTGAAAGACTAAATATCACAAGTGTCAAAAAAGCACGAACTAATTTATATGATTTGACGATAAATATGAATTTATTGGCAAACAGCCATTCGAAAAGCGTACCAGAAATCGTCATATCTCACGCTGATTCGGACCTGAACAGTGTTGCCAAATCAAATACTTCCAATTCAGTAGAAATTAGTAGAAACTGTGACTGTAGAATATGCACCGAAGGTTATAGAGAATGTTTCATTCGGAAAGCCATGAATAAGTTGTTTGTTAAAATTATAACTTGTAGGGATTACGGTAGAAAAATATATTGGGATGAAAATAATAATCTAAATAATGAAATGTACAACTGTATCATACATACATTGAAATTATTACTTGGCCTTTGGCTAAGACACCTTGATCATAATTAAATACGTTGAGTACTTTATTAGTTTGAACTAATTTATATTCATTGCTTAATTGCAAGTATTGTATGGAATAAGGGGTTACGGCGCACGGAATCGTCGGTTTCACATTGCGTGCACTTTGGACATTGTATTTGAAAATGAGAGATCTTACGACTTAAGGGCACTCACACTTATTCAACTCTATTCAGCTATGCCCATAAAAAACAACGATTTTGCATGGAGACGCGTACGCATCCGTTTAGCTATCTGCGTCTATTCAGCTTTCGCGGCAAACAAGTATAAAATGAGGAGAATTGTGTTTTTATCATGCGAGTGCTATAAATAGAGTTCAGCGCTTTTCTGCCACGTTCAGCGCTGTTCCGCATTCAGCGTCGAACGCGGCGGAATAGCGCTGTACACGGATGACTCTCGACTCCTTGTCGACAAGTTGTAGTTCCTGCAGAGATTTGATTTATTATTACGTAATCATTATACAGACGTGTTTTAAAGTCATTATAATTAATTTATTTATGGTGATAATGATTTTTCTTTACTCTCGTATAAGTATGACCAAAATCGTTCAGCGAAACGCGAATGGAGCTGAATAGGTATGAGTAGTCCCTGATTCTGAGTTAATCGTTCATCAAGTGCATATAATCGCGTGATGCGTGATGACGCCTCGTCATTGCAGAGAACCTCACATGTATGTTAGCGCTTTCAAATATTTGCGTGGTTGCGCGTGCCTGTAGTTTATTTTTAGTAACTCTGTGAAGGTATTTTCATCATACTTAGGGTTCTTTTCTAAAGTAAGAAAACTTATGCATCCTAATTCAAATATACAAAAGAAGAAGTGTGGTAAAAGAATCAATTCATCTGTGATTAATTTTGATTTATGTCTATTAAATTGACGATAAGCACTAATTATATCATATTAGACGTAGGAGTGTTATTGGATGAATGTTTAGCGCCTTGTAATGATATATTATACCTATGTAGGTATAATTTTTTTAGTAGATTAACACATCTTGTCTTTCAAGTTTCAATTTTTTTTAATGTCTGTCGGACACAGTTTTCTCACAGAGCGGGAGACCCCATGGCATAGTCCCCCAAGCTAGCGTATGGCTTTGCAGTTACGATTGCCGACTTTAATATCAATATTAAATTAATTATAAAAATAATTTAATAAAAAATCTAAGTTTAATTTCACATCTGTTGGGCGCTTCACGACCTCTCAACTTTTTTCTTTGATAACTGATATTTCGCATCTTACCTATGTACATAATACATTGTTCGTTTGTGTGAGTGCCATTACAGTCTGTACAGACCAAATGACATATCCATATGGTCGAGACGTTATAGGTTATGGACGTATAATAAGTATTGGACCTTCTGTAAAAGCTGTTCTCTAAATACCTGCTCTAAGACTAGTATACAGTCTCAGATCTTGTCAGGTAAACCGCGTCATCTGTACTGGGTGGCAATCAATAACTTCATGTTTAAAAATCTCAAGCACTGTTAAAAAAAACGTAGATCTCGAGTGGAGTATGTAGTGATAAAAAGATATGAGTACTTACGTCAATCATCCGCGGTATTATAAATAATGTCCAGTGCGGTTAAAAAAGCTTGATGAGCAGATATTTAGAAAATAGAAATACACTTCAGGCCAAAATAACCGTTTGACACTAAATAAAAAAAATGTGGCCTAAATGTATCTGAATGAAACCATTGATATTAACATATAGTTTTTAATTCTTTACATAAAAGTATTAAGTTACCAAATAAAAATATCCTAAATTTCACCTAAGACCTGATTTGGTTTCGTGTATAACAGTTATATTGAGGGAGTGTGTATATAACTGAAATTGAGAAAGTCGTAGAAAAATGCTGGAAGATATCTTGCTAATTTGACACAATTATACATATTATAACCGTTAGTAATTTAAGTTTAAATTCACTGCCCGCCAGGAAACTACCGACGTTGCTTACACACACACCGACGGCTAGCATCGGATATTCTTGAAATCCGCGCATGTAACCAATCCTTAATAATCGGTTACTTGCCCGTTCTAAAATAAAATACCTAATACCTCTAATTATAGATTCACTAAAGAATCAACTGCATGTTATTTATTGTGTGGTCAAAAACACAAGAGATATTACAGATGGAAATATTAATACTATATTTCTTTCTTAATTAAGGCACGGGCCTCCTCTTTTAATGAGAGGGATAGCAGCTACAATTCTAATAATAAATATATTGGAAACAAACGTGCCGTTATCTTGATTCTTTAACCATTTAATTGCTCATGAAACGGAGCATAAACTTGTTTGATTATATAATTATATAGTTACTACATATTCTTTAAACTTAGCAGAACATCTCGTGCTGTTATACGCGAAAACGAATCATTCCATCATCCTTTCGTTAAGTAAATCTATTACATCAATAAGGCATTTCTGTACACAAATTATGAAAACTAGACTTAAATATAGACATTTTGATAAAAATGTTCGACTGTATATCAAACAGTTTTAGACCAGTAGATTGATAAGAAGTTTTTTAATCTATGGAATAGTTAGAACTCTTTAGGAGTCGTTGGTATGATGTTCTAAAAAGAACCCAATAATATTTTATTTATTTAAGTCAGAAATAACTGAATAGTTTCGCAAGGTTTTTAGAGCCTTGGCGATAGATCTGGATCAGATTCAACCCAGATGTAGTGAACCTTATTCATATTGAAATTTTTGACTTGCATGATTTTTATTTGTCGGCATCATTGCGTATTGATTAATGTATTGGTATTTACTTTTAGAACAAATACCGACGTAAGACATAATATTGTTATGGGAACATAGAGTATTGGTTCTCACTTTGATACTATGTAGCAGTTTTTTCGTGTGTATATTTCAATTTAATATTTTGTGAGGGTAAACGAAAAAAACACTTTATAAAAACTTACATGTTTTCCCAATTGCAGTCATGGCACTAAGATGACATTAAGATAGAAGTGGTCATTGAATCCGTGTGGTGACGCATTAAGAATACGATATGTCACTACCCCTTACTTGCTCGCGGGTGTCGTAAAAACCGACTAAGGGAGCACCAGAGGAATGGGCAGCAGCATACTCCTGGGAAACGTTTAACACCATTCTGCGATTGCCAACCCGCCTGCCAAGCGTGGCGATTATGGCATTTCCCCAAATTCTAATGTAAACGCAAGCCAGTTAAAAAGTCAACTGTTATTTTAACTGGTACGACCCACTTCTAACTTAAGGCCTTTTAATTTTTTTTTATTAGTTATAACAAGCCCGTGAGATTCAATTATCCAAAATATTTTGAAATTCCATATATTTTTTATTTATACTTACAATAATTTATTAGTAAAGTAATAGACTGGTTAAATGTGTACCGTGTCAAGCTACAGCTTTTCACGCGAGGCCTAGTTATTATTATGCCTTGACACGTAGAAATATTGCTATATTTATCTTTAATAAGAAAATATTGGGAATATGTCTACCGATTACCCAATTCTCAGGTGTCCTGTAATATCATTCAATTTCGTTTCCTTCACAAATTTTGTCGTTAATTATTTAATTATAAACAGTAATTTATATATCAGTATAATATAATGTGCTATTGTTTTTTAATTGTGGATGGATTTTTATGTCCGCGAGTGTAATTTTAAAGTAATTCATTCCGTATTTTATAAGCTGTTTTCTTGTTTTTATTTATTTCTAGTCACAGTATTGCTGGATACTAGAGGTGTGATTACATAATGTTAAGTGCGGATATTTGGTGAAATTGCAAATCTGTGGGTAGTTTTTTTCCGTGTGGTGACAGACTAAGAATACAAGTGTCACCACCCCATTCTTTCCCACGGGTGTCGTATGAGGCGACTAAGGGAAGTAAGCAATTATCATCCATTGCATGACTGGTGGTAGGGCTGGGTACCAAGTGGGAGTACTCACTTGGTATCGGATCCGAGCGGGTTGGTACCACCATCTTCCGTGTGACCGGCCATGAAGCACATCGTTGCGTTTTGGCTGTAGCAGGAGATAGCCGTTTATATTTTACTTCATATCTGTAAAATAAATTGGTGAGCAGCGGCTTGGCAATACTCTCGGTATAGTCGAGTCCATGGGCGACGGTTACCATTTACCATCAGATGGACCGTGGCTCGTCTGCCACTACATGCGAAAAAAAAAAAAAAAAGTAATATTTTGAACTTTAGGGAATCGTATATTTGGAATATGGTCACTAGCAACACCATAAAAATATTTTAATTAATATTTTAATTGACAATGCCTATACTTTATTGTAAGGGTCAGTGTAAGATGGAATTTCTTATTTACTATTTGTCATAATGAACTTGTTACTTTTTTAGATTTTCATGTACCTATCCACTAGATATTTTTCTTTTAATCTTGACCTACCCTACTATCTACCCTCACCTGAGTGTAATAGTAGAATTGTATCATATTATCATATTTTAACTGCCTCGGTGGTGTAGCGGTAGTGTATGCGACTGCTAATCATGAGGTCTCGGGTTCGATCCCCGGGTCGGGCAATGCTATTGAGATTTTTCCTAGAAAGAAAAATTCTCAGTAGCAGCCCGGAGTTTGGAAATGTGCCCGATAGACGTCAATAGGCTCGCCACCTATTACATGGGACTTAAACATAGCTGGCGAGTCGTGGGTGTGTAATACACCTCTGCCTACCTCTTCGAGGAATACAGGCGTGATGCTATATTGTTGTTTATCATATTAATAGAGTGAGTATTAATAATGTTTTGATCAGCAATTTCACCAAATATCTTCGTATTTTGTTGTATATTTCATAAATCCTATGGGTTATAGGTATCATAAGGCACTATAATAACAATTGCCCATAATTTTCATATTGAAATTATCACATTAGTGATTTATTTGTTTGTGAAAACATTGGAACATTATATATTTGACGTAATATTTATAAGTTGACAGTGTCGAAATAATTATATCTGTTTATATTGGATACTGTTTTTTATTTTATCTTAAAAAATACTCCGAGCTTACCGTCTCTGTGGCAACTCTCGCAGTTTCAACGGCATATAAGTATATAAAAAAAACACAAATATTTACACTTCAAGCCTTTACTGACATCCGCTCCAATCAATTTGTTCAACTACAATAGGCCTGTATATGGCTATGCAAAGCAAAAATAATATTTTCAATCTGCCTGATATTTCTAGAGATATCTGCATTTATCCAAACAAACTAAAGAACAAATGAAAGAGATCCACTTTCACAAATAATTTGTTCTTGAAAAACTATTTAATCGTGCCGTGTGGGGCCGGTTTTAGAATTGTCTCACCCCTCTCCACCCATGGAAGTCGTAAGAGCCGACTGAGGGAATACCGAGGGAGTGGGCAGCAGCACTCCTTCGAGTATTAACAACATCCACTGCGATCGCCAACCCGCCTGCCAAGCGTGGCGTTTACCGCACTATCCCCCATTATTTGGGGAGGCCTATGTCCAATGGACTTTAAAAGGGTGATGGATGGATGGATGGAAAACTATTTAATAGTAAAATGTGTTTTGCCTTGATAGCATCGTACTAATGGCAAGTAACAGCGAATATTGAAGGGAGAAGCTAACATTCAAAAACTTTTAATTCTCTTACCAAAAAAGGGAGTGATATGGTTTGTCAACGGAAATAATAAGACTTTCTGATATTTACGCGAATGTTACACATTTTGAAATAAAACTACGTTTACAGAATCTATCGCGTTTACTTAGGTAGAATTTTTGAGCACTAAATAAAAACAAAAATTTTACAATTTTAAAGAGGAGGTATTATACTCATTTTAATATACTAATTTAAAGTCTCATACATTGTAAGCATAAACATTTGAAGTAGATATTTTCACTGTGTTTCTAAACGAATATTAGGTGGGTTAAAATAAATAAACCAAAAATTTTGTAAAATCATATACTGTGGGTAGATGAAACCGTTGAAATAACATATCAACCTTGGACGTCTATCATCTAAGTCCACCCGTGATCATGAATGCTGTAAAGTATTCGAAACGTCGGGATAGGAGTAAAATCAAGTAAACGCGATAGATTCCGTAAACGTAGTTTTATTGGAAATAATAAGCTTTATAATTCTTACTCCAACATTTTAAGAATAGGAGGTAAGATATGAGGAGGGTTTGAGCCTCCGGCGCCCTCCTTCACCACCCAAAACAACTGTAGGAGTAACTACCGTTGCTTGGCGTTGGTCTTCTGTGAGACGGTGGTCAAACTTGGACAAGCAAGCAAGACTAGAAAAAAACAGTTGTTCTGCGTAAAACGAGAATAGTACCCACCTCAACGCTTCGCTTATGAGGCGTGCAAAAATAGAGGAAAGGATGGCGACAATTTAATGGCATAAATAGGTACTAGGGAAATGTGTAAACTAAAGGTCGGTGCTCACTTGACGGGATGGCACGGCAAAGGATTTTTGTAAGAGCAAATTAATTTGAATCTTATTATAATATTATTGGCGCACAAATTTCGTTGTTATCGTTACAAGCAGACCGAGCATACCATAGGATGCCGTTGCATCCTTTGGCCTGCCAAAAAAACCCGCCGTGTGTCGTCTCCGCCTTTATTGGCAGGCCACCACACCACACCACACACCACACCCAAGTGTGTATGTAGTTGTTTAAGATAATCTTATTAGCTTGTTGCGAGAATATAGCGTGCAACCCGCTAATTTCTTAGCCAAAGTCGAACAGGAAAATTCTAAAAATATTTAAAAATTTTACTAATGACGATAGATACTAGTAAAATGTTACAATAAATAAGCCGACTTCAGTTAAGTTAGGAATATAGTTACATGATCGCGGTCTATACGACGCGGTACCCGTGATCCGCCGTAGTAAGGGCAGGTGAGGTCGCACCGTGGGTTTTTAGTGGTTTAGAGCGCACTACCCCGTTGTCTTCCCGGGCAGAGGGATGTGTGCTAGGACATTTTTGCCCAACTAAAATAAAAAAAAAGGAATATAGGTACATATTATATATCTTGCAAATAATGTTCGGTGAGATAAATAATTGATAAACTAAATGCTTTTTCATCCCATGGTGCAAAGAAGTTTTCACTTTGTCCCCTTATAAGGCCACAGCACCTCTCTTCGGTTCTTCGGGAACTATTGTATGTCAATCAAATATTTCGCATTCAAGAGTGGATAACGGTATACCTACCAGTCTGCCATGTGGAACGCCACCGGCTTGCCGACAGTGGTTTATGAGATTTATTACTGCGATGCAGGGTTGCCAAGAATTTTTTTTTTTTTAATTGCGATATAAAGACCGAATTTCAAAATAATAATCCATCCATCCATCCATCCATCAGCCTTTTAACGTCCACTGCTGGACATAGGCCTCCCCAAGAATGGGGGATAGTGCCGTTATCGCCACGCTTGGCAGGCGGGTTGGCGATCGCATTGGATGTTGTTAATACTCGAAGGAGTGCTGCTGCCCACTCCCACTCCGGTATTCCCTCAGTCGGCTCTTACGACTCCCATGGGTGGAGAGGGGTGGGATAATTCTAAAGCCGGCCCACACGGCAAAAAAATAATTAATAATGATTAACACAAAGTGCGAAATCGAAAATAAAAGTTACGAGCAGGATTTGACCCTGCATTTCCTGAAATACCGTCCCGGATGCTTTGCAATTCAGCAATAGTGACAATTTCCATTTACTTCCGATTTCACATTTTTACACTTTGTGTTAATTTATATAGCTAAGCATGTCAAATGCTAAAAATATATATGCACCTACCTATATAAAAATATCAAAATAATAATAATCATAGCAAAAAGGTATTTACTTACATCCTAAGAGCAAGATAATTATGCAATTCTAAACGGCAAGTGCGGCGATTTATTGTTATAATGTTCATGTATATGTACGCGTGGTGACGAACTAAGAATACAAGTGTCACCACCCCATCCTTTCCCGCGGGTGTCTTATAAGGCGACTAAGGGAAGTAAGCAATTATCACCCATTGCATTACTGGTGGTAGGGCTGGGTACTAAGTGAGAGTACCTACTCACTTGCTACCGGGCCTGAACGGGTCGTTACCACCATCTCCGTGTGACCAGTCATGAAGCACGTCAGTGTATTTTGGCTGTAGCAGAAGATAGTCGTTTATTCTTTCATTTCACATCACACTCTCGGTATAGTTGAGTCCATGAGCGACTACTTAGTTAGGACCCTTATCAAAAGATTACAATAAAAAGTTTTATAGCCAGTTCTGTAATAATGACTCAAAAATTAAAATTCGACGAGCCTCGTGGTGTAGTTGGTAGTGTAACCGACTTCCGTACACGAGGTCGTGGGTTCCATTCCCACTCAGGACAATAATTTGTGTGATGAACACAGATATTTGTATTGCGTCTGGGTGTTTTCTATCTATTATATGTATTTACAAAAAAAAAAATATATGTATTATATCCGTCATCTGGTACCCATAGCACAAGAGTATGACGTGGTGCGAAAATGTCCGTGAATATTTATTTATTTAATTGTAAACAGATGTACCTAACAATATTTGAAACCCTCGGAAACAAAACGATCGAAAAGAATATAATAACATAGAAAGTGTTACCTTCTTCTCTAGCGCAGCCGTTGTTTGAGACGTCTAAGCCCTCCTTTCTTTGTTAACAAAAACAAAAGAATGTTTAACCGCCAACCTGCTAACTCAATTAATAAACGATAACTCAATAAATATACTATTATTATTTTGATCTGCATTTCAGCACTTGACATGCTCAGCTATTTTAAAGAACAAAATATTTGTGAAAGTGGAGATCGATGGGAATCGCCGTCAGCGTCTGCGATGGCTTAGCGGTCTGGAGCACTTCCTCGAATCGGAAGGGACGCAGGTTCGAATCCCACTCGCAGTAAACCTCTCTTTTTCCATTTTCACAAATAATTTGTTCTTTATACTATTATTAAATATAAATACCGCTAAAAACTCGAGATAACTCGAAAAGTGGTGGGTCATTGATCTACCTACTGCGAGTATCTCGAGATAGACCTTGAAGAAACTCGAAGTCAGGAGATGAGTGTTTTGAGAAATATGTTGCATTTCAATTAAAATCATAAGTGTATTTATACATATTTTAATAAATAAGTTACTGACAACCCTGTTTAAATCTTTACATCTTGTCGAAGAGCTGACTAAATGATGTATGAGTCCATACATATATTTTATTGTCTTTCGTGTTTATTTTTGAAATTGATGGTACATGCATATTTTTTTATATTCTGAGGGTAAACCAGGATATGGCCCACCTGATGGTAAGCGGTTACCATAGCCTATACCTAAACGCTAGTAATGCCAGAGGCATCACTCGCGCGACGCCAGCTCTAAGCAAAGGGGTATCTTACCCCTTTATTATATTATTTTACCTCATTTTAAGTAAACATATACTCACCCTTGCTTGTCAGAGTGATAATCAGACACAACAGATAGCCTGTTGTCATTTAAAAGACGGCTTCCCGCTGCCTACTTTTCGGCGCTGTGGGAACGAGACGTGATGGCTGGTGAAATTCGACACCATTGGAATACTTGTTAATAAAACTCTTTCTATAATATGTAACATTATGGTGAAAGTATTGTCGTCTACCGAGCATAATGTATTAAATACTATTGAGAATTCCCTAACGGAAAGGCCCCCGAGACCCGAGACGTCATTCATTCATTTTCCCATTCGCGACATGAAATGATCAGCAGGGGTTTGACAGTATACCACCGAAGGAATGTAACATAGTTCCACTGGCCCGCCATTAAAGGCGGAGAGACGGCACACGGCGGGTTTCTTTAGTGGGTGAAGGCCCCACACTACCCTGTTCGTTGCCCCGAACGACGGGGTGTGAGGGGTTTGAACTGTCAAACCAGAACTGTCAAGTCAGAATACTGATTCTCAGTACCGTTGAGTCCATGAGCGACGGGTACCACTTAGGAGATACCACCTGAAAGGTCGTGACTCGACATAGCATCACCTCTGTATTCCCGAAGAGGTAGGCAGAGGTGTATTTCACACGCACAGTTAGCCGGCTATGTTTAAGTCCCACGTAATAGGGGGCGAGCCTATTGCCGGACGTGACTCGAGGCTACCATTTGTAGCTAATAAAAAAATACCTACTTATAGCACCAGACCGAGAGAGCGAGATATTGTCACAAAATGTGAAAATATGTGTGTTTTATGGAAATCTAAAAGTCGTTTTATCTTTGTGACCTCAGATTTTAAAGCAGATGGGGTCTAGTTTGATGGTCCTGGTTTAGTAACATAGATAAAAAAGTTCTGACTTACTTTGGCGACTGAGAAAATTTATCGACTAGCGGAGCCCGCGGTTTTACCCAATTGAAATTCGGTTTGTTTCATAAACCTTTGCTCAATTACTTTTTAAGATGACGAATTGAAGTGACTTAAGGAATGACGTTACATTAAAAACAGATTATTTGTGAATTTGGAAAAAGGGAATTATACTGCGAGCGAGAATCAAACCTGCGTCCCTTCCAATTCGGGGAAGTGCTCTAGACCGCTAAGCCACCGCAGTGACTGACGGCCATTTCCAATCTTCACATCAGATTTGTCTACGACCCACGCCACCTATGGCCGTTTCGAATCTTGCTCGCAGTAAAGTTCAACGTTAAATAACTTTTGCTTGGCCGACATCAAATGGGTGACTAAAAAATGTACCTATCCCTGCCTCTGAAGGCACGTGAGGCAGTAGGTCAAGTAATACTCTGACGGTCGTTACAGGTAGTAGCAGTAGGTAGGCACTCCTACTCTTGTGTATCGTATGCTTAGTAAGAGTGCCGGAGGCCCAGAGCCCCTACTTCATCCATCCATCAGCCTTTCAACGTCCACTGCTGGACATAGGCCTCCTCAAGAGAACGTCACAACGAGCGGTCTCATCATGGGGGATAATGCCATAATCGCCAAGCTTGGCAGGCGGGTTGGCGATCGCAGTAGATGTTGTTAATACTCGAGGGAGTGCTGCTGCCCACTCCTCCGGTATTCCCTCAGTCGGCTCTTACAACTCCCGTGGGTAGAGAGGGGTGGGACAATTCTAAAGCCGGCCCCACACGGCCAAAGCCCCTGCGTCCACGTCCTACCCACGCGTTGCTGTGGCACACATTAACATTTCACGCTGTGACAACGAAATTTTTATTTACATATGTAATTATAATAAGCGTCGCCACGCTAACAGCCGGTTTTACGCTCCCTCCGTATTAGATCTTTCACATCAAAAATATAGGTTCCGGATAAGTAATCACCAACATATCAAATACTAAAACCTTCTCCGAAACACGCTGCATCTTATGGTATAAGTATTATTCCGGTCGGTTCAGTGGTTTTCGCAGTATAAGCGGACAAATAAACTGTCTCTCCATTTATTAGTATAGATATTATAAATATGAAAGTGAGTTTGTTGTCACGCAGTAACTAAACCAATCATTATGAAATTCTTATAGTCTATAGAGTCCAGAACAGGACCTGGGCTACTTTTTATCTAATAAAGATGAATAATTCCTGTTGGATAGCTATTTTGTATAATATACTTATAATGAATATTCCGTAATGACGTATTTAAATTCGTGACTTCGCAAATTTCAGCCTACTTTATACTTTTTTCAGTTTGATGACGGACTAAGAATACAAGTGTCACCACCCCATTCTTTCCCACGGGTGTCGTATGAGGCGACTAAGGGAAGACTAAGGATCACCCATTGCATTACTGGTGGTAGGGCTGGGTACCAAGTGGGAGTACTCACTTGCTATCGGGCCCGAGCGGGTTAGTACCACCATCTCCTGTGTGTGACCGGACATGAAGCACATCGCTGCGTTTTGGTTGTAGCAGGAGATAGCCGTTTATTCTTTTATTTCATCTGTGAAATGAAATGGTGAGCAGCGGCTTGAAAATACTCTCGGTATAGTTGAGCCCTGAACCCAGAAAAGGAGATATGCTACTCCTAAACAGGAAAAATTGAAGATTCATATGGGGTAGTTATTGTTCATTGTTTTAATGAATTGGCGGCCAGTACGTAAACAAAATTTCTTTTAAATATCTTATTCAAGTTTCGTTATAAATAAACATTACATCATGTAGTTGCTATGCTGCTATGTCATAAGCTGTTTAGACTGCTATTGAACCAACACTACCTGCGTTCGAGATAAAATCTTCCATAAATTACACCTCTGTAAAATATTACTTGTAATGTGGGCACACGGATACGTATATTATATACTGACTGTTGTCCGAGATTTTGTTTGTGAGGGATGTACTGTATTGTGTGTATTAATATATTATTTTAACTAGCTGCTACCCGCAACTTCGTTCACGTGGAATATAGTTATTTTCTTTTTTAGTGCAGAACCCCAATTACATTTCCAAAATAAAAGTAGTCCCGTGAGTCCCATCCAATTCGGTCCAGCCGTTCAGAAGGGGTATTCATTCACAATTATATGTTTTTTTAGGCGGGACCCTAATTATTTTTCCAAAATAAAAGTAGCTTAAGTTACTCCTTGTAACAACAGCTATCTGCTAGTAAAAGTCTCGTCTAAATCGGTGCAGCTGTTCCAGAGATTAGGAACAAACAGACAGACAAAGTTTAAACATTGGTAATATGTTTTAAGTAGCGTATAATAATATACTCTCATATACATTTAGTAAAAAGTTGTTATTTACAAACAGACACTTCAATTTTATTTATTTGTAGAGATAAGGACAGCATTTATGGCTGATCTCCGATTTAAATAAAATAAAGCCTATATTCTGCTCCAAGCCAATCTATTTCCATTCAGCATTTTAGTGATTTGTGCAAACAAACAAATAGACCAAAAATAAAAATCGTTGTTTTGTGTTTTATATTAATTTTAACTTGTCGTCATCCTCATACATTAATAGTTACACAATCTACTTTTAATGAACAGATACACCGAATTTTACTATTTTATATGTAGATAAAGTTTGTTATTCAAGCGAATATTAACAATGATGAAATAAGATATTTTACTTCTACGTAACCTGTTGCTTTAAATAGATGATTCTCTTGGTTTTGTCTAACATGGATTTATTATTATTTTCTTTATTTACATATCTTAAACCACTAAATACATTTTGAAATATATATATTATAAAAAATAACAAAATATTTAAAAATATAAAAAGTGTGTAGACCCACCGGCAGAATGCCGGACGAGCGACTCGTTAAGAAGATATACAATGCGAAAGTGGAAGGATGTAGGTACAGGGGGAGACCGAGACTCTCCTACCTAGACCAAATCGGTCATGTATTGAAGGAAGGTGGAGTCAGGAGTCTCCGAAACCGGCGAGCGTGTATGAAGAGAGTTATGAATTAAACACAAAGTGAAAAATGTGAAATCGAAAATAACAGTCACGAGCAGGATTCGAACCTGCATCTCCTGGATACCGTCCAGATATAAAAATATCTAAATATTTATAGGGTTTGCGTCATTATTAGCTAAAATCTTAATTGTAAAATTAAGTTAGGGTTTGCGTCATTATTAGGTGAAAATCTTAAATGTAAAATTAAGTTTACCTGGTCGGTATAATGTATGAAAATACTTCCGACAGATGGTGCAGGCGTCACCCAAAGACGTTAAGTATGAATGTGTTATCGAAATTAGCAGTCAGGAACAAGGGTCACGATGGCTGAATTGGCAAAGCATCTGGACGGTATCCAGGAGATGCAGGTTCGAATCCTGCTCGTGACTGTTATTTTCGATTTCACATTTTTCACTTTGTGTTTAATGTATATTGCTAAGCATGTCAAATGCTAAAAATATATATAAAAATATCTAAATATGAGAGTTATGAATGTTGAGGAAGCGAGAAATGTATGCAAGAATAGAACCTCATGGCACTCTGTTCTCTCTGCCTACCCTGCAAGGGAAATAGCGTGATGATAAGTAAGTAAGTAAGTATGTACACTCACCGGCAGCGGACACAAGAGCCAAACTGCCAGTGGTTAGGTTTCCAAAGACAGGAACTTCCTCACAATGCGTGCCGTATCCAGAAGTACCGCTTTCTGTATCAAACCCTTGATCCAACCATCTATTATTATTACTGCTGTTTGTGTTTTTGTATTTTACTTTTTGCGGCGATAGCTTGGTGGTAAAACCAAGGGCTAACCAAAACAATAGTATCAAATTCGATCCGTAGTCTAAGGTCACGGCGAATTTGGGTGTATATTTTTACAAATTATCACTGCTCGGTGAAGGAAAACAACATGAGGCAAAATGCGTGAGAGATTTTCTCGAAAGCTTCTGAAGCCTGCTAACCCGCACTTGGGTTGGCGGCTGGGTGGTTCCTATCCCTTTCTTGGAGATGGTGACGCGCGAGTGATGCCTCTGGTGTTGCTAGCGTCTATTGGCTACTACGGTAACCGCTTACCATCAGGTGAGCCGTATGCTTGTTTGCCACCCATGTAATATAAAAACACATACATGGGCAGTGTGAACAGTAGATAGGCAGTCTTGGTATTTTGAACACAAAGTGAAAAATGTCAGATCGAAAATAACAGTCACGAGCAGGATTTGAACCTGCATCTCCTGGATACCGTCCAGATGCTTTGCCAATTCAGCCATCGTGACAATTACTCCTGACTGCTAATCTCGATAACACATTCATACTTAACGTCTTTGGGTGACGCCTGCGCCATCTGTCGCAAGTATTTTCATACATTATACCGACCAGGTAAACTTAATTTTACAATTAAGATTTTTACCTAATAATGACGCAAACTCTATAAATATTTAGATATTTTTATATATATTTTTAGCATTTGACATGCTTGGATGTATAGTGCTAAGCATGTCAAATGCTAAAAATATATATAAAAATATCTAAATAGTCTTGGTATTTTTAGTCAATGAGTGGCGGTTACCAATTACCATCGGGTGGCTAAATATATGCAATAAAAAGCCCACCCTCCTAGGCACATTTAAACTTTCGCATATTACAGTAATTTCTTGTGCCATAGACCGTTCGTACGAATATCAACAAGTTATTCTACATATAATCATATCAGTATTTCAATTGATGGTTTCAACCATCTATTACTGATCTCTGACGGTCAGCAGGGCACTGAGAGAAAATCTCTGCTGTATAGTAATTTAGTCTTGTTTGACACGAGTACAGGCTGAATCAGGTCGCTCGTGCTAAATACACTCACAGCATTGATATGTGTATAACATGGACGTATTTAATATTTACCTATTCAAGTATTTCTATTCTTTGTTGTTTTAAATTCCAATATTTTGTTTGCCGCATGCAATGAATGGGCTCTGAAACAACGGTAAATACTTCTACTGTTGTATTTCGTATATCCTCCATCCTCTTTTTATAGATAATCTATACTATTATAAAGCTGTAACAGAGCTGTGTCTGTATATTTAAGATATTTGAGAAAAAAATGCTGTAATAGGCTATATAGGCGTGTCTGAAACCAAAACTATTTATTATATATTTTATCCCGCTACTATAAACCAATATATGTATATACTTATAATATATATACTATGAACTATGAATCATAATATATATTTATACTATGAACTATGAACCATAATAAATATATATATATATATATATATATATATATATATATATATATAACTATCCTACTATGAACCTGAGATATAACCTAAATACTAGATTTTGTCTGCGGCAGAGCCGCGGGCAAACGCTAGTACTATTAAAAAGCTGTAACAGTCTGTGTCCGTATATTTAAGATATTTGAGAAAAAAATATTATATTAGGCTATATAGGCGTGTCACACAAAACAATTATTTTTAGCTTTTTTGTCTGTTTGTTTAAAAACTGGTATACATTTTATCCCTCTACTAGATTAGTTATATATTAGTCGTTCACAGTGTACACTATAATATCTCGTAGTTAGTTTGTGTCTGTGTCACTGACCTTTATCCTCAGTACAAAAAAGGATGCACCGTGATTGAATTCGAGACCAGCACCCTAAAAATGTGATACACAAAATCGTATCGTCTCATTGTGATTGACAAAGACACTGACGCTTGATGTTGCAACCGCGCACGCCAATCGCGGTGATCCCTCAACCAATCACAATAACACGATGCGATAACGATACGATTTTGTGAATTAACATTCTAACCCTCAGGCTATCGTAAATGTAATTAAACAAACGAGAATACATTCGCGTCACACATATTATAATGTGAGAATATTTTACATACCTGCTTTTACTAATAACCGGTTCGTGGACACAGGTTTTGACATACTAAAAGAACTTTCTTCGCTCCACACATTTGGCCTCAGGCCGTCATAATGGACAGAAATTTATATTTCAAGCTGCAGGTCCAACTTAGGCTAGAAAGAATTCTGAATTTGATTTTCAAATAAAATTGTTCTGATTTTTAATCGACTGCAAGGAAATTTAAGGGTAATTTTTCGCGCGTATTGAATATTCTTTATTACCTGGTATCATTTAAGCTCTATAAAGAATTGATATACTTATAATTAAGACATTCTTAGATACGTATTGACCGCCAAAGTAAACTTAGATAGTGACGTTGAAAAAAGAAACATGGCGGCTATAAGATGCCACAAAAAGAATTGTTTCTAATACTGCAATATAGGTATGTAATATAGGCTTATCGTAAGTATTTTAAAGAAGGCATATAATGATCATCACCGTCATAAAAAAAAAATTAAGACGAATTATATAGCATATTTTTTTATTCGTTACGATAAGAAATACACAAGCAGCCCGTATCTGTCCTACTAGCTGATATTACATTGATTGTCTTTTTATGTAGGCGGGTTTTATTGTTCTTTCAAGAAGTACCTATAGTTAAAACTTCTTGAAGTGATAATCTGAAGTGAAACTTTTTATCGTATTGTCATTTTGTATATAAGTAATATTTTATAATAAGTATTACTGTCTATTTTAAAACGGTAACAGACTCATGTCAACTTTCCATAAAACATAAGTTCATTAGTTTTTATTTGTGAACAAACACAGGCGGAAATTCTAAATATATCACGTATTCAGAGACGCTTAAAACAGACATTATTTCCTAAATATATTTAATTGAATGCACAAACAGCTCTGATACTTATATATCTTATGATAGAATACAATCTACCTATTATGTTAAGCACACGAATATAATTCTTAATTATACTTGTAATAGTATGAATACTTGATACTAAAAGAAAGTAATATACATACATTACAATATGTTAATGTAACACAGTTTCTGTGCTTTTGCTTTCATTAAGATAATATTTCGTTAATTACATTATTAATTATCAAGCTTAGGCTCGAATGAAATGACCACTGAAGGAATATAAAATGGCCCCGGTGGCCCACCAATAAAGGCGGAGAGACGGCACACGGCGGGTTTTTTTAGTAGGTGAAGGCCCCACACTACCCTGTTCGTTGCCCCGAACGACGGGGTGTACGGTTAGGAAATTTTTTTCCCGCCTTAACAAAAAAAAAAGGGTCGCATGAGATCTGCTAACAAGACATACTCCAGAATAAAATTTTCTTGATTTGACCTTTAATAATCATTGTTATAATTTAGCCAATTTACACAAAATCCTCTCCAATTATTTGCGTTAAACTTTATGATGCCGTCGATTGGCAACCGCATGAAAATCGGTTTGTTTGTTTTTGAGTTCATCGCATTCCGAGAAACAGACAGACGCGGCATGTGACTTATATGTAGTGATGTTTTAACATCATCATTATTTTTTAATATTTAAGCAACCGCAAAACATCTCGATGTGTTTTAATTCCATCCATCCATCCATCAACCTTTCAACGTCCACTGCTGGACATAGGCCTCCTCAAGAGAACGCCACAACGAGCGGTCCCGTCATGGGGGATAATGCCGTAATCGCCACCCTTGGTAGGTGGATTGGCGATCGCAGTGGATGTTGTTAATACTCGAGGGAGTGCTGCTGCCCACTCCCCCGGTATTCCCTTAGTCGGCTCTTACGACTCCCGTGGGTAGAGAGGGGTGGGACAATTCTAAAGCCGGCCCCACACGGCGTTTTGATTGTAGGTCATGTAAAAAAAACTGTCTGTCACCTGTATCTACGAAGGGGTTGGTAGAGGAGAGCTTATTGCCGTCTATCGGACACATTTCCAAACTCCGGGCTGCTACTGAGAATTCTTTTATCCGAAGAACCCGAGACCTCATGATCAGCAGTCGCTCACTCTACCGCTGCACCACCGATGCAGTCATAGGTCATGTAGCCAGATCCTAATCCCACACCTCTATTGACAGTATCGACGGAACTTCACAGTAGGCCAAGGTACCTGCCTACAAAAAGTCACAAGTGTGCCATGTCGGGTATCGGATACTCTGCCAAAATGATCTATAAATTTTTGTGGGTGTACACACCACATATAAACACATCTGCATACCCCTTCGGGGAATACAGACTTGATGCTATGTTTATAGGTAATTATTATTTTATTTATACGATATTTCTTTACACAATATTAAAACTTATCATATTGTGATGTGTTGAAGCGCCAAAAAATAAATGTCGCAAAAATATTAGTCGTGTGTTATAGCGTACCTATATCGGTAAAATTGTTGGTGAAAATTTAAATAGTGGTTTCTCATTAGCGGTACTTCAAGTACCAGGTGTCACCGACGCGTAATGAAGGCACAATTTGATTCAAATAATAAAAGTCATCAGATTCGCATCATCGCCTTCGGACATCCATAATGAGGTCGACTTAACGGCTTGTATTAAACACACCTAATTTGCTTTTGATATACACTTTCGCGTGTAGCTCGTTTATTTTATAGTTGTGGCAACCTCTTTTATTAGACTGTAGTTGGGCATATATTTGTTGTAGTCACAAAATTAAAGGTTCATCCATCCATCCATCCATCAGCCTTTTAACGTCCACTGCTGGACATAGGCCTCCCCAAGAGAACGCCACAACGAGCGGTCCTGTGCCGACCGCATCCAACGGCTCCCCGCAGCTTTGACCAGATCATCGGTCCATCTGGTGGGGGGCCGACCTACGCTGCGCCGTCCGATACGTGGTCGCCACTCGAGAACCTTTCGTCCCCAACGGTTATCGGTTCGTCGAGCGATGTGGCCTGCCCATTGCCACTTCAGCATGGCAACCCGGCGGGCTATGTCGGTCACTCTCGTTCTCCTACGGATCTCCGTATTACGGATTCGATCACGTAGGGAAATACCAAGCATAGCCCGCTCCATGGCCCGCTGAGCGACTTTGAGCCTTGATATGAGGCCAACCTTCAGAGACCACGTCTCTGTTCCGTATGTCATCACTGGTAACACACACTGGTCGTAGACCTTCGTTTTCAGACACTGCGGAATATTGGACGAGAAGATCTTCCTTAGCTTCCCGAACGCTGCCCAGCCGAGTTGGATTCGTCGATTGACCTCTTTCTCGAAGTTGTGCCTACCTAACTGGACTGTTTGTCCCAGGTAGACATAATGGTCGACAACTTCGAGAAGCGCACTCCCGACTAGGACCGGTGCTGAAATGACATGGACATTAGACATGACTTTCGTCTTGTCCATGTTCATTTTGAGACCCACTAGTCGGGAAACCCTGCTGAGATCATTGAGCATGGTGCCAAGGTCCTCCAGAGATTCTGCCATGACTACGATGTCGTCGGCATATCGAAGGTGAGTGATGTATTCGCCATTGATGTTGATGCCGAATCCGGTCCAGTCCAAGAGTTTGAAGACATCTTCCAATGCAGCGGTGAAGAGTTTCGGGGACATAACGTCTCCCTGTCTAACACCTCTCTGCAGTTGGATCGGTCTCGTACTCTTGTCCTGAACACGGACTGACATGGTGGCGTTTCTATACAAGCACTTCAGCACTTCGATGTACCGATTGTCAATTTGGCACCGCTGAAGGGACTGCAGCACCGCCCAAGTTTCGATCGAATCGAAGGCTTTCTCGTAGTCCACAAACGCCAGACACAGAGGCCGATTGTATTCTTCGGTTTTCTGTATAATCTGGCGTAGCGTGTGAATGTGGTCTACGGTACTATAGCCTTTTCGGAACCCGGCTTGTTCGGGAGGCTGGAAGTCGTCAAGCCTGCGCGTGAGTCGATTTGTAATGACCCTCGAAAACAACTTATAGACGTGGCTCAAGAGCGAGATGGGTCTATAGTTCTTCAAGAGGGTTCTGTCACCTTTCTTGAAGAACAGCACCACCACGCTTCTGGTCCACGACTCAGGAACGTCGCCCCCGAGAATGACGGAATTGAACAGCCTCTGAAGAGCTTTTAAGACCGGCTTTCCGCCTGCTCTCAGAAGCTCTGTAGTGATTCCGTCGTCTCCCGGTGCCTTTCCGTTCTTTAGTTGTTTGAGAGCCATTCTGATCTCGTACAGGCTGACGTCCGGGATATCTTCGGTAAAGTGCCGAGTTAGCTTGGATCTGGGGTCTTGGACCAAGCCAACAGCAGGGCTCTGGGATCTGTACAACTGTCCATAGAACTGCTGGACCTCTCCCAAGATCTCATCTCGAGAAGAAATGATAGTGCCGTTGTTGGTCCTCAGTTTAGTCAACTGACTTTGGCCAACAGACAGATCTCTTGCGAACACTTTCGAGCCTTGGTTCCGCTCTATCGCCTCTTTAATACGGGTAGTATTAAATTGGCGAATATCGTGTCGCACAGCTTTGGAGATCTGTCTGTTTAACCGCCTTAGGCAGGACCAATCGGCTGAGGACTGGACTATCATTTCTTTTCTCCTCTCCATGAGTTTGAGAGTATGGTCCGAGAGTTTACGGTTCCTACAGACGCGACGGGCCTTGAAGTAAGTCGACCCGACGGCGTGGACAGTTTGCACGAACCTGCTGTTCGTATCGCTCGCTGATTCACACTCATCTAGACATTGGAAGCGATTTTGTAGTTCGAGCTGAAAGCTCTCGGGGTTCTGGTATTGGGCAGGTGTTGGTCGGAGCGTAGACTTCATCAAACGCGACCTCTCGACTTTTGTTCTAATATTCAAGATGCCCCTGACTAGTCGGTGATCACTCCCAGTTTTAATTCTGCTGATCACTGAGACATCATTGAATATGTGTCGTTTGTCCGACAGGATGAAGTCAATCTCGTTTTTCACTGAACCATCAGGGCTAATCCAGGTCCATTTTCGCTGGGGCTGCTTCCTGAAGAAGGAATTCATCATGAAGAGACCTTCCTTCTCCAGAAAATCAGCCAGCATCTGGCCCCTGTGGTTCCTCTGCCCAAATCTATAGTGCCCCACCTTCAGCTCATCGTCTATCCTTTTGCCTAGTTTCGCGTTAAAGTCTCCCATAACCACCGTGAAATAGGTTTTAGACAAGTGGATGGCCTTCGAGATGTCCTCATATAGGGCCTCCACCTCGTCATCGGAGTGTGTAGAGGTCGGTGCGTAAACCTGTATGACCTTCAACGAATACCGTTTGGTTACTCTGAGTATAAGGTACGCTACCCTACTCGACACACTTTCAATCCTCTCCACGTTGCCTACGAGAGACCTGCGAACGATAAACCCGACACCCCTTTGGGACTGGTGGTCGCCCTCCCGGTGGAAGAGCAAGTTCCCGGACTGGAGGATTGTCGTACCCTCCCCCTCTCTTCGGACTTCTGACAACCCTATAATGTCCCAGTGGATCTTGCTCAATTCCTCTTCCAGCTCGGTGATTCTCTCGTCGGTCCGAAGTGTCCGGACGTTGTGCGTTACCAGGGCCAGAGGTCGTTGTTTATGGTAGCCTATCCGCGACCGGAGATTCTTCGCACCCCCTGCTCCGCCGTTACCGGGCCCGCTACCGTTAGGCCACGGAATAGCGGAGCTGCCGTGACTGAGGGCCGTTTTTTGTTGGGTGCTCATTTTTTTTTGGGGGATATTGCCGTAATCGCCACGCTTGGCAGGCGGGTTGGCGATCGCAGTGAATGTTATTAATACTCGAGGAAGTGCTGCTGCCCACTCCCCCGGTATTCCCTCAGTCGGCTCTTACGACTCCCATGGGTGGAGAGGGGTGGGACAATTCTAAAGCCGGCCCCACACGGCAAATTAAAGGTTGCTAACGACAAATATCCATTCATCCATCCATCAGCCTTTCATCGTCCACTGCTGGACATAGGCCTCCCCAAGAGAACGCCACACACACACATTGTTGCAAATATAGAATATTTATCTGTGAATATTAAAAATATCGACTTATATCTATTTGTTCTATATTAGAAGCGAACTCTAAATGTTATAGATATTAGTCAATTATTTTGATATAGGTATTTTTTAAGCATGTCGCTTAGCCGTATAAATTAACACAAAGTGCGAAAATGTGTAATTAATAATAACAGTCACGTGTAGCATTTGCACCTGTATCTCTCTTTGACATTACGAATGAATGTATTATCGAAATTCACAGTCCCAAGCAATTGTCAATATGCAGAATTGGCGAAGCATCTGAAACGGTATTCCAGGAGATACTTTGTGTTAATTATTCAAATTGTCACATTAATACAGAAAACCTTACAGCGTACATTATATAATTTTGAACCTAGAAAAGGACATAGGATACTTTTTATGCCTACCGGAATAATGAACGGTTTCTATGAGATATTTTGTATCATCCACCCATCCGTCAGCCTTTTAACGTTTTTGTATAGAGATAATTAATTTGCTGCAGATTTTATACTAGGTCCAGGCAGACGAAGTTGGGGGCAGAATTTAGCTCTTTAAAAACGTTTTTTTTTTAATTTATGTCAAAAAATCAAATCAAATAGTAGTAAAAGTTAATTTTATGGCAACACTGAAAAAATATTTTGCAGAAAAAAATAAACTAGTTTTATTACATCAATCAAACTAATAAACGGTGTTCACGTCGAAATTCTTCACAAATTACAAATTCTAATCTAAGTTATAAATTATAACAAATTTATGTAATATTGTCGATTATAACTGTTATTTGACTTAAATATGCCGCTGGCGTTTGGCGACGCTGGATATGGCACAACTGATTGACCGTTCACACTCATATTTTTAAATTAAGGTCGATGATTAATGGTAGCTGTGGTGAAGGTTAAAAAGTGTGTCGTTTGAAGTTTTTTATTTAGTTAATTAATACAGCAGTTGCATAGATGCCGATGTGGTTAAGCAATCTTACGAGAGATATGGTTGCGATTCTTACACAGGTCAATTACTTAATTGTGTTATTTATAAACAACTGTTGAGGATGTAACCCGTGCCCCTTAATCGGTGGTTTGCAAATTTCTTTGAGAAGAAGGATTTCTTAATATAGGATGTCTGTTTAAATCTAATCTTATATTTCCTAAACACAAAGTGGAAAATGTGAAGTTGAAAATAACAGTGACGAGCGGGATTTGAACCTGCATCTCCTGGATACCGTCCAGATGCTTTGCCAATTCTAAATATCCTATCATTTGTAATCTATTTAGAAAAAAAGGATTTAGGTAATATTAGAAAAGAGGATTTAGATAATACTAGCTATGATACCCGGCTTCGCTCGGGACTTGATATGAGATTACGTGGTAGTTGAAATAAAAAAATAAACTATGACGTAAAAAGTAAAAAAAAATATTGAAAAAATTTTCTCATTATTTATACTACTTATTTAAAGTAGCATAAACGGGTCTTTTTTATATCCAGCTGTTACCCGCGACTTCGTCCGTGAGTAATTTCATAAAAATAAATAAAGCAACCCTTGAAATTGTCGGTAATGCAGTGCAACGGTATTACAGTACTCAGGGTTGGAACTTCATTACTGAAATGCTAGATGGCGTTGAAGTTGCTAGATTTTGAGATTTTGTGACAAACAATTATTTTATTTTTCGTATTTTTTTAATAAAAAGTATCCTATGTTACTTCTAATACCTCCGAGAATATGTGTACAAAGTTTCATGATGATCGGTTAAGTAGTTTTCACGTGAAAGCGTAACAAACAAACTTACATTCACATTTATAATATTAGTATGAAGTATGATTACAAACGCCAGGATCACATCCAACCCCGCATACCGAGAGAAAAATTCTCTTTTCAAACCTTAATTAAAGAAGGACGACGATGTAGTGTTCGCAAAGCACTACAGCAGGAAGTTTTCCAGAGTCCACACAAACATGTCTTTCTGTGTCAGGATGTGCTATACCCGTTGAACGTATGCTGTCCTTCGCGACGTACAGGTTATATCCTCTACAATTACAAGTATCACCACCAATTTCTTTTCCGTGGATGTCGTACAAAACTTAGTTGAAGTTAAGCAATTATGACCCGTAGCATTACTAGTTGGGTACTAAGTCGAAGTATCCACTTATTATCGGGCACAAGTGGGTATTGAAGCACCTTGATGTATTTTGGTTATAGCGGGAGCCGTTTATTCTTCCATTTCACATTCATGAAATGAAATAGTAAGTAGCGATGTGATGTGAACAGTTGATTCTAAAAGCGCGGGTTACCACTTACCATAATGTGGGTCGTGTTTTGTTATTTAATCATTAACACTTTCTTACATAAATATGGAGGGCGCAATATGTTGCCGGAACTGGCCACTTAAATCAACAATATTTAAAAAGTAATTACAACATTTGAAAATGGAACTCTTTCGCCATAGAATACTGTTTGTTTCATCTGACTGTCAATTGTTATTGCATTGTGGCGTCATTTTTGAAATTGCGTTGATATAGCCGATGAAAATTTTTGTAGTATGATTTTCTACGAATTTAAGTGTAATTTCAGCAAAGCTTTGCTCGTCTTCAAACTACTTTTGGTGAAGCACCATACAAGACGAACGTTGTCGTGTCAATCTCAGTGACGAATTTCGTGATGGTTGACCACAGCTGTGAAAAATTAAAACATTGATCGATGCTGTGCGCCGCATGATTGAAACTGATAACTATGTGACCTCCCATGAGATTTGAACATCTTTAGGCATAGGCATAAGTCAAATACTAGTGTGGAAAAACTGTGCTCTTGGTGGATCCTATACTCTAAGCGAATGATTGCGCCTTTATTTAATAAAACTAGACATGTGGCTTCTGTTGGTTTAAGAAATCGTCCTACCACGAACAGATTGGTACACGACTATTTGTTTGTCTGAAATTTTTGACGAACTCCGCAAAAATAACCTTAAATGCAGTATCATCTTCAACCTGTATAAAGCCTTTTTTCACACGGCCAGACAGACAAAAACATTTTTGAAGGAAAAACGAAGAGCTTATGAGACATATTTACGAGTAAAGTAACATTAACGGGTCTTTTTTTAAGTATAAATTAGGTGACATGCTTAACTACCTTTAGCGCCCGACGTTTCAACTGCATTGCTGGCGCAATACTGATCACGGGACATCCTGCATACAGTCCTGATCTGGTAAGTTGTGACTTATTTTCCGTTCCTAAAAATAAAAGCCAGTTACGTGGTCACTCGATTTTCATCACCAGAAGAGGCTGTCGAAGAATATGATAAGCATGTTTCCGAGGTTACCACGGTCATAAATGTTTTCAAAATTGGAAGGAATTTCCTATGTAAAAGTGTATTTAGGGTAATTTTGTATTTGGTATTTTGAGAAACAATCAATTTATTTTTGACTGTTAATAGTATTTTTTTTCTTATTCATTCCGGAAACTTTTAGTGCTTCTCATTTATAAACACAAAGTCTACTAGGCAAAGATTTTTAAATCTTCAAGTTAAGGCCATTTCGTGGAGTATAAATTCCTGCATCTCAAACACGCAATTATTGGACACAAAATAACGTACAAATGGAGTACCTAAATGGTTGATAATTGCACAAATACATTTCTTTTAATGGCACAAACATTCTTGATGGTATTTCAAATCATTTGATTATGAAACCATAAGCACACGCAATGAATTCTGACCAATTTAAGTTAAATTTTAGATAGCCGATTAAAATTTGCCTAATTGTACATGGAAGAAGGCCATTCATTTGTAAACGGATGTGTTTTTAAATGTTTAATAGTTAATTAAAATGAATTTTAATTATTTATATATTTTGGCCACGATGTAATTGAATACATGTCAGCGCTATTTTTAAACTTAGTTTTATTGAAAAATTTTATTATATTTAGATATTTTTATATATATTTTTAGCATTTGACATGCTTAGCAACATACATTAAACACAAAGTGAAAAATGTGAAATCGAAAATAACAGTCACGAGCAGGATTCGAACCTGCATCTCCTGGATACCGTCCCGATGCTTTGCCAATTCAGCCATCGTGGTCCTTGCCCCTGACTGCTAATTTCGATAACACATTCATACTTAACGTCTTTGGGTGACGTCTGCACCATCTGTCGAAAGTATTTTCATACATTATACCGACCAGGTAAACTTAATTTTACAATTAAGATTTTACCTAATAATGACGCAAACCCTATAAATATTTAGATTTTTTTATATATATTTTTAGCATTTGACATGCTTAGCAACATACATTAAACACAAAGTGAAAAATGTGAAATCGAAAATAACAGTCACGAGCAGGATTCGAACCTGCATCTCCTGGATACCGTCCATAAAATATCTAAATATTTATAGGGTTTGCGTCATTATTAGGTAAAATCTTAATTGGTCGGTAGTAACATGTCATTGTTCTGTGTGCATTTCTTAGTGAAGAACGTCGTAAAACAATTTAAAAAAAAAGACAATGTAAGGGTGTCACTAGTATTTCAAATCTGGATTGCGAAAAAAACTAATTCATTTACACATTTTAATTTATGTATAATAATATAGTTTTATGAACAACTGACCATGATTAAATAACTCTAGAGTATTGGTATATGTGACTTATTTTACAGCTTTGACAGATTCGATTTCTCAAAATTTTAGTTTACCTTTTTCTTATAGCGAATGTTTGGCATTTAAACCGAATGTACATTTAAAGCGAACTTTGGCCGAATGCCGAAATTCTGTTCAAGCCACTGAAATTCGGTTGACAACACTGAATGTAAAACGAATTTCGACCCATCCCTTATAGTAACTATACATTATTCCAGGATATCTTATGATCTTTTAAAGTACAAATTATTATTTGTGAATGAGAAAAAAGAGAACTTTAGTACAAGCGGGAATCGAACCAGCGTCCCTTCCTTTCCGGGGAAGTGCTCTAATCCACTGAGCTATTGTACTTGCGGTCGTACCCAAATTTCCTCATTACATTTGTCTTAACGACTAACGCCATCTATCGGAGCGCATTTACATGCAATTACCCAATATAGTAATTTTATTTTTGCAATTAAAATTCACACTATTTGATGGAGTGATTTTTTTAAACAATTTGTTTTCGCATCACACAAAAATTACTGAACGGATTTTGATGCAACTTTTTCAATTTATAAATCTCGATTAGACTTAATAACTGGTATACATTTTATGTATCGGGAACCTGAGATACAACCGAAAAACTAGCTTTCGGTTGCGGCGGAGCCGAAAGCAAAGGCTATTATTTAATAAAATTAAAGTCAAAAAGATTTAGAAAAAGATATTTTTATAAAGATAAATAAATATAATTAGTTAATATAATATTATAGAGAAAAGGTTGCTATGTATAGCAACCTTTTCTCGACTTGAATAGACGGATTAAAAAAAATCAAAAAGGTTGCTATATATAGCAAGTATTTAAATATGGTTCTAATTCTGACAGTAATCGCGTGAATAGGTTCAGGAAATTTACATGCTTGCCAAATTATTGAGTATTTGTTATAGTACCTCTCTCTTTCTATTTATTCAGCTTTCGGATCATATTGAAAACACCATAGCCTTGATTTCAACACTCTCTAAATATCACCGAAAATCAAAGATCTATAAAAATCAGAGTGAAATCTTATTGCTGCTATAAAAATATTTTGAGATATTTGCAAATTCAAGTTATACATATATTGGCCAATTTTCTTACTGTTAATGGAAAGAAATTTAATTTGTTGGTAAAAAATGTTATGATGATTAAGATAACGCCAATATTATGGGATAATAAATATATGAAACACGGCCTGAATAACATCGCTGTCCTCCTGTCTTCTTCGGGAATCGTAGACCAGTACCTATATCCTTTTAATACCCAGGCACTGACCATCCAAATAATAGTGTGATTAAATAAATAAATAATAAATATTCACGGACATTTCACACAACTTCCTCTGGTCCCAAACTAAGCTTAAAGCTTGTGCTACGGGTACCAGATTACGGATATACTTATTTTTGTAAATAAAAATAGATGGAAAACACCCAGACGCAGTACAAATATCTGTGTTCAACACACTAATAATTGTCCTGGGTGGGAATCGAACCCATGACCTCGTGAACGGAAGTCAGTTACACTACCGACTATGCCACGAGTCGCGTCATTGAACGGGAATTTTGAATTATTATATATATAGGTAGATATATATACTTTATCTAACTGTGGTCGAATTCAACCATCCATCTGATAGTAAATGGTAACGCTCACTAGACTAAGCAATACCATGACTACTGTCAAAACAGGCATATCACAGCACATGATCCACAATTGAAACTCCCTAAAGACTGTATAAAGGTGTGGTAGACTGTGGTGGTGATATTTACCTGCTCGGGTCTGCCAATAACTGAGCACTTTCCCTCAGCAGTTACCAGGAGTTATTTTGCCACAAGATAATTAGTTATTTAAGTTATTTACGCACGATCTCTGCTTACCCCTACCCTAGATGTACAGATTTCGGTGCATGTTTGGCAAACGCTTGCACGCATGAATGTGAAATAGCTAGGCGGAGCGTAGAGAGGTGCTGTCCAAAGAACGAGGACGCGAGATCTTGTATAGTGCGCCCGAGAGAAATTGATACTTTGAGATGCTGTGTACCTATTTCAATTTATGGCATTTTTGTTGCCTATGATAGAAGTGCCAGAAGCGCTCGATAGCAATGATAATCGCTGCTCAGTACTTAATTGAATAGCCAAGTTCTTGATAAAGGGCTATATATATAAACCTTGTTAACACTGGCTCGTTGGCTAAAGAAGTAGAATTAGTTATTGAACATTTATTTTCATACTTTTTGCAAATAGACACTAGTCTATATAAAATGTGGTATAGTTACCAAAACCATAACTTTTGTTGCCAAGTCCAGTTAAAGGGTTAGGAAGTTCCCCTTGAGAGCGGATGAAAAGATAAATTTTATTAAGCTTTAAAAATAATCGGACACTATCCTTACTACTAGTATTACAAAGCTGGAACAGAGCTATTTCTGTATACTTAAGTATTTTAGAAAATCTGATATATAAAACAAAATAAGCTCCATCACAGGAAAAGGTTAGGAATATTAGTTATGCGGAAGTAAGTTTGTTTGTTTGTTACTATTTTACGCCATAACTACTTAACTAATTAGCATAAAATTATATAGGCCATAACCTAGGAAAGGACATAGGCTACTTTTATTCCAGAAGAAAAAATGATACAGTGAAATAGCAATTTTCGCATAGCGATTTTGTGTGCCGTAAGGTATTTATATTTCAAGTCCACGCTGACGAAGTTGCAGGCAAAATATTGTTAGTTATAAAAAACACAATGGAAGTTCAAGGAGTAATGTCCATAAGAACAAAGAAATTAAATATACGTGTTGATTACGCGAGCATTTCCTTAAACGTATAATTAATTAACTTCAGTGTATATTTAACATTTAATAAATGTAAAGTAATTATTTGTTTAATAAAGAGCCTAATGGAGACCAGGAAATGATACATAAAAAATATTTGCGTATTTCAATAAAATTAAGAATTAATATGATTATTTACCCATAATTATGTTAAAAAATAAATATGATTTTGTAGTACTGATAGCCTGTAATAGAGAACAGCAAAGCCTAATAATCCTCTTCCTAGTTACTTCTTACGAATGTTATATTTTGACGAGTAAGGACGAAAAAATTATTAGTAATTGTAGTTAATAAAATTGTATTCTTAAAAAACAATCTGCGACTATAATCTATTTAATAGACCATTGCTCGTAAATAGGATTTGGGATATTTTTGCTTAATCTGAGTTGGTTGGCTTTTATAAGATAATCTATATAAGGACTCCTTTGGATCCACACACATTAATTCCTTATTTAACAAGTTGAAAGTATCAAGATGATTAAGTTTATCTAAAAATAAGTAAAGGTGAGGCTCTGAGGTGCGCAGACGCAGCGAGTGACGTGTATTCTCAGTTTGCCTTCAGTTTGTCGCGAGCGTTCGCACAGGGCGTACGTACTTGTATCATACAGGCATTCGAATATTATTTATTATATTGGTGTCGCTTAAAGCTGTGTTTGTTCTTCCAAGATTTTACACATACAAATTGTTCGGGAAACATAAAGGTTTGCAAAAATTTGTGTTGAAAAGTCTTGTTTTCAAGGACAGTGTTACGAGAAATCGACTATTTCAGTGTTTTTTTTTGTAACAATTACAATTTTATTCCGGGATTGCTATTGTGGATAAAAGGTTAGTAAATTAATCAATTAGTTGCTTAAATAATTTGGAAATTGCAGTGCTTGAGTGTAAATAAAGAATTTGTAGAGTTATGTTAGTGTGCTTAGAAGCAAGTTGACTACGATGTAGGTATGTTTGAATTAGGTATAGACATAAAGGTCTGTTCACTTTTCTAAATTGGAAAGGAATTGTAACTGCATTTTGTTCAACACTATAAGTCATAAGTACATATATGAATATAAATTGTAGTACAAATATCATGGTAAGAGTATTTTCTCATTGGAGTTTAGGTGCTGTAAACCTTTTTACGGAACATAATATGATTCTGCATAAACATGTAATTGCGTTTCTCAAGGATAATGCACGTAAACTGGGGCGAGTTTTAATTGAGACAAAATTTTTAACTTTCACGTGAGTAAAAGTAAAGAAATTGTCGCTGTCGTCACACGTAAAGAATACAGGCGGGTTTGTTTAAAATGTGACAATTATTTTATAATAATACCACGCCGTGATATTTGATGGAAGTGTTAATGTAAGCGGCAGGTGGTCACGCACGAGCTTCTTGCCGGAACTCGATTATAGCATTTGAGGGCATGACATTGATTACGTAAAAATATTATAATAATTGGGTAGTATCTAACCTACGAGCGCAACCGCCAGGTTACCTAGCTACTGCGTAGGTGAATAAGAGAGGTCAAGGACCTACTTCACCTTACTGACCGTGAAGGACATCAGAGACCGATGACGTAGCGGGGGTTTGCTTCCTTGTCTGTCACTTTACGGAGAGGTAGACAGTACTCTATATAAATAAAATGACAGAGGCTGCCGTTGAGCGCGAGAGTGTGTGTGTGAGAGAGAGAGAGAGATTGACATTTATCTAAAAAAAAATATAGCGACATCTTCATCCTAACTATTACAAAACTATAACAGAGTTGTATCTGTATATTTGAAATATTTGAGAAAATATAGTGTACTAGGCTGTATAGGCGTGTCTGAACACAAAACAATTTTTTTTAGATTATTTGTCTGATTATCTGTTTGTTCGCGCAAGCAAAAACTATTGAACGGATGTAGGTATATTTTTACTTGATAGCTCTTGATTAGACTTAAAAACTGGTAGGTATACATTTTATGCCGCTACTGATGAACCTAAGATATAACTTAAAAACTAGCTTTTGGCTGCGGTGGAGCCACGGGCAAAGGGTATTTTAATATTTAAAAAAAATGACCCTTTTTCTACCTCTGCATCATGATGTTATTATAATAAGTAATGCAAATGAAATCGTTGGTATAAGCTAGTACAGAATATAGCCTATAAACCAGTTAAAATAAGACAAATTCAATACACAAAGATAAAATCGAATGGTAGGTAAATTACATTCATTTACATATCTACCTCCTTTTGATTTTACTAAGTGATTAAGTGATTGATGAAGTAAAGAATATTGTCTTCCTACTAATGTTTGACTTAATGTATTGAAACAAATGTATCTATATAGCTACGTGTACAAGTGTCACCACTCCATTATTTCCCACGGGTATTGTATGAGGCGACTAAGAGAAGTAAGCAATGATCACCCATTGCATTACTGGTGGTAAGGCTGGGTACCAAGTGGGAGTACTCACTTGCTATCGGGCCTGAGCGGGTTGGTATCACCATCTCCCGTGTGACCGGCCATGAAGCACACTGGTGTGTTTTGGTTCTTTGGAGATAGCCGTTAATTCTTTCATTTTTTAACTGTGAAATGAAATGGTGAGCAGTGGCTTGACAATACTCTCGGTAGTTGAATCCATGAGAGACGGTTACCATTTACCATCAGGTAGGATGTGACTAGTCTGCCACCAAAAGTAATAACAAAAGAATTTATATTATATTCCAGAGAAATTATCATCACATAATGGTATAATAATCTTTTGAAAATAGTTTCCAATGGCTTTATTATATTTGTAGTTTTTTCTATATAATGGATTAGAAACATGCCGTGTGGGGCCGGCTTTAGAATTGCCCAACCCCTCTCCACCCATGGGAGTCGTAAGAGCTGGCTGAGGGAATGCTGGGGGGAGTGGCCAGCAGCACTCCCTTAAGTATTAACAACGTCCTGCCAAGCGTGGCGATAACGGCACTATACCCCCAATTTGGGGAGGCCTATGTCCAGCAGTGGACGTTGAAAGGCTGATGGATGGATGGATGGATGGATTTGAATTTAGAAGTACGCCTGGGCAAAGTCTCGGGCAGAAACTAGTCAAAAAATAACGTAAAGAATATTTTTAATAGCACTTAATGTATATTTAAAATGACAAACAATATCCATAAAGAAATGTTTTTGCAATCGTTTGTCGGCTTTGAGTGTAGCCAGTTAATGACTGCACTGATGAAAAACAAATTAGAGGATTTAAAAATTGAATTTACAATTAAATTTTAAACACGTCTGCTGGCAGAGTGGTTTAGATACCGATCTCTCGTGCCAAATGTTGTGGGGTCAATTACCTCTCAGGACAATTCTTTTATTGTTCTGAGTGTACGCCAAATTGTATGTTTGTAAAGTCCTCCGCGATTCTACAATTATTTCTTAGTGTATGGTCTAACCTAGAAAAAATACTAGAAAATCGTATTTTATTGTATTTATACTCTTTTATTCGGTTTCTCTTTTGTATTCAAGAATTAATTAATAAAATAACTACTTCATTAGGCTCCTGACTGGCATTTATTAAAAAATTTGCACCTTGGTGGTGACTCATTTATTGTAAGAATTAATGTTTGGACACCAAAAGTTTCATCACACAAAAAGACATTTTTATTTTATTTCATCATAATTTATTTATAATTTTTTATTAATTTATACTAAACTCAGAATAGGAGCAAAGATAAATCACATGACAGATTTAGAATATCTAAATATACTTATCTATACTAATAAATGGAGAGCCAGTTTTTTTGTTCGGTTATACTGTGAAAACTAATGAACCGATCAGAATAATACTTATATCATAAGATGCAGCGTGTTACGGAGAAGTTTTTAGTATATAATATGTTGGTGATTACTTATCCGGAACCTATATTTTTGATGTGAAACATCTAATGCGGACGGAGGTTAAGACCGGCTGTTAGCGTCGCGATGCTTAGAACTAAATAAATTCCCGAACGAAGTTGCGGTTACATAACTAGTATTCTATATTAAAGTATTTTTAAATGGGTAAAAATCAATAAAATATGATTGCGATAAATTTTGATAAAGACACAGGTGTGTGCTATTATCACAATTTCGTAGGTGTCGTTAATTTGAGCAATATCCTTACACCATGTGCAGCTTATGATTTTTGTGAAGAAACCTGCATGTTACTATATAAAAGAGATGTTAATATTACTATAAAAAACTATTGAAAGACATAGGCATACACACAAACACGCATGGTAACTCACACACACATAAATACCGTCCACACATAAAATAAACATACATGCGTGTGTGTGGGAAACACAAACACTTGCGCAAAGTTATTAAATGAAAACTAGCTTTCGGAAATAGCTACCAAGGCATGAATGCTGAAAGTCTGGCCGGCCTTCGCTACGGAGTGACATTTAAATGTTGCTCCCTATCAAAACAAGCCTAAAGATGTTTCACATCAATAAAACAGGTTTAGTTAAAGGGTTTTTACACAGGCTCTTAGTCATAAGAAACCATTTCTGAATACATTAGAAATCGCACATGTAATGTATTCAAGAAGTTTTAATTCTTTTGATCTATCTATGAACGTATAGCCAGCGTGTGCTGCAAATAGATTTTTTTGCGATTTCATTTTAAATATAGATTTTCTTTTTCTTTAAAACAAATTTATTTAGTAGTATTAGATATACACACAAACTTTCCATTGAATATTTTTTTTATTATACAACACCCTGCACTATGGAATTATTCCTGTATAGACGAGAGACTTTTCAAACATACATTTTTACGAACACAAAGTACATTTAGACATTACAAACAGATACTTCAATTTAATTTATTTGTATAGTTGTCAACGCTTTATCACGAATAAAAGACATCAACGAGTTCGCGGTAGGTAGGTGTTGTAAGTTCACCACTGAAGGAATGTAATATGGTTCCGGTGGCCCGCCAATAAAGGCGGAGAGACGGCACACGGCAGGTTTATTTAGTGGGTGAGGGCCCCACACTACCCTGTTCGTTGCCCCGACGGGGTGTGCGGTTAGGTACATTATTACGCGCCTAAACAAAAAAAAGGTGTTGTAAGTTCGATTACGTACAAAATTCTGTGTGAACCACAAATGCTTGTACTGAGTCTCGGTGTACTTTGTGTCCGTAATTACTGACTTCTGCAGGCGGATTTGCTGCACGTGAAGATACTTTTCTGGTTATATCTCAGGCTTCCGAATCAGTGTAATACCAGTATAAGTCTAATCTAGAGTATTCAATCAAAAAAGTAACATCAAAATTGGTTCATTCGTTTTTGGGTTATACGACTAAACATAGCTTCTATAACAGGGGTGGCTAACTTTACTAGACTCGACATCTACTTTTTACTTACGAAACCTTGTGCGATCTACCAATTACATATACATTCGAGTATATTTTGACTAATTTTCGCAGTCAGTTCTTTATATTTTTTGTTCTGCCGCGATCGACTAGACTAATAGCCATCGACCGGTTGGCCACCCCTGTTCTATAAAATATTTGGGTTTAGAGACATCTAAATACAATCGACTACAGTTTTCTCTCAAATATATTTAATGTACAGACATAGCTCTGTTACAGTTTTATTATAGTAAGTAATATAAATGTACTTATGCGTAATATATATACGCAAGAATATTGTAATTAATAGTAATTTAATATGCTGATAGTAATATTCTTTCCGTTTGGTTACTCGGAATATATAATCTCGTATTAAATTTCAAGGATCGGTAACATAATAATAATTATGGACGAAATAATTTTATTTGAGTTTTTTCATCTGCAGCCATCAACCCTCACAAATATATCTCAAATCTATGCTGGGTTAAGCATGACATTACATAAACATAAAAACAAATCTTACATAAAAGTATATCCTAAAAATAAAAAGCAGTGTTTAAATTTGTTTACAAGTACTTGAGATATCATCTAGAGCCAGTTATAAACAGTGAGATTAAGATTTACTTGCATTTTGTATAAATATTTCTTATATGTCTTGTGTCGTATATCTTGGGAAATTTCTCTGAATTTCTCTGCAAACAGATAGCCATCGCGGTAGACTGTTAAAGTGGCATAGAATTCAAGTTTCTGTTCGACTGCTGATGGCCCAGCTTTACCTAGCTTTGAATTTGTTTATATAGTAAGAGAAAATATTTAAAGGACAGACCTATGTTCATAGTATTCGTAGCCTAGTTGTGCACTTGCAGTTATAACGAAAGGCAACTTAAACAACTTTCGCTCGGCTGGCATGAAATAGGCGACCTAAAAGTGACATCTATTTGTGTATAATTAATCTTCTTCGTGCTTCGGAAGGAACGTTAGGCAGTGGTTCCTGACTATCTAATAACACCATGTAAAAGTTAAAGATTGACAGAGTTCTGGATAAACAATCTTCGGACTTCTTCTAAGGTTGCCAGTTGTCCTCTTCATTAGGTTGTACTAGTGGATCAACAAAAAATGAACTGATTGGAAGGCTTCCTCCATAAAAATTGGAAGATGCTGATGAGATATATTATGTCCATTGTACATTATAAAACTATAAAAATATAAATAACTATATACTCAACATTAAACTAAGCCCTATAGATTATCTAGTAATTTTGAGCTAAACTGCTAATTATGAGGTCTCGGGTTTGATTCCCGGGTCGGGCAATGTTATTGAGCTTTTGCTTTTTTTTTGTTTTGTTTTTTGTTAAGGCGGGAAAAAATTTTCCTAACCGCACACCCCGTCGTTTGAGGCAACGAACAGGATAGTGTGGGGCCCTCACCCACTAAAGAAACCCGCCGTGTGCCGTCTCTCCGCCTTCATTGGCGGGCCACCGGAGCCATATTACATGCCTCCAGTGGTCCGCCGGCGGCATTGAGCTTTTGCCTAAAAAGAAAAATTCTCAGTTACAGCCCGGAGTTTGGAAATGTGCCCGGTAGACGTCAATAGGCTCGCCCCCTATTACGTGGGACATAAACATAGCTGGCGAATCGTGGGTGTCTAATACACCTGCCTACCCCTTCGGGGAATACAGGCGTGATGCTATGTTTTTTTTTGTTTGAGCTAAATAGAAGTTAATCAATTAGAAAATAAACTGTTTGTTACAAATTAATTAATTGCTGTTATTTGCTATGGATTTTACGGAGATGGGTAACTTTATTAAGTAACAAACAAGGTTGTGGTATATAAATTGATTATTGCAAGATATTTATTACAATATCTACTATACTATCTGCCTGTCGGAGTACGCAGTTTCTGCAGTTTTAGTAGTTAAAATATTTATATGACGGGTCGCAGGTTCAACTCCCGCTCGCAGTTAGTTTATACTTACAACAATTCTAGATTACTATTCAATCATCTGTAACGCAACACTATCTCAAGTATCTTCAAACACGTTTCCCTAATGGAAAGCTGATATCATCCTGATCATACTAGTTACGAAACTCTCCGATACCCTTGTTATAAAGTTACATTGTTATGGACAGGTTCTACCGCTTGTTTTCATATACATTCAATGGACTTGTACAGTGTAAGACCAGCGATGAATTGTAAATTATTTATTACATGCTATTGCGTAATCAGTGTGAGGGTGTACCGGAAAATCGTACTCGAAAGTTGCCATTATAGTGCTTCAAGTATAAATCCTTCTTTGTTGTTTGTAGGTTGCAAAAGACAAGAGAACGAAGCGAATACATTTATAAAATTAAAATTGTAATTAAACACAAAGTGAAAAATGTGAAATCGAAAATAACAGTCAGGAGCAGGATTTGAACCTGCATCTCCTGGATACCGTCCAGATGCTTTACCAATTCAGCCATCCTGACAATTGCTCCTGACTGCTAATTTCGATCACACATTCATACTTAACGTCTTTGGGTGACGCCTGCACCATCTGTCGGAAGTATTTTCATACATTATACCGACCAGGTAAACTTAATTTTACAATTAAGATTTTACCTAATAATGACGCAAACCCTATAAATATTTAGATATTTTTATATATATATTTAGCATTTGACATGCTTAGCAATATACATTAAACACAAAGTGAAAAATGTGAAATCGAAAATAACAGTCAGGAGCAGGATTTGAACCTGCATCTCCTGGATACCGTCCAGATGCTTTACCAATTCAGCCATCCTGACAATTGCTCCTGACTGCTAATTTCGATCACACATTCATACTTAACGTCTTTGGGTGACGCCTGCACCATCTGTCGGAAGTATTTTCATACATTATACCGACCAGGTAAACTTAATTTTACAATTAAGATTTTACCTAATAATGACGCAAACCCTATAAATATTTAGATATTTTTATATATATATTTAGCATTTGACATGCTTAGCAATATACATTAAACACAAAGTGAAAAATGTGAAATCGAAAATAACAGTCAGGAGCAGGATTTGAACCTGCATCTCCTGGATACCGTCCAGATGCTTTACCAATTCAGCCATCCTGACATTTTCGATTTCACATTTTTCACTTTGTGTTTAATGTATATTGCTAAGCATGTCAAATGCTAAATATATATATAAAAATATCTAAATATTAAAATTGTAAACTTAACTTGGAAATAAAATGTTCTGTACCTCTTCGTATTTAAAATTTCATGGTAATCTGTTAAGTAGTTACGGCGTGAAAGCCTAACAAACCAACGAACGCACTTTCGCATTTATAATGAACTTAAAAATAATCCATATTCTTCTTTCACAATCACCACCTTGCCCATTTTAACCTAACCGTGCATCATCTTCTGATTAGCCAGCCCAACAGACTGTGAATGTATAATATATGCTGTAATACGTCTGCTGTTCCCAATAAACAACTACCGTGAAGATGAACTAGTGCACACAGTCTCGGTAAACGACTCCATCACTAGACCTATGTACACAGGCATAATTTATTACAATTTTTATGTGATTTAGACTGAATCAGATTATTATTTAACGTTTAAGCCGTAACGATTAAATCAAACGTTTGAGAAAACGCGTATCTATAAAGAGAAAATACAAATAAGAAAGATTTTGAAATAAAACTACGTTTACGGAATCTATCGCGTTTACTTGACTTAGAATAATTGACTTAGACCAGGCGTACATCACTCGCTCAAGGCCCCGAGTTATATGTCTACTGCTTCGCGTACCGACCACGGTACAACCGACTGAAGACTGTCGCACGCGCGCCTATGCGCTCGCGCTTGTTGTATTGATTAAAATAAAATTATTTACGAGATAAAGGGTTTTTTGACAGTAAAATTTCATAACCGAAAATTCAGAGCTAACTCTAAACGCATATGATCAACAAAAAGAAAAACAATGTATAAAAAATAACTTAAAATTAACATTTAAAATGATATAAAAAGTAATCAAATAGAATCTACTAGAAAAATAAATGTTAAGTTTTATAAATGACGGCTTTGCTGCTGTCGGTGGAGTCTGGAGTCTCCGAAACCGGCGAGCGGAAACCGGAGAGTGTATGAAGAGAATTATGAATGTTGAGGAAGCGAGAGATGTATGCAAGAACAGAGCCTTTTATCACTCTGTTCTCTCTGCCTACCTCGCCCAGGGAGATAGCGTGATGTAGTAAAATCATCATAGGTGCAACCCTAGCGCATTTGTTTAATGATGCGGTTGCCCGAGGATCATGCGGCGGGCAAAACAATCTCAACTGTATTTCTGTGTCCATAAGGTACATTTCTTCTCGTTACGAACAATTAGTTTTATTATTAAGATTTTGTAGGCTATTATAGAGAGATTTTGGACAAGTTTTAATGGAAGTGACGTTTCTGTCCGTAGGACTAGTATCTATTCTGTGCTTAGACGTCCAAGGCACCTACCATCTAAGTCCGCCCGTGATCATGAATGCTGTAAAGTATTCGAAACGTCAATAGAAAATCAAGTAAACGCGATAGATTCCGTAAACGTAGTTTTATTTTAAAATGTGTAACATTCGCGTAAATATCAGAAAATAAGAAAGATGTTTTTTTTTATACCACGTGAGTGTCAAACAAGTATACGTCCCGCCTGGTGGTAAGCAGTGCCTGTAGCCTATAGACGCAACATCAGAAGCATCACTCGAGCGTCGCTATCGCCAAGGAAAGGGATAGGAAGGATATTAAGGAGAGAATAGGTAGGATACTAGAAGAGGATAGGAAGGATAATAAAGAGAGGATAGGGAGGGGGTTTGGGCCTCCGGCGCTCTCACTCACTATAGGAAAAACAATGTTAGGAGTTCCTACCATTGCTTCACACTGATATTTTGAAAGAGGGTGGTACTTCTCCGATCGAGCCGGCCATTATTAGAAAGTTACATTATCCATATATAACGTAGGCTATATAACATTACGGTATCATCCACGAGGAGGCAGCAGGAGCAGTACAAACTTATGTGATACTGCGTGGTATGGTACTCGGTTATATGCTTACTCTTGATCTGGTTTGTTTCAAAATAAAAGATCTCAATTGTTGTATTCAAACATAGGTGCTACTGTCTTCTTTATTTTCAACAGCCGTGAAGCATCTCATGAGATATGGGGTGGGTGACTTTTTATTTTTAAAATACTGAAGAGTAATGCTTATATCGCAGAGGATTTAATCACAAACAATTGCCGGAGACAAAGTATACAGATACTCAGGACCTCTTGTAGCACTCGTAAATAAGCGGACGTTTTTGATGTCAAAATCTTTCAGTAGATTTTTATTTGATGCTTTCTTTTACCAAACAGTGGCAACTAACTTATGACCAATTATGAGCATAATTTAAAAAGTCAGAGGAACGTGTGCAGTCTAGGCCTCAGGATGGGAATTTAAATCTATAACTTACTTTTGGAAGTCTTCGATAACTCTTCGATCTTACTACAAATCAATCACTATGTATTTAAACTGTTATAACGCGTATTTGTTTCGACTAAGTTTCACCTGCCGTGGTCACGGGTCGACTGGCGATGTGCGACGCCGCTTGCTTCCGGGGGCACTAGATGTAACTTAGATGTAACCTTCACTACATCGTCACATTTCTGATATTTGTTAAAGTCCCTACACATAACACTAATAATGTCCACCGGCGCCTTAGACGGTAAATTTCGATTAAAATATTTAAGCTATTTATTCATGACGAATTTTCTAGTGGTGGAATCTTGCTTATCCCAGCAGGCTTGATCGATGTACCACCACCTTCTCACAGATCAGCGTGAAATAATAGTGGGTAGCCCTTTTTTTCTTTTTTTTTTGTTAAGGCGGGAAAAAATTAGAGTTGTGTTTTGTATGGTGAGAGAGAGCACTTGCCAAACCCCATCTAATTAAGGTGATAATAACGAATCAAGAATCAATAAACGATAAAGAAAGTAACATTAATTTTGCTATTAAACTGGATTATAGAATGTTTGTAAAACTAATTATAAAATTTCGCGACAGGCACATTTTAACACAAAACTTACTTTCAACGGCCATTTAAAACATATCAAGTAAAAGAAAGTAGTTAAACTCCCACATGCAGTTGAAATATCGATTGTGGTCGAAACAAGTTTATTTTTGTCAGTCCTTTAGACAACATTCTTATGAGAGATAGTGTAATACTTCAAATTAGACAGTGGAATCTGTTTATCATTGGTGCCGATCGTGAACATTCATTCACAACCACTAATTAGCATTTAGAATGATAGGCGTAATGTTATATTTAGATGTTTTTATATAAAAATTAATGCTGGTTTACATATAAATCTTTAAACTCAGATGCCGTTTGACCACTCAAAATTGGCATTTATGTTTTTGGTTTTGACATGAAAAAGATTTTATGACTAGTTGTTGCCTGCAATTCGTCTGCATGGATTTTCTAATCGACGGGTCTCGTTGCGTAGTCAGTAATGTTGTAACCGACTTTCGTTCACGAGGTCATGGGTTCGATTCCCACTCAGGGCAATTATTTGTGTGACGAACACAAATATTTGTACTGCGTCTGAGTGTTTTCTATCTATTATATGTATGTACATATTTACAAAAAAAAAAGTATATGTATTTCATTCGTAATCTGGTGGGCCCATAGCACAAGCGTTAAGCTTAGTTTGGGACAAAAAAAATTAATTAATATATAATTTTTTCTTGAAATTCCTCATTTTTTTAAAGACATCAGCCTGCTCTAAGGAATAATCCTTGTATTGCGGGGGAATTTACAAACATACAATTTCATAGACACAAAGTACACCCAGACTCAGGACAACCAATTGTGGATCACACAAAGACCCCCACAACACTCGGGCAGGAGGCCGGTACCTAACCACTTCGCCATCTGTGCAGTTTAAATGAAATAAATCCTATACTTTCTCCAAGTCCAACTTTGTCTAACCGTGAAACTCTCATTAAAATCTGTTCAGTAATTAGAGAGACGTGTATTAACAAACAGATGGACAGACAGAAAAAACCGTTGCTTTATGGTATATTAATCTTTCTCTTATGGTCCGTCCGTAATACCTTTAATGTACTCAGGGTTCTATCATTTTATTGTGATGTATAGATTAAGATAAGTATCAGTGTCATTTCTTTCTATTCCAAATCAGGTACAGAAAGCCTTTTGGCACTCTGTTCTTTCTGTCTAGCCCGCAAGGGAGATGGCGTAATGATAAGTAAGTAAGTATATTTGCAGAGTTGCTAGGGAGAACCTAAACTACACAAAGGACCCGAAACCCACAGAATTTGATTCGTTTTTCACACAATTATTATTCATGCATTGACAAATAGTTGATTTGTATTTTTTGCCCATAAGTAAAGTGCGGTGGGGATTATTCTCTGGTACGGGGTATTGCCTAAAAACACAATTATAACCATCAGGGTTCATGATTTGATACTTACGGTTAGCAGTTACTTACGTCACTATACCAGCGGCAGTATAAAGTATACCACAACATAATTATCCATAGCCTGAAGCGCTGCTTAAATGTGCTGTAATTAGCTTTCTCCCGACAAGTGATTCTCGGCCGATAATCGATCATTCATTTATTCAATAACAGATATTATATTTTTATAGGAAGTAATTGAGAGTCCATAAGAATGTTTCTCCATTTGTTGCTATCTCTTTCTTTCTCTAACTCTCCCTGCTTGTCTCTTTGTGACCCTTTTACCTATCGATGAGTAGTGTGGAAGAATTTCCAAAAGAAAAATCTTGTAAGTTGTCTTTAAAATACTAAAATTTCGTTCATGACCACCGCCGATGTTACTCAGCCGAGACGTCAAGCGTAGCTAGAATAAAGTCGCCATCTCCAAGGATCCATCCATCCATCCATCCATCAGCCTTTCAACGTCCACTGCTGGACATAGGCCTATCCAAGAGAACGGCACAACGAGCGGTCCCGTCATGGGGGATAATGCCGTAATCGCCACGCTTGGCAGGCGGGTTGGCGATCGCAATGGATGTTGTTAATACTCGAGGGAATGCTGCTGTCCACTCCACCAGTATTCCCTCAGTCGGCTCTTACGACTCCCGTGGGTAGAGAGGGGTGGGACAATTCTAAAGCCGGCCCCACACGGTCCATCTCCAAGGATAGGGATTAGAAAAACAGAGAAGATAATAAGGAGAGCAACCACTGGAACTGTGTAACATTATTTTAGTGGTTCTGTCAACGTGTAAGTGGTTATATCTTTGGTTCCCGATAAAATGTATATTAGTTCTTCAGTCTAATCAAGAGCTATAAAACAAAATGTTTCATCAAAATTGTTTTAAAAGTTTTTGCGTAAACAAACAAACAATTTAAAAAAATAACAGTAATGCGCTCATTAAGATACTTTAAAAGTATTCATTCCACATTCACCAACATATTCGTCGATAGATATTAAGTCCATCCATCCATCCATCAGCCTTTTAACGTCCTCTGCTGGACATAGGCCTCCCCAAGAATGAGGGATAGTGCCGTAATTGCCACGCTTGGCAGGCGGGTTGGCGATCGCAGTAGATATTGTTAATACTCGAAGGAGTGCTGCTGCCCACTCCTCCGGTATTCCCTCAGTCGGCTCTTACGACTCCCATGGGTGGAGAGAGGTGGGACAATTCTAAAGCCGGCCCCACACGGCATAGATAGATAGATATTAAGTATTTAATGTAGATTAGAAAAACAGCGACAACAGCTACTGTTTTTCGCAATAATGTTAACATCTTATCCATTAAAAATTAAAATTAAGCACTTCATTTATATTTATATATATATCAAATTAATTCTTCAAGGTATTGCGCGACCGCTAAACGAACAAAGGTCAGATGCTTAGGAAGAGGTTTCAATCAAACCAATTAAACCACGTAACTATTAAAAATTACATAAAATTTGTGTTAAATTAATTATGTATTCTGTTTATTACCATTACATGAATTTTAAACATCAATTAAAAAAACTTACTTACTTACTTATCATCACGCTATTTCCCTTGCGGGGTGCAGAGAGAACAGAGTGCCAAGAGGCTCTATTCTTGCATACATCTCTCGCTTCCTCAACATTTATAACTCGCCGGTTTCGGAGACTCCTGACTCCAGCTTCCTTCAATACATGACCAATTTGGTCTAGGTAGGTAAGTCTCGGTCTCCCCCTGAACCTACATCCTTCCACTTTCGCATTGTATATCTTCTTAGCCAGTCGCTCGTCCGGCATTCTTTCCACATGTCCGAACGATCGGAGCATTCCCTTTCAATTAAAAAACTTCAGGGCTTATAAAATAGTTTCGCTTATTTGTTACCTATATATGTGTATATACATATATATTATATACCTATTCTTGATAAGGACGTTTCTAGGTATGGACGTACCATACTTGCTACTTATAGACGCAGATTTAGTATACAAATCTGTATTTAAAGCTGCACAAAATCTAAGAGACTAGCTTCTGGAGTAGGATAATGACGGGCCTCGTGGCGTGGTCGGTAGTGTAACCGATTTCCGTGCACGAGGTCGTGGGTTCAATTCCCAATTACAATTATTTGTGTGAGAACACAGATATTTGTACTGCGTCTGGGTGTTTTCTATCTATTATATGTATGTATTTATAAGAGTTGAAAGTAATATGTATTATATCCGTAATCTGGTACCCATAGCACAAGCGTTAAGCTTAGTTTGGGACCAGAGGACGTTGTGTGAAATGTCCGTGAATATTTATTTATTTATTTATAATAGTATTAGTATGTTTGGTCTGAGTAGCTACAGTAGTTTGACGCTGTTCTGTAAGAGGATGATATTACCCTGATCGAGCTGGCCCGTTCAATGTCCTACCTGTAGTACATCCAACTCAGAACAACCATTTGTGGATCACACAAATGTTTGTCCTGTTTGAGAATTGAATAGAAAAATGCAATCAAAAATGTTTTAATGATAACAACACTCGTGAATAATCCTTTCTCAACGGCTTATCAAGTCATGTGGTATGTCCGTTGCTGCTTTCGCTGTTCAGCGGCGGGATATGTCAGTTACCCTCAATCTCCTGCACTCCTAATACGGAGCGGAGGTATTACGGATTCGATCACGTAGATTCTAAGCATAGCCCGCTCCATGGCACGCTGCGCCAATTGATGGATAATACAATATTTGTATTGAAACTATCGTGAGATTGATACATATTTAAATAACTCACGTTGTGGATCGATTATGTCATTATTACACAGATTTTTACAGATATACACATACGTAATAATCTTTCTTATTCGGGAATGAATGAATGAGATAGGAGCGAAATTGATATTATAGATCTCTAATTCCCACCCCGTGTGTTTTAAGCCCAGAAAATAAAGTAAAATAAAAAAGTTATTAAAATCAAAAATATTTTTTTTTTTATAGGGTTGTTATATAGCACCACTGAAGGAATGTCATATGGTTTCGATGGCCCGTCAATAAAGGCGGAGAGACTGCACGGCGAGGCTATTTAGTGGATGAGGGCCCCACACTACCCTGTTCGAGCAAGGCTTTTCATGAGAAGAACCCGGCAAGAAATAATAGAATAAAAAGAAAAGTTAGTTACATATATGGTTGGCGGGAACATTAATGAAATGTTTATGTAAACAATTAATACCCACATTAGATAAGCAGTAAATAGGTATAGGGTTCGATTCCCAGTTCGAGAACAAAACGATGTCTTTTTTCACTGGGTAGAAATAAGGTCTTGTGGAATCTTAACTTTCAGACTTGGAATCGAAATATATACCTTTGTCTTTACTCTCTTGCATCTTTTCGCTAAACTAGCATAGCATTTTTCTATTTAATAATTATATAAGTTTTTTAACAAAAATAATTTGTTTCAGTTCTGACAAGGTCTCCAGTACTTATTGTAAGTGTATCTTATATAACAATAGTAGATAATAATTCTGGGTTAATAATAGTACCTAAGTTTACGTAGTAATAATAATTTAATGTTAATTATATCTGGTGCTAAAACCACTTTTTTGTGGTCAGTCATTACAAAATATATATCGCATAATATTTATCCTGCTCATACTAATTTAATATGCGAATAACTCATTATATAGCTCGCCATGTGTCGTTTTTTCGCTCGTATTCTATGGACCAACGGCACTCGTTATTAATTTATAGATACTATTAAGCTGTAACAGACGTGTGTCTGTACATTTAAGGTATTTGAGAAAAAAACTACTGTTTTAGGCTATATGTATAGGAGTGTCTGAACACAACACCCTTATTTTTCAGATTTTTTGTCTTTGTCTGTTTATTTGTTTGTTAGTTTGCGCACCACAAAAAAGCTACTGAACGGATATTGATACTACTTTTTTTTTTATTTGATAGCTCTTGATTAAACTTAAAAACTGGTGTACATTTTATCTACTGTCTACTGCTGGACATAGGCCTCCCCAAGAGAACGCCACAACGAGCGGTCCCGTCATGGGGGGATAATGCCGTAATCGCCACGTTTGGCAGGCGGGTTGGCAATCGCAGTGGATGTTGTTAATACTCGAGGGAGTGCTGCTGTCCACTCCCTAGGTATATTTAGACCTAAACCGTAAAAATAAAAACAAAAACACATTCATGGACGCACACGCTCATTCATCCACATACTATCTACTATCTACTACACACATACACTCATACAAACAAACAAACCCATATACATAATGGACGCTAAAACTACACATTCGCGTTCTGGAATTATGATCTACCCGCCATTTTATAATGTTGTAAACTTACTGCATAAAATTATTTTAGTTAATTTAAAAAAATTTTAGCGTATTAACAAAATACAAGCGATTGATGCGTTCATTTTCTCTTTTACATTTTCGCACTTTGTGTTCTAATAAATGGTAGAGCATGTCAAGAAAAATAACAACATACCCACATAAATGTGGTTAAAACACGCGATCTACTCAATCTGGAAATGATGAAGCTATTTTTTTTTTTTTACCTATCTATTTAGGCTAGTCTGCGGTCTTTGAATGGTAACCATAGTAACCACAACTTGTCAACGTCTACAACCGTAAGTCATTATCCATTAATAGTTTTGTGATGTGACATGATTTTATTCTTTATATCAACATAATTGTTGACAAAATTGAGTCAAATTACTATAATGATAGGTTTATGTAAAATAAGCTTATTTCTTTCTACCGCCTACACGTGAAGAAGTTCTCACAGACATTATTATATCACAGTACATTGCAAATACAAAGTTACGTTCGAAAACGTGTGAAACATATATTCGTGAAAGCTGACCGGCCATTTGGACAACGCAAGCAAATAGTTTCGTGTAAAACTGAACTTTCATTTTTAGACGTTGCGTATTTTGGCACGCGTTTTGACACCTGTCAAATTAACTTTTTTTATTTCGTATTGCTACCTGATACTCAATTATAATTCGATTACTGAGAATACGATTTGTTTACGACTTACAGCAATAAAGCATGCATTTTTATTGATTACAACAAGAAAGTCAATTGGTAGATGTTTTTAGGAAACAGGTCCATTTGACCCATAAAGTAGTAATTATTTGTCACTGTTTCTAGTCTTTCTTACTTTAAAAAGTTTTCTTGACCACTGGTGATAAATACTTGCATTGCGTATCGTTGATACGTATGTACTTGAATATCTCTGTTGATTTTAATTATCTTATAAGAACGGTTAGATCATCACAGCCTTGACACTAAAACTAGTTTAGTGTTACATGTAGTAGAGAAAAAAATAGCAAGAATAGAGATAGTGAAATAAAATTAATCTCTTAAAATTTTATATTGTTATTCATATATCTTAGTCTTACAGATACTACAAACTCTAAATAGCGGTAAGATCAAGATACATCTAAAGTATTTATTAATTTAACGCGATAATCCGTCTATACAATTAGCATACTATATGATCGTTCACAAAAATTTAAAGTTGGAATAACTTGCCAACTTATATGAAATTAACCTCTTTTCTTATCTCTAAATCGTTTTATTAATCTATGCATAATAGCGTAGCTGAATGTGTGCTCTGTGCCAGCTCGTAAACTTTTGATAGAAATATTAACGATATAATCGATAGGTATCACTATTGCTTTGTAAATACCATGACCACACTATTTTAAAATTACATGTTCTTTTTTCAAAGAGGTGACGTTCATGAAAGGGTATTTTTTAAATATTTGTATAAGCTATATAAAATTGAAGGGTCACTTTTTAATGTCTGAATAATAGTTTTTACTAAATGCATATGAAAGTATATGCCATCACTTTTACACATTAATACGTGAAGTAACATAAGTTTTGAAAAACAATGCAGAACGACGACATGATCTCCTTCATGTTCCCGTTCCCGCCAAATCTCCCGATTCGCAAATATGGTCTAACCACAGACTATTTCGCGGGGCGGTATTTATGCAGAGATACAATGGAGCATAGAGTCATACTTTGATTCAAATTTGAATTGGAAGTCGACCCCGATTCAAATGGGAATAATAGTAAATGGTCAGCTCTTATCCATGCCTCAGAAGGCGCACGGGGTCCCAAGGGATGCTTGGCTATCTCCGGCCCCCATAAGGGTTGGCTTGAGGATGATGGGCAGTCCGTCACCCTAGCAGAAGCAGGCTCGAAATGGCCCCGTTTCCCGAGTCCCTCTCGAAGAAAGAAAACTAGGACCTCCAAGTCAGACGGGGCCACAGAAAATAGTGGCCAGGACCTGCCTGGTGGGGAGAAACTCATGACTAAATGTAGTTTGAAGGAACACTGCGGGGTTTTAGCAGGTATACCGAACACAAGGTACATGGGTACTCCGGTATAACCTCTTCACCTGCCTAGCGGGAGATAACCCTAGGATTTCCTCGTGTAAGAAAAAATATAAATCCTTCTCAAATATACATCCAATAAAATAAAGAAGGCGGCTATTTCTGGAACACAAAATGTAATGAGACAAATATGGCTCAAAAAAATTGTTACCTTTTTCTATTCAAAATATAGAAAATATCAACTTAACATTCTATCAAGAAATTGAGAAAGATAAAAAGAAGTTATAGTATCGAAAATACAACCTGACAACAGAAAACAGTGACATTGTGACAGATCATGGAAGTAAATACTACGTACAAACTCAGACTGACTCAGACTAACAAGAAAGTACTTAGTATCTACATATTTTTTTTAATTTTGACTGATGTTAGATCTATGCCAAATAGTAGAATAATCTAAAAAAAGAATCTATGTTGTGCGTCATCTCTAGTGCGATTTTCGTTGCTATATATCTTTATATTGATTTAATCCTTGACCACTACTATCTATTTATGGACTTCTGTTTTTGCTTAATTAATTACCTTTGCTATCTTACTGGACACTGAGAAACAAGCTTACACAACTGACTTGGGCTCCATTATGTTGGATTTTATGGTCGTTCTATTGTGTGAATTGTGCATTAGACACTAGATAGCTAAGTAGCCCCTTAATCGGAATGGTGATTTGGTAAATATGAAGCTATTAATTGGCACCGCTTGCATTTCTTTACAAACTATTTTTTTTGGGCCCAAGAATGTATGAAAGCGTATCTATCTCCTTTATACTTAATTACAATCAATTCTCTTATCAATAATAACTATTTACCTATTATTATGCATTCGGTAGTTAAAATACCTACATGTTAAACACAAAGTGAAAGGGTTTATTTTCGATTTCACATTTTTCACTTTGTGTTTAATGTATGCACTATGCACATAAGCATGTCAAATGCTAAAAATATATATAAAAATATCTAAATACCTACATGTATTAGCAAAATCTTAATATTTCAATATACTAACTTATCACCACGTCATCTTCTTTGCAGGGTAGGCAGAGAGAACAGAGTGCCAAAAGGCTCTATTCTTGCATACATATCTCGCTTCTTCAACATTAATAATTAAATCGTATTAATTTATTATTCATAATTTCTTTTTACTAAGTTAATTCATAATTTTTCAGCATTCATAATTTCTTTTTTCTATATAAATTTGTATTTATTAGGGCTATAGTTATTTTAATAAACTAGCGTAAGATTGTATGTTTACATTTAATAATTAAAATGTTATTTGGTTTTGTTTCTGAACGAATACTTATTATAATACTATATAATATGCATAGAACGTTGTGCGCGTTGTGAAAAGAAAGATGCAATCTTTCTTTTCACAACGCAGTGCTTGTCCCAACGTTATTAAAATTAATGCGGACGAAATGCGATCTCTGCGGAGAATCTGTGGAGTGAGGCTGACTGACCGCATTCGTAACAACGACGTAAGAGAGCGAGTAGGTATGAAAGAGAGTATTGGTGTAAAGATGCGAAAGGGAATGCTCCGATGGTTCGGACATGTGGAAAGAATGCCGGACGAGCGACTGGCTAAGAAGATATACAATGCGAAAGTGGAAGGATGTAGGTACGGGGGGAGACCGGGACCAAATCGGTCATGTGTCACGTATGAAGGAAGGTGGAGTAAGGAGTCTTTGAAACCGGCGAGTGTGTATGAAGAGAGTTATGAATGTTGAGGAAGCGAGAGATGTATGCAAGAATAGAGCCTTTTGGCACTCTGTTGTCTCTGCCTACCCCGCAAGGGAAATGGCGTGATGATAAGTAAGTAAGTATTTGCATCTTTTATAATCATTATAAATATTGTGAAATGATAAACGATTAATTACGTGCGTCCGTTATTTTTAAAAGCGACAGGATCATGGCCATCTTTTTTTACATCTAAAGATAAATAAAATAATATTTAGGTAAACGTAATTTCCATATTCGAGTCTATAGGAAATGAAGCAGAAATTAAAAGTACTATGCAAATGGTAAGTTTATTCATAGACAATTTACAGTTGGTATAAACTAGTCTATTATACGCAATAGCGTATAATAGTCTATGAATATCATATAAATATAATGATATGTATATATGATAATGAGAACATTATTTAAACTGTATATTATATGTATCTCAATATTACTAGCTTGTGGGATAGTTTTATACTCGGAAGTACATAATGTGATTCGATTTTAGATTAAAATGTTTTTTTTAATATAACATACCAGGATTGAATGATAACCAGATGCGTGACATTTTTTATTCTATTTTAAATATTTTAGATTTTACCATATAAATAAACACAAAGTGCGTAAATATGAAATCGAAAATAACAGTCACGAACAGGATTTGTCCTGGAATACCGTCCCAGATGCTTTGCCTATTCAGCCATCGTAATAATTGCTAGGGAGTACAAATTTTGACAACACATTCCTTCTTAATGACTTGGGTGACACCTGCGCCATCTGTCGTATGTATTTGGATACATTATTCCGACCAGGGTAAGTAGCGATACCACGATAGGATTTTAGGTTTTTTTCTTTAATTTATTCTAGGTAATGTAAAACACAAACCTACCTAACAACTAAATTTCCCACACCAACACTTTTTTTTATGACAATAATCCTTAGTAACTCAATGTTCAGACAGGACAATGTCTGTCGGGTCCGCTAGTCTATTATATTTGTGTACGTGCGTTAGTACTTGAACTCCTAAACGCCTGGACCGATCTTGACGAAATTTTTTGTGTATGTTTTTGTAAGTACCGGCATGGCTTAGATTTACATTTGGATCCGGTAGGTAGGCCATCTGGGGCCGACTTTAGAATTGTCCCACCCCTCTCTACCCACGGGAGTCGTAAGAGCCGACTGAGGTCTCGGGTTCGATCCCCGGTCGGGCAATGTTATTGAGCTTTTTCCTAAAAAGAAGAATTCTCAGTAGCAGCCCGGAGTTTGGAAATGTGCCCGGTAGACGTCAATAGGCTCGCCCCCTATTACTTGGGACTTAAACATAGCTGGCGAATCGTGGGTGTGTAATACACCTCTGCCTACCCCTTCGGGGAATACAGGAGTGATGCTATGCTATTACCTTAAAAAAAGACTCCATCTAAACGAAACGCCAATGTTCGGACAGGACAACGCCTGTCGAGTCCGCTAGTTTACAGTAAAATTTCAGTAATTTCTGTTCCATAATAAAGCATCACGCCTGTATTCCCCGAAGGGGTAGGCAGAGGTGTATTACACACCCACAGTTCACCAGCTATGTTTAAGTCCCACGTAATAGGGGGTGAGCCTATTGCCGTCTACCAGGCACAATTCCAAACTCCGGGCTGCTACTGAGAATTGTTCTATTTACGAAAAAGCTCAATAACATTGCCCGACCCGGGGATTGCACCCGAGACCTCATGAGCAGTAGTCGCTCACACTACCGCTGCACCACAAAGGCATTTTCTGTTCCAATATTTGTTTTTGTAGGAATCGATCCTGCTTATCCCTTAGCAGGAACGTCGGATAATATGTGATAATAAGTTTCAAGGACGTGCTTAATCAGATCGCTAAAGAAATTCTTATAACTTTTACTACATCATTAGCATTCAATAGAGCCAGTGAATACAATCACTATGTATTATGTATTTACTTTCTACGTTTTCAACATTCCTGATCTGGTGTCAAGTCCTGGTGTGACTTTGGATGGGTTTCTATTCGTTTCTTTGTTGGGTGAGGTATTTTTTCCTAAGCGATTTTATTTTAGTACGGCTTAAAGCGGAAGATCGAGTCAAATTTGTCTGACCAAATCGAAGAGGTCTCTACAAAGGACATGTCAGAAGTACCCTTAACCGATGTACATGTATGATGAGTTATAATGGATGTGAATGAAGCCAAAGAGGTGAGCAAAGATCTGTCTATCCCTCTTGGAAACAGACGTGAGTCTATGTATGTCATTTTAGTGATTTAGCTGCAACTCGCGACTTAGTAATTATTTTTCCAAAATAAAAGTAGCCTAAGTTACTTGTCAGAACATTATCTATCTACCAGTGAAGTCCCGTCCAGATCGGTCCAGCTGGTCCGGAGATTAGCCTGAACAAACAGCTAGACAGACATATTTTGTTATAAGTAACGTATATATCGGTGTTTTCTGTCTATTATATATATGTATTTACAAAAAAATAATGTATTATATATTAGTAATAATGTATTATATCCGTAATCTGGTACTCAAGCGTTAAGCTTAGTTTGGGACCAGAGGACGTTGTGTGAAAAATGTCCGTGAATATTTATTTATTTTATATACTTTCATATGATTTTAGTGAAAACCTATTATTTAGACATCACAAACAGACACTTGCATTTCATTCTTTTGTATAAATTTGCTAGCGTGTCTGAGATATTATATTCGTCAGGTTATAAAGTTTGTCAACCCGCTATGAAACAGCATGGACTCTAGCCTAAATTCCTGTCATTTTAAGAGGAGGCTCGTGCCCAAAAGGGCCCTATTTGTGAATAAAAGCAATAATAGCAGGCAGGACAGTTGAATGAATCGTTTATAACAAATAATTCTATTTGATCAGGAAACATAAATTACAAAATATATTCGTACTTTATATGCTGTGGGTGTACGGTTCGGTCAATGACTTAGTCAATCCTTTTACAATGCTTCGACGTGTTTACCCGAACGTGCCCCAAGCGATAAGCCATGGTTTAGAAATTCCCAACGTTTTGTCTAAGAATATTTGGATTTAGCAAACTGGAAATGACATTGAATCACAGATTATTTAATTATAATATTTATAGTTCATACTGATAATAACCTCTTTTTATGAAACTTTATAGAGAAGCCGATTCAATTTATAGGAATCTGTTTATGATGTACTCGTACATATGTTTAGAGAAATTATCCATTTTGGTGCATCATTGTCCGTGTGGTGACAAACTAAGAATACAAGTGTCACCACCCCATCCTTTTCAAGGGAAAGGAAAGGGAAGTAAGCATTATCACCCATTGCATTACTGGTGGTAGGGCTGGGTACCAAGTGAGAGTACTCACTTGCTATCGGGCTCGAACGGGTTGGTACCATCGTCTCCTGCGTGACTACCACATGCAATAAAAAAAAAGTTGTTACACGCTGATCTTTTGTGAGAAGGTGGTAACCTGATCGAGCCGCCCCGTCATGCTGAGATAAGCAAGGCTCTACTATTAGAACGTCGAAGGCCACACAAACGAAGTAGCGAGCCGAAGCTAGTATTTTTATAAACTAAAAATTGTATTATGTATACACCGTGGCCGTGTGGGGCCGGCTTTAGAATTGTCCCACCCTTCTCTCTACCCACGGGAGTCGTAAGAGCCGACTGAGGGAATACCGGGGGAGTGGGCAGCAGCCCTCCCTCGAGTATTAACAACATCCACTGCGATCGCCAACCCGCCCGCCAAGCGTGGCGATTACGGCATTATCCCCCATGACGGGACCGCTTGTTGTGGCGTTCTCTTGGGGAGGCCTATGTCCAGCAGCGGACGTTGAAAGGCTGATGAATGGATGGATGATACATTCTTACCCAGTTCTCATACAAAATGATGGTAAAATTTCGATCGTCAGTTTTTTCTCTAAAACCGTTTGTAAGGGATCCAAAGTCGGCCGGTGCGTGATTTGCGTGGGTCGTCATGGGTTTATTATATAAATTCGACCCATTGCGCCCAATGTGTCTAAACTTGTTTCATCTTCTGGTACAGGTGAACACAGCGGTGATAACCTGAATATAGGGTTATTAAACTTGAATAAATTATAGGTACATATTTTCACAAGAGTGATTTTGTTTGTAATTTATTAAAAAATCGATGAAAAACATTATTTAAAAAAAAAAAGTCCCAAAAAGAAAATAAATGACATTAAATCAAAAAAATAATAAATAAATTCACGGACATTTTCACACAACGTCCTCTGGTCCCAAACTAAGCTTAACGCTTGTGCTATGGGTACCAGATTACGGATACTTTTTTTTTGTAAATACATACATATTATTACAGACGCAGTACAGATACATGTGTTCATCACACAAATAATTGTCCCGAGTGGGAATCGAACCCACTACCTCATGCATGGAAGTTGGTTACACTACCCATTACGCCACGAGGCCAGTCGCAAACATTTGAATGGTAGAGCCTTTTTGGTCTCAACATGAATCAACCGGGGAAGTGCCGCCCTCTAGCAAGAGATCGTCCGACGGCAGGTCCTACTGGAGTGTTTAGTACGATGAGTGAGAGTGCCGGATGCCCATATCCCTCATCCCCTCCTTATTATCCTTCCTCTCCACCTCCTGTCCCTTGGAGTTAGTGACGCGTGAGTACTGCCTCTGGTGTCGCCAGCATCTCTACAGTCTACGGTACCGCGGGATGTAACTAAGTTGGTCTATCATATTCATATTAACATAAAAAAACATAGCATCACGTCTGTATTCCCCGAAGAGGTAGACAGAGGTGTATCACATACCCACGATGCGCCAGCTATGTTTAAGTCCCACGTAATAGGGGGCGAACCTATTTTCGTCTACCGGGCACATTTCCAAACTCCGGGCTGCTACTGAGAATTTTTCTTTTTACGAAAAAGCTCAATAACAATGGCCTGGGGATCGAACCCGAGACCTCATGATAAAATTATATATTATTCATATTCAATAGTCATATTAAATATATATGAACACTTTAGTACGCATGTATACACATTACACTTTTTTGGATAGCTGGGCGTGTCTGGCACGTTAATGGTACAGGTTCGGTTCCCGATCGCGTGCCCGAATGTTTTGGTATTTTAATATCTTTATTGTATTTTTTTCTTTAAGTAAATTTTTCAATCGAATTTTTTAAGTAAGTTTCACATAAACAAGAATTTGGTTTCAGATAAGTTGGTCGGCATTCAATATTAATGCACAGGTTACGGAGTATATTTCCTTCATTTTTTTTTGTTAAGGCGGGAGAGAATGTCGACACACCCCGACGTTCGGGGTAACAAACAGGGTAGTGGGGGGCACACCATCCATCCATCCATCAGCCTTTCATCGTCCACTGCTGGACATAGGCCTCCCCAAAATGGGGGTTTTACCATAATCGCCACGCTTGGCAGGCGGGTTGGCGATCGCAGTGGATGTTTTTAGTACACAGGGGAACGCTGCTGCCCGGTCCCCCGGTAATCCATTAGTCGGCTTTTACGACTCCCATAGGAAGAGACGGGGTGGAGCTATTCTTGGTGCCGGCCCCACACGGCAACGGGGGGCCCTCACTCACTAAATAAGCCCGCCGTGTGCCGTCTCTCCGCCTGTATTGGCGGGCCACTGGAACTATGTTACATTACTTCAGTGGTGGAGTATCATTACCTACGTGCATGAATTTGTCGGTATATATTTTTTTTATAATGTCCTTCTTCTGAATCTAGATCTAGCTTATTCACTCAAATCGCTCGTATACTTTTTATCTATACTATTATAAAACTGTAACATAGCTATGTCTGTACATTTAAGATATTTGAGAAAAAATGTCTGTAACAGGCTATATATCTCCGTGTGGTGACGGATTAAGAATACAAGTGTCACCACCCCATTCTTTACCACGGGTGTCGTATGAGGCGTCTAAGGGAAGTAAGCAATTATCATCGTACTCACTTTGTATCCGGCCCGAGCGGGTACCACCATCTCCCGTGTGACCGGCCATGAAGCACATTGTTGCGTTTTGGCTGTAGCAGGAGATAGCCGTTTATATTTCATTTCATCTGTGAAATGAATTGGTGAGCTGCGGCTTGACAATACTCTCGGTATAGTCGAGTCCATGGGCGACGGTTACCATTTACCATCAGATGGCCCGTGGCTCGTCTGCCACTAAATGAAAAAAAAAAATAAAAAATATAGGCGTGTCTAAAAACAAAAACGATTTTTTTTAGATTTTTGTCTGTTTGTCTGTTTGTTCGCGCATCACGCATAAACTACTAAACGGATTTTGATGCAACTTTTTATGTTTCATAGATCTCAATTAGACTTAATAACTGGTATACATTTTATCTCGCTACTATATCGGGAATCTGAGATAGAACCTGAAAACTAGCTCTTGGTTGCGGCGGAGCCGCGGGCAAAGGCTAGTTGAATATAAAAATAATAAATAAAACCAAAACAATTAGATGTCAACGTCCGTGTGGTGACGGATTAAGAATACGATATGTCACCAACCCTTACTTGCCCGCGGGTGTCGTAAAAACCGACTAAGGAAGCATTAGGGGAATGGGCAGCAGCATATTCCTGGGAAACGTTTAACACCATTCTGCTATCGCCAACCCGCCTGCCAAGTGTGACGATTATGGCATTTCCCCCCCTTCGTGGGGAAGCCCACGTCCAGTAGTGGACGTTTATGGGCTGATGGATGGATGGATGAAACAATTAGATATGAAATCAAAATAATCCCATTAAATTTTTTTGTTAATCGAGTAATAACATTTAAATTGGTTAGCATTAATCGTATGGTACAAATTATAATTTTTGAATAAGGAAAAAGAGTATTTTAGTACAGGCGGGGATCGAACCTTCATCCCTTCCTATCCGGGGAAGTGCTCTAATCCACTGAGTTACAGTACTATCCTTTCTTTTTTTATTCTTTTCTTTTACAATGATTAATCGTATGAATCTGTCACAATGTCCACTTCTTGCTCTGTGTCTAACTTCAGAGACAAAAAGATTCGTTGTGACTACTATAGTTAAATGATTTAATTAAAATTCCAGATTGATCTACCATGTCGGTGGACGGCCAAAATTCGTCCCATCGTCCGATTTGTGAAGGTCTGCTCTTGGCCGAATTGCATTGCCGAGTCACCAATTACCAAGAATCGTTTCTTCCGTAAAATTGATGCGACCGCTTGCATAATCGATAATCGAAAACAGTGCATTTGAGATTAAAGTTGTATAGACAATTTTATGTTTATTATTCGGATAATACCATCGGCTATGCCTAATGTATGTCAGTAAAATTTAATCAGATATATATATTTTTTTTGTAATTTCGTCGTTTATTATAAGCCAGCCCTTTATTAAGAATAAGTTTATTGGAGTTGGCTTTATAGCGTAAACTAGATAGGTACTTCTAGCTTTATCGGTATAATATACACCTCAAGGTCCGTTATAAGCATTGGCGAATAATTTTTGAAATTAGGGCTTGTAGTTTTGGAGACATCCAAACATACGTTTCTTTTTTATAATACCTACCTATTTATACTACTGACGTATTACTTCCATACCCCATTGAGATGCCGTTATTTTTATATATATAATAATATATATAATACATATTTGTGTTAATAATCCCTTTCCTTTAATACACCAATCACGCTTAATAGACAACGGATTTGAATAAAATCCGGTAAGTAGGTACATAGATTATAATTAGTGTCTCTACGGAATATTTAGGATATCTTGTTTTAACCCGCAAAATAAATAGTTACCATAGGATAATGATTCTGATTATGCAACTTTCACGCCTATAATACGCTATTCAAAAACCAAACGTGTGAAGTTCTTAAAGAATTCAGTTAAATGTAATCTTGTTGATTGGCTGTCTCGACCTTGTAGGCTTTCTCACAGTTTAGTTTGGCGAAAGGTAAATAAACTACTGATTGCGTTAACAATTTAGAAAATTAAATTGCAGCCTTTTGTTCATAAAGCGCAATGGGTTTATTGCCGCAGTGATAACCCAGCAGTTACACTGAGTACTGCCAACGGACGTATCGAGTTCAGTTCTTGATCTAAGGCCATAATTTTACAAGGCATTCGTTTTTTTTAAATTTAATGTGTGCATGTGATTCTACCCGTAGCTGCATGCTTGTATTGTATTGGGTCAAATACTCTATCCCTCTCTGCTACTCTGTATCCCTACAGTACATTATCTTTATGCTAAAATTGATATCCTACAGGAATCAGCCATTATTCGGGTTAAAAATGTAGCCTAAATTTCTGTGTTAGCCCTTTGTGTGCTAAACATGACGAACGGTTGAGTAATTACGGCGTAAAACCACAACAAACTAAATATGCCTACACTTTTGCATAATTTTGCTAAGAAAGTAAGGAAATATTTGCCGGATTACAAAGTGTGAAAATGTATTAAACACAAAGTGAAAAATGTGAAATCGAAAATAACAGTCAGGAGCAGGATTTGAACCGAAATTAGCAGTCAGGAGCAATTGTCAGGATGGCTGAATTGGTAAAGCATCTGGACGGTATCCAGAAGATGCAGGTTCAAATCCTGCTCCTGACTGTTATTTTCGATTTCACATTTTTCACTTTGTGTTTAATGTATAGTGCTAAGCATGTCAAATGCTAAAAATATATATAAAAATATCTAAATATGTGAAAATGTAGAATAGAAAAATGTGGAAAATCACTTGATGTTCCGGTAAATGAACGAACATGTCATGCTTACAATATATAAAAGAAACAACACAAATATATGTGTGTATTTGTACTTACACAAATTACCGCTGCAAAGTGAAGGAGAAAATAAGAGATTTTTTGCTTGTGAAGTCTGACAACCCACATTAGGATTGTGAGTTTTGGCTTTGCCCAACAGTTAGAACATAATGGCTATTGAAAAAAAAAATGTAGTGCAGTGCCATGATTTTACAGCTAGCCTATACTATTATAAAGCTGTAACAGAGATGTCTCTGCGCATTTAAAATTAAAAAAAGAATAACTATATTAGGTTATTTTGGCGTCTCTGAATACATAACCTTCTTTTAGAAATTTTATTTGATTTTCCGTTTATTATGACGGATTATGATGTAACACACATCATCAAAGTCATATAATTGTGTATTACACTTAAAATTGTGCATTTATTGTGTTGGTATTTCTGTGAATTGTACTCAAAATTCAATAGCAAAATGCGGACGTTTTCCAACTAGATTGTGTTTGACACTGCTCGTGGAATGTGACCGGTCCGACTCGCCTTGGTTGGAGGGCAACTGGCCTGGACACTGTCGCTATGCATTGCTCTAGCGATAGTAAAACGTGATTTTATTTCTTTGTGACGTCGAATTACAGGCAACACTACTTTTTTGTTTACAATTAAAACTTACAAAGTACTAATACATATTATAATCGTCCTTTATTTTTTTGATACAGTATCACAAACTTCAGGATGTTAAAAATGTGTAGGTACCTCTTTTTCTCTTTTTTTTGAAGACTATACACGCACTAATATAATTGTTAATCGCGAGGGTCGTCGCAAAATCTGTAACAGATACGTAATAGAATAAAGCTGTAACAGAGCTGTGGCTTTACATTGAAGATATTTTATAAAAATATCTTGTTTTAAGCTGTGTAGGTAGGTACCTCTGAACATTTTTTTTTTCTATTTATGTTTTTATTTCTTCTATCGCGTATCACGCAAATGCTAGTGACGGATTTTCATAGTTTTTTTTTGTTTTATATATTTATTTTGATTAGACTTAAAAGCTGGTAAGTATAAGATTTTGATCTATATATTAGCACTTGACATGCTCAGCTACTCTTAAAGTACAAATTATAATTTGTGAATAAGGAAAAAGAGTATTTTAGTACAGGCGGGAATCGAACCTGCGTCCCTTCCTATCCGGGGAAGTGCTCTAATCCATTGAGCTACAGTACTATCTTTTAGACATACGTGTGTAAAAAAAACCGATGCAAATTTCCATCACCTGGGGTTCAGAATCGAATATTGAATCCATGGTTTCATTTATCGATACGATGTCATTTACACCCTGTATATATAAAGTAGGTATTTATTGCAAATTTTGTAATATTTTGTGACTTTTAGCACTTACGTCATCGCTACATGATTGCATCACGTGTCACGGTCGTGTCTGGTACATTATTGTGATAGAGATTTTTAAATTATTAGCAGTCCATTATTTTTGTTTTTTTTTGTTAAGGCGGGAAAAAATGTTCCTAACCGCACACCCTGTCGTTTGGGGCAACGAACAGGGTAGTGTGGCGCCTGCACCCACTAAAGAAACCCGCCGTGTGCCGTCTCTCCGCCTTTATTGGCAGGCCACTGGAACTATGTTACATTCCTTCGACGGTCCGCCTGCGGTCCTATTATTAGCAGTCCTAGGGACGATAATATGCATTGGCAGAAGGAGTATACCCAAGGTGTACGTACGTAATGGTCTTACAGGGATGCCGAAGAGAGTACGAAGTGGAGGAGTAAATGTAAGAAAGTTTCCACCGGCACCGAAGTAACAGCTTACGTTAGGACGTTAGCTACTCCTACTGCGAATTTCGATAACACATTCATTCTTAACGTCTTGGATGATGCCTGTGCCATCTATCGAAAGTATTTGCATACATTATACCGACCAGGTAAACTTAATTTTACAATTAATATTTTTACCAAATAATGACGCAGCGCTATAAATGTTTTGATATATTTATATATAATATTCTCGTGTCACAGTGTTTGTCGCCATACTACTCCGAAAGGGCTTGACCGATTCTTATGAAATGTTGTGTGTATATTCAGTAGGTTTGAAAATTGGATGTAAACCATTTTTCATGCCCCTAAGTGAGAAGAGTGGTCCACCCCAATTTTTTGTTTGGCAATTTTTTTTATTTTATTTTTTCGGCATTAAAAAAACATACATAAATATATACCATATATAAATTTTTACCCTTCTACTGCCTACCTCTATTTTTTAATAGCGATATTAGTACTTTAATAATTTTCATTGCAAAATATTCACAAAAAAAATATGGCGGTACGAAGTTCACCGGGTGAGCTAGTATTTATATATTTTTTTAGCATTTGACATGCTTAGTCATATAAATTAACACAAAGTGTGAAAATGTTTAGAATCCCGAGCAATTGTCACAATGGCTGAATTGGCAAAGCATTCATATGGGACGGTATTCCAGGAGGTGCAGGTGCAAATCCTGCTCGTGACTGTTATTTACGATTTCACATTTTCACACTTTGTGTTAATATTTAAGGGTAAGCATGTCATTTGACACGTGGGGCCGGCTTTAGAATTGTGCCACCCCTCTCCACCCATGGGAGTCATAAGAGCCGACTGAGGGAATACCGGGGGAGTGGGCAGCAGCACTCCCTCAAGTATTAACAACATCCACTGCGATCGACAACCCGCCTGCCAAGCGTGGCGATTACGGCACTATCCCCCATATGAGCGAAACACACGTTGTGGCGTTGTCTTGGGGAGGCCTATGTCCAGCAGTGGACGTCGAAAGGCTGATGGATGGATGGATGGAAGCATGTCAAATGCTAAAAATATATATAAAAAATATCATGATATATATAGGGCTGCGTCATTGTGAAAAAGAATGTGTGTATTTGTTTACATATTATATCATTGCTCGGTGAAGGAAAACATTGAGAGATCCCTCTCAGTATGAGAGAAGACCCACGTCCATTAGTGAATGAGTGATGGGTTAAAAAAGATTGAAGGCTGTGGGAAAACCTTCATCCTAACAAAACTTAAAAAAAAAACACGTTAAAGCCACAGATTACTTATTACTAGTATTTTATAATTAAAAACCACAGAATACAATTTTTTTTTAGAAACAAGAATATTTTTATAATTTGCAATGACGGAAACATGAATGTATTAGCGAATCCCTGCTAACTTTAAGTTAGTATAATTTACATTTACATGTTAAAAAGTGCTAACATAACCTATTAAAAATAACATAATAATTTACAATATTCGCAAAGGCGTATTACATATGCACGAATTGACAAGTTGTACTTTCTAATGTATCTCACAATGTGCGAGGCTGTTTGAATAATAAGCGTCTTCCTTAGATTAACTACGGTTGGAAAACTTAACCTATAATAAAAATAAATATCACTGGATTTGGCTGTACCAGGGATACAGTGAAATCGCTGCAATTCTTTTCCAAGGCAAGAACAATGGAAAATAACTCGTGCTATAATATTAGTTTATTTAAATACCGACATACATACTCCCTTTTATCAGAAGGCCACACACTCTTAACGTTTTAAAATTATAAAAGAGATAAATGCTTATTATAGTCATAATAAAATTGTGAAAGTGCGTTTGCTTGTTTTGTATGCGTGCACGCCGTAACTATTAAACCGACGATCATTTAGCATTATAGTCTGGAACCTAATGCGTGGTAGAGTGACGTATTTATATTATTGTTGCCAATGTCTAAATCACAAAAGACGAAGATGCGGACAGAAATATTACGCTTATAGAAATACCTACAAGTGCATACTATAATGATTCGAATCAATGTGTAAGCATTCAATGTACGGCCATAAATTATTGTGTCATCCATCCATTCATCCATCAGCCTTTCGACGTCCACTGTTGGACATAGGCCTCCCCAAGAGAATGCCACAAAGAGCGGTCCTGTGCTGTTTCGCTCATATGGGGGATAGTGCCGTAATCGCCACGCTTGGCAGGCGGGTTGGCGATCGCAGTGGATGTTGTTAATACTCGAGAGAATTATTGTGTACTTTTTTGTAATTAATCTATACTAATATTATAAAGAGGAAAGATTTGTATTTTTGTATGTACACAACTGGCATAGGCTATATTTATTACTAGACAGATATTTATTAAATACTTTAATAGTAATTTAAAAAAAAGAATACTTATGTCCTGCGTAAAGATACATTTACTCTACGTTTATCCCGAAATGTTTAAAAAATAAATATACACTCGCGCATAGCCAGGACGGGCCCCTAGTGATTGATAAATACATTTTAGTGACAAGATAGAGATGGTTAAACCACTTTTGATAGCTGATAGCTGACCGTTACTGTTATAAAACAAAAACTAGACGTCGCGGGACGTCTAGCAGATGTGAAAACATCGAAATTATTTTGTAGAAATAAAATGATCATAACTTGACAAAGTACTCAAGACGAATCAAACGAGTATAAACTCGATAAGGTTGCGTCGTTTCATTACAGAGTTCCTATGGCCACCTTCCAGCTTCATCATCAGACCCTGGATACCATCTAAAGACAAAGTACTCGTCAAGACGAATCAAATGATTCCAAATTCGATGGGGTTGCGTCGCTTCATTACAGAGTTACTGTGGTCACCTTCCAGCTTCATCATCAGACCCTGGATATCATCTAGGACTGAAGTCTAGTCAAGAAATTTCAAACGAGCCCTGACTCGATGGAGTTGCGCCATTTAATTACAGAGTTTCGCATGGCTGGCCACCTTCCAGCTCCATCTTCAGACCCTGGATACCGTCTAAAGACAAAGTACTCATCAAGACGAGTCAAACGTGTCCAAACTTGACGGGGTTGCGTCGTTTGATTACAGAGTTACTGTGGCCACCTTCCAGCTTCATCATCAGCCCCTGGATACCATCTAGACACAAAATACTCGGCAAGACAAATCATACGAGTCCAAACTCGACGGGGTTGCGCCGTTTGATTATAGAGTTGCTATGTCCACCTTCCAGCTCCATCATCAGATCAGCTCCATGTCATCATAATGTTACATTGTCACACGATATACATATGCGTGTAAATTTTCAGCTCAATCGGAAACCGGGACTTGTGTCAAATTTAACTTGCAAGATTTGAACGGGACAAGTAAAATAAAAGCGTCGCCACGCTAACAGCCGATTTTACCCTCCCTCCGCACTAGATGTTTGACATCAAAAAAAAAAACATTCCATTCATAACTCAAAATCTACTCTTAAAATAATTGTATCGGAGTAGATATTAAAAAGTAAAATGTTCACTTTAGTGTTGCGTTCATAGAATTACAAGTTTGATTCAAAATTAATTCGTTCCAACTAGTTGCGATCGCATTCATATATTTTTTATTGGGCATAAACTCAAGGAAAACGCAATTGCGCATTATTGTTAATAGATCTATTTTAAAATAGGCGACGTTGTTAATTTTTTTTAGGTAAGTTTAATAACCTTTCTGTACTTTTTCTTATCATGTTTATTTATGTCACTAACGTAGGCGAAATAAGTATGATTTAGATTTTTATGATTACTGATTTTCTTTAGGGATAAACACCTAACTCCTGCGCTTGATTAGGCTATCCTTTCGAGGTTTGTAAGAGCTGAACTTTATTTCTGTAATTTGAAAAGAAGAACTGAACCTAAAAATTAGACTATTTGTTTTATGAATGTAGCAACCCTAATATATATATAATTCATATTTAAACTGACAGCTGGAAGGACAACCGTTTATCTTAAGTATTTATTCTATGTGCAAACATTATAACCAGCACAGTAGGTTAAAAGTATAATATATGTGACAAAGATTTCGTTGTACGCAGACTATTAAAATGCAGTTATTATTTTACGGAAAGTATGAAATTTATATCTTTGTAAGAAAACGAAAGTATGTTTTTTTACGTCGTATCTATGTTTTATATAACAAAGGTGATATATAATAAAATAACTGCGAGACCTGGGAACTTTTTTCTATTTCCATAAAATTTGTAGAAGATTAGTAGTAATCAAGTGAATACTTAAAAAATGATAAAAAAGTGAGCTTTCTCTATTTTTCAATCATATAATAAGTATTAATAATATATATATATATAATAAGTATTAATATATTAATAAATCTAATACCTAGCCATAAAAAGTTACTAAACAAAAGAGTACTTTTGCTTAGTTCTTACAGCAAAATATCTTTTGTACAAATATCGCGTACATAAAACTATACGCGCTATTGAATAATACAAAAGTGTATTAAGCAATTAAACATAATGAATACTGTTAGTCAAAATTCGCGCAATGAGTACCTACACTAAAACGGGTTGATAGGATACATAAAGTGTATTATTTTTATCAAAGTGCTTTTACTAGACTTATAAGATCTCACACCAGCGCAGTGACTTCCTTCCACCCAGTAGGATTTACGTCAAGCACTGCCGTATATTTATATATAAAAAAAAACACAGCGCTACAGATAAAATTTGAAATTGGAAGCCTAGCAACTATTTCGCGCCACCGTCGTGCCACCACTGGCGTATACGGTCAAGATACCGTTAAATTATTAAATTATTCGATTCGTATACATTCCATAATAACGGTCACCACTCACCACTTAACATATATATTGTTTATAACGTGTACGTATATATTGTTTATAAGTTCGGATTTCATTTTAATATTAATGTACTCTGTGTAAGAGCTATCAAGCAAAATATTATTAAAAACCAATATTTCAGAAAATTACCGAATGACACTGAAGTATAGCTTCATACGAATATGTATAGACTACCTAAGAACAAAGTGTATAAAGAAGGATACATTTCTAAATAATAATTTGCTTTTTAATTCGATAGAGTTTTTTTTAATAATTTTCTTATTTTTTTAATTTAACTAAATATAGACTATATCAATAAGTCGGCGCTTACGCAGCTTAAAAGATATATGAAAAAGCCGTGTAATATTAATCGAAATTCATACTTCGAATGATATCGACACAAATGTTTTAATAACAAAAAATTAGTACGTTGTTTATTTAAAATCCTCCGCAGTAACGTACAAGGAAACTAACCAAATTAGGCAAATCGTCAATAAAAAAATAATAAGCCATTGCCAAACAATTACTAAATAATGATTTACCATTGAGTATAAATAAATTATATTGTTGCTATAATATTTTTATTCGTATACCAACTGAAACTATATTTTTAAGAAGCAAGACAGTGAATGCAATTAATTCTTGCTCTTCGCTGGAGGACAAGAATCGTGAATATCATTTTACTGTTATTATACTCTAAACGTAATAACAAAATAAATTCCGGTTCCAAATTCGTGCTAATAACAACAGATAACTCAAATACCTATAGAAACTAAACTTATTTAATTAGTTATTAATTCGCCTACGTCATCAATAACGAGGCCGCCATCTTAATTCCACATATAAATGTAGTTCCAATTCTGCTAATGTTAATTATGTGTTCTTTGTTTGAATTTGTTTACTTGTATTTAAAAACATAGACCTTTTTGTAAAAGTTAGATACACTCACAACTTAAATACACGACACAAAGACAGATTATACTTACCAATATCTAGAATTAAGATGCTTCATCAGAGTCCTTATAATATGGCAGTAAGTATATTTAATAAATTGCCAAAATACATAAAAACAGAAACAAAATTAACGCTTTTTAAAAAGAAACTAAAAGAATATCTAATTATGAAATGCTTCTACTCAACAAAAGAATATCTTGATATTAAGCATGACAAATAAATATGGACTAGTTGAATTAATAAGTAGTTTTTAATATTATATTAACTTGACATTATACCCTGATGTATTGTATAATGAAAAACATAATTAGAAATCGAATTATTGTTATTGATTGTATTCTTTATTAATATTTATTACATTAGTTACTAAATTGGTAGGCCTAACAACTTGTATTAAATTTAAAATCTCGCTAAATGTATTTAATATAGTTATTTATTATAATTAGACAAAATCATTAAGACACCACAATTTGCTGCGCTCAAAGAGGGCAAATAAGCTGGAACTAACAAGAAATTTAAAATTTAAGAGCTAATTTGTACCTTAATTTGGCAAATAAAGATTTTATTTGATTTGAATGAGATCGTCATGAATATAGTTTTCTATTTGTTTGTGATTATTTTATATACAGTTTAGCTTGAACTACAGAGACTACACAAAAATAAGAGCAACAGCAAGTTTAAATATAAAAAAATATATTGTACTAATTATTTGTGAATTGAATAAGTTTTTTTTTACGAGCGGGAACCAGTAACGTAACAAAACAAAACTCTTTTATCCTTATTCACAAATTATGTGTACTTTAAAAAGTAGCGGAGCATGTCAAACGCTAAAAAATATAGATCGAAAATGTTTAAAAAATATATTGGTTCGTACAACACTACAATATGGGGCTACATTCTTCGAACTGTGGTTGGATGCGCTTCAAGCGGCTGACCAATGCTACCATTCTCAACAGGATTTATGTAGAATCTCAGACTATTAATTAAATTAAAAAATATAACGTGAAGGAGCATTACGAACAATCCAGTGAAGCCATATAAAACCATGCCAAACTTGTAATTACACGCGCTTACGCACACAAATGCAATCAAAGCCATGCCAAAACGAAGTGTCATGAACTACGAATGTTACCAGAGTATGATTTAAAATTACCCCAAATGACTCGACGATTTCGTAGGTACGTTACGTACATCAATACGTCGTCAGCACCGTAATATTCCCTATATGATTTGCTGTAAACTTACTTTATACTTTTACTTCCTTTACATAATGTTTTAAAAATAAAACTTAAAAATTTACCTAAATTATAGACCTTATTTCTTTCCGGTGACAGCACTTTCACGCACACATCTTTCAAAAAGTGACTTTACTTTTTAGTTGACAATGCGGTGCCTTTATCTTTTAGTTTGTCTGAACGTGGAATATGTCGGTTACTCTTGTTTTTATCTCCATGAATCATGTAAAATGTCTCTAAACGAATTTCTATATCTTGAAATCGGGATTGTTGATAAGATTTTACTAAACTAGCCAGGGAACATTTATCAAGCGTATCTTATCTTTCCTATTACAAATCTTAAGTTGTGTCTTCGAATTCCGGGCTTATCTTTGATGTCCAAATACTGCAAACTGCTTGGAAATGGAATGCTTTTGATTAAAAGGTATGTCTATTTAGATATTTTATATATAAAGTTCTCGTGTCACAGTGTTTGTCAACATTCTCCTCCTATATTAGTAGATATTAGTTAGTAATTGGTATAGTACTTAATACCGCCATATTTTTTTCGTGAATATTTTCATTGCAAAATATTCACGAAAAGAAATATGGCGGTACGAAGTTCGCCGGGTGAGCTAGTTCTTATATATATTTTAGCATTTGACATGCTTAGCCATATCAATAAATACAAAGTTAATTTTTAATTAACACATAGTTAATTTATATTACGTATTTGAATAACGAGATATTAAGCTAAAGAACACCGACTCTCTCTCTATTTTGATTGAAATGTCGTCAACATTTACAACAACAAAAATCAAAAATTTAGTCTAACCGCTGAGTGAGTTACTCGAGTTTTTTATTCTTATTTTTAGTATTGTCAAGTAGCTGTTCACCATTTAATTTCGTGGAAGTAAAATGAAAGAATAAACGGCTATTTACGGTTACAACCAAAATGCACTGAGAGGCTTCATGTTGGATCACACGGGAGACGGTGGTACCGACCCACTCGAACTCGATAATATGTAGGTACTTTCTAGTGGTAGAGCTTGTGCTTATCCCAGCACGAATGGGCCGGCTCAATCGGGGCAGTACCAACTTCTCACAGAAGATCAGCGTCGAACAACAGTAGCTCACAGGCACAACAGGTAACTCCTACCGTTGTATTTCGAATGGTGAGTGAGAGCGCCGGAGGCACATACTCCCTCCCTATCCTCTCCTTATTATTTTTCATATTCTCTCCTAAGTATCCCACGTATCCTCTTCTTAATATCCTTCGTATCCCCTAACTACCCCTGGCGATGGCGACGCGCGAGTGATGCTTCTGGTGTTGCTAGCTTTAGTCTATAGGCTGCGGTAATCGCTTAGCATCAGGCAGGCCGTAAGCTTGTTTGCCACACACATAGCATAAAAAAAAACTTGATACTCATCCTTTTTTTTTGTTAAGGCGGGAAAAGGTGTTCCTAATCACCTAACAGCACCCCGTCGTTCGGGGCAACGAACAGGGTAGTGTGGGGCCTTCACCCACTGAAGAAACTCGCCGTGCTTTATTGGCGGGCCACTGGAACTATTTTACATTCCTTCGGTGGTCTACTCAGCCCTACCAATATTAGCGCAATGAGTGATAACTTTCGATATACATTCTATAATCACCTTGTATGACATCCGCGAAAAATAATGGGATGATTGGACTTGTATTTTTATACTGTTACCACACACAATGAAAGCTACAATTTTCTTAATTTATAAGGTTAAAAAAAATAGTTTGCCACTCAAGAGACTTTCAAAGTACAAATTATTTGTGAATGAGGAAAAAGAGATTTTAAGTACGAGCGGGAATCTAACCCGCGTCCTTTCAAATCCGGGGAAGTGCTCTAAGCCACTGAGCTACCGTACCGATCTTTCGATCATCCCGATCTCCTCATCACATTTGTCTTTACGACCAACGCCATCTATCAGAATGCATTTACATGCATTCATCAAATATAGTAAAGGAAGGAAGGGACGTGTATTCGATTCCCGCTCGTACTAATATAAATAATTTGTACTTTAAAAGTAGCTGAGCATGTCAAATGCTATAAAATATAGTTCAAGAGACATTCGTGTCAAATAGTGCAAATGTCACTGAACTTCAGCTATTTTAAAAAATACTTTTTTTAGTTCAGTAAAGCGTATTTTTTTAACTAGACTACAACACGGTACATACAATAGGACTGTCAAATAAAATCGCACAAACGAGTGTCAACGACCGGCTCAGACATACCGTACGACCGTCCGAGAATTTGCAATGGCGTTTCACTGTATTGTTAATTTAGTGTGTTTGATTGTTTGATATATGGTATTCTAGGTACACAAAAAACGAGGTGTTGTATGTAAGGAGTATATTACACAGTGCACTTGATCATAGTTATTATTGTAGGCATATAAAAAACGAGGGGTTGTATTTTAGGAGTATATTAGACAGCGCACTTGAGCATAGTTCTATTGTAGGTATACAAAAAAAAGTGTGTGTGTACTTATGTACACGCGTTAGAAGTTATACTTCTTTGGCGTAACAAGATAAATCTTCTTGTGATATTGGCTTAGACAGGAATTTCACAAGTTCGTGGAATTGCGACAGTTCAGTGCGCGAAAGCATCGCACAGGAGATTATATCCGCAAGCTGCCGACGGACCACTGAAGTGATATTACACAGTCCAGTAGTCTACCATTGCAGGCGGAGAGACAGCACACGGCAGGCTTTCGTTAGTGGATTAGGACACTGCAATACGCTGTTCATTGCTCAGAACGACGTGGCGTGTAGTACCTATCATTGCGAACCGCACGCCATTTATCGGATGTATTTGCATAAATTTCTCCCGATTAGACAAGTGATTGACTATTACTATTTTTTTTATAATTTCCTATAGTTATTTTACTATTCTTTTTTCGTTTATTTTAAAGGGTAAGTAGGTAGTGACATAGGCTACATTTTATCTAGTAAAAATGGATGATTCTAGTCGGTTAGACCTTTTGCAAACAGATCAGTAATGTGACTTATTTATATCGTTCATTGAAGTCCATGCAAGCCGCGGGCACTATCTAGTAAGTTGTATTGCAAAAAAGAATTTTTAATATCTTGAGGTAGTTTGCAATTTCAGTGGCCAGTCAATACAAGCGGAGAGATGGCACACGGCGGGCTTATTTAGCGGGTGAGGGTCCCACGCTACCCGGTGTGCGGTTAGGTAAATTTTTCCCGGCTTAACAAAAAGCAAAAAAGGTAGTTTGTAATTTAACTTTCGTGAGATATATTAATCTTAAATTGAGGTGACTAGAGTCGTGTGTTAGAAGTATAGTCTTTAATAGATGCGAGAACAAAAAGTCAGTGAGGTAACATTCCTATTCGTTTCGTGTTTTTTCTGTAACTCTCTAACAAAACATCCTAATTGGAAACAAATTAGAAGAAAAAATCGTTTAATAGATATCGAATGCGACAAAAACTCGGACTTTATACACCGACTATGTACTGACCATTGAACGTAAGTAGGTAGTGTTTTTATTTTGTTGATTATTTATACTATGAACTATTGGAGCCCTCGCTACACGCTCGGGCGCCAAACCCCGTCTTGAGATTAAATAAGTTGCTTTCATCCCTAGGGTAACAATGTAGGTACTATTTTATCATTTGACATGCTTAGCACTATACATTAAACACAAAGTGAAAAATCGTGCTCGTGACTGTTATTTTCGATTTCAAGTTTTTCACTTTGTATTTAATGTATAGTGCTAAGCATGTCAAATGCTAAAATATATATATATAAATACAACCATTCATCCATCCATCCATCCATCAGCCTTTTAACGTCCACTGCTGGACATAGGCCTCCCCAAGAATGGGGGATAGTGCCGTAATCGCCACGCTTGGCAGGCGGGTTGGCGATCGCAGTGGATGTTGTTAATACTCAAAGGAGTGCTGCTGCCCCACTCCTCCGGTATTCCCTCAGTCGGCTCTTACGACTCCCATTACAATTCTAAAGCCGGCCCCACACATCAAATAATATGGTGCTGCTTACTAAAAATATTCAAGGAATTATCAAAATTTGTCATCGAATGAAAATTTTAATAAAGTATGCCGATCTTCGCCACATTGCCCTTATGTGTATATATTCACAAATTATCTGGGGAAGGAAAACATCGTGAGGATAGTATCCTTGAGAATTTTTCTGCCTAACAATGGGACATTATCGAATTGTAAATGCAATACTGGCTAGTATAATTCAAATGTAAATCTGTTTTAAGGAATAGATTATGTCGTGGCCAAATCTTAGAATTGGTTACTTTATATTGTGGCTGTGTAATTGTTTTGTTAGGTTAGGTTTCATGAAATGGTCGACCATATCAATGGCATCAGTGGCCGATTCTATGATCTGGCTACAAATTCAAATTCAAAAATATCTTTATTTTATAGGCTTTTCATATAGCACTTAAAATCGTCGCCTGAGGCGAGCGCATCCGCAGTAATAAAGTGGCGAATGCAATCGCCGCAAGCAGCCAGATTCCATAGTAAAAAGCCTTTCATGAGAAGAACCCGCCAAGAAACTCATAGGCCACTTTTTTAAATTGCCAATTTATTACAGTGTTATATAATTCTTATAACTAAAATGACAATTTTGAAAATTAATGAATGAGGAGCAGCTCAAGCCCACTTTGTTTTATCCTCAAGATAATAAACAGTATAATAAACTTTATTACAAAGTCAAATTTTTATGGCTTTCTTAAACTTATTTAGTGGCATGTGTAAGACATTTTCAAGAATTTTATTATAGAAGCATATACATTGCCACATTAAAGAAGACCAATTCTGTGGAGACGTGTACTGTGTGTAATAAGATTGCCTTTTTTGGCGGTATTTATACTATAGAATAGATTATTATTACAACTTATTTCGCTTAGCAAACCTTCTTCGCCATCTGTAAGCCTAATCCATCCATCCATCCATCCATCAGCCCTTCGAAGTCCACTGCTGGACACAGGCCTCCCCAAGAGAACGCCACAACATGTGTTTCGCTCATATTATGGGGGATAGTGCCGTAATCGCCACGCTTGACAGGCGGGTTGGCGATCGCAGTGGATATTGTTAATACTCAAGGGAGTGCTGCTGCCCACTCCCCTGTATTCCCTCAGTCGGCTCTTACGACTCCCATGGATGGAGAGGGGTGGGACAATTCTAAAGCCGGCCCCACACGGCACAAGCCTAATATTTAGGTGTAATTGATTTTAATTGGTACAAAAAATGCCACTACTATTAAAGATGTTTATTAGGAAGTCTATTTTAGTAATTTTAGGCAAACCTTGTATTGGATTGGACAAGGTTTTATACTGTCAGTTTCTATTCAAGAGATTTTTATTGTTCCAGATAAGACTGAGCAAAACGATAAATTATCTTTTCCTAATTTTCGTTATTTTATGTACCTGTATGTAGGTTCTCATAAATTATATAGAGACAATATTTTTGTACGGAAAAAAATAAAAATTTTATGTTGATTGATTATTTTCAATTTAATATAACAGTAAGATGTGACGTTAACAATTATTATACAGTAGCGTAGTAATAGAATTTGATTGATTCGAGAGATATAGGTTGGTTTTCCGTCTAATGTTTTTAATAATAAATAAAATAGTGCACTAAATTACAATAAGTTTTATTATTTTTGAGCTATTCACAATTGTTCACAATCATTGCAACGTGCACTGAAAGTATAAAATTTATGGTTTTAAACCGCCATTTTGCTGAAACTTTGATCATAGACATTTAGAATGATACTTACGTAAATTAATCTGTGGTACGTGCGTGGAAGTAGTGATTTGGCAGTATCCAGTTTTAGGTTAAACATTTATTTAGAAATAGGTTGTAGAATTTTGTGTTCCACTTATAACGCTTCGAAGCAGATTATAGTCACATACAAAAAGCGTAATAAAATATTTAAAAACCTAATAAATATTCTCATTACTTGGGGAAGGAAAACTAACGTGCGGTAACGTGCCAGATTTCTTCGACGGCTTATGAAATCTCTAACCAGCACTGAGACGGCGTGTAACTATGGCTATGGTAAGTAAATTCTTCTCACTCTGACAGGAGCCATGTGCCAGTGCGTCAACAATAGGTTATAAAAAAAGTTACAGTAATTGACTGTGGACTGTGTGTGGTTTTTGAAGTTATACTTCTTTTGGCGCGTTAGGGAAAAGGGAAAAATGATGAGAGTAAATTTTTACGATGCGAGCGCACACCGTCACGAAAAACCGGCACCCTGAAATTAGACACCCTTTTTTTTATTTTTTTGTATTGCAGGTAGTGGCAGACGAGCCACGGTCCATCTGATGGTAAATGGTAACCGTTGCCCATGGACTCGACTATACCAAGAGTATTGTCAAGCCGCTGCTCACCAATTCATTTCTCAGATATGAAATGAAATATAAACGGCTATCTCCTGCTACAGCCAAAACGCAACGATGTGCTTCATGGCCGGTCACACGGGAGATGGTGGTACCAACCCGCTCGGGCCCGATACCAAGTGAGTACTCCCACTTGGTACCCAACCCTACCGCCCCCCCACACGACAAATTTATTATTAAATTAATTTGCTTAATATGTTGTAAACGCAAAATAATATCGTGCATTCGGTTACAAAGTTAAAAACTTTTTCATAGCTGTTCGGTCATCCAAAGTAAAAAAAGCATACAGGGCAAAAACGGCGTAATAATCTAAATTTGATTCAACTTAAAACATACCTGAATCTGACACTCTCTCGATAGTATGAACGTCAATTTCCGATGTTATTAGTATATTAACAAAAACTCGGGAGAAATAACTTTCGCCGTCCAATACCGTCTTACATGCAAGAATTCGCAATGCACACTATTCATGTCTCGTTATCATCATAACATTTATTAATGTGCATTCATGAGCAAGTATTGGATTGTAATCATGTTATGTTGTTTTTATAGTGATAATTTGTGGTAGAGTTGCTTTCACAGATGAATTTCCAAGGTATCTGTGTCAGTTTTTATGTAATAATATTTATTTATTTTTTATTTATAAAAATTAAAGCGTTGCATGGAAATGCTGGAGTTTAAATCCAGTAGTAAGGTTTTGGGGCTGCTAGCGGCTGTATTTGATTTTCATTCTTTAGTTGTTATGTTTTAAAGTACAGAAGTCCGTTATCTGACACAGGTATAGTATATTTCATTACTTTCATAATCGTACGGGATGGCAATTCGACGTGGTCGAGTAATTTTTTTGTAAATAACCACAATTTTCTCAATAGCTAACTACTATATAAGAAATGTTTCATTTTAATATTTAATAAAGTTAGACAACAAGAAAAAGGTAAATGTTTTTTTAAGAATATAGTCAGAATAATTTTGCAAAACCGGCCAATTCTAATTTTTACGTTATTCAAAATTAGAATCTAACTTAGTCAATCAAGTTTAAAAAAACGAAAAAAAAAACGACTACAGACTTCTAAAAATTGTTACAAAATTAAAAATGAGTGACGTTTTTTTTTCCTTAAATCAAGCAAGTGCATGACAATATGCCTGCACGTTATACGATAAAAAGAGTCTGATAATCAAGTACTGCCATCTTAAAATATTGATTACTGATTAATACGCTCTAAAAGCTGTCAGTTCTGCACTTGATATTACATCCGTGTGTCAATTAGATTATGAGTGAGAGTGCACCTGTGTACTCAGTAGTCATTTATTACTTCCTGCGCTGTTTCGTCTTTGGTCTTGGATGGAAATATGTTTGAAGTGCCATTTTACCATGTCATCATCGAACAGGCTTACAGACTAAGCAAAGTATTGCATTATATCACGGTACGTATTATGGATTAGAGATTAAAGCGTCGTTAATCAAAGCTTCATCAATAGGCTGTCGCTACACCTGCCAATTATCGTCAAAAATATTTCTCCCTAAGAGCAAAATATATACCTGGAGTAATTATAGCGTACTAAAATGATTTGTGAACTAAGGAGCATTGACCTCCGAGAATGTAGGAAGCTTTTTACCGCCTCAGGCTGAAATAGTGTTGTACTATTAGATTAATCGATTACGATAACGGAATTAGTCGACTATTCTATGTTCGTAATGTTAGTTGATATTTATGTGTGGTATTACAATTTGTAACGGTATTCATTTGGTACCTATACAAGTAGAAATGCTTGTATTTACTTCATAGATCAATATATTTGAACTATGTGGCAGTGAATGCGGGAAATAGAGTGAACGGAGCATTGGGACAACTTCTCGGCAGCCACCACCTCAGCCAGAGGGCACGTGTCGCAATACACAACGCAGTGCTTGTCCCAACGTTATTATATGGAAGCGAGAGTTGGGTATGTAAAAAGGAGCATGAGTGTAAAATCAATGCGGTCGAAATGCGATCTCTGCGGAGAATCTGTGGAGTGAGGCTGACTGCATTCGTAACAATGACGTAAGAGAGCGAGTAGATATGAAAGAGAGTATTGGTGTAAAGATGCGAAAGGGAGTGCTCCGATGGTTCGGACATGTGGAAAGAATGCCGGACGAGCGATAGGCTAAGAAGATATACCTACAATGCGAAAGTGGAAGGATATAGGTACCCCTGTACCAAGACTTACCTACCTAGACCAAATTGATCATGTATTGAAAGAAGGTGGAGTCAGGATTCTCCGAAACCGGCGAGCGTGTATGAAGAGAGTTATGAATGTTGAGGAAGCGAGAGATGTATGCAAGAATAGAGCCTCTTGGCACTCTGTTCTCTCTGCCTACCCTACAAGGGAAATGGCGAGATGATAAGTTAGTATGTGGCAGTATGTTACTAGATAAATGGCTACAAACCTGGAGGGTTAGAATGTATCTCACTAAATCGTATCGACATCGCATCGTGTGATTGTGATTGGTTGAGAGATCACCGTGATTGGCTGAGGGATTATTGCAACACCACGCGTCGGTTTATCTACCAATTAATTCTATACCAAACAAGCGAGATGATACGATGTTGATACGAGTGAGATTTAGTGAGTTACATTCTACGGGCCCTGGTCGTGATATGTATGGACCCATTTTGTAGGAAATATCTCTCGGATATCCTGTGATATTTTCCTTTATCGAGCAGTGATATTAATAGTAATAAATACACACAATGATTTCGAAAAGTCTGAGGCGGAAGTCTTGCGAAGTTTTAACGTCAGATGTACTACACGCTTGTCTTTTTCTTAAATGCAGATAATGAAAATTTTTACCAAGGCATACTCTCAGATGTTCCAATAATATGTCACGATATAATAGCACAAAGTTTGTTTTTTTTTGCTTATATTACCACAGTACCTTCTTCGCGGTTACCAACAGTGCTTAACCGCAAGTTTACGTGAATACCATGAGTCATTTCCACGTATAAACAAGATATTATAATGTCCGCCATGTTGGTTTTATTTTTTTATTTTTCCAAGTCGTTGACACGTGAAAGCCGCCTGCACAGCTTCATTGACCATCGTATTTTAGGTTCGTTAGTTAACCTACCTTGCCTATAAATCTCGAGACACAAGTTTAAAGCTTATAACTGTAGAGTTTTTATCCTGAATCGTGCATAAAATGTTCCTGTAATTTTTTTTTATAACTTGTTCCTGTATTACTTTTTGATTACCCTATCACCAGAAATGTAATGGGTGATAATTGCTTACTTCCCTTAGACGCCACGTTCGACACTCCTGGGAAAGAATGGTGAAACTTGTAGTCTTAGTCTGTCACCACACTGACAGCAAATCCTGAGTAGCAACATGGAATCTGTTACCAGTAGACGGCAACAGTTACTTGTACATATTACGTTTTAAATATAGAAATGTGATTGTATTAGGCTGCTTAGGCTTGCTTTTCCTTTGTGAATAGTTTTTTTTAATCCCTATAAAAGCGTTATTTTGACATTGTTAATCATAGAAATGCATCTAAAAAGCTTTATACACTAAAAGTTTTTGTAAACTTTAAATCTTATGACCTGCAGAAAAATGTTTGCAAGCCCTATCTTTGTGAAGGATAAAATATGTGACAGAAAAATATTAAAAATAACACTTTTTTATTTTAATCGATGTATATTCATCGATAAAACTAAACTAGTTAATAAAACACATCCTCTCCCTACAGGTTAGTACTAAGTGTGTTTCCATGCTAACAACAGTTATCTACGTCCGTTAACCTCGCGATAAGGGACGTAACATCAGGAACCGACTAAGTTGAATTTTAATTGATAATCGGAAGCATACGGCTTTTAGGGTAATTAGTTCTTTGTCTATTAAAGTAGTGTTAGAAATCCCTTCTATAGTTTAAAACTAAAAAGGTCTAATGATAACAATGATGCCAATTCTATTGAATCGAGATATGTCCCATGCAAAATCAAGGAAAGAACCTATGTGTTTGTTAATTCTTGTTTTAATGGATTGGGTACCAAGTCGGAGTAGGTACTTAGTTGATATCGGGTATGCACTACCGTCGCTTTTGATTGTAGCAGGAGATACTCTGACCCATCCATTCATATAATTCCCATCCATCAAAGTAAGTGGTGAGCAGCGGCTTGGCAGTATTCGTAGTTGTTGAGTCTATGCGGGGGTTATCATTTAACATAGGCGGCCGTGGCTCATAACTAATAAAAAAAATTGAGGTGCATAGTCAAATGTTACAAATAGTATAGTAAAAAGCACCCCATGCTTTTTTACAATAATTATTTATTGTAATATTATTTACTACTTTTTAGTTCAACTAGCTATTTAAAGCGTGTTATTTTAGTTTTTAAACTATAGTTTATTTTCTTCTTTTTAGTCTCAAAATAGTATAAAAACTTCAAAAGTACGAAGCAAAGAGACAATAGTAAAGTAAAAGTAATACTACATACATGTAGAACAGATAAATAACTATACTAAAAACTAAAATAGAAGCAATAAGATTCTTATTTCGCAAACACTCAGGAGCATATACGAGTATATGCCGCCGGTGCACATCTTAATATCGCGATTCAGAAACTTACACATTCAACAACTCTGTTCTCCCTAAAAACCGATAAATACCGAATAATTTTATCAAATTAGTGTATTGTCATCGGTCTTCGATAAATCTACAAAGTTTGAACGAAATCTGGCCGTGTGGGTCAAAATCGCGCCCAAAGGACTCGGTTACAAACATACAGGTGAAGCTAATAAAAAGCGTGTAAAAAGGAATTGGTGATCGAGTACATCATTATATACCCCCTGACGTCATTTGATATTGTTTATTTTTTTGTTTCAGATATTAAAGAAGAGGTGTCGATATATTCTTTAAGGTAAATATATAATCATAATTTCTACTGGTACTAAGAAACAACAGATATTGTTGTTGAGTCTTCTCAGTATCACTGGGATCGGTGTTCGCTGGAGTAGAGGTTCTAGAGTGGATATCGCGGGTGTGTAAACGTAGTTGAAAACCAGTGTCAGATGCAAGGCTGAATATAAGTTGAACGAGATTCCCATTTGACGGTACTCTTTTTAGTATTATTGATTTTTTAGTACAATCATGCTTTATGTTGTTTTGCATTCTGTTTTATTTTTTACGACTTTAGTTATTGTTTATTTCCGCCAATTAAATGATTTTCTTTCTATCTTTCTAGAGTCCATTCCAGAGAGGTTTGAATTAAGTAGTGGACTGCTTACTGACTGACTGACTGATTGATGGATCGCCTATCTAATATCAAGTGTACTTTTGTCGCATTTACTTACTTAATTAACATCACGCCATCTCCTTTGCGGAGTAGGCAGAAAAAACAGACTCCCAAAAGGCTTTATCCTTGCATATATCTTTCTCGCTGCCTAAACATTCATAATTCTCTTCACGTTCACCGGTTTCGGAGACTCCTGACTCCACCTTCCTTCAATGTGCGATTTGGTCTAGGTAGGGGAGTGTCGGTCTCCTTTTTATCTATATCCTTCCACTTACGCATATTTAATAGAAATAAATTATTGTGAAAATCGTGCAAGAATGAAAGATGGAAATTGATTACTATACTTATTATTTACGTTAAATTTATAGGTCGAGTATTTGGCAAGGATTACGAAGTCGTAGCTTCGTATTACTTAAATATTTTTCAAAATAATTTATTTCCATTTTAGTATTTCTTTGTGTGCATCCGTTTCAACATGACAAAGTAGTAAACGTTTGTATATACACAATTATCACTATAGAATTAGTTTTACAAGTTTAAAAGTCGTGTCAAACGCTTAGAAGCACAATTGAAAGCTCAAAGTGGAAATGACGTCACACTTCCGTCACCGGAAATTGCGCCATCTTGGCTCATGCATAGAATATGGTAAGCTGTTAAATTACGTAAGGCATTTATTTATTATTATCTATATTTGTTGTTTTGCTTACTTCAGTATATTATGGAGAGTGCCTTATGCAATGATTTTTGTTGTAGGTGGCAAACAAGCATGCGGCCCTCTCTGAATCTGATAGCAAACGGTTATATATATACTATTATAAAGCTGTAACTGTGTGTGTCTGTACATTCAAGATATTTGAGAAAAAATTACTGTAATACTACAAGGTTTTGGCTGCGGTGAAGCCGCGGGCAAAGGCTGGTATATACTATAAATACTAACAACACCAGAAGCATCACTAATGCGTCGCTATCTCCAGGGAAAGGGATAGGAGGTGGATAGGCAGGATAACAAGGAGAGGATAGGTAGGATACTAAGGAAAGGATAGGATGGATAATAAGGAGATCATAGGGAGGGGGTTTGGCCTCCGGCGCTCTCACTCACTATACGCAATCGTAGGTGATAGCTACACTGGTAGTTAACATTAACAGAAGTATACGTGAAGACTTCAGCAAACTGCTGGTCATAAATTAAGAAATAAGCTTGAATTTTTTTTTTAAATCACGTGAATTTACATACATACATAGACTCACGCCTGTTCCCCTAAGGGGCAGTCAAAGACAACGAATTGTCTCTAATTATAAAACAACAACCTCACCGCAAAATACGAATTATTATTACTAAAAATCTCCATTGCGTTCCCACACTAATACATTCACAGTTTAAGAAATTATTGATATTTTATATTCGCATTTATTTTTATTACTAAACATATAATAACAACTAATGCAAACATAAAATTTCAATAACTTCTCAAATTCCTTCCCAATATTTACTCTTCTTGTTCTTAACAAGAAGCACAGGGTTGCTTCTTTGATGCCACTGAAGGAATCTATAGTTCCGGTGGCCCACGAATAAAGGCGGAGAGACGGCACATGGCGGGTTTCCTTTAGTGGGTGAGGGTCCCACACTACCCTGTTCGTTGCCCCGAACGATGGGGTGTGTGGTTAGGAACATTTTTACCGTCTTAACAAAAAAAAAGTGTTGCTTCTTTGATGCCAAGCTTGCTGTTCCAACTTAACATCAGAATTTCCTTGAAATTAACTAACTAACTAACTTATCATCACGCCATTTCCCTTGCGGGGTAGGCAGAGAGAACAGAGTGCCAAGAGGCTCTATTCTTGCATACATCTCTCGCTTCCTCAACATTCATAACTCTCTTCATACACGCTCGCCGGTTTCGGAGACTCCTGACTCCACCTTCCATCAATACATGACTAATTTGGTCTAGGTAAATGCATTCCGATAGATGGCTTTGGTCATAAAGACAAATGTGATGAGGAGATTGGGATGGCCGAAAGGTCGGTGCGGTAGCTCAGTGGCTTAGAGCACTTCTCTGGATTGGAAAGGGACGCAGGTTCGATTCCCGCTTGTACTAAAGTTCTCTTTTTCCTCATTCACAAATTATTTGTACTTTAAAAAGTAGCTGAGTATGTCAAATGTTAAAAAATATAGATTTAAAATGGTATTTTAAAATCTAATTATTTAGGTCTTCATTTATTTTGTTTCTTACTTATATGCTATACATTCTTTTATGTCATTAAAACAATTTTCTAAGAGCCACTGAGTAACTTTTCTTTTAAAAGTCTTTTTCATAATTTTATAACGTACCGTTATTATAATCTACAAAATGCTTGAATAGAAGAAACAGATAACAATTACCAACAAAAAGCGCATCAGCGCATACGCGTATGTACAATTAGTGCTGTAAGTTGAACTACCGACTTTCATTTATCTGTAAATGTGTGAAAAACAGCGTAAACGGCGCTATTAAGTGTATTGAATACATAATACGCTGTTTAATATACCTATTAGTTTTATCATTGTGTAAACAGAAAACGATGTCTATCTGCGTGCGGATAAATTTTCACTATAATTTAACATCTCAGCTGTAATCTATAAATCTATACTCTCACCAGCTGACCCAACAGACGTTTTCCTGTCTTCCTAAATATTAAAAATTGATATTTGATATTTGATTTGATATTTGAGAAAAAAATACTATAATATGCTATATAGGCGTGTCTGAATACAAAACATTTTTTTTTTTAGAATTTTTGTCTGGGTATCTATCTGTTTGTTCGTTCGCGCATCACGCAAAAACTAGCGCTTATGGTTAGACTGTAATCGGTATACATTTTATCTCGCTACTATATCGGGAAACTGAGATATATAACCTAAAAGCTAGCTTTTGGTTGCAGCGGAGCCGCGGGCTAGTAAACTATAAATATACAATTACTTGAGAACTGCCAAACGCGTGAAGTTAAAATAGTTGTAAAGTTTTTTTGAAATTTTACAATTTTCTGCGCAATTTTCTTAATTTTTCTTTACGTAAGAACCTTCTACCAAGCATTGGAAAACTTGAAAAAATAAATATGGTTATTGGGCCTGTAAAGTCGGTTTCCATCCATCCATCCATCCATCCATCAGCTTTTTAAAGTCCACTGCTGGACATAGGCCTCCCCGAGAATGGGGGATAGTGCCGTAATCGCCACGCTTGGCAGGCGGGTTGGCGATCACAGTGGATGTTGTTAATACTCGAAGGAGTGCTGCTGCCCACTCCCTCGGTATTCCCTCAGTCGACTCTTACGACTCCCATGGGTAGAGAGGGGTGGAACAATTCTAAAGCCGGCCCCACACGGCAGAAAGAAAAACGGTTTACGGCAAAGTTGGTTTACGGACGATAATTTTACGTTATAACGTCATATGTTTTCTGAGAGTTTCACAAACAAAGCATCGGTCGTCATACATTTTTTCGGAACGTAAGACTTTTTCGTGCGTGAAGCTGGCGTTCATCGATTGAAAAGACGTTATCACGTCAAAATTAGGATGAACGAAATCGGTAAAATCGTTCTTACCGGCTTGACCAAGGGAAATAGGATTTCATTTATAAATATATATATAGGTACAGATAAAACTATAACAGAACTGTACCTATACGTTATAAAGAAAGAAAATATTTTTATTGAATACCAACAGAGACAATAAAATATAAACATGTTACGGACATCTATAAATAATTGAGAAATTTAACGTATTATTATATTACATAAATTTCCTTAACTGATATACAATCAGATTATAAATCCTAAAATTGCGTTATTTGTCCTTGTTGGACTAATGAGGTCCCCAGGACTGGGTACTAAGTGGGAGTACTCACTTGGTAGCGGGCCCGAGCGGATTGGTACCACCATCTCCCGTGCACATAGTTGCGTTTGGGCTGTAGCAGGAGATAGTCTAGTTTATTGTTTCATTTCATATCGGTGAAATGAAATGGTGAGCAACGGCTTGACAATACTCTCGGTATAGTTGAGTCCATGAGCGACGGTTACCATTTACTATCAGATGGGCCGTGGCTCGTCTGCCACAATGTATATACAATAAAAAAAATGCAAAAAATTATAAGATAAAGGTAATAAAATAATTAATATCTTCTTAATTTTGTCTGTCTGTCTATTAGAGCACATGTTTATTTGTTAGAGCACATCTCTGAAATTACTTAACGGATTTTAATGCAATTTTCTTCTAGTGTAAACTATGGTCCGAACTAATAGATTTCAACAGGACGAGTTCAATGTACAGGTGTAAATTAAAGACAAAGTAAAGCAAGGAGGAGAGGTCTTCGTGCGCCATTATGGTTTAATTACCTATTGTTTAGTCGCGGTTCGACTCCCGCGTGAGTATTTATTGTACTGTTCACTTGACCTAAATGATTCTTTTGTGGTTGGTCTTTGTTTCTGTAGTATATTGATGCCTTATGTATTTTTTTATATACTACGTGAGTGTCAAACTAGCATACGGCCCACCTGATAGTAAGCGGTTAACATAGCCAAGTGTTTTTCAATCTTTTAGAATACGCGACCCCTTTACAAGCTGAAAAATTCTGGCGTCCCCATTAGATCATTGGTTGACGAAAAGTTAGTAATTTAAAAGACTGCGTTTATGATTTTCTTTTGTTTTGGTATGATGATAATCATTATTAAGACCTACTCCTACACTCCGTCCATCCTTCTCACTGAAATTGGGTTTGTATTTTAGTGTAGAACCTTGACTTTTTCGTTTTGCTCGCGACCCTCCGAGTTTGGCTTCGCGACACCCCAAAGGGACGCGGCCCACAGTTTGAAAAACACTGACGTAGCCTATAGATGCGATCCGTTCAGCCATTTTGAAAAAACCGACCCGTTGTTTTAGAACTTTTCCGTTCACGTCAGTCGTCAAAAAAGGTTGAGCATGGCTGCTATAAGCGCTACTTTGTCAATTCAGGGATATTCCTGCATGAATGGGCCGGCTCGGTCGGGGAAGTACCACCTTCTCAAGGAAGATCAGTTTGAAACAACATTAGGTAGGTACTTTGTGTTTCGTATGGTGAGAGCCGGAGTTCTAAACCTATCCTCTCCTTATTATCCTTCCTATCCATCTTCTATATCTTTCCGTGGAGATGGCGACGCGCGAATGATGCCTCTGGTGTCACTGGCATCTATAGGCTACGGTAACCGCTTACCATTAGATGGGCCGTATGCTTGTTTGCCGCCCACGAAGTAAAATTATGAGAATCGATCCCACTGCACTAGGCTCGTTATAAAACCAGTACGCCATCTGTGTAGTAATGTTTTATATTATACAATCACGACTTAACCTGCAATCGTCTATAGAAATATTATATTGTAGATGAATATAAAAATCGTGAGCACTGTCGTTCTTAACAAATATTTACGAAAGGTTACTTAAATAATTATTTAACTTTTAACTGCGATATAGCAGTGTCGTTATTGTTTTGTTTTCATTCAATGAAATAATCTAGTATCTTACTGTGACTCCGTTCGCGTGGACTTCGGACTTCAGAATATATTGCACATTATTTATCTCTATGTAAAAATAGCTGTGCCATAGGAACAATTATTTTTTCTTAGATAAAAAGTAGCCTATGTTATTTTCTGGGCTCCAGACTATGTGTGCAAATTTCATATTGATTGGTTCAGTAGTTACAGCGTGAAAGCGAAACAAGCTCAATTTCACATTCATAATATTAAATATAAGAATTCTTTGCCAATATTAAAAGTTTCCGCGTTCAAAAATTGATTTTTGTAGTCTGATGGTTGTATAGGAGCATTTTACAAAGGACACACTTATTCCTAAACTAAAACTTGCCATAGATATTTGTATAGAAGATGTACCTATACCTTTATTTATTAAGGCGGGAAAAAAATTCTAACCACACCCCGACGTTCGGGGCAACGAACAGGGTAGTTTGGGGCCCTCAGCCACTGAATAAATCCGCCGATAGAAGATGTACCTACTCGTATAACTTTTTTTTTATTAAGGCGGGAAAAATTGTACCTAACCGCACACCCCGTCGTTCGAGGCAAACATTACTTAAGTAGGTGTACTCGTAGTAAGTTTGGCCGTCTAGGTAAGACGACCAAACTTACGTTCTGTCAGTGACACTGACAGATCACTCTTAACTGAAAATCAATACTAAAATGAATTGTGGCGCCACAGTCGTGCATCCGATACTTCCTTCTCGGTCAACAGTGGTGCCATAATCGTGCAGCCACAGTCACGCCGTCATATAGGTATTTAAAGTACTTGACTTACCTACTCGGCCGTTAATCAGTATGAAAAGTGCGATTTATTAGGAACACATAAAATTATAACCACGAGCAGTAAAACAAAAAAATGTGCAAGCATTTTTTATTTTTTTTGTTTAGGTGGTAAAAATATACCTAACCGAACACCCCGTCTTTCGGGGCAGCGAACAGGGTAGTGTGGGGCCCTCACCCACTAAATAAACCCGCCGTGTGCCGTCTCCCCGCCTGTATTGGACATTACTTCAGTGGTGCAGCATTTGCACCTGCGTCTCCTGAAGTTTCTATCTCAAGTCAGCCTGGTAGTTTTTGCGTAATGATCGTACAAGCAGATAAGCAGATATTGAGAGACCAAAATAGCGTAATCATTTGTTCTCAAATATCCTCGAGACTAAATAAAAAATAAAGCCACCGCATTGTCAACTAAAAAGTGAAGTCACTTTTTAAAAGATGTGTGCGTGAAAGTGCCTGTCACCGGAAAAAAATACTCTCTATAATTTAGGTAAATTTAAAAATAAACATGTTTAAATCGTAAGGGAGTGAAAGCGTAAAGTAAGTTTACAGCAAATCATATAGGGAATATGGCGCTGACGACATATTCATGTAAGTTACGTACGTGCGAAATGGGCCAGTCATTTGGGGTAATTTTAAATCATACTCTGGTAACACTCGTGGTTTATGACACTTCGTTTTGGCATGGGTTTATTTGTATTTGTGTGCGTGAGCGCGTGTAATTACTAGTCTGGCATGGTTTTATATGGTTTCACTGGATTGTCCGTAATGCTCTCTCTATAATTTTTAGTTAGTCTGAGTAAATATCTTTAATGTACAGGGACAGCTCTGAATGAATGAATGAATGTACACAGTACAGCTACAGTTTTGTCATATAAATGAACTAGAGCTTCCGATAGGTGCCAAAACAATATATACACACACATATCAAGAAAAAACACTATTTTTGACAGTCATGATATTTTTGATGCCATTTTTGTTATTTAAACTAGTTAAAAAACTGTTTGAAAAAGTTCTGTCTTGGACGTCCGTTTGTTGTAGGTAATGTATGTTAACACGATAATAACCGAAATACTTTACTAATCGAGTCTTTTTTTTTAACTTGAGTATAACTACGAATAGGGCCCTATTACTTTTCACGGTCTGATTCGATGTGGTTTAATTGTTATTAAATAAACAAAAAAATACTGAATATTTACGCTGGACTCGACACTAAAACCAGCGCTATACCTTTCTTGAGAACTATTTCTATAGACCAATATTTCTATATTACTTTCTATAGTACTTCTGTACTTCTTAAAATTAGCGCTAGATGGCGTATAAGACATGAAACCCACATTAGTACTTTTTGAAGTTAGCGCTATCTATGTGATTTATTGAAAACTACTTAGTAAGACCAATACATTATTAGTTACTTATCAAATAATAAATTTTATTGTGAAAAATGAAGATTATGAGGAGTGCAGTTTTGGATTTTTATATTTGTAATGGTTAGCTATTTTATCTACTAGAAACCAAACGGATCTTAAAACATTAAAATTGTGAAGGTAGAAATTAGGAGTTTTAGCAGGCTTCTAAGATAACTTAACGGTCAAAAAATATCCTCCCGGATAGAGGAAGACGCAAGTTTGAATCCTGCTCGCAGAAAAATTCTCTTATTCCACTTTCACAAAAAAATGTTTCTAGTAGAATTTCCGGAGGGTTTCTCAATGTAGTGAGCAAGACTTATTCTCACTCACTCATTAATTCATTCAGGAATTGTGTCTTGTTTTCCACACCAGCGATACAATAGTGTCAACGGCTTCCAACTTTGTTGTTAGGTAAAATGTAACTGCGCCTGAGCACCCGTTACTCGTAGTCTGTTCCATAAGTAAGTGATCAAAACAGAAATAGGCTGAGAGTTATTATTATTTTCGGAAATATTACACATCCATATGTTTCACACACACACTTTTTAATAACTTGAAGTTTGGTGGTCAATCATGACTAAACGACTGAACAACTGCATGAAATTGGATAGATAAATAATAAATATTCACGGACATTTTCACACAACGTCCTCTGGTCCCAAACTAAGCTTAACGCTTGTACTATGGGCACCAGACGGACGGATATAATACATATACTACTTTTTTTTTGTAAATACATACATATAATAGATAGAAAACACCCAGACGCAGTACAAATATCGGTGTTCATCACACAAATATTTGTCCTGAGTGGGAATCGAACCCACGACCTCGTGCACGGAAGTCGGTTACACTACCGACTACGCCACGAGGCCCGTTAAGAGATAGATGAGACTTTGAATTAATATATCATCATTCTGATATAAATGAATAATTCGTGTCGGATATTAATTTGTCTAATGGTATCTATTTATGACCTATTGATTACATATATTGTTTATTGCCTGGATAAACAGATGAACAATTTATACCAGGATAAGGAGTTTATGTAGAACACGCGTAAGCCAATTGTTTGAATTTCGAAAGCAGCAAACTTTTACGCAAACCAAATCGCAAAGCCGAAAACCGATTACGAAATGAGACTACTCTTACAGAATCTTTCATAAGTTCCTTATGGCAAGTGGAAGTTTGCTTTTTGACTGAGTTCCTGGATTGCAAATTAAGCCGTGATTTGTCAATACACATAAGCAAATAAAATAGCTCTGATGTGACTTCTTTAACACGGTTCTACTAGATCTGCTGTTTTCTGTTTGTTCTTGATAGCCTAGCTGGCGTTTGTATATACAACTGCTAATCATGACCATTCGGATTTGAATTCCGGATCGGACCAGGAAGAAATTATTATGCATTAAACACAAAGTGAAAAATGTGAAATCGAAAATAACAGTCAGGAGCAGGATTTGAACCTGCATCTTCTGGATACCGTCCAGATGCTTTACCAATTCAGCCATCCTGACAATTGCTCCTGACTGCTAATTTCGATAACACATCATACTTAACGTCTTTGGGTGACGCCTGCGCCATCTGTCGGGCGTATTTTCATACATTATACCGACCAGGTAAACTTAATTTTACAATTAAGATTTTACCTAATAATGACGCAAACCCTATAAATATTTAGATATTTTTATATATATTTTTAGCATTTGACATGCTTAGCACTATACATTAAACACAAAGTGAAAAATGTGAAATCGAAAATAACAGTCAGGAGCAGGATTTGAACCTGCATCTTCTGGATACCGTCCAGATGCTTTACCAATTCAGCCATCCTGACAATTGCTCCTGACTGCTAATGACGTTAAGTATGATGTGTTATCGAAATTAGCAGTCAGGAGCAATTGTCAGGATGACTGAATTGGTAAAGCATCTGGACGGTATCCAGAAGATGCAGGTTCAAATCCTGCTCCTGACTGTTATTTTCGATTTCACATTTTTCACTTTGTGTTTAATGTATAGTGCTAAGCATGTCAAATGCTAAAAATATATATAAAAATATCTAAATAATTATTATGCATTTCTGTTAAGAAATTTTCAATTACTCTGAATTTGAAAGATAGCGGTGTTTTATCAGGATGTCTCGAAAAGTTAGTAATCTTTGCCAAATTTTAAATGCCGTCCCATGGGACTAATAAAGTGGAAGGACAGAGCGTGCACTTGTCTTTGCGCGTAAACTCGAGCACTAATATTATATACTGTTTACATACCAATGTCTGTTCATACTTACCTAGTCCTCGCGACCAAAATTCAGGTGCTAAAATAATTAAACTTCGACAATAGATAAAAATCCTAGTTGTTTTTTACATTGCGCATGTAATTACGGAACAGTATGTACAGTTGTAACGGTGACTATGATGTAAGTAACTCTTCGGACAGTTTAATTGGAGGGACAATTGTTTTGTAGTATTATATAATTATTTTATAATGATATAATGACCCAGTGAGACGCATTTTAGATAATTGCGTGTGGAAAATTGTTTAGCATTGGGAACAGTATGCGTAGTGGTTAAGATACCAGCCTGCTATGTTTGGTTTGATTCCCACAGAGAATAAATTCTTTGTTAGAGCTGCAAATAGTTGTACTTACACTAAACTAGCTGCTGCCGGCGACTTCGTCTTTATGGGCTTCAGAATTGTGTCAGTATAAGTTTGTTGCTGATTTATTCATTACCTCTATAGAAAAATTGCAATATCACAGCCCCACCTAATATTTATCTGGGATAAAATATCCAGGAAACAAACTATATGCCACGCGATTGAGCAACAAACATATAAATGACTATAAGAATAATTGACCAGAGAGTGTACTGGTGTTTTTGCACATTCTCGTGCACTATAATATCTCCTGCGTACATGGCTGTTGACACTGGCCGCTGTGTCAATTACGGTCTGGAGATTATTATCATTATTATTGTCTGGAATTTAGAGTCGTAGGTACATAAGTTGTGGGTTTGAAAACTACTTACAGAATTGCTGTGTCACTGTTTCCCTGTTTCCCGCTTAATCTGTACCAAATATTCTAGCAAAGAAACGGTGTAAATCTGCCACTCTTATGCTGCAACACTGTCTGCCCCATACTTTTTTGATGTAAAAACATCTAATGCGGAGGGAGGGTAAAACCGGCTGTTTGCGGGGCGATGTCGCCACGCAAATTTATTTTTTTAACGCCACCTGTTGACTAAACTACATAACACAATCAATAACGTCAATCAATAAACCAATAACAGTTTTAATTCGTCTATGGATAACGAGAGATATAGAGGCTTACCAAGAATTATATAAAACTCAAACAATATTTAAAGAAATAAAGAAAAACTATGTTTTCACGTCTGCGAGGCGTCCCATGATGGCTCATTTTTTTTGTTAAGGCGGCAAAATATGTACCTAAACGGACAGCCTATCGTCCGGGGCAATTAAAATGGTAATGTAGAGCCCTCACCCATTGAGTAAACCCGGCATGTGCCGTCCCTCTACCTGTACTGGCAGACCCCTGGAACTGTATAACATTACATCAGTGGTAACAGTCCCATACCTACAGACAAGTACATTATTGTTAACGTTATTTTAGATCACACAGACTTAACCGCAGATATTGTATAAAACTCTCACCTAAATATACTTTAGATATTAGAACTACTACTGATGTAATAGATAGATATTTATATCAATATACTGCATATAAAAAAGTTCTCAGTTTGTTAAGTCTAAAATAAAGCTTCTTCACCTCTTGAAAGGCCGCAGTCAGTCAGGCTGCGTTCCGATCCGGTGGTAGCTTTTTAGTCTTAGCTTCTATTAAAATCAATATATTTAATAATATAAACTAATAATCAATATTGTCTTCTAACTGGTAGTATATTGATTACTTAAAAAAATTTAATTGGTAGTTTGTGGTAGAATTTTTAAGCACTAAATATAGACAATAATTTTAAAACTTAAAGAGAAGTACTAAACTAATATTATTATACTAGCTTAAAATCTCATACATTGTAAGCATAGAACTTAAAAGTAGATATTTTTAATTGTGTTTCTAAACGAATATTATGTGGGTTGAAATAAATAAACAAAAAATTTGTAAAACTGTGAGTACATATACTGTGGGTAGATGAAACCGTTGAAACAACATATCAGCTTTGGACGCCTACCATCTAAGTCCACCCATGATCATGAATGCTGTAAAGTATTCGAAACGTCGGGATAGCATAAAAATCAAGTAAATGCGATAGATTCCGTAAACGTAGTTTTATTTCAAAATGTGTAAAATTCGCGTAAATTTTAGAAAGTATTACTTCTTCACCTCCTTAGTGTTGTGGTGATTAAGGGAAGAACAGACGGTACACTGCAAGGATATCTCTGGACGATATTGATGGTAGGATTTGGTTTTGAGCGAGATTTCTCATTTTAGCTGAACTGAAATGGATATTAGATGTAACTTTTTTAGTCACAAACTTATACATTATTTAGATATATATTTTTAGCATTTGACATGCTTAGCACTATACATTAAACCAACCAATTCAATTGGCAAAGCATCTAGACGGTATTCAGGAGATGCAGGTTCAAATCCTGCTTGTGACTGTTATTTTCGATTTCACATTTTTCACTTTGTGTTTAAACTTATACATTTATAATATTAGTAGGAATTTGTATTCAAATCATATTGTTGCATACTTCAAATAGTCTACACTCCAGTTGTTCAGCCTATATCCGAATGCTACATAGGTATACAATAAGGATTGAATGAGTGCTATAAAAACTCTTTGCTTACATTTTATTAAAAATAAAAGTAAAACTTTTTATAAATCTTCTCACGATAAAAACTATTTTTAAAATCAAACATGGCCGACTTAATTCATTAAAGATTAGGCCCTACAATACCCACAATAGTGCAACTCTATTCAACGTCAAAACAATGTGTGTTCACCAATGATATGTAGGCAATTAGGTTACTGGTTTGATTCCCAGCAGTTTTATCTGTCACGTCTTAATTAGAGGTGAAATTAGATTAGAGACACACATATCTGATTCGTTTGCTTAACAAAACCCTTAGCTTCTCATAAAGGCAGACGATACAGTCTTAGGTATTGGTAACTATAAAATTGAGGCAGCGTTTAATAAAAAACATTTTGGCAGGAATATTTGGACGTTGATAATGGTGATAGTAACTAGAGAGTAGATAGCGGAAACATTGATGATTATTATGTATTTATTCTGAACTTTTACAAAGACTAAATGTGTATTATACCCTTGCTTATACTTTCAGGGATACAGATTTCATGTAGTAAAGATATGTTTAGTGATAGCGAAGTGATCCCTATCAAGTAAATAAATAATAAATAAATAAATATTCACAGACATATCACACAACGTCCTCTGGTCCCAAACTAAGCTTAACGCTTGAGCTATGGGTACCAGATTACGGATATAATATATATATTACTTTTTTTTTGTAAATACATACATATAATAGATAGAAACACCCAGACGCAGTACAAATATCTGTGTTCATCACAAAAACATTTGTCCTGAGAGGGAATCGAACCGACGACCTCGTGCACGGAAGTCGGTTACACTACCGACTACGCCACGAGGCCTGTCAAGATCAGGGTATCAAGTACGATTCCCAGGCAGATCTGTTAAGTTACAAATTAATTTAATTACAAGTACAAAAATATTATACGCACAATTATTAAAGATATTTTAACATTCCATAACACTAAAGTATGAAAAAAAAATACCAAATTTATTTGTGAATGAGAAAGAAGATATTTTTAGTACGAGCGGGAAATGAACCCGCGTCCCTTCCAATCCGTGGAAGTGCTCTAAGCCACTGAGCTACCGTACCGACCTCACGGTTATCCCAATTTCCTCATCACATTTGTCTTTACGACCAACGTCATCTATCGAAATGCATTTACATGCATTATCTCGTTTTCCTCATTCACAAATAAATTTGTGATTTAAAAGTAGCTGAGCATGTCAAATGCTAAAAAATATAGATCAAAAATATTCTATAAGACTGATAATGGCAAAAATTTTGTTTTATTTTTATATAAAAAAATAATCTCGAAAATATAACAAATTATTCAAAATTATGACATACAGATACGCCAATAACCACTTACTATGAGGGGGCCGTAGCTCGTTTGCCTAATCAAAAGTAGGTGTACTACAACTTTATTTTTCAAGGTAGGACAAATTTACGTAACCACACACCTTGTCGTTCGAGGCAACGAGTAAGTGTGGGGCCCTCCACCACTAAATTAAACCGCCGTGTGGCGTCCCTCCATCTTTATTGACGGACCACTGGGTCAATGCACTCTTGTGACATGTAGTCAACATTCTTGGTATGTATTACGAAACTTACTATCTTAATTCTCAACATAATCAAAAATTTCTTCATGTAATCAATGATGTAAAAAAACAGTATCTTTGAAAGCAGTTGGGCGCAGCGTGATGCCCTGGGGCAATCGTTGTGAAAGTGCCGCACTTTTTTTTACAGTCGGTTAATTACACAATGAGTAGGGCTGATTGTGTAATGTTTGTGATTGAGACGATAAAAAGTCGAGATAGTGAAGTGGAATGATCATCGAATGCCAAATTATAGGCTGTAGGATCGATTCCAAACGCATAACGAAGTGTTTTTGTTTTCATCACTTAAGAGGCAATGGATAATCGATATCAATCAGCAGACCGACAATCGTTGGGGAAGAAAGGTTCTAAAGTGGCGACCACGTATCCAACGGCCCGTACCCGGTCAAAGTTGCGGTAGGCGGCTGTTGCATGCAGGTGGCTGAGGATCACTAGTTGTGGCAATCTCTTGTTGAGGACTATGTCCAGCATAGGACGTTAGAAGGCTGATGGATGAATAGACAACGGAATACAAATCTTCTCTTACAGAGTAAAACGAGATTCTTAACGTCTGATTAAAAAAGATGAAGATGAGAGAGAAAGAAGATGCTTGGGGCGTACATTTGGGCCATGCAACGAACAATCCAGAAAATTATAGAACGCGCACTGCACAATCGAACTGCGCTGTGATTGGTCAAAGGTATTTCGCCCGCGCTATTTTTAAACCGTGCGTAAACAAACAATCAGTCATAAACAAGCAGTCATAAGTTATTAGTCAACAAGTCAGAAGATGTTCTGACACCGAATGTGTAGCATACGACACTCATTCGGTATTCATATAGCATTGAAGTCATAATCTACATTAAATCATTCTACATTCAAAATTGGAGTCTGATAATTACCTACTCAACGCCAAACACTTCCTCCAAATGCTATCTGTCTCTAAATAATTGTCTCTGTCTTTAAATAGTGAAATTAATATTATTAACATAGAACATAGTATCACGCCTGTATTCCCCGAAGGGGTAGGCAGAGGTGTATTACACACCCACGATTCGCCAGCTATGTTTGAGTCCCACGTTATAGGGGGCTTTTGATATACATATTAAAAATGTACTAGAGAATTGTAGTTCTTCAAAAATCCAGAACATTTATAGAGATCCATACATCAGCTTTCTATCGTCCACTCCTGGGTAAGGCTGCCTGCGACTTTAACCAGGTCATTGGTCCACCTAGTGGGGAGGCGTCCAACACTGCTCCCTCTGGTACCTACGTGGTCACCACTCGGGTACCTTTGTTCCCCAACGTTTGTAGGTTCTTTGAGTGACGTGGACTGCTGATGGCGCAGGCGTCACCCAAGACGTTAAGAATTAATGCGTTATCGAAATTCGCAGTCCCGAGCAATTTTCACGATGGCTGAATCAGCAAAGCATCTGGGACGGTATTCCAGGAGATGCAGGTTCAAACCCTAACACGTAGTTAGTTAGAAGGCCGAGCTGAGTGGGAACCCAACAATAGATCAGTAAAAAGTTATGAGACAGAAAACGAAATTCACGAACGTTTGAAATAAACAAAACGTAGATTACCTACATTTTTTTTTTCTAATTTTGACACCGTGTGACGTATTAGTTTTAGAATACGTGTATTGTTGTATCAATTAAACTAATAGGACTGCATTTTACTCCGTAATGACCGAACAAATTATGTTGAAGGGCGTTAAGTTATTGGGACCAGTAGAGGTACCTACGATATACGAGTACTCTATTATGAGGTAGGTACTTACTTAGAACAGTACGAACTGACCTGTGGACCTATTCAAGTGTGTAAACATGTCTAACGTTGAGTCACGTTATTTAGCGTTATAGATATCGTTAAAGTTATCAAATTCTCATACATTTTAATAGTTTTCGATAGAGTTAGCGATCATAGAATGCAAATTGGCTAGGCCCACTGTTATGCTAATACTAGACATGTAGTTATTATTTTGTTTTTGTCCCTAAATGACAGCCGCCATTTTGTCATTATAGATCAATGAATGGAACTAAAAATACTAGACGTTTAACTCAATGGGGATATATAGGCACTGCCATCATTTGACGGCAGATGGCGTATTATCGACATGGCCATTGAAAACTGTCATTTTCACACTATTTGTAACCTATAATTTGGTAAACTTTAATTGTCTACTACGCCTCTGTGTGCTATACCAAAATATAATTAGCTTGAGGTACATTAATTTCCCAAAGATCCAACATTAAAAAAGTGGAAAATGTCGCAAAAATTTTGTGGCTATGTGTAGCCGCAAAATTTTATATACATACTATATAGCGTCTTTAACTTCTTTTCATTTTCCAGGTACCATACGTTTAACAATACCACTGATCAACCGGATTAAACACAAAAAATAGCAAACAATTCTCAGACAACAGACATCAGACACTCGTCCGTGTAGTGACGGACTAAGAATACAAGTGTCACCACCCCTTTCTTTCCCACGGGTGTCCTATGAGGCGACTAAGGGAAGTAAGCAATTATCATCCATTGCATAACTGGTGGTAGGGCTGGGTACCAAGTGGGAGTACTCACTTGGTATCGGGCCCGAGCGGGTACCACCATCTCCCGTGTGACCGGCCATGAAGCACATCGTTGCGTTTTGGCTGTAGCAGGAGATAGCCGTTTATATTTCATTTCATATCTATGAAATGAATCGGTGAGCAGCGGCTTGACAATACTCTCGGTATAGTCGAGTCCATGGGCGACGGTTACCATTTACCATCAGATGACCTTGGCTCGTCTGCCACTACATGCAATAAAATAAAAAAAGCCAAACAAAGCAAATACAATTTGACAGTTGCCATCTCGCCGAAAGCGCCATCTGCGCTTAGCTTTGCCCGTGGATCCCCATTTTTAACACGCCTAACTAATGTTAGCTTCGCCTATATATATATCTATCTAAATATGTAACAGAATTCGTCGCGGGTGACATCTAGTAGATAATATAAGCCGTATATATAATATTGCAATTATTCGTACCTGAGTAGTAGTAGTGACAGCCCAGTGTTAAAATCAAGCATGTCAAGACAGCGTATTGGGTTTGATTACAACCTAATCCATCCATCCATCCATCCATCCATCAGCCTTTTAAAGTCCACTGCTGGACATAGGCCTCCCCAAGAATGGGGGATATTGCCGTAATCGCCACGCTTGGCAGGCGGGTTGGCGATCGCAGTGGATGTTGTTAATACTCGAAGGAGTGCTGCTGCCCACTCCCGCAGTATTCCCTCAGTTGGCTCTTACGACTCCCATGGGTGGAAGGGGGTGGGACAATTCTAAAGCCAGCCCTACACGGCTACACACAACACACACAAGTCAATAATTACAATCTAAGGTCAATATAAAATATTCCCCTAGGAAAGCGAGGCAAGATAATATAAGTTTTTTTCTTTTGTTAAGGCGGGAAAATATGTTCCTAACCGAACACCCCGTCGTTCGGGACAACGAAAAGATTAGTGGGGGGCCCTCACCCACTAAATAAACCCGTCGTGTGCCGTCTGTGTTGGTGAGCCACTGGAACTATGTTACCCCGGCTGTACACATTCGTCTATTTGTCTCGCGAACCTCTCGTCCACTCTCGTCTCGTAGAACCTCGACACGAGAGCACACCATGTTCACACTCGTTGTATCAATTGAACTTCGGATGCCCGTCGCAATGGATGTGGAAAAAACAATTGCGGGGGTTTTTTTTTTATTAGGTATTGTAATTTTTTAATCATTTACCATAAAAAAATATATTAAACCATGGCGAAAAAGAACTAGTTGCTTATCCTTGTGCCTGACATTGTAAGGATTCCATAATAGTGCTTGCCTTTGGTAGGCTTCTAAACAGCGTTAGACCACATCGATGTCGCACGCAGAAAGCATGTCTACGCGAACGCAGTTGGTGGGCAACTAAACAAACGAGTGTGTACAGGCGCGCTGTCGGTTTCATCGCGAGACTCACAAAGACCCTTTGACTCGTGCACAAAAAACTGACACGCTTCCGAGACATAGCGAGAGCTGCGAGACGAGACGAGGCTACCATGTACACACTCGCCCTCGGCCTGTCTCGTTGTGTCTCGATGAGTGTGTACAGCCGGCTTACATTATTGATCTATATTTTTTTAGCATTTTGGATGCTCCGCTACTTTTTAAAGTACAAATTATTTGTGAATAAGGAAAAAGATATTTTTTGTACGAGCGGGAATCGAACCAGCGTCTTTTCCACTCCGGGGAAGTACTCTAAGCCACTAAGATATCCTACAGATCTTTCGGTCATCCCGATCTCCTTATCACATTTGTCTAAGACACGGGTTCGATTCCCGCTCGTACAAAAAATCTCTTTTTCCTTATTCACAAATAATTCGTATGTTACATTACTTCAGTGGTAGGCAACCTAATGAAATTATTTGTTGACACTTGAAGGAAAACATGGTAGGTCTGCTAACCCACATTGTACATAAATCCATCTCATGCTGAGAGGTATCTAACCTCTTTTTTTTTTTAAGAACACCTTGCACTTAGGAATACTTAGTCCTTGTATCGCGGGGGACTTTACAAACATACAATTTCACGGACACAAAGTACACTCAGACTCGGAACAGCCATTTGTGGATCACACAAAGAGTTGTCCGTGTGGGAATGCTACCCACAATACTCGGGCGGGGGGCCGGTATCTAAACCACTCTGCTATCTGTGCAGTTACCTCTGCTTATTCCTTGAGGATATATCGACAAGTTTTCATAAAAATATTACTATTCTAATAAGAGCAAATATGTGATCTTAAGCATTTAATAAAATGCTTTTCGTTATAACGGGCACGTATCGATTCCGTCAGAGATGCACAGCTATTTTAATTAGTTCGACTATAAACTAGAGAGCTCAAACAAAATCTAATTGACATAACAGTTGTTTTTTTTCTATCGCGTCTCGTGAATTGTTCAGTTTAGATCGGCAAGTTCAAATCTCCGTTATAAAAGAAATATTCGTAGCTATTTTTAAAAGTGCACAGAAACTTTTAATTTGGACTTTTTGCCCCGCTGTTGCGCTGGGGCAAAAAGGCTCCTCTAGTGAAATTGTATTAGTTAGGTATTTACATTCAGAATTTAGTCTACCCTGGCCTTCTACTAAGGGGCCCTGTGGGGGTGGCTTTACAATTGTCCCACCTCTCTCCACCCATGGGAGTCGTAAGAGCCGACTGAGGGAATACCGCGTGAGTGGGCAGCAGCACTCCTTCGAGTTTTAACAACATCCACTGCGATCGCCATTCTTGGGGAGGCCTATGTCCAGCCGTGGACTTTAAAAGACTGATGGATGACCTTCTACTTCCCTAAGCAGTCAAGAAAATCTCACAGGTATACAGGTAGAATGGAATTTATGGAACCGTATTCCATGGAGGTTTTTAGTAACAATTATCCAAATGGCGGCAATATGGTTCGCCACCCGTCACGTCTCGTTCCCACAGGTGAGAAAAGAGGGCAGCACAAGGCCATTTTAAGATACATGACAATCCGTCGATCCAATTTGCAGTCACGGATCTCACTCCCTATTAACTTCTTTTTATTTTTCTTGATAATTATAATTTACTAGCTTCTACTCGCGACTTCACCTGCGTGATTTAAAGATTTGGTTCATAGAGTTATTGAAGACTATCATAGGAACAACTTATCGCGGTAAAAAAACATTGTGTTTATCCCGGCTATAATTTGTCTGTATGCCAAATCTGTTTAGTCGTTTGGTCTATATGCCACAAATAGCTATCATTCGGGGACTGTATTTTTTTGGGTACAAGATATTTATATAACACTTGTTAATCAAGTATTTAATTTACTACCCACCAAATCTCAGCTAAATTAGGGGGGTTAGGCAGAATCTCATATCTCATATGTCGATCGTATCGTCATCACTGTGATTGGTTTAGAGATCACCGTGATTGGCCAACGGATTATTGTGACGTCACGCGTCGGTTTCTCAACCAATCACAGTGATCTCGATACGATCGACACGTGAAATATGACATTCTGCCTCAGGGGGCAGTTCAGACATTAAAGCGTGAGTGACGACCAAACATGCAAATATCTTCACAAACTTTTTCAATTATAATATTAGTGGGATAAAATTAAGATACTATATTCCACTAGACACGGGTTCGAATCCCGTTCGCAGTTTCAGATTTATTGTCTTAATAATTTATTCTACTCTGTGTATTTATATTTATCTGTGGTATAATTTCAAAGTTAAAGTTTTAAGACAATAAGATCGTTGCTCAACACTTAACATCAAGCAATGAGGTGCTGTTCGTGTTAAAATTATAACTAACACAAGGTCTTGTGTAGTAATCTTGCAAGATACTCGCTCTAATGTAGATTTTTGATATATTTTAAGGTTAGCTAGCAACCTGCAGATTCGTCTGCGTCGAATTGCGGAAGCCTAATTATTTTCTCAAAATAAACGTAGCCTCAATTACTTCTTATAACATCAGCTATCTGCCAAATTAAGTTCCGTTTAAATCGGTCTATCCGTTTCGGAGATATGCCTGTAATAAACAGAGGAATGTGAGAAATGAAAAATGTGGAATAAACAGAGATAAAAAAAACTACTTACTATGCGTTTAGTAAAAAGCTTTAACTTAGATATTACAAACAGAGTAACAGACAGAGTTAGACATTACAAACAGAGATTCAGTTTAATTTATTTGTATAGATGTGAGTGAACGGTCCATTTTTTTACTTTATAGGGGAAGTCCCCTCTCCACCCATGGGAAACGTAAGAGCCGACTAAGGGAATACCGAGGGAGTGGGCAGCAGCACTCCTTCGAGTATTAACAACATCCACTGCGATCGCCAACCCGCCTGCCAAGCGTGGCGATTACGGCACTATCCCCCATTCTTGGGGAGGCCTATGTCTTGCAGTGGACTTTAAATGGCGGATGGATGGATGATATGGGAAGTAATCAATAGGTACTTTCATAAATTATCAGTATTCCACCTACTACCACTAGAAGACCCTTGCTTATTCAAGCATGAGGCCAGCTCGATTGTCAAAGTACCACCTTCTCAAAAAAGTTCAGCGTGAAGTAACGGTACACCTACGGTTCTTTCTCCTACCGTTGTATTTCGTGTGGTGAGTGAGAGCGCCGGAGGCCCAAGCCCTATCCTCTCCTTAGTATCCTACCTTTATTCTTATTATTTTTCCCATCCACCTATCCTTTTCCATAGAGATGGCGACGCGTGACTGATGCGTCTCATCTACTTTCCTCTGGTGTTCCTAGCGTCTATAGGCTACGGTAACCGCTTACCATCAGATGGGCTGTAAGACTGTTTGCCACCCACGCCATCAATTCTAAAGCCGGCCCCACACGGCAAATCATCGCATCAATGTGCGTGAATCAAACCTTGAGTACTTCGCAATTAATGCCTCTATATACGCCGTTGCACCATCTAAGCCTCGAAGTAAACTTATACGTGCGTTTATTTGGAACGAGTAGGTATTGAATACAGTATTCAAGGATTAAAATTTAAACTGTGCGCTCTAAATCTATGTGTAGAACGTCAAATAGTTTGAATCTGTATTAATACATGTTTACGAGTATAAACAAGTTTACCAAACTGTCTATCTAATCTGTAAAAATACCGAAAACAATCCCGTTCGGTATATATCGTCCATCTTGTTTCCTCGTTAAGATGGCGGCTTCTTGCTGTAGAATTATTCTAATATATTTGGTTTATTATCATATGTAGTAGTATAATAAAGACATTTTCACATTTATATAAATTAATTAATGTTATTTATTATTATTAGGAACGATAGTAATATAATTAATCAGAAAATACCTATATAATTCTTGTTCACGGTTATTAAACCGCTGAACCGAATTTGGCGGAACTATACAGAGTAGCCATTAATTTGATTCCATTTTTCTCGTCGCGGAGTAAAGTCAGGGGTTAATGTGCAATTATTTGAAAATATCCTTAGTCTTCAAATTTGGAGCTTTAACTATTTACTCGTTATTTAGTTTGTGTTTATAAGCATATTATCCGAAAAAAAAAAACTGTGTGTACAGCTATTTGATAATCTAAAATTACTCACTATACTTAGCTAACGGATCTTATTTTTCCTTGTCCACAGTAACCCAACAATGACATAGGCTGTCAAAATGGCGCTGCGACTAAAGAAAGACATAAAGAAGGCGTCGTACTACGTTTGGTTCCTAGGCGCGCAAGAGTCCCGGGGTCTGAGGGGCGAGGAGTTTGCTATACCAGCCATCAGGATATTGGAGGAGAGGGCCCGGGACCTTGAGCCATTTAAGGTTACTCTCCAGGTATGTCTCTAGTCATATATGTATTTTTATTTTGCTTTGATAATTTTGGTGGCCAGTGTCATCAGACATTAATAGCCATGTAGGCAGATACAGTCCACGAGTGTGTTCGCACACCGTTTCGTGACTCTCATAGTCCTATGGGATCGCATTCCGATGCAGAGAGCTAAATCGTAGACAACAGCTTTATAATGCTTTCTGAGGCACAAGCAACAACCACCAACATCCTAACTCCAAGCAATACAGAATTTCTTGACAGAAGAAATTCCAGTAACTTTTTGTTGGGATTTGAACCTGTTTTGGATTCGAATACGTCATGATCCCCATTCGTATATATCGGGTTTTGTTATGTGAGTGTCAAACAAATATAAGATCCGTCTAACGGTACCTTAGCCAAAAGACGCTAGCAACTCTGTGGGCGTTACCTAGGTGTTACCAGCCTTTTGGAAAAGATAGTTTGAACTTCCGACGCTAAATACAACAATAGGATTATCTAGTCAAATTTAGCTTGTGGAGAAAGTCTTTAAATCATAGATGCATTTGCTTTATATTCTGATGGTGAGTTCATCATAGCATAGGTACTTTCCGTCTGTCAATTCTCTATATGGTTGAGAGAGTGATCATATTTTTATCACCTGTATACTACCTGCTGTTGTGAGATACTGGTACTCCGGTCACATTAGCCCATTAGACGTTTCTTCAACTTTTTTTTTTTATTGCGTGTAGTGGCAGACGAACCACGGTCAATCTGATGGTAAATGGTAACCGTCGCCCATGGACTCGACTATACCGAGAGTATTGTGAAGCCGCTGCTCACCAATTCATTTCACAGATATGAAATGAAATATAAACGGCTATCTCCTGCTACAGCCAACACGCAACGATGTGCTTCATGGCTGGTCACACGGGAGATGGTAGTACCAACCCGCTCGGGCCCGATACCAAGTGAGTACTCCCACTTGGTACCCAGCCCTACCACCAGTCATGCAATGGATGATAATTGCTTACTTCCCTTAGTCGCCTCATACGACACCCGCGGGAAAGAATGGGGTGGTGACACTTGTGTTCTTAGTCCGTCACCACACGGACAACTGACAGCTATGAATACCTTCTTTAATTTTAATCAGAACCTAAACTGTGAGAAACTGGAGGAGAAGAGCCTCCGTCTGTTGTTTCACGTTAATCTTCTTTGGGAGGGTGACACTTCCCTGTTCGAGCTGGCCCATAAATGCTGGGACAAGCACGGCCACCAATGCTTATACTCATGCATGGCTCATTAATGCTGGGACAAGTTTACCACTGGCTAATATAACATAGCAAAATAATGGCGTTAGATTGTAAAAAAATAATTAAAATAAACAAAACTAACATTTACGGAATCTAAGCGTTAACTTGGTGTTTGACTATCCCGATGTTTCAAATATTTTATAGCATTTATGGTCACGGGTGGACTCCGCAAAAGTACCTAGTTATTTTCATACATTTCCTAACATAATGTCCCAATATTTCAAATATTTTACAGCATTTACGGTCACGGGTGGACTCCGCAAAAGTACCTAGTTATTTTCATACATTTCCTAACATAATGTCCCAATGTTTCAAATATTTTACAGCATTTATAGTCACGGGTGGACTCCGCAAAAGTACCTAGTTATTTTCATACATTTCCTAACATAATGTCCCAATGTTTCAAATATTTTACAGCATTTATGGTCACGGGTGGACTCCGCAAAAGTACCTAGTTATTTTCATACTTTTCCTAACATAATGTCCCAAAGTTTCAAATATTTTACAGCATTTATGGTCACGGGTGGACTCCGCAAAAGTACCTAGTTATTTTCACATATTTCCTAACATAATGTGTAACATTCGCGTAAATATCAGTGTTATACTAAAATAAACTGTATGTGGTATATGTTTAAATTGGATTTACCAAGTTAATAAAAAGCAATAAGAAAATATGCATCTCCACATGTGTGCCAATAAAAGTGAAGTCGACCACGCCCTTACCATAAACTGAGATATTTTTCCTCTTTATTGTCAAGATACTACCTGCTTATATATAATGACCACACCTACAAGTATTGAAACATGCAGTTCCCACGATTACTGCTGATGAAATTGAGAAATTATTCACTGGTTAAAGTTTACACGATATTAGAGCAAACAGTTTTTTTAAAGGCTAATGAAAAATCTATTATTAAAAAAAAACATACAGCGCGATTTTATGGCATAATCCCTGTGTCGTTGAGAACTTAAAAAACATACAATTAACAGATACAGATAGATAAGATTTAGCACTGAGTTGAGCTCGGAAGTAAGACATAGAATGAACATTGAGCAATGTGTCAGCCATCATAAAGAATCTGCCGCCTGTATTTCAAATAAAGAACAGTGCGTGAAGCGCCATACTCGTATCTGCCTCTCTTTCTACCTCTGCATTTTCAATGGCGGCGAAAGTTATATGACATTCTAATTGATTTACACGTTCGGAAATTCTCTTGCTGTTATACAATCACTAAATGGTTTTCTGACAGCTGCGTAGATAAGTTATTTGTTACTTGCATCATGGCGGCAAATATTTTAACAGTATTTTGGAACAACAGTTTGTTGGCCTTAATGATGACTCTAAGAATACACTGTAAATGTTGTCGCGGGTATTTTGAAAAGAAGCCAAAAATGAAAGTCCTAAAACGGTTTAGACATGTAAAACATTGACAAAAAGTAATTTTATATTTCTTTAGACTTATGGAAACATGAATTGCAAAAACAGTGCTCTCGAAATTTATCCCCAATTCAACACTCCAGACTTTTCTAGTGATAGAGCCTTGCTTGTCCCAGCACGAATGGGCCGGCTCGATCGGGGAAGTACCACCCTCTCACAAAAGAACAGCGCATAATAACGGTAGTTACGCCTACCGTTGTGTTTCGTAGGGTGAGTGAGAGTACCGGAGGCCCAAACCCCCTCCCTATCCTCTCCTTATTATCCTTTCTATTCACCTCGTATCCCTTTCCTTGGAGATGGCGACGCGCGAGTGGTACCTTTGATGTAGCTAGCGTCTATAGGCTACGGTAACCGCTTACCATCAGGTGGGGCCGTATGCTTGTTCGCCACCTCTGTAGTATAAAAAAAATTAAAAAAAATATCGAAATTACGTGTGCTACTTAGTTCTTAACATTACTGCCGTGTACCTTATCGATATTTCATTTCCAGGTGTCCCACAAAGGTCTGAAGATCATCCAAAATGTGACTACGAAGGGCAAACAACAGACGATTAAACACTTCATCCCTCACGGCAGCATCACCAGTGCAGTAGTGCAGGCAGATGTGGTCGCATGCGTGTTGCTCCTGTACAACCCCTTGACGGGTTGTCCTGTTCACGTGCATGCTTACAGGTCAGTGCGGATATAAGTTTGTTTGTTATTCAATAACGTGAGAACAGATGATCGGATTTGGATAAATGTTACAGACATAGTTTAGAACCTGGATCAGCGTGTTTAATACTTTTTGTGCCGGTAATTGATAGGGCACAGATAAAGGTGTTTGAACAAAAACAGTGAAACTTTAGTTCTTTTGAAGTGAAAACTTCTTTAGGCGCGTTGAGCACTTTTTGGGTGAGTAAAAATCACGGAACTCGCGTCATCGTCACCGAACGCTCCGATCTTCTTTAGGCGCCTTGTGTACTGGCTTTTGAAGTGAAAACTTCTTTAGGCGCGTTAAGCACTTTTTGGGTGAATAAAAATCACGGAACTCACGGCATCGTCACCGAACGCTCCGATCTTCTTTAGGCGCCTTGTGTACTGTTCCCGCCAAAAGGCGAGACTAATGAATGAGTGAGTGACAGATGTACAGCGCCACCATTCATACAAAGACGGTTGAGCATTCGAGTTAAAAATTGGTGTCGCGTACGTGTCGGGATAAGTTTGTCTCCCGGTAAATAATAATAATTCAGCCCTAGTGGCCGCGCTAAACCCATAAAATAATAAATAAATAAATATTTACGGATATTTTCACACAACGTCCTCTGGTCCCAAACTAATATAGTACTAGTGTTGTGTCCATCAATTGTAAATACGCTCATAGACATCTGTGTAAGGCAATAGCGGACATTGAACTCAACCCCCCTGGCCAGGGTATCGCATGTGTCTGTGTGTCTTACACCCCCATTCAGTTCAAGGAAATTGGAGGTACCGTTTGCCATCAACTCAGCGCACGTCAATGTTGTAGGCGGCTCTGGCGAACCACAGGGAAGTCAGGTGAGTTCTCCAGCCTATCCTTCTTGCCACCCCAGAGCGCCACAACAAGTACTTTTTGGGTGAACAAAAATCATGGAACTCGCGTCTATTGGTCATTAACACTTCTTTACAAACCAAAAATAATTCATAATTAATAATCTAATAGCTCGACGATACAATTCACAAGTTACTTAGTTTTCACTTCTATCGGCAGTCCCCAAAGACTGCCCCGCATGTTTTTTTTTATTATATTAGTAGCTATAGATTAAGAGTTTAGCCTTCCATCGTAAATGGTTATTAGTTATAAAGTTGCTAAAACATCTGGCACATGAACAAAACGGGTGTAGCAACCGGCTGACATATCACGCGCCATCTTGAGGTCACAGCGACATCTAGCGAGGAATTCGTTACGAGACACAGTTACAACTGTTCATCCTTATGGGATGATCATATCAAATAGGTTACATCCGAGTTGAAATTGTTTCGGAGCAATAATGGTTATGTTGTTAGATTGGTATCAAAATTTTTTTTTTGATAATATAAAATGCTGACCTGCCAATTTTGGTAAGGGATAGTCCATTAATCGTGTGATGATTTTTAGCTGAGACGGTAGTTCTTATCCGTTCAAGGTATTCTGTTTATTATTTGTTTATAAGATACCCGCAATACGCCAATTATTTCATGAAGCGGAAATTTACCATGACAAGGCGAGAGAGGGACTGTCAAAGACGTGTTGACTTTTATTGATCTTAGTTGGGTAGGTATTTCATTTTCTACTACGTGATTTTTCATGCGTCCATTTAGCCACGTATTTAAAATGCCAATAACGTGTCACGACCCCATTGTATCCAGAAGGTATCAGAAAGAACAGTGCTTAGAAATTACTTACAAGGAAAGGAAAACACAAAGTGTTTAATTGATTTTATTAGTTTAAACTGATACAATTAACTTGATCGCTTGCGATTTTCACTTTTTTAATAATATACAAATAAAACAATGTATATGTGTGTGCCAGTATTATTTTACTAATATTTTATTTTTTCTTTTAGAGTACCTACAGTTAAAAATTAGATTACCCCTTGACGTCTGAAAATTTAAAAAAAGGAACGGAATATTTTCATAGTACAGAGTATACGGATGTTTATTCTACCCGCGGCTGCATCTGCATAGCTCGATAACAATGAAAAAAAGTAATTAGAAATTTCCGAGCTAGTACCTATTCTTAAAAAAATAAATAGCGAAACGAACTCTTCGTGATGTGTTAGAACAAAGAGAAGTTTAAAGTTCACAAAGGGCTTTGGAATCTTCATCTGACATTTACCGTTTATGTTGCAACAAATATCTTTGGGTAATATCATAATTATGTATATTGCAGACCTAAATATTGTATTTTAATTTTATGCAATTTATGAGTGTTCTTAAAGTATTTGGTAATTCATATTAACATACTTACCAAGGAGGAAATAGCCTAGTTGTGTACTTGCCGCTCAAATGATCGGCAAGGTTTAATAACTTTTGCTCGTTTGGCATCAGATGGGTGACCAAAAAGGCACGTTGAACAGGGAGTCTCGACTGTCAAAATGACACCCTGGCTGATGTTACAGGATGTCAAAAGTCTAATTAAAATAAAAATGACTTCATTCGGTCTTATTCAAAAGTCACAGTGACGATTTCAGTTGTCCTCAGGCGCGGTCAACTTGCTTCTACGAATATGCGGCATTCCTAGGGGGTCCCTAGTAATGATACTGTATATAAATTACAAATGAAATATATTAATTATTTTTCATTGGTGGCAATACTGACAAAACGTGGCAGACTAATACATTTGTCAAATGTTAAAAAAAATGGCTGTCTGTCACTTTCAAATGTAGTTTACGAAGTTGCTTATTTCTGTTTAGTGGTGTTAGTAAGTAATTGTTTCGATGTGGAATGAAGGAAAATCAGAGAAAATGTTTTAAGTGTTTTAGTGTAAAGAAAATATACAGCTCAAAGATACATTACTTTTCACAATAGCATTAGTTAAAGTGATTAGAGTTAGTTGCGATTATAGAGTTCTGTGTTTGTAATATTTTATATTGTTTTGTTAAATAAAAGTTTATTGAATCTATTTTTATTTTTATTAATTTAATATAAGAATCCTAATAAAACTACAAAAATATGTGGTCGTATTAAAATTCCCGCTCTATATTAATTAAAGATCGAACACCCCGTTCGATAGGTGGCGTATCGACGTATGTAATCTGTCATTATCGGTCTTATTTTTTTTCGTCCAAGATTAAGTTAAGAAGATTCCACTGTAGAATGCCTACTGAATCCAAAGCAAAAAAATAGTTGACCCATATCTTATACTTAACAAATGATTTAAATAACTTTCTGAAATAACATAAAAAGTTACATTGGCGTTCTTGTTCAAACTTAAAAACGAATATCGGGATCTTTAAAATGAATTTCCAAAAGCAAAATTGGCATCATTCTAACATTAAAGAAACATTTCCAATATAGGTAAGCAAATGCTAAAAATATATATAAAAATATCTAAATTCAAATGTATTACTTTAAAATCATTAATAAAATCATTCGACTCATTTCGATTAGAGCATTCTGAAACACCCAACGATTTACTTGTCAATCAATCAACAATCTTGTGCCTAAGACTATTGTTATATCAATTAAAAAAAGTAACTGATAGCTGTATACCCATATTGTCTTATAAATCATGTTCTTGAATAATGTTATTATTCTTTTATCAAAGGGACGGCCCCGATAAATAATATGCAGTGTCATATTTTATTATTATTATGTTAATGTGTGCGGTGACCCTCTTAGTAAAAATTTTATGACGCCATAACCTATTTTCCCGCCATCGATATCAATCTACAGACATCCGCTATCGAACTTGCATACTTACCCTTTTTTTTTGTTTAGGCGGGAATAAATGTACCTAAACGCACACTCCGTCGTTCGGGGTAACGAACAGGGTAGTGTGGGCCCTCACCCACAACATAAACCCGCTGTGTGCCGTCTCTACGCCTTTATTGGCGGGCAACTGGAACTAGGTTACATTGCTTCATTGGAAGCTTGCATGCTTGCCTAACAAAACTGGTAGTAGATTGAAGGTACAAAACACATTTAGTGTCATTGGGAATAGAAAAGCCCAATTGTGGAGATTATTTACAAACGGGCTTATTTCGTTAATAATGTTTAAATAGATTAAAGGAACACGCCGAAAAATTCTTTTTATGTGGATAATTTGAGGAAATAAGATACTATAAACCAATTAAACACAAAGTGAAAAATGTGAAATCGAAAAGTGAAATCGAAAGTAATTTTCACTTTGTGTTTAATGTATAGTGCTAAGCATGTCAAATGCTAAAAATATATATAAAAATATCTAAATACTATAAACCAAGTTATTATCCTTGAAAATCATTCGGAATGTGAAGTTGAGACCTTATTGCACTAAAATAGTTCTTCCAAATTAAAAATATAAGCCTCCTCTTGATTTCCTCTCAAGTCTTTCCTCCTCAAGACTTCTTTTGGCCATTTAGGTCCTAATCGGGAATGTACTTAATCTGAAAGTACAAACTATAATTTGTGAATAAGGAAAAAGAGTATTTTAGTACAGGCGGGAATCGAACCTGCGTCCTTTCCTATCCGGGGAAGTGCTCTAATCCACCGAGCTACAGTACTATCTTTTACAGCCGGTCTTAATAATGTACCTATAGTTAAAAGTCAACAGCTATCCCCCGTAAACTGTTAACTTTAAATTATCTATAACTGCCGTTTCAATATTAAAAATCACTTGTGCCTACTAAGGATCAAAGATAGATAAAAGTTCTATCTTCTGTAAGCGCGTCCCTCTGACACGTTTTATTTGTGCATTTGTTAATAAGGGTTCTAAGATAATTACTAATAACATGTTTTACGTTATTATTAACCGTGATTGGTGTGTTTGTTATGTAATAACAAGTTTTCAAAAAAATGTGCTAAACATTTACCTACATTTATAAATTAACAATAGCAAACTAAACCCTATGAACCTAAATAACAATAAAACGCATTATTTGACTTTCACTCGGCGACAGATGGTTGACACCTTAGAATAATAACGCTCAGAACGATAGTTTAATTTATAATTCCACTCAAATTTGAAGCAACTTAACGATTAATGTGTGCGTAAACGTCACGCAATTACATTCAACGGCACCCACACATACGATCAAAGAATGATACAAGAAAAACATTTTCCCCAAAAAGTGAGGTAAATGGCACACTATTCCAGTTTGCTAGTGTAGCCGTGTGGGGCCGGCTTTAGAATGGTCCCACCCCTCTCCACGCATGGGAGTCGTAAGAGCCGAATAAGGGAATACCAGGGGAGTGGGCAGCAGCACTCCTTTGAGTATTAACAATATCCACTGCAATCGCCAACCCGCCTGTCAAGCGTGGCGATTACGGCACTATCCCCCATTCTTGGGGAGGGCTATGTCCAGCAGTGGACGTTAAAAGGCTGATGGATGGATGGATGGATTCCAGTTTTGCCAAACCACCATACTCGTATATAGTTTTCTGATAGAAAATTGTAATAAATAGTAGATTTGTATGGAAAAAGGACGGGATATTTAAGTAGAAACATGAAACTTAGACAAATTTGTAATTTATTAATAATGCAACTGTATATAATGGAACTTAAATTACCATTTTTCGGTATGGTGATGGACTAAGAATACAAGTGTCACCACCTCATCCTTTCCCGCGGGTGACGTACAAGGCGACTAAGGGAAGTAAGCAATTATCACCCATTGCACTACTGGTGGTAGGGCTGGGTACCAAGTGAAAATACTTACTTGCTATCAAGCCCGAACGGGTCGGTGCCACCGTCTCCTTTGGTAAAGACAAGAATGAAGGAAGTCAGTGTGTTTTGGCTGTAGCAGAAGATATCCGTTTATTCTTTCATTACATATCTGAGAAATGAAATGGTGCGCAGCGGCTTGACAATATCCTCGGTATAGTTGAGTCTATGAGCGACGGTTACCACTTACTATTAGGTGGGCCGTTGCTCGTCTGCCATCATAAGCAAGTACCATACCATACCAAGAAATACCAAGTAGTACCATCATAAGGTAGTATACTTTTCTTTGTCACCGAAATGCTCGGAACATATTTTTGTGTATCTAGTGTATCCATCGCGCAGCAATAATCGGATTTGATGGAAATCTAAAAATGAATACGATTAAATAGATATTTTTTGATTCAGGGTAAATATTGTTTCTAAAGCTGGCAATATTTTGATTACAATATAGTTTTCTGTTTAGATGAATGTACCTATTACTGAAAATTATTAATTATCAAAGAGTACTTACGAGTAAAATGTAATCTTCCTATCATTATTGTGGTTATGAGACGTCGTGACATCCTTTCACGGTACAGTAAATCATTTTTAAATAAAATTATGCGAGATGTTTACAATGACAATTTACCATGGACACTGACAGAAGGAGCAACGCAGTTAGCCTTTTAAGGCTAACTTGAAAGTGCTTCACTCCGTTTGGACCTACTCGGGTTCTAAGCGTTATTATTCTAAGGTTGACACATGTTTATTTTATGAAACTATTGAGTTCGAGATAGAGCAGCGAAATTCTTTGTTTTTAACAGTAATTGATTTACCGCCGTTTTATTTAACCTAAATCTATAAACAAATTCTGAATTGGAAAATTCACTTTCATAGTTTGTTCAAACACCAACCGGGCGATCCTCCAATTCTACTAACCTATAGTCTGAATCAAATAAGCCGGCTTCAAACATCTCATTATCACTTTCATCACTGAACAGATCCATTTAAAACTTTATGTTGTTATATTTATGTAAAAATACGAAAAAGCCTTGCCTATATCCGTCAAAATTGGGCGATAAAGTAAAATTGTAACCACTAGTTATTTGACGTATCCACAGTAAGCTCAAAAGCGTTATTGAAACACCCAAACTTTTTTTTTGTATATAGTCACTTATCTATGGTAAGTAGTAGGCCCTCCGATAGATAGATCAAAGTCATGGATAAATATTTCTTTCTATCTTTGGTTATTGAAACGGAAATAATAGCCGATAGATACTAATTGTAACCATTTTAACTTTTAGTAAAGGATAGATAGGTTATAGAGACCGGTCGTTAGACATACCCAATCTCCTTATCACATTTGTTTTAACGACCAACGCCCTCTATCGGAACGCATTTACATGCATTAATCCAATATAGTAAGTTTAATTTTGCAATTAAAATTCATACTATTTGATGGCGTGATTTTTTTAAACATTTTGATATATATTTTAGCACTTGACATGCTCAGCTACTCTTAAATTACAAATTATAATTTGTGAATAAGGAAAAAGAGAATTTTAGTACAGGTGGGAATCGAACCTGCGTCCATAAATGTGATAAGGAGATTGGGTATGTCTAAAAGATAGTACTGTAGCTCAGTGGATTAGAGCACTTCCCCGGATAGGAAGGGACGCAGGTTCGATTCCCGCCTGTACTCGTACTAAAATACTCTTTTTCCTTATTCACAAATTATAATTTGTACTTTAAGAGTAGCTGAGCATGTCAAGTGCTAAAATATATATCAAAATGTACTTAATCCAAGTTACAATAAATTTCTATTTAACGTTTTTTCTTTATACTTTTGATACTTACACGGCGGTGCAAACTAGGCTGAAACATAACATAGTATTTTATAATAAATTCCATTGCAAAGGATTCCTAATCGATGCCTTTATAACCCAACTGTAATTTATTGTCTTGTTTAGTTAATAGAAAACATTAATGTATGCAGATTTAGAATTGTACAATAGGAGTTTAGTATTTAAATAGCATACAAACATCCTGTTTAAAATTCTAGTCAACTGTCTATAATTTCTTAAGTTTATTGTAAGGCATTTGATATGGCTACCCAGTGAAATAAAAATACCAACCAACACTGATTCTGACTGGTACCGAGTAGGTCTCAGACAGATATTTCGTTATTTTTAATAAAAGATACCCAGTCACTTATTCTTTTCTATTTGCAGGGTCTTTTCTATTTGCATACATGTAATATTGATACTCCCTCAATCGGTGGTTACTTTACGTCATAGATTAGGTACGTCGTTTGTCATTTGTTACGTCATAGACCGCTAGTCGTTTTGAACTTTCATTCTAAGACGATACCTTTTTTTTGATACCGCGGCTTGAGACGACCCCTAGCGATAGAGAATAATTCCTGAGTCGCGGGGACGAAGAAAACATATACCTATATCTTTCTATCCGTATTTTTTTTTTCATTAATATAATTATATTAAAACTATAAGACATATAGCTACGTTATAAATATATTTTGTTTCTAAAAAAAACAACGTAAAAAGTGTAACCCCATTAACATTTGAACTTTCAAGAAATCTTTGCGAATTCTTTAATAATCATCGCCTATTATTGATCGTTTTAAAATTCATTAATAAAAATATTTTGTTGATAAGGGACATAATAAGCAAAAACTACAATAAAATATATCTTTTAAATCCAAATATAAAATACTACTTTCTAATTAATAGAAATATACGCGTTTTCTAGCTCAAAGGTGAATAGGGCGACCTCTGTAACCAATACATAGAAATGGAGAACAAACATGTTGACTGTGTTAGTTGTATATGTTTATAATAACTCCATCGCTTAGTGAATATGCAATATTCTCATGTTCTGTCCTTTCACCGCAGCAATGGGCACGTCCGCACAAGTAATTGACTCGTTTTGACAGCGCGCGACTTTTGACAGCTGTTCCAAAATGGCTACCACAGATAAAAAATACTTTCACTTTGTGTTCAAATAACTTTTAGCGTTAACAATGAGACACGTTTGGGTGTTACAAATGAACAGTTCGATAATATAGCGTGAAGTGAAAATTAAAAACGTCGGCAATATTTTTTTTCTGTATTGTGATTATTTTTTTTAATCTATTTGTATCTTTGGTGTACCAAATGACAATACAGCCGTCTTATTTTGTAATTAAATAAATAAAGGGCTTGCAGATACCTATTAATTGATATTAATGGTACTTATTCTATCTTTACACATATATTGTAATAGATTGTTCTAACTGACAGAATCATCAATACAGAGCCTAAATCGCTGAGGCTACAAACATAAAAAAAATTCTAGTAGATAGGTACTTACCTTTTTTATTGTCCAATAACAAAGATTTTTTTTACATTGTAACATCTAAGGGGTAAAATGATGTATAAACGGTTAATAAAAGTCTGTCATATTTAAAGTAAGATGCACGAAATTTCATTTACCTGTTTCTGTATAGAAATAAATAAACGGGAGTAGAACACACCTCAACGCTTCGCTTATGAGGCGTACAATACAATATTAATAGTATTTCTAAAAAAAAACACGTTATGTCGTATTATATAACTTGCCAACACTTATGCACATACACAAATAGTTAATAAGCAAAAGGCCACTACTTTTACATATTAATACTTGAAATAACACAAGTTTAAGGAAAATAATGCAGAGCGACGACGTGATCTTCGTGTTCCCGCCAAAACTCCGTTTATACTCTTAGTTATATAATAGAGTATAAAATATACCACAGATAATAAACCATAATGAAATTATCATGACAAATATTTTGACCATAAACCATACACGGAATTCTGCAATAAATGTTCATCGTTTACTTTATGGTCATTGACATAAAGTTATTACAGTGTAAATACTACATAACCATATTTTCAAAGGCATATATTTATGTAAGTTCGTAATCACAAGTAATACCCTGTTTTATAATTACTTTGGCATCTCTAACATAACTTTCTTTTTGTTATTCAATTCCGAAACAGTCGACAATCCAGTTCGGAAAGACAAAAAACTGGCTACTTAAAAATTAACATCATAATAGTACTTAATTATTTTTAAATTGAAGAATAGAGAAGCCTAAGACCTTGGCATTCATCTATTAGAATGTCAGGTCACGCGTGAGTCAGACACTGTTTTGTCTCTGAGGTCAGATTCGAACAGGATAATAAGATAATTACTACATCATCGAGGTAGATGTCAAAAAAAATAACATCATTTACTCGTCACCATTTGCATAAAATTAATGCGGACCTATAATACATCCTTGTGGGATGCTGACATTTTGCACTTTTAAATAACATATAACCTTCGCAAGTTCTAAAGCTGTAAGTTTTTATTTTATCCTCCGAAAATTTGCTGGTAGAAACTAGCCATCGTACATATGGCTCATCCATTACTGTTTTAGTAGGTAGATACTTAATAATAATTCGTATATTAGAACTAGCCAAGTCAGATCTTAGGCTTCAATATATTATCCTAAGTTATAAGAAGAAAACTTGGCATCCATTTAGATCTCACTTCTTTTGTCGTTGAAGTCAACAACCAAGGCGTATATCATAATATTGAACTTGGCTCTAATTTCACATTTATGTTTTTGATGGGATCTGATAGTACACATACCGTAGCCTCTAGAAACTCGCAACACCAGGTGGCACCACTCGTGTGTCGCTAACTCCAAAGAAAGGGATAGAGAAGTGAAGATAAAGATGATAAGAAAAGGATGAGAAAGGGGTTTAGGCTTCCAGCGCTCTCACTCACCATATGAACCACAACAGTGGAACCTGCCGTTGTTTTACTGATCTTCTGTGAGAGGGTGGAACTTCCCTGATCAAGATTTCTACGCATGCTAGGACATTAATTAACGTTCTACCACTACAAAAACTTTTTACGGAATCGAAACATTTTATGCTAGAAAATTCTAAATTGCAATTAACTGTATACTTTTTTTGTTAAGGCGGGAAATAATGTCTTTTTTTTTATTGCATGTAGTGGCAGACGAGCCGCGGCCCATCTGATGGTAAATGGTAACCGTTGCTCATAGACTCAACTATACTGAGAGTATTGCCAAGCCGCTGCTCACCATTTCATTTCACCGATATAAAATGAAAGAATAAACGGCTTCTCCTGCTACAGCCAAAACGCAACGATGTGCTTCATGGCCGGTCACACGGGAGATGGTGGTACCAACCAGCTCGGGCCCGATACCAAGTGAGTACTCCCACTTGGTCCCAGCCCTACCACCAGTTATGCAATGGATGATAATTGCTTACTTCCCTTAGTCGCCTCATACGACACCCGTGGGTAAGAATGGGGTGGTGACACTTGTATTCTTAGTCCGTCACCAAACGGACAAAATGTTCCTAACCGCACACCCCGTCGTTCGGGGCAACGAACAGTAGTAGTAGTGTGGGGCCTTCACCCACTAAAGAAACCCGCTGTGTGCCGTCTCTCCGCCTTTACTGGCGGGCCACTGGAACTATGTTACATTCCTTCAGCGAATTAACTATATGTATACCTACCTAATTTAATTACTAGTTTCTACTTGTGACTTTGTCTGCGTGTGCAACATAATTGGCTCAATCCTTCTATTATAAAGCTGCTACAGAGCTGTGCCTGTACTATTAAGATATTTGAGAAAAAAAATACTGTATTAGGCTATATAGGCATGTCCAAACACAAAACATTTTTTTAGATTTTTTTTCTGTTTATCTGTTTGTTTGTTCACGCATTACGCAAAAACTACTGAATGGATTATGATACAACTTTTTATTTATTTATTTGATAGCGTTTTGATTAGACTTAAAAACTGGTATATACATTTTATCCTGCTACTATATCGAGAACCTCAGATATAACCTAAAAACTAGCTTGGCTGCGACGGATACAAAACCAAAAGTGGTAAACTGTATTTATGTTAAATTTCATCTAAATTTCTTTAGCTTTTTGAGTGTTATCTACTCAACAAACATGCAAATTTTCACATTTATAATATTATTCGGAATATTTACATCTAAACCTAGCTACATACCTATCAATATCTTAAGTACTTACAGATTATTAACAAGAACCTTGAAGGTTCTATTGTATATCAAAGTGACAGGTAATCTCATCGCCTACGTGAGATTTGACCTTCGAAGCAGCAGGTGTGATCTTCGTCTCTATACATTCTTCTGTTGTTAATGTTACTATAAGTATCAAGATTATCGCACGTTCACATTATCACATCATTATCGCTACATCATCATAATTTTTGAATAAATTTAATGACACTATTCTTTGACCGCGGCTCCGCCGCACCCAAAAGCTAGTTTTTAGGTTATATCTCAGGTTCCTGATATAGTAGCGGGATAAAATGTGTGCCAGTTTATAAGTCTAATTAAGAGCTATCAAATAAAAAAGTTGCATTAAAATCCGTTAAGTAGTTTTTGCGTGATGCGCGTACGAACCAGCAGACAATAATTCTAAAAAAATGTTTTTTGTTTAGACACGCCTATATAGCCTATTAGAGTATTTTTTCTCAAATATCTTTAAATGTACAGACACAGCTCTGTTACAGCTTTATATAAATACATAATTCTCCGAATCTTAAACGGGTTCAATACATGTCGAAAATAAAACAGGTTATATATTTTTTGATCTATATTTTTTTTAGCATTTGACATGCACCGCCACTTTTTTTAAAGTAAAAATTATTTGTGAATAAGGAAAAAGAGATTTTTGTACTAGCGGGAATCGAACCCGCGCCTTTTCCAATCCGGGGAAGTGCTCTAAGCCACTGAGCTATAGTACAGATCCTTCGATCTTCCCAAATTCCTTATCACATTTGTCTGAACGACCAACGCCATCTATCGGAAACGCATTTACATGCAATTATCACTATAGAATTTTTCTTTTTAGGAAAAAAAGCTCAATTTTGCCCGACCCGGGAATCGAACCCGAGACCTCATGATTAGCAGTCGCATACACTACCGCTACACCACCTAGGCAATAAGATATTGAATAAAATAAAAATATAAAATACTGCAATCGGCCATGTTAACTACAACTTCAATCAGACGAATGACGTCACGCCTAAGTGCTTAGCAAAATTTTCAGTGTCGCTTGTTGAACTTTACGCGTTTCGACTGATTTCTGCAATATTTAATCAGTTCTATATTCCAAGTTTTGTGGTAAAAATAAAGAAATCCAAGAATCATCAACGATGCGATAAGGTTTTATTAAAGCAAATAGCTCTAATTTGCCCAGTATTGATTTGTTTGACTAGCTCACTGAGGCGTGTCGTCATTGACCACCATGACACCTCAGAACGTTTTCGCGCCTAAATTAATCCATCCATCCATCCATCAGCCTTTTAACGTCCACTGCTGGACATAGGCCTCCCCAAGAATGGGGGATAGTGCCGTAATCGCCACGCTTAGCAGGCGGGTTGGCGATCGCAGTGGATATTGTTAATACTCGAAGGAGTGCTGCTGACCACTCCCCCGGTATTCCCTCAGTCGGCTCTTACGACCCTCATGGGTGGAGAGGGGTGAGACGATTCTAAAGCCGGCCCCACACGGCTAAATTAAAGTGAATAATAATATGTAATAATTTGCATTAATACTTTGGTCTATTGCTGAAATAATGTTTATTTTCGGTGGTACCAGCAGTGTATCTACATTATAGAAGTAGTGGTAGGGCTGGGTACCAAGTGGGAGTGCTCACTTGGTAGCGGGCCCGAGCGGGTTGGCACCACCATCTCCCGTGTGACCGGGCATGAAGCACATCGTGGCGTTTTGGCTGTAGCAGGAGATAGCCGTTTATTTTTTCATTTCATATCGGTGAAATGAAATTGTGAGCAGCGGCTTGACAATACTCTCAGTATAGTTGAGTCCATGAGCGACGGTTACCATTTACCATCAGTTGAGCCGTGGCTCGTCTGCCTCTACATTCAATAATAAAAAGTTTTCTTGATAATAATATATGTTTTTATTACGATCTTTCAGTCCGTGTGGTGACTGACTAAGAATACAAGTGTCACCACCCCATCCTTTCCCGCGGGTGCACTTGTATCCTTAGGCCATCACCACACGGACATAATCTGTGATATTTGAGTCTAGTGGTAAAACTCAAGGGCTGTAAAAATCAATGGTATTGAGTTCAATCACAAGACCAAGGTTAACATCGTAAGGAAACCTGTGCCTGTGAGCTTTTATCGACGACTTGCGAAGTCTGCCAACCCACAATAGGTGTGCTTGACTACGACCTAAATATCCCAGAAGAAAGACCCTTGTGGACCTGTAATGGGGTGGGAAAAAGAAGAGTAGTTGAATCTTCATTCAAATTGAGAAGATTGATATCGTAACCTTGCTCAGTTTGACCCGTCATTGAATGCTATGAGCACTTCGTATTCACATTGTATAAACATTACTCGATTGTAAATTCTCTAAGTGTAAAGGCAAAACAAACAAATAAATCACCTTTACAGTTAAAGGTCGTGAATAACTCTCTGTAGAGAATATGTACGAGTATTTGCCGTGCAACATAAAACTTTGTTGCAAATGCACCAATAAATTGTGTTAATTTGTGCAACTTCTAAACTACTTCTGCCGGCGACTCCATGCGCGTGGACTTCAGAATATAAACATACATTCATTATCAATAAAGTAGTAGTAAAAATAACTTTACCACGGGAACATATTCATTTTTCCGTGATGAAGTATGTCCTTTTCTGAGCTTCATCTATACTATTATAAAACTGTAACAGAGCTGTGTCTGTATATTTAAGATATATGAGAAAAAATGTCTGTAATAGGCTATATAGGCGTGTCTAAACACAAAACGATTTTTTTTAGATTTTTTGTCTGTTTGTTTGTTCGAGCATCACGTAAAAACTACTGAACGGATTTTGATGCAACTTTTTTTATTTGATAGACCTCGATTAGACTTAAAAACTGGTATACATTTTATCCCGCTACTATATCGGGAACCTGGCATACAACCTGAAAACAAGCTTTTGTTTGCGGCGGAGCCGCGGGCAAAGGCTAGTGTATTATTATGTTTACTTATGCAATTTGATGATGATTTAAACATTTTTATATATTGCTTAGCATCTGACATGCTTAGCTATATAAATTAACACAAAGTGTACAAATGTTAGTCACTTAACAACATAGCATCAGGCGCAGGGGTGTGTTACACGCCTACGATTCGCCAGCTATGTTTAAGTCCCACTTAATAGCGGGCGACCCTATTGTCGTCTACCGGGCACATTTTCAAACTGGGCTGCTACTGAGAATTTTTTTTTTTACGGAAAAGCTCAATAACACTGCCCGACCCGGGGATCAAACCAGAGACCTCACGATCGGAAGTCGCTAACTACCGCTGCACCCCAGAGGCAATTAAGTTAAGTTGTATCTAGTTTAAGTTAGTTTTACACTTTGTGTTAATTTATATGGCTAAGCATGTCAGATGCTAAAAAAATATACAAAAATATAAAAATATTTCTAGGGCTACGTCATTATTTTGTAAAAATGTGTTATATAAATTCACATTCTTGAGCAATAATGTCACGATGGCTGAATTGGCAAAGCATCTGGACGGTATCCAGGAGATGCAGGTTCAAATCATCCCCGTGACTGTTATTTTCGATTTTACATTTTTACACTTTGTGTTAATTGATGTGATGATTGTTTAAGTAGATACGACGCGAAAGCGTTACAAACAAACTCACTTTCGCATTTATAATATCTATTAGAAAAGATAGTGTAAATATACTCTATGCGTTCTCTTTAAAGTTAGTCCCGTCGCTCGTGCTAAGAGAATTATGGCGGGAAGAAAAATAACTAACCGCACACCTCGTCGTTCGGGGCAAGGAACAGGGTAGTGCGGGCCCTCGCCCATTAATTAAACGCGCCGTGTGCCGTCTATCCGCCTGTATTGGCAGACTACTGAACTGTGTTATATTGCTTTAGTGGTCCGCCGGCGGCATACCCTTTCGGGTATAGGTACTCTAGTGAGCGACGCATTCGCACACTCATTTTCACTAAAATTGAGCCGGCTTTTACAACTGATTTACACTTGAATGCCCAATACCTCTTACAGTATACACTAAAATACTTAATACTTACTACCTATATATCTATATTGATAGATTTAAGATACAAAAATAAAGAAATACTAATGTGTCAACTTATAACACAAAGACACCTAAGGAATGCATAAACATCCTTGACATTAAAATGTCGACGTTCTTTCGTATTCAGTCGTGAAGTTGTATCAAATGGTTCTCAAGTTAGTCTTTTTTGGAACTCGACTAATGAAACGCATTATATAGCACATCGACGATCGCACTCATCGTATATGTAATTTTTAATAGAAGTTCAGCGAATGAAAGTAACTTATATCTTGAATAATAAACACACTCGCTCGTTACAGGTTATTTACATAATATAAAATGAATCAATAACTCAGAACTAACCTGTACACAACGCCTACGTAAATAACGACTGGTTTTACGTTTTTAAAACGGCATAAACCCACTAGCACGCAGCACAATGACATATTAATTTGACTACAGATTATAAATTCAAATTGCAACTGTCATTTTGACGTTGTATGTATATAGTGTTGTTCAAATAGTTAGAAAAGACTTGACCCCCTAACTGGTATATATTATGTTGTTGTTTAAATTATAACAAATAGATATACGACGGCTAATATGATCTTTTAGTATTTCTAAAATTGCAATCTGAATATTTAATTATATTAAAATACGAATCGGGTGGACTTTTGCTTTGATACGTTGTAAAGAATCTTCACATGTGAGAATATTTAAAATGGTTCCTAAACTCCATTAGGACGATGTACACCATAGCATCACGCCTGTATTCCCCGAAAGGGTAGGCAGAGGTGTATTACACACCCACGATTCGCCAGCTATGTTTAAGTCCCACGTAATAGGGGGCGAGCCTATTGACATCTATTGGGCACATTTCCAAACTCCGGGCTGCTACTGGGATTTTTTTTTTTTACGAATATCTTAATGTTATTGCCCGACCCGGGGATCGAACCGGAGACCTCATGATCAGCAGTCGCTTACACTACCGCTGCACCACAGGGGCAGTTATATTATTTTTAATTTTCTAGAGGTACAGAGCAGGCGTAAATATTTATGTAATTCTTACTAATATTATAAATGCGAAATTGCGTGTGTTTGTTTATTACGCTTTAACGCCTTAACTACAACCATCCCATCAATTTCGCCCTCATGAAATGTAGCAATTTAGATACACTTAGTCCAGAACCGAAAATAAAACATAAGGCTTCTTTATAAGTGATAATAATAGAGAGTTTCTATGTTATTAAACACAAAGTGTGAAAATGTGAAATCGAAAATAACAGTCACGAGCAGGATTTGAACCTGCATCTCCTGGATACCGTCCAGATGCTTTGCCAATTCAGTCATCGTTACAATTGCTCCTGACTGCTAATCTCGATAACACATTCATACTCAACGTCTTGGGTGACGCCTGCGCCATCTGTCGGAAGTATTTTCATACATTATACCGACCAGGTAAACTTAATTTTACAATTAAGATTTTTACCTAATAATGACGCAGTCATATAATTATTTAGATATTTTTATATGTATATAGGTATTTTTAGCATTTGACATGCTTAGCCACATTTTCATACATTATTTCACACAAAGTATGAAATAATGTACCAAATATCTTTATAGTCGTAAACTAAATATCTTACGCCGGTTCTGTCGCAAGGGCAACATGGGCGGCCCTTTACCATATTATATTTGTATATTACATCAACTTATCATAATGATATTGTTATGTTAATTTCTCGAAATAAATTAATGTTTTCATATGCACAACAAATGCTTGGAATAGTTTGCATTAATAAGCCAATTCAATTACATTTGGGTGTCTTAAGGTTTAAACTAGGCTACGGTAACCGCTTGCCATCAGGTGGGCCTTTGCATATTAGCTACTTACGTATTATTAGAAAATCGAACTCGCTACACATAGCGTGAGATATAGCATTGAAAACCACTAAACCATGTATGCAGTCTCAAATCTCCACTCAGACACATAGGCTAAGTAATGACATCTATCGACACTTACGAGTATGTTCATAATAACAAAAAACAGTGAATGTCAAAGTTGAACTATGCCATGACCTTATCAGTGTGGTATGTGAGTTTGATTACGTGACTATCTTTATTACTTATGGGGAATGGATTATGTTATGCCATATATTATGGTATCTTATTGATTGGCCTCGATTTTACTATAATGAATGGTACATATGTCTATTTTATAAATACTTTCTTATTTAAATGCGACGTTCTTGAAACGCAGTAGGAAACAACCATAAGTATTATTGCAATTTTTAAAATTCAATTTTCTATCATATTTTTTACATTTTTTATTCCTTAAACACCCTGCTTATTTATATATACTTAGTTGTGATATTTTTTAAGTTTACATTTACACCATACAACGTTATCTAACATATTACAACACACAATAATTCCACATTGGGATGGGTCCGATGTGGAATTCTTACAAAAGGAAATTGCAATTGACAGCCACGCTGAAAAGATGAATTATCAATTTTTTTTCAGAGTTTTTCTTTGGAATTATATTGAACTAGCTGACTCGGCGAACTTCGTACCGCCACAATTTTTTTTTCGTGAATAATTTCTATAATCCTGAGACATGTTTTACTATTTATGCCCACCTCCGCCTCACGCTGGTTGTATACAGTCGCGGACTAAGGAAATGTAACACATTTCCGGTAAATTCTATTCAGTTGGATTATTAATAATGCCAGACACGTTTGATGTATAGAAAGTAATTCACAGGCTTCTGTCTCTTTCACTCACTTTTCATATTTTTAACAATTTTCTGCACATTTTTTTTTAAATTTTCTTATATACAAACCTTGTGTTGACAATAATGAACACAAAAAGAATATCCAATTAGCTCCATTCGTTTGGAAGTTATGCGCGTACCTACATACATTTCGGCGATTCATTTTTATTTATATAGAATAAAAAAATGTCTTATTTAAGTGTTTCAAGTCTTACAACACGTTTTTAATGACATGGCCTGCTAACAACATGTATTATTACGACGTCACCGTGTACATGATTAATTATAAGTTCTTTTTTATGTAATTTAAAGTTAAATATTTATAGAATACTCATTTCCTTACTCAACAGATGCGATTCAGACCACACCGCTGAAATGTTGTACACACATCTTCAAGCCTTAATAGAAAGACCAGAGAACCAGAAGAAGTTTGCTGACATAGAAAGAAAATTACAGATGAGGGGAGCAATGCCTTCGACAAAGAAACCTCCAGACTCCTCTCTAGGAAGTGAAGTATCCCGTGAATCTGACTCTGGAAGCAACGAAGAGAGATGTGTGGCTAATTTATACGACAGTTTAGCCGCTGAATTGAAGCAAAAGTTGTCTACAGGTAAAAAGGGATTAGGTCAGTTAATTCAATTATTTTTATTAGGTAGACTCGCTTGCTCTGCACCGGTTATGGTATGTAGTATTGCGTGCTTATTATTTTTATATGTCACATTAGATCACAGGAAGATTGACAACCGCAGGCCACATATCTGGATCGAACTTTATAAGTTCCAAATTCAAAAGTGTGAATACAGTATAACTTAATACAAAAAAAAAATTATTTTTCAGATTTCAATAATGCTAGATTTCAATAAAATTATACGTTTGATTAAATTTTACTATACATATATCTATTGAGACTTTAGGATTTAGCGAAAGTTTTAATTTTTTTTTTATTACTTTTGGTTTCATATGGCTACGGCATTTAGCAATGCCAAGGTTACAATTCAGCGGATACTTAGCTAGAAAAAGATTAGTAGGAACAGCTTTAAATTGCTCTTCCACTAGAAGTTGATATCAGAATCATTGGCTTGAGTTAATCGGGAAGTAACAACATATTAGCTGCCCGTTCCTTCAATACTATCCTTCTCTACTTACAAAGGGGATGATGCCTACGCAGTAACCATTTATGGACACACGCCTACTTGCCAATCTTGTAGCAAAAAAATATTTACAAGTCACTGCTTCCACCAAATAATATAAAATGAGGAATTCTAAAAGAACGTGTTAGGTTCATTCAATCAAACAAATAGATTATCAAACAAATAAAAATACAATACGAGAGTAGATATTGTGTTGTATTATCTTAAAATTCCAAAGCTCAATCAAACAAAATACCCCAGCATTGTACGCATAATGCATGAGTCCATCCATCCATCAGCCTTTCGACGTCCACTGCTGGACATAGGCCTCCCCAAGAAATGAGGGATAGTGCCAAAATCGCCACGCTTGGCAGGCGGGTTGGCGATCGCAGTGGATGTTGTTAATACTCGAGGGAGTGCTGCTGCTCACTCCCCCGGTATTCCCTCAGTCAGCTCTTACGACTCCCATGGGTGGAGAGGGGTGGGACAATTCTAAAGCCGGCCCCACACGGCTTGCATGAGTACGTACCCATGCAATCTAATATACAAAAATCATATTATTTATATTTTTTAAATACTTATCATGCTTGGATGGCCAAGTTTTTTCACTTTGTGTTATATAGAACTTCGTGCAAATGAACGAATATGCTGATACACTAAGCAGGCCTAGAGACTTGGATAATGGCTAAAACTTTCAAGGATTGAGGGCAGGATACCACTGAAGTAATATAACACAGTTCCAGTGGTCCGCCAATACAGGGGGAGAGACGGCACACGGCCGGTTTATTTAGTGGGTGAGAGCCCCACATTACCCTGTTCGTTGCACTGTTCGGAGGGTCCATTTTTCCCACCACAACAAAAAAAAAGATTTGAGGGCAGGATACCCACTTTGGATAAATTATTGTGTAATCATATGCTCTTAAACTCCTGCGATACTAAAATTAACCTACAGTACTAGTTTTTAGGTTATATCTCAGGTTCCCAATATAATAGTGAGATAACATGTATGTTTTTAAGTCTAATCAAGTATTAAATAAAAAAGTTGCATCAAAATCCATTAAGTAGTTTTTGCGTGATGCGCGAACGAGCAAACAGATAAACAGACAAAAAATCTAAAAAAACTAGTTTTGTGTTCAGACACGCCTACATAGCCTAATAAAGTCATTTTTCAATTCTCAAATATCTTAAATGTACAGACACTGCTCTGTTACAGCTTTATAATATAGACTATATACTTCAGATAACAAATTATTTGCGAATGTGGAAAAAGAGTATGAGCAAGAATTTTTATTGGATCGGGATTATTAATAGCAAAATTAAACTTACTATAATGGATTAATACATGTAAATGCATCCGATAGGTGTGTACCATTGAAGGAATGTAACATGGTTCCGGTGGCCTATTATAGGCTGAGAGACGGCACACGGTGGGTTTATTTAGTGGGTGAGGGCCCCACACTACCCTGTTCATTGCCCCTAATGACGGGGTGTGCGGTTAGGAACATTTTTTACCGCCTTAACAAAAAAAAATAGATGGCGTGGGTCGTAAAGACAAATGTGATGTGGAGATTGGGAATGGCCATCGGTCACTGCGATTGCTTAGCGGTTAGGAGCACTTTCCCGGATTGAAAGGGACGCAGGTTCGCAACCCGCTCGCACTAAAGTTCTCTTTTTCCACATTCACAAATAATTTGTTCTTTTAAAATAGCTAAGCATTTCAAGTGCTAAAATACAGATCAAAATATACTTCAGATTTAAGTATTAAGGTCACTGACCATAATATCGACAAAATTAAATGTCATAATTGCACAATATTATATAACATGCAATTCCATTTGCAAGATTTTTATGTGTCACAAGAACATACATGCACATTGTTATATAACACTACTAGTATTGAACGTGATAATTATATAATATTATCATCATTTTCCGATCTTACATTGAAGTAATAAAAGTCCTCGATGTTAAATTTGTGAAAGTATCACCCATCATTTACGAAGTGAACCCCAAGGTAATTGTTAAAACCACCGAAGGAATGTAACATAGTTCCAGTGGTCCGCCAATAAAGGTGGAGAGACGGCACACGGCGGGCTTATTTAGTGGGTGAGGGCCCCACATTATACCCTTACCCTAGTTCGTTGCTCCGAACGACGGGGTATCAGTTAGGAACACTTTTTCCCGCCTTAACAAAAAAATTGGTAATTATTAAAAGAGGGAGAGGATTATAGAGGACTAGCTTATGCCCGCGGCTCCGTCGCTACCAAAACCTACTTTTTAGACTATATTCCAGGTTCCCGATATAGTAGCTGGATAATATGTATACTAGTTTTTAAGTCTAATCAAGAGCTATCAAATAAAAAAGTTGCATCAAAATCAGTTCAGTGGTTTTTGCGTGACGCGTGAACGAACAAACAGACAAAAAATCTAAAAAAAAAATGTTTTGTGTTCAGACACGCCTAGTAAAGTAATTTTTCTCCATCCATACATCCCTCTATCAGCCTTTTAACGTCCACTGCTGGACATAGGCCTCCCCAAGAGAACGCCACAACGAGCGGTCCCGTCATGCGGTATAATGCCGTAATTGCCACGCTTGGCAGGCGGGTTGGCGATCGCAGTGGATGTTGTTAATGCTCGAGGGAGTGCAGCTGCCCACTCCCCCGGTATCCCTCAGTTGGCTCTTACGACTCCCGTGGGTAGAGAGGGGTGGAACAATTCTAAAGCCGGCTCTACACGGCCAAATTTAATTTTTCTCAAATATCCTAAATCTACAGACACCGCTCTGTTACATTATCAGGACTGGGTGAAGTGAAAGCCTTCATCTATCCTACGATCCCATCAAACAAAATACGGCAGTTGTAATCGCCTACCGTAAATATAGCCCTTTTTTTTTCTTGGCGGGAAAAAATGTGCCTAAGCGCATACCCCGTTGTTTGGGGCAACGAACAGGGTAGTGGGGGGGGGGGGGGGGGGTTAGGAAGAATGTCATATTTCACGTGTCGATCGTATCGTCTCGCTAGTACGATCACCGTGATTGGCTAACGGATTATTGTGACATCACGCGTCGGGTTCTCAACCAATCACAGTGATCTCGATACGGTCGACACGTGAAATATGACATTCTGCCTCAGGGGGTTGGTCTCTCACCTACTAAATAAATCCGCCGTATGCCATCTCCCCGCCTGTACTGCCCGACCACTGGAATTGGAAGATATTATTGAGTGGTCCTGTAAATTTAGCCTGATATCTTGTGAATGGGCGGACTGCACTGATGGTGGTTGCGATGGTTTTAATACTGGCACGTGCCCATTGTTGTGTGTTCGATTACCATATAAGACTAGGTGTACTTTATGTCCGTCAATGTTTGTAAAATCCCCCTACGATACAGCGACTATTCCCTAGTATAATAAATCTAAAATTAACCGTTCCTGGTCGAGCAGACCATTTGAGATATAATTCATCACGTCTGTATTCCCCAAAGGGGTAGGCAGAGGTGTATTACACACCCACGATTCGCCAGCTATGTTTAAATCCCACGTAATAGGGGGCGAGCCTATTGCCGTCTACCGAGCACATTTCTAAACTCCGGCCTGCTACTGAGAATTTTTCTTTTTACGAAAAAGTTCAATAACACTGCGCGGCCCGGGTATCGAACCCAAGACCTCATGATCAGCAGTCTCTCACACTACCCCTGCACCACAGAGGCCGTGTATAATTAGGAATACTGGCACAAATTAGTCTAGTATGAAATTTTAAAAATAGTCTATATCTAAAGCAAGTATTTAATTTTATTACATAGTTGCACCGCTTTTAGCAATGCTTTGCAATAAAATTTGCAATATCTTGAAAGAGTTTTCGCAAAAATGTAATTTCAATTTAATATCTGTTACGTGCAATATTTACATAGTTTATTTTCAATCACTATCTAATTTTACTAGATAATACATCGAACCCTTATCGATACCTATGCAGGACATATTAGTGCCATCTCTAATATTTGTTCAAAACGTGTCTGCATTTTTGTGCCATTTGACCATTTTTTTTATTGCATGTAGTGGTAGACGAGCTACGGTCTATCTGATGTTAAATGGTAACCGTCGCCCATGGACTCGACTATACCGAGAGTATTGGCAAGCCGCTGCTCAACAATTCATTTCACAGATATGAAATTAAATATAAACGGCTATCTCCTGCTACAGTCAAAACGCAACGATGTGCTTCATGGCCGGTCACACGAGAGATGGTGGTACCAAACCGCTCGGGCCCGATACCGAGTGAATACTCCCACTTGGTACCCAGCGCTACCACCAGTCATGCAATGGATGATAATTGCTTACTTCCCTTAGTCACCTCATACGACACCCGTGGGAAAGAATGGAGTGGTGACACTTGTATTCTTGGTCCGTCACCACACGGACAAATTTAGCAAAATCAAAGCAAATCCTATCCCAGCACGAGGGAAGTGTCACAAAAGATCAGCGTGAAACAGCGCTAAGTACACCTACCAGTATGTTTCATATGGTAAGTGAGAGCGCCGAAGGCCCAAATCCGTTCTTATCCTCGCCTTAGTATCCTACCAATCCTCTCCTCAATATCCTTCCTATCCACATTCTATCCCTTTCCTTGTAGATGACGCGCGAGTGATGCCTCTGGTGTTACTAGCGTCTAGGCTACGGTAACCGCTTACCATCAGGTGGACCGTATGCTTGTTTGCCACCCATGTAGTATAAAAAAGCTATTAAAACATATCCGAAATCCACACGTAATTATTTCAATGTTTTATCAATAAATTATCATTATAATTATATTTAAAGTTCCCTACAATTTAAAAGATAAGTCTAAAATTGATACTGTTTACAGGAAAGAGTCCGATACTGCTGCCTCCTCGGGACTATGACACGGTACACCGTCAGAAGGGGAACTTGAATAACATCGACACGCGGCGTTGTTTGAACCAGAATATAGTTGGGGTGAACGCGAGGAGGAAGCTGGAGTCTTCTGGTGGTAGCTCAGGTATCGGGAGTGATCTGGCGCCGTCCCCAGAGAGGAATGAGTACACAAGGCAGCATGATAATCATAGTACTAGCGGTAAGTTTGGTTTTTATGTTCAGTGTAATTTTTTTAGTACAGTTTATTGGTTCATCGTCATTTACATCGTCCATATAAAAAACTGCTTACCTGTGCTATAAATTATATAAATTAAAAAAAAAGTAATGAATACGTGATGATAAAAGAAACTTAGTGAGGAGAATAGAGTAAATCGATATTAACTCGTTCAATTTGCTTTGGGAAAAAAGAATCCTTATGTTTTGTAACATAACTTACTAATATTATAAATACGAAAATGAGTTTGTTTGTTTATTTGATCGTTTGGTTGTTACACTTTCACTTCGTAACTACTAAAGCGATCAACATGAAATTACATACTCGTACATGTAGCACGGAATCCAGAAAAGGACGGCTATTATTTATTCCAGTAAACAGACGGTTCCTTTTCCATAGAATTAGGCGTATGATTATTATTTGAATCAACTCTGGAATCCACGCAAAGTGGTGGGCGGAATCTAATCTAGTAGTCTGCTTGTTATATTTTCTTTTTTTTTTACTGTGCCACTATTTGGCATGGGAGTCATCCCATAGACCTCCACTCTGGCCCAATACGGGTTGGCAGATTTCACAAGTTGTCGAGAAAACAGGCAGGCATGCAGGTTTCCTCTGTGTGTTTTCCTTCACGGAGCAGTAATAATTTGTCGAAAAATTATTGCTCCGTGAAGGAAAACACAGAGACACTCGAAATCAGAAATGATGACGTGCGAGGACTTAGGGCTGGGTCGAACTCGATACCACTGTCTGTGCAGTCCTTGGTTTGTCTTAAAGAATCCTTATACCAAAATAACATTTTCTAAGTACAAATTATACTATAAACCTTGGAAAACATGCGGCATATATAATCATCTTCAATGATCACATACTATCAACATTCGTTATAAGTAGTAAAAAAATAAGTAGATTTATAACTCACGCAGTAGTGATGTGACACAACTTTGCTATTATCAACTTACTAGCCTTTGCCCGCAGCTCCGCCGCGGCCAAAATCTGGTTTTTAGGTTATATCTCAGGCTCCCGATATAGTAGCGGGATAAAATGGATACTAGTTTTTAAATCTAATCAAGAGCTATCAAATAATGTTATGTGTTTAGACACGTCTATATAGCCTATTACATTATTTTTTTCTCAAATATCTTAAATGCACAGGCACAGGTCTGTTACAGTTTTATAATAGTTATTAGGATTTACGAAACATCCCACTCTTGGCTAATTTTTGAAAGTTGTTAGTAGAAAAAGGAACTACATACTACTCTGTCAAGAAAGACGGGCCTCGTGGCGTAGTCGGTAGTGTAACCGACTTCCGTGCACGAGGTCGTGGGTTCGATTCCCACTCAGTACAAGTATTTGTGTGATGAACACAGGTATTTGTGTGATGAACACAGGTATTTGTACTGCGTCTGGGTGTTTTCTATCTATGATATATATGTATTTACAAACAAAAAAGTAGTATATGTATTATATCCGTATTCTGGTACCCATAGCACAAGCATTAAGTTTAGTTTGGGACCAGAGGACGTTGTGTGAAAATGTCCGGGAATATTTATTATGTATTTAAGAAAGTACCGGGAAAATATCAATAATACACAAAATTTGTGTTATTCATCGAAATTTATTTTATCACCTTCAAAGTATGCTCCTTCAGAAACGATAGACTTACGCCAACGAATAATCCAATCACCAAAACATTTTTTAAACGCTGTTTCCGGAATTGAGTTCAGTTCTCGCCGCAAATTCTCCTTTATGTCTTCTAACGATTGAAAACGGGTGCCACGAAGTGGTAATTTGAGTTTAGGAAAAAGATAGAAGTCGGCTGGTGCCATATCTGGTGCTCGATGGTATTTGTTGAGTGGTTGGACAAAAATTCATTCACAATAATGGCCTTGTGCGAAGGCGCATTATCGTGGTGCAAAATCCAAGAATTTTCTTTCCACAAAACTGGCCTTTTTCGTCGAATTTGCTCTCTTAAACGCCGCATAACGCTCAAATAATATTCTTTATTTACCGTTTGACCTTCTGGCAAGAATTCCGAGTACACAACACCGCGATAGTCAAAGAAAACAGTCAACATGTTTGACTTTTGATCGAATTTGGCGTGGTTTTTTCGGTTTCGGTTCAGTTAGAAGTCGCTACTCCGAAGCTTGTTGACTAGTTTGCATGTCAAACTCGTAAACCCACGTCTCGTCACCAGTAACAATGCGTTTCATGAATGTTGGGTCGGAATTGACTCGTTCTAGCATGTCCTCAGCCACTCTCATGCGATTGAGTTTTTAGAGAAAATTCAGGTCTTTTGGGACTAGCCGAGCGGAAACATGTTTCATACCCATGTGATTATTTAAAATGGTACGGATCGACTCGTAAGACACAAAAAGTTCGGCGGCTATCTCTCTCAAAGTTGAATGAGGATTTTCAGTCACTATTGCCTTCACTTTTGCAATGTTAACTTCAGTTGCAGACGTTGATGGCCTACCAGAGCGAGGTAAATCTTCCAACACATCTCGACCGCTTTTAAAAATAAAAATTTCAAAGTACCACTATACTTTGAAATTTTTATTTAAAACATTTGACATGCTTAGCCATAATGAATTAACACAAAGTGCGAAATTGTGAAATCGAATCGAAAATAACAGTCACGAGCAACATTTGAATCTACATCCCTGGAATACCATCGCAGATGCTTTGCCAATGCAACCATCGTGACAATAGCAGGTTGAAATCGTGCTCGTGACTGTTATTTTCGATTTCACATTATCGCACTGTGTGTTAATTTATAGTGGTACTCGTAAGTAAATTTAATTGCGCCTAACTAGGTTATGAAACTTTGGCATAACAAAAAAAACTCATTTATAATATTAGGAAGGTATATAATATTACTAAGGATTCTTTCTTTCCCAAACCAAATCGAACGAGTTGATATCGATTCAAGCGATTCTCATCACTAAGTTGCTTGTATCATCACATATTAATTACGTTTTTTTTTCTGTACACAACGATTCCATGGCATTAAAAAATTGCTTCCGTGTTTATACGAGTAATGGTAGTAAAAAATATCGAATATTTTCGAGATATTTTTATATTGCTCATTATGTTATTGATAGTGTATTTATTTATTCGATACTTTTTTTTATTGCATGTAGTGGTAGACGAGCTACGGCCCATCTGATGGTAAATGGTAACCGTCGCTCATGGACTCAACTATACGGAGAGTATTGTCAAGCCGCTGCTCACCACTTCATTTCACTGATATGAAATGAAAGAATAAACGGCTATCTTCTGCTACAGCCAAAAGGCAACGATATGCTTCATGGCCGGTTACACGGGAGATAGTGGTACCAACCCGCTCGGTACCCAGGCCTACCACCAGTCATGCGATGGATGATAACTGCTTACTTCCCTTAGTCACCTCATACAACACCCGTGGGAAAGAATGTGGTGGTGATACTTGTATTCTTAGTCCGTCACCACACGGACCGACTATATATACTTCTTTTTATGGTTATGAAAGAAAAATAAATCTTATCTATGTACATAAATATAAATCTCAGTCAACGTCTTTATATCCTAACTATTATAAAGATGCAACAGAGCTGTCTGTACATTTAAGATATTAGCCTTTTTCCTGGAAAGATTTAAAAAAGATCCGCTAGGGGCAGCACCAGTGAGGGGTACATATGTTTTGAATTCTCTATTGACAAAAACGTCAAATGTACGTCTTATTATTATCGGAATAAATAAATATTGCAAAAAATATCATGCCTACAAAACATTGTGCATTCGCTAATTAGCCTTTCTCCTGGAAAGATTTAAAAAAGATCCGCTAGGGGCAGCACCAGTGGGGGTGAGGGGGTATATATGTTTTGAATTCTCTATTGACAATAACGTCAAACGTACATCTTATTATTATCGGAATAAATAAATATTACGTTGAAAAAAAAAAATATCATGCCTACAAAACATTGTGCATTCGCTAATTAGCCTTTTTCCTGAAAAGATTTAAAAATATCCGTTAGGGGGCCACTGGTGGGGGTGAAGGGGTACATATGTTTTGAATTCTCTATTGACATAATGTAGATAAACTGGTGCTGCCCCTAGCGGATATTTTTTAAATCTTCCCAGGAAAAAGGTTAAATAGGCGTGCCCAAAAAGTAAATACACAAGAATTTCAAAACACGTGCCTAAACACAATTTTTTTTTACATTTTTGTCTGTTTGTTTGTTCGCGCATCACGCAAAAACTACTGAACGGATTTTAATGCAACTTTTTTATTTGATAGCACTTGATTAGACTTAAAAACTGGTATACCTTTTATAATATAATCTAATAATATAATCTAAACACTAGCTTTTGACTCCGGCACAGCCGTGGGCAATAGCTAGTTACGTAATACAGGTGTAGCTAGAAAACTTCATTTTATCCGTGATATCCGAAAAATATCCAGTTCATATTTTTTTATTATTATGTCGGTAAGATCGAAAAATATTACCTATTTATATTTCATTCAGTATGTAATTCGTATCTAAATATGATTTTCAAAAAACACGATTTACCAAAACAAAATACCGAGCCAAGCTCGGTCATCCAGCTAGGTAGGTACATGATAAAACCCAACTGACAATCCGAAACAAAATACACCCGAGGATTACAGAGACTCTTTCAGACTCCTGTGACCCGCATTTTTTTTTTTAATAAAAAGATATGTATCAACGCTGCACGTCTCGCCTGGCCCTCCGCCTGTATTCGGAGACCACGGAAACAGTGTGAAATTAGTGGTCCGCCGACCTCTGACCCGCCTGTCTAATATCAAACCTATATTTTTAAACTACTTCCTACTTAGTCAATTTACCGTAAAATTGTATAATTGATTACAAGTTGAAATATTTAAATGAATTATATTACATAATATTCATTTTCCATAATTATATTAGCCAACTTCATTAATTTTAGACGTTTATTTCGAAAATTCTTAGTCTCTATAGCCTAAATGCATGTTATTACATTTAAAAAAATTGTCTCACGCCTGTATCCCTGAAGGGGTAGGCAGATGTGTATTACACACCCACGATTCACTATGTTTAAGTCCCACGTAATAGGGGGTGAGCCTATTGCTGTCTACCGGAACTCCGGGCTGCTACTGAAATTTTTTCTTTTTAAGAAGAAACTCAATATAACTGCCCGACCCGGGGATCAAACCTGAGACTTCATGATCAGCAGTCGCTCACATTACCACTGCGCCACCGAGGCAGTTATTAGCAACCATTGGTCTCAGTCCGCCGTGTGGGGCCGGATTTCGCAAGCCTTTGAGAAACTCTCAGGTTTGGTTGACAGTAAAGTGAATATACAAGGTACTAGTGGTCTGCACAATACGTGTGACGGTGCACGGCGGAATGTTTAATTGGTGAGAGCCCCCCACTATTCCGTTATCTCACCAGACAGAGGATGTTCGATGGTCATTTTTTCACACTTCCCCAAAAAAGCGGTTGCTCTTCTTACGATGTTTTTTTCATAGGCAGTTGTAGATCCTTGCTTATCTCAGTATGAATAGGCCTTCTCGATCGGGGAAATACCATCCTCTTACAAAATATCAGCGTAAAATTATGGTTGGTACTCTTACCGTTGTGTTTCATATGGCGAGTGAGAGCGACACCCAAACCCCTACGCTATCCTCCACTTATTATTCTTTCTATCTTATCCACACTATTCTTCCTATCCACCTCCTATATCTTTCCTTGGAGATGACGACACGCGAGTGATGCCTCTGGCATTGCTAGCATTTATAGGCTACGGTAACCGCTTACCATCAGGTGGGCTTGTTTGCCACCTACGTAGTATATAAATAAATAGTTTTTTTTAATGGATCCTTGCGTAATCTCTACATCGAACAGACAGACTCTGAATCGAACTCGATACCAACCCTTTTTTTTTTAATGTACGTAACCGCACACTCTATCGTTCGGGGCAAAGACCAAGGTAGTGTGGGCACCCACTAAAGAAACCCGCCGTGTGCCGTCGCTACGCCTTTATTGGTGGTCCACTGGAACTATGTTACATTCCTTCGGTGGTACTCGATACCACCCTCCTCCTTATATTTGAAGTCTTTCCAATAGGTTATCACAACTTTATCGCAGGATATAAGCTTCTTATTTATAAATCTTCATGTGGAAAGAATTCATAATCGTCTACCACAAGTGTCAAGAGTCATTGGAATTGGGACTCTTGCGCTAACTGCGGAAGGCATTAGAGCGCACTCCACCACTCTAACACGCTAGACGAACATTAATTCAGGGTACTGGGTGACATCTGCTTGCGTCATCGCTCACATAACCGCTTGCGTTTTTTACATAGATACTAGCTTCTACTCGCGTTTGTGTCCGCGTGGACGTCACAGTTGGGTCCAAGAAAAAATTAAAACTTTAAAGATCAAATGATTTCTGAAAATGTGGAAAAAGAGAATTTTACTGCGAGCGGGATTTGAACCTGTGTCCCTTCCAATCTTTAATCTTTAAATCGTATCCAGGAGATGCAGGTTCAAATCCTGCTCGTGACTGTTATTTTCGATTTCACATTTTTCACTCTATGTTTAATAAATAAAAACTTCGTTACGTATCACAGAAACCACTTATCAGGATATTCTGTCTATTAATCCAGGTCATGATATACCAAATTTTCTTCAAATTCGTTTAGTTTTCAGGTCTTTATGGCAAAAACTATCCTACAGGAATTATTTACTTTTTCGAGATAAATAGGCTGTTGAACACAAAGTGTGAAAAATACACTTACATTTGGACCCGTTAGGTGGCGCCACAATAGGATTTCAGGACATTTTCTTCTATTTATTTGTGAATATTTGAGAAAGTACCGGGATGGTTTATATTCACATTTGGACCCGGTAGATGGCGCCACGATATTTCAGGAATTTTTTCTTCACTTTTTTCTAATGTAAAAAGATATACCTATCTAATGAATCCAAACGAAACGCCAATATTTGAACAGGACAACGTCTGCTGGGTCCACTAGTTTCTTATATAATTAAGTACATAGATTTTTATTACATAAACACTGCCCTTAGCACTATTCTAATGTTGTACTCACGACACACATACATATATGTAATGTATATTATATACACAATATATTCACACGTTACTATATGTATACACACAAAGACATATATAACCTTTCGAATCAGCTATAAACGAAATATTTTGTGTCTCAATTTGACATTTAAATGGTCATGTTTATGTTGGGAGACGAAATAATGTTGTATTTTAATTAGCATTTAGAACATTCATAAATAAATAAATATTCATTGACATTTCACACAACGTCCTCTGGTCCCAAACTAAGCTTAACGCTTGTGCTATGGGTACCAGATTACGGATATAATACATATATTACTTTTTTTTGTAAATACATACATATAATAGATAGAAATCCACAGACGCAGTACAAATATCTGTGTTCATCACACAAATAATTGTCCTGAGTGGGAATCAAACCCACGACCTCGTGCACGGAAGTCGGTTACACTACCGACTATGCCGCGAGACCCGTCATGGGTCAGATGTTTTGTCCCCAATAGTGTAAAATGAGTAACGGTCCCATAATTCAACCAGTCTATTGTACTCCACTACTGGCTTTAAGCCTTGCCCGGGGAACAGCACCTAGACCTTCACCTTCCGCATTCAATCCACCACCGACTTTAACAACAGATTTTGTCCGTGTGGTGACGAATTAATAATACAAGTGTCACCACCCCATACCTTCCCACGGGTGCCGTACAAGGCGACTAAGAGAAGTAAGCAATTATCACCCATTGCATTACTGGTGGTAGGGCTAGGTACCAAGTGGGAGTACTCACTTGCTATCAGACCCGAGCGGATTGGTACCACCATCTCCCGTGTGACTGGCCATGAAGCACAACGGTGTGTTTTGGTTGTAGCAGGAGATAGCCGTTAATTCGTTCTATCTGTGAAATGAAATAGTGTGCAGTGGCTTCACAATACTTTCGACAAGCTTATTTTCGCATTTATATTATTAGTAGGGCGACTAGCCTTTGCCCGCGGCAGCAAGTTGCATCAAAATCCGTTCAGCCCCCTTAGAATGAAAAACGAAACGTTATACGAACTGTCGTTTCGAGTCATTGTGATTGATCAACAGTCCGACGCGTGATTCCTGACTAAAATATTATTATAGTCGAGATATCAACGCGTGATTCAGGCGACCAATCACAATGAAGCGAAACGAAAGTTCGTCTGACGTTTCGTTTTTCATTCTAAGGGGACAGTAGTTTTTTGCGTGATGCGTGAACGAACAAACAGATAAACAGACAAAAAATAAAAAATAATTGTTTTGTGTTTAGACACGCCTAATAGGCAATACAATATATTTTTCTAAAATATCTTAAATGTACAGACACTGCTCTGTTACAGTTTTATAATAGTTAGGATACCAAAATTTTTAATTTGAATTGTATTTAAACTGATTATGTTACATGAAACATAAACTGGAGCAAAAAAATAACGCTTAAATATTATTTAAATCTAAACGTAATTTAAAAATAACCTAAATATAACATAATAATGATTATCATAACATTTTTTATTATTATACGTTAAAATATTGTGAAATACCCGTATTTTAAATATAGAATTATAGTTTATTTTTTTAACAACAACGCTGTGCAAGAATTTCTATGTAACGGCTTTACAAACACACAAATAACGTTTACATTAGATACAATTTACACAAACAACTACTTGTGGATCACACAAATATTTGTTGTCTTGTGCCGCCGCACCAATAAGTAAATACATACTTTAATTACTACGACATTTCGGTAGTCAAAACTGTAGATTCATCCATCTATCAGCCTTTTAACGTCCACTGCTGGACATAGGCCTCCCCAAGAGTGAGGGATAGTGCCGTAATCGCTACGCTTGGCAGGCGGGTTGGCGATCGCAGTGGATGTTGTTAATACTCGAAGGAGTGCTGCTGCCCACTCCCCCGGTTTTCCCTCAGTCGACTCTTACGACTCCCATGGGTGGAGAGGGGTGGGACAATTTTAAAGCCGGCCCCACACGGCAAGTAGAACTGTAGATTATTTTAATCTAATCTTTTCTTTATATAATAAATCTTCTGTCAGTGTTCCGATTCGATGTCTAATTTCGATGAAATTTTTTGTGTATGTATGAAGTGGATTCAAGGATGGTTTAGATTTACAATTTTATCCAGTAGGTGGCGCCGCGATAGGGTTTTAGGATTTTTTCTTCAATTTATTCTAATGTAAGAATTTATACATAACTACAAAATTTCATATACCAACAACCCTATTTTATTACAACCGCATTAATTTCAGACAAAAACATTACCTAATAAGTCACTTTGAAGCAAAACAAAATGCTTTTTATATAAAATATTATATTATACCATTGAAAATGTAAATCTGGGGCCAAAGTGCACTGAATAAAAAAGATTTTTCTAAAATGACAAAAAGTTTGATAGTTTTAGTGGAAACTCCGGCTCAAAAGATGCGTCAGCAAGTATTGTGTCTCTCTGGCGTAGGTAAATATATTTCGCCATTAACATAAAGGACCGATTAATGGAATTATGTTTATAAAAACAAATTCAAACAGCCTGTCGAGACTATACAACAGTTACTCATCTGCGAGTAGCTATAAAACATCAGGATGAAAACTTATACACTTAATTATATACCTACCAATTAAGTTATAACATGTGATTAATTCTCGCTATTAATGATGGGAGCCTACGTCGTGTAGGAAGCGATTAACTTGTCATATTAATTACAGATCTTGGTTCTAATCTAATAAAGAGTACAGTTTTCATGGGATCACGTCTCTTCCCTAAGCGGTACGCACGAAACCCACATTTAACATTGGTGAATCATTTTTGATTTATATTTAGCACTTGACATGCTCAGCTATTTCAAACAACAAATTATTTGTGAAAAAAGAGAACTTTAGTGCGAGTGGGAAGCGAACCTGCGTCCCTTCCCATCCGGGGAAGTGCTCTCACCGCTAAGCTAATTGGTGAATCAGTCTACTTAATAAGAAGTTTGTCTATTGCTACGTACTAGCAACTTCTAAAAACGTACTGACCAGAAGTATTCGCTGTTAAGTGAAAGAAAACCATTAGGAAAACTATTACGCCGGTATGGTAAAAGATAATTTTAGGTTATAACTAGAGATGGGCCGAATGTGATTTTAACCGAATACGAACTTCGGCCGAACATTCGGTAAATATACAAAATTCGGCCGAAGTTCGGCCGAATTCTTCTCCATGTTATCCTTCCTCTACACCGCCTATCCCTTTCCTTAGAGAAGGCGACGCGCGAGTGATGCCGTTGCTGGCGTCTATAGGCTATAGCAACCGCTTACTATCAGGTGGGAGCCGTATGCTAGTTTTCCACCGGATTTTGATGCATTTTCTTTATTTGATAGTTCTTGATGAGACTTAAAAATTTTAGCCCGTTACTATATCGGGAACCTGAGATATAACGTAAAAACTGGCTTTTAGCTGCGATGGAGCCGCGGGCAAAGACTAGTAATTTTATAATATTACCTATAGATAAAAATATATCAATCAGTGAGGTTCATAACCATAATCAGTGAGGTTCTTATGTCCAGTAGGGAGAGGGCATTGTGCGAGGTTATTTAATTACCTCGCACATTATAATTTATTTAAATTAAAATATAACGTAGCGTCATGCCTGTATCCCCGAAGGGGTAGTAAACCTGTAATTACTAAACGAATGATCATGATATTTTGCATACAGACAGTCTGATGCCCCGAAAAGGACATAGGTTACTTGTTGTCCCAGAAAAATAAATGGTTCGCGTGGTATATCTAGTTTTACATAGAGATAATTAGTGTGTGTGTGTGTGTGTGTGTGTGTAGTAGCAGTGATATATTTATATTTTGAAGTCCACGTGGATGGAGTCGCTGGCGAAATCCAGTATAATGTCAACCTAAAATACAAATTATGTTTTAATCAAAATACTAACCAAGTTTTTTTTTCTAAACGATTGCTTGACTATACCCCACCTGGTGGTAAGTGGAAGTATAGTCTATGATGGCAAGACGTTAGTAAAAACCTATTCACTCTAGCCTTGAAGACACCCACATTGTAATTGGACGGGAATACCGAAGCTGGCAACTTATTCCATTCCATTGATGTGCGTATTATGAACGATGAAGTGAATCGTTTTGTTCGGAAAGATGGAAATTAAATCTTCAATATATTATAATAATATTGTGCCGTGTGGGGCCGGCTTTAGAATTGTCCCACCCCTCTCCACCCATAGGAGTCGTAAGAGCCGACTGAGGGAATACCAGGGGAGTAGGCAGCAGCACTCCCTCGAGTATTAACAACATCCACTGCAATGCGATCGCCAACCCGCCTGCCATGCATGGCTATTACGGCACTATCCCCCATATGAGCGAAACACATGTTGTGGCTTCCTTGGGGAGGCCTATGTCCAGCAGTGGATTTCGAAAGGCTGATAGATGGATGGATGGATATTATATTTAAAAAATATTTGATATTCTGAGTATAAGTTCAACAAGAATGTGCTCGTATCATGTTGATACATTCTCACGCCACTAAACAAGATAACTGACTCATAACTCTGACATATAGTTCAAGAACACATTTCCTTCAAGGTCCAAATCAAGCATTGAACCGCTTGAGAAACATTTTACAGCTAACGTTAAAATCTTTGCACAATCACGCACAGTTATTTGAATTTTGACTATAGTGCGTATACTTTAGTGCGTGAAGCTGGATACTATTTGTTTATTGGGATATTTAGTGATAATTTATCTCGTAATTTTAGACGAACATTTTTAGCTTTCAAAGTAAAATATGGAGAAAGAAAGTAGGTTTAACACCTAACGGACTCTTTGCATACGTGATTGTTTACCACTACAACTAAAACTACTTTCAGATATACTCGTATTTACCCAAACGATCCCACTATCAATATTATTATTTTTAATTTTGATTTCGAATCAGTCGTGATCACGATCGTGAGGCTATGTCTGTTAGTAGAAACCTTTACATGAATCTATTAGTGTGCTTACTGTTAGGTGGAGTTGTTGTCGCGTTGGTACTGACTTAAAAAATACATAGTTATAACCTTAAAAGCAAATAATACTGGAGTTTTTCACATGCCTATAAATAGGCAGTTTGGGCTCCTTCCCACGTCTAATAAATTAAAAACAATACTGCAAGAAAGAGACAAAACATATTTTCCATCAACTCTGTTTTCCCAACGAAGAAAAAATGTCAATTGTCTGGATAAAAATTATCTATGAACGACCTTCCTTTGGTTCGCTGTACTTATGTATACCTAAGTTATCTAAGTATTTTTTAGTCTTAAAAAAAAACCATACACACTTTAATTTAGGTACTTTACGTAGGTTATAATCTAAATTAAGCCCTATGCTTACTTGAGCAGTATATCCATGTGTTGTTCTTAGGCTGGGTGACCAGACCACCGAAGGAATGTAACATAGTTCCAGTGGCCTGCCAATAATGGCGGAGAGACGGCACACGGCGGGTTTCTTCAGTGGGTGAAGGCCCACACTACCCTGTTCGTTGCCCCGAATGACGGGGTGTGCGGTTAGGAACATTTTTTCCCGCCGTAACAAAAAAATAGGCAGGGTTTTGAAACTTTTGCTGTTAGAAAATATATGTCAGTAGGTTTATCTTAATGATTCAAAAAAGCACTTAAAAATAATCCCATTGGAGTAAATTATGAGAATAACGTCCATTCATGATTACTACCCAAATATGGTGCCAAACAAAAGTGAAATGTTTAAAGAAAGTGTTATTCAGTATTGTTCTCGTTCGTAAATACTTTTGTGACTTGTTTAAAGAGAGTAAATAAGATGTTATCAGCAGGCAGTGACAGCGCAGTCATCTCAGCGCAGTCATATCAGAATTCTACCAAAATATTGAGTTCAATTCCTATTCTAAGATCATGAATCGATAATTTGTTATTATAAAAACATCATAAGCACAGTCTCACGCCTGTATCCCATGAGGAAAAGGGAAAGAAACGGCGAGGTGAAGACACCTTTAGTAGTAAAGGAATACCTTTACTTTGACACTATTTAGGGTAGTACTTCCCCGCTTGACTTGGTCTCATGTGCTATAGAGAAGATTAGGAACCTGATTATTGAGAGGAACCTTAGATATAGATTGAGATTTACATAAAACAATTCAACTAATCGGTGTCACATATTTGAGAGCATAAACATAAAAATGGCTATTAGTTTCTTGAAAAGATCCTAAAGGAAACAAAGCCTCCAGAATGCCTTAGTCCGTTATACATAATGAAATGTAACATAACACACTTTTCATTTGCTCTTCTTTATATTCGCTTCCTTTCCTTAATAATTTTATAAAAAAACACTTTTGGACATTTAACTTCCTCCAGATTATGAAGGAAATGGGCCTGTTCTACAGCGCCGTTTGTTTTTTTAATTTTTAGACATAGCACTATTATTATTTTTCTACTTTTATAAAAGTTTCTCTAAGCGTGGAATGGATTTTTTTTTAAATAACATAAATAAACGCGGTTGAAAATGTGATCAAAATTAGCCTCTATGAAAACTCATTAAAAGCTTTGCGCGATCCTATTAATGCCAAATACTCGCACTTAAATATATGCTAGCTCAATGTTAACAAATAATTAATTAATTAATTTCTAAATTAACTCATCATATTAAATACTTACTGTGAGTAATAAAATGCGGCACAAGTAGCACATTATCAGATTACATTAATTCCAATTTCTCATGTTCATTCAGAGCAAAATTTCATTTCGCAAATTGTTTCGCATAAAGTTAATTATGCTTAAAACAATGTAAACGAAATTGTAGTTTTATTTTATGTATTTTTCTCATAACGCACAAACAGAGATAACCGGAGCAACACTTTTAAACAATGAAGACAAACATCTAACAGCTACACATTGTCAGTTCATATAATTTTGTGCGCGCTTTTTAACAAGATGGTGTAGACCTAGAGGATTTAATAGACACACTCTAAGACTTAGACGAAGAATAGACTCGCTGATGTCAAAATAGACATTAAGGATGAAGAAAAGGATGCACATACTAGGTTTTCCTAAGAGTGAGAGAGACACAGGTATAAGTATATTTATCCTTTTCGGGTATGCGTTAGTTGTATTTGGACCCAATGAACTGGGTCCAAGCAATAAGGTGGCCAACCGTCCCCATCATCAGTATGTAAGCTTGTTTTTGTATTGACGTAAAAAAAACCTTTATTAATCACGTTATATGCGCTAATATTACATGTTCTAATACATTTTAAGCAAAATATAAGCATAACTGCAATTTCTTTTGTCCTGTCATTCTTTTATCCGGCTAAAACAGGTAGTACATTTTTAGTCAACAAAGTTATAATCATAGTTATCTTTTAAAATTATTCTGGTTATATATTGCTATCTCGACACTGCATACGCTGATAGCTTGTCTATAATATCCTTCGTCTAAGCTCTCAGAGTATACAATGTTGAGATCATAGATATTATAGTAAATATATAATGTGAGCTATAAATATTATAGTAAATACTGGTATCTGGTATAACTATATCTATGGTTGAGATAGCAATAGTTTGACATTTGATAACCGGAATAATTTTAGAAGATAAATATGATTGTAACTTTGTAGACTATATCTGTTTTAGCCGGATTTTCAAAAGAAATTGCAGTTATGCTTACATTTTACTAAAAATGTATTAGAACGTGTAACATTAGCATATATAACGTATGAACGTTTTTTTTACGCGTCCCCATCATCGGTAAGTAAGCTAGCTAGCTTACTTACCGATGATGGGGACGGTTGGCCACCTTATTGTTTGGGCACAGTTGATCTGGTTCCCAACAAAAATAACGCATACGCGAAAAGGATATAAAACGTATACATGTGTCTCGCTCACTCTTGCTATGACCTCATATGTGCATCCTTTACTTCGTCCTTAGTATGAAAATAGTAATAATAATAGTCTGTTATATCCTCGGTCTACACAAGATGGCGATCTGTGTTTACAATATGGTGTCTCGAAGATTTCGTTAATGCTTTAACAAGTAGATGCTTAAGAGTTAGTATACTAAATACATAAGCAATTGCAAGGAGGTTAGGCGTTAGGTAGACTATTGAGTCTATCTTCTCAGTATACATATAGTAATAATATAAAATAGTCCTTATTTTTTTGAGTGTATTTTGTCAGTATACATTTAGTAACAATATAGAATAGATATTTAGATATCTTATAAAATTCTCGTGTCGCGGTGTTTGTGGTTAAACTCCTCCAAAACGGCTTAACCGATTCTCATGAAATTTTGTGTGCATGTTGGGTAGGTTTGAGAATCGGACAACATCTATTTTTCATCCCTCTAAATATTAAGGGTAGTACCCCCTTAAATTCTTTTTTTAATTTTTAGATAAATTTTTATTTTTTTTATTTCTTTATGATACAGCATTAAAAAATACATACAAACCTAAATTTTGAACCCTCTACGATCAACCCCTATTTTTTATTTGTTAATTATAAATATTTTTTTTGGCAAGATTTTTATTCTTATTTTGTCATGACTTAGAATAAAAAAAATTATATTACTCTCGATTTTCCACCCCTCTACGATAAATCCCTATTTTTTATTTGTTAATTATAAATATTTTTTTTGGCAAGATTTTTATTCTTATTTTGTCATGACTTAGAATAAAAAAAATTATATTACTCTCGATTTTCCACCCCTCTACGATAAATCCCTATTTTTTATTTGTTAATTATAAATATTTTTTTTGGCAAGATTTTTATTCTTATTTTGTCATGACTTAGAATAAAAAAAAAATATTACTCTCGATTTTCCACCCCTCTACGATAAACCCCTATTTTTCCATCGCGATTTTTATTATTTTTTTATTTTTAATAATTTCCTTTAATTATGATTTTTTTCTCTATCCAATTTGATCTTCCGCCTTCACCGGTCGATAACTGATCAACTATCAATCGATCAGTTATCCCCGCTAGATGTCTACCGTTGTCACCTCTCATCCAGCAAACGTCACGGAGTAAGAATGAGAACAAAGCCGGTCTCCTGTCTTACTCACTATACAATTTTCGACCATTTTTTTTGGTTTTATTTGTGTATCGATCGTAGCAGTGACTGTTATACGTATTATTTTAATTTTTCTGTGCAACTCTCATGTTAATTTTATTCTCATCGTAAATTTATTATTAATTTCCAGTGCAATAATTATTTATTCGCAATTTATTAATAACTGATAAAGACAGTTTCAACTATTAGTTAATTAAGTGATCTCATGTCAATAAACTCGTGTTGTGAGCTCCCGCCAACAGCGGCCATTACCGTACCTGTATATATATATTGTACTTAACATTTTTTGGAAATTGGTTTAAATCAAAACGAAAACGTGTACGTGTTTAATAAATATATATATGTTTTATTATTGTGAAAAGTAAGTCAAATAATAAGAAAACAAATACAATATTAATTCACTATTTTTCACCAATACACTGATAGAAGGATTTATTATTTATTAATAATTTAATTTATTTGAAGAAATTTAATAAATATTTATTTTAATAAATATTTTTTTACATTCAATAAAAATTTATTTGGGAATAAAGTACATCCTAAATAAAGCATACTTTCATTGTCTACAACGCTTTCGATTATAAGTAAATCCCCGCACACTTATAGTAGATAGTTATTTTTATTGAACTAAAAAAATGTTTCCTAGAAACAATATACATGGCAAAACAACGTTTGCCGGGTCAGCTAGTTTTTATATATATTTTTAGCATTTGACATGCTGTTTTGTGTTTAAATATGGAATAGTTTTTAATTTTTTTTAATTTACTGATGTTACAGTATTCCCCTCTCTGTTAAACGAGACAGACCACCCCCTTCTTTTTTTGTTTAGGTGGTACAAAATGTTCCTAACCCCACACCCCGTCGTTTGGGGCAACGAACAGGGTAGTGTAGGGGCCACGAGACAACCCTCTTAGAAGGAAAAATGAAACGTTAGACGAACTTTCGTTTCACTTCCTTGTGATTATTTGTGATTGGTCGCCTGAATCACGCGTTAATCAGAAATCACGCGTCGGACTGTTGATGAATTATAATGATTCGAAACGAAAGTTCGACTAACGTTTTGTTTTTTATTCTAAGGGGGCAGAAGAGAGTCTTAAAGAAGAAGTCTTTTTGTTCGATCATTAAGTGAGATTTTTGGCTTCGGGCTTCCAATAAAATCCTCATAGGTAACCAACATCTTTCATTTTCAATGTATAATATTCTTTTATACTATTTCTGCCTTTGATTTTGGTCCAGTTAAAAAAATACAATAAAAGTTATACAGATTTGGATGATATTTCGCACACAGATGGTTTATTACCTGGATTAACACATCATACTTTTATAAACATGTCCGTACAGGATAGCTATAGAGATTATTAATGTACCTTAGATGAAGTAATTATATTATAGTGACAGCAGCAGCTAGCATATACCTACATATGACATTATTTGTATATTCGTGAGAATTCTTTACAAAATATATCACTTAGCGATTCTTTTATAAGTACCCACTGTGTGACCGAACAAAGGTCAATGTTCAATCCAAGTGTTGATCCTAACGAATTTTAACTGTTACCTTATTTCGATATCAAATAAACTAATTTTGTAATAATGCAACTGTGGAAAAAGAGAACTTTAGTGCGAGCAGTTGAAGCACTTCCGATTGGAAGGGACGCAGGTTCGATTCCAGCTCGCACTAAAGTTCTCTTTTTCCACATTTCACAAATAATTAAAAACGCTTTTTTTTAAAGCTGAGCATGCCAAGTGCTAAATACAGATCAAAAATAGATAGATATCTTGTTATGTTCCAATTGTACTATTCTGTCAAGAAAGTACCGGGAAAAGATCAATAATACACAAAATTTTAGTATTTGTTGAGTGTTTGGACAAAAATTCATTCACAATGATGTCCTTGTGCGAAGGCGTATTATCGTGGTGCAAAATCTAAGAATTTTCTTTCCACAAATCTGGCATTTTTCGTCGAATTTGCTCTCTTAAACGCCGCATAACGCTCAAATAATTCTCGCTCTTTATTTACCGTTTGACCTTCTGGCAAGAATTCCGAGTGCACAACACCGCGATAGTCAAAGAAAACAGTCAACATGACTTTGACTTTTGATCGACTTTGGCGTGGTTTTTTCGGTTTCGGTTTAGTTGGAAGTCGCCACTCCGAAGCTTATTGACTAGTTTGGATGTCAAACTCGTAAACCCACGTCTCGTCACCAGTAACAATGTGTTTCATGAATGTTGGGTCGGAATTGACTCGTTCTAGCATATCCTCAGCGACTCTCATGCGATTGAGTTTTTGGAGAAAAGTCAGGGCATTTGGGACTAGCCGAGCGGAAACATATTTCATACCCAAGTGATTATTTAAAATGGTACGGATCGACTCGTGAAACACAGAAAGTTCGGCGGCTATCTCTCTTAAAGTGAATGAGGATTTTCAGTCACTATTTCCTTCACTTTTGCAATGTTAACTTCAGTTGCAGACGTTGATGGCCTATCCAGAGCGAGGCAAATCTTCCATCACACATCAACCGCTTTTAAATGCTTTGTACCACTCATAAGCGCGTGTTTTTGATAAAGTCGATTCACTGTATGCCTTCTGTAACATTTTCAATGACTCCGAACACGAAATTCCATTGGCGATGCAAAATTTTAGACAAACTCTTTGTTCGATGTTTTTGTCCATTATAAAATTCGCAATACACACTAGATATGATATAACTAAAAACAGCACTGTATTTAATATAAATAACAGATGCAACTCAAACTCCGCGCCAAAATGGATAACAGTTTTGTGCCAATCTAACAACAACCAAAAAAAAAAACAAAAATTTGAATTTGGAACCATAAACAAATCATCCATTCCCAATACATTCTTGACTGAATGTAAATAAAAAAACTATTGTAAGTATGATAAAGCAAACAATCCGAGAAAAGAAAGAAAATGATTAGCATTGACAGTCAATGTCAACCATTATGTATTTTATCTATATAAATAGAAAAAGTCCGAAAAGTGTTTCAAGACAGCCCTAACGTAACAGATTCTATTTTCTATGTCAACTCCTTATTCATATTCAAAAACAAGTAGGTAAAGATGCCTCTCCCGCCTTAACAAAAAAAAAAAAAAAAAAAAAAAAGGTAAAGATGCCTCTAAATTGTCACGCGCCAGCCGTATAGGCTGTATAACGTAAATCGTACAATAACATTGTGAAAAGTGAAAAAGTATTGCTTGTGATACTTATCGCAAGAACTTCTGCAAAAAGGTGATTGTAAGATTGAAACTAGTGGCCCACCCTTACTTCGCTCAGATGCAATTTACTAATGCTGTGGCAGGGTCCGTGTGGTGGCGCACTAAGAATACAAGTAGCACCACCCCATTCTTTCCCACAGGTGCAGCGGTGGATTTACACTAGGGGCAGTCGGGGCAAGTGCCCAGAGCGGCAAATTTTTTAAGGCGGCAAAATTTTGTGCGAAAAAAATTGTCTTATCAAGATTGCTCAATATACCTCATTAATTAATTCTATTAATTCAAAATATTCTGTTTAATTGATAATTCAAGAAATTCAATTCACCCATTATTTGTGAATTATAATTTTGGCTCTTTTGGTAAAAAATAATAATGAAAATGATTTAATCAATTTATTTCCTTGGAGATTTAAAATAATAATCGATTTTTCTATTTTCTGGAATTAAAGAAATTTAATTAGAATTTCTTTTCTGAAAAATTTAAAAAATCGGATTTATCTTTTGCATTTCTCAAAACTTTAATCAATCAACGAATTAAAAAAAATGTTGATGAAAAATAAAATATATAATATAAACTATAAGTTTAAGTAAAATTCCAGTATTGGGGCGAATTTTTTCCGGTGCCCAGGAGCGGCATTAAGTTTAAATCCGGCACCGGGCCGTGGCTCTTCTGCCACCATACGCAATCAATAATAAAAAAAAGTTGGGCTGGTGTTGGCAGCATTATTTTGGAGAATCATGACGACTTGCACTCGCCCGTGCTACTTGGCGTCATGTCGGCGGCATGTCCGCCACTTACGTACGTAAAGAAGTTGCTGATTTCCTGCCAACGACAATGTTTTCCAGCTAAGAAATGTGAAACCACCGGCAACAGTCTCCGGGCTGAGTCGCCGGTTCGGTGACTTTGGTGTATTGACTCTCTAATATGAGATAGGCAATTATCGTCTTTTTGCTACAACAAGGATGATAGGAGATGAGGAAAGAAGTTGGTCTTCTGAGTGGGGCACTCACCAAATGTGACTGGCTGATAGACTGACTGATATTGCTACTAAACTCCAATATTCTATAGGAATGTACTGCCTCGATTGACCCGACCAATGTAGGTACATTAATATTCTATTGTGAAATTAATTTTGAAATTTGCTATTGGCTCTTGGTGGCATTTAATCAAAGTATATGCAAACGTGGCGTAGTTGGTAGTATAACCGACTTCCGTGCACGAGGTCGTGGGTTCGATTCCCACTCAGGGCAATTATTTGTGTGATGACCACAGATATTTGTACTGCGTCTGAGTGTCTTCTGTCTATTAAATATATGTATGTATTTAAAAAAAGTAATATATGTATTATATCCGTAATCTGGTACCCATAGCACAAGCGTTAAGCCTAGTTTGGGACCAGAGGAAATTGTGGATATTTATTTATGTATTATTTATTTAAAATTTTAATCTTCTATTAGGTATATAGCTATGCTGCGCTGATCACATCATAGTAAATTACAGTTAACATTATCTTAGTACATTAAACACAAAGTGAAAAATGTGAAATCGAAAATAACAGTCACGAGCAGGATTTAAACCTGCATTTCCTGGATACCGTCCAGATGCTTTGCCAATTCAGCAATCGTGACCCTAGCTCCTGACTGCTAATTTCGATAACACATTCATACTTAACGTCTTTGGGTGACGGTGGTGAATTGGCAAAGCATCTGGACGGTATCCAGGAGATGCAGGTTCAAATCCTGCTCGTGACTGTTATTTTCGATTTCACATTTTTCACTTTGTGTTTAATGTATGTTGCGAAGCATGTCAAATGCTAAAAATATATATAAAAATATCTAAATATTATCTTAGTATACAAAAACTTACCTAATTAATTGAATGAGGCGATACTTGGCGGAAGTCCATTGTTACTATTATAGAATGGATTTTAGGAGGAGAGCCCACTACTCACCCACGGAATGACAATCCCGGTTATCTTTGGACAGAATAACCTAAGATTGCCAATCCGCACTCTCACAGATAGAGGAGAATGTGATAATAGCAAAGTAGCATGCACGATAATGACAAAAAACTCACCAACGCGACACAACCATGCGATACGGTAGAACTCTCAGAACCACAATATTGCAATATTCCGCAACAAATGAGCCATGGTCATTTGTTGCCGAGCGTTCTTGAGAATGCCTCATTTAGATGTGAAACACGTATCGAATTTATGTTCGGATTTTTGCGGAATATTGCAATATTGTGGTTCTGAGAGTTCTACCGTATCGCATGGTTGTGTCGCGTTGGTGAGTTTTTTGTTATTATCGTGCATGCTACTTTGTTATTATCACATTCTCCTCTATCTGTGAGAGTGCGGATTGTTAATCTTAGGTTATTCTGTCCAAAGATAACCGGGATTGACAATCCGTGGGTGAGTGGTGGGCTCTCCTCCTAAAATCCATTCTATAATAGTAAAAACTTACCTTTCAAGTAATCTAATACAATTCCAGTGGTCCACCATATAGGCGGAGAGAGGACCCACACCGGGTTTATTTAGTGGTTAGAGACCCACAAAGCCCTGTTCGTTGCCTTGAATGATAGAATATCCGCCCTAACAAAAGAAAACATACTAAAACTGACATATCAATATTTCTTTACTAACTGTACCAGCATGTGATCTTAACATAATATGATTCTGCCATGCATAACTTTAGCAAGTAGGTCAAGTTTTAATAAATTTAAACATATATCGAGACCTAAATACGTAAATAAACTTCAAATATTTGTTGGAATGAGAAGGCAGGTGCCAGCTATTACAATTAATGGTCGTATTTTTTAACATTCCATGGGACGGTAAATATTTTGTATAACTGTTCAGTAGGTGTGACGAGTTTTCGATGCTCACGCAACATATATACGAGTATGTTATAGTTTTATCATAGACTAGACTTTGCCAGTGGCGCAGCCAAAAGCTAGTTTTTAGGTTATATATCAGATTCCCGATATAGTAGCGGGATAAAATGTACACTAGTTTTTAAGGCTCATCAAGAGCTATCAAATAAAAAAAATGCATCAAAATACGTTCAAAAGTTTTTGCGTGATGTGCGAACGAACATACAGATAAACAGACAAAAAATCTAAAAAAAAATATTTTGAGTTCAGACACGGCTTATATAGCCTAATACAGTTTTATTTTTAAATATCTTAAATGTAGAGACACAGCTCTGTTAAAGCTTTATAATAGTATATAAACTAGCTTTCACCGTAGATAAATCTAGTTTATATATAAAAAAAAAAAATATTTATCGTCATGATCAAAATGCTCCGGCCAATTTACACAAAACCTTAACAAATTATCCACTTACTCGTACATATTCCTCATAAATCACTGCATAAAACATGAAAATCCGTTCGGTTTAAGTTTATTCCGTCCATTACAGACAGCACGGCAACATTTTATTTTATAGGTAATGTGTATAGATATTTAAATTACAAATTGAATTATCCGTAATAATATTAAAATTAAATATTTACAGTAACTTATATCAACAAGTCATGCTTTTATTTTATTCTTTTTATGCTACCTGGGTGGCAAACAAGCATACGACCCACCTAATGAAGCGTTTACTTTAGGCCTTCGATCATCAATTACATTTTGATCGAAGCTGTAGCAACACCAGGGGCACTACTCGCGCGCCAATAAAAATGATAGGAAATGGATAGGAAGAATAATAAGAAGAGGATAGGAAGTGGTTTGGTCTTCCAGCGCTCTCACTCACCATATGAAACAACGGTAGTTACTGCTACGCTGATCTTCTGTGAGAGCGTGGTACCTACTTCCTCAATCGAGCCGGCCCATTCATGCTGGGATAAGCAAGCCTCAACTACTAGAAGCTGGACCCCTAGAGAACTAGAAGCTTTTTTTTAAATCGCGTCGAGAGAAGATTAAAATACTTTGGAAAATCCAAAACTACACGCCTCATAATCTTCATTTTTCACAATAAAATTGATTATTTGATAAGTACCTAATAATTTACTAAGTAGTTTTCAATAAATCACATAGATAGCGCTAATTTCAAAAAGTACTAATGTGGTTCTCATGTCTTATATGCCATCTAGCGCTAATTTTAAAAAGTACTTCTATATTGGTCTATAAAAGTAGTTCTAGTAATAGACTCACGAAATAAGGTAGGTATAGCGCTGGTTTTAGTGTCGAGTCGAGCGTAAATATTCACAATTTTTTTGTTTATTTAATAACAATTAAATCACATCGAATCAGACCGTGAAAAGTGATAGGGCTCTATTCGTAATTATACTGAATAGTAAAAGAAAAAAAAATGACTCGGTTAGTAAAGTATTTCGGTCTATCGTGTTAACATACATTACCTACAACAAACAGGACGTCCAAGACAGAACTTTTTTAAACAGTTTTTTAACTATTTTAAATAACAAAAATGGCACCAAAAATATTATGAGTGTTAAAAATAGTGATTTTGCTTGATATATGTGTGTGTATATATTATTTTACAAGTGCAATATATGATAAATAGAAACATTTTAAGTTTGAAAAATCAGTTGGTCTGTATGAAACGGGAATAGTACCCACCTCAACGCTTCGCTTATGAGGCGTGCAATAATTGAAAACTATGTTTATTACTTACTATTTTTAATATTCGAAGCTAATAAGGAAGGTATACTAACCTTCACATATCGTAGTTATAAAGATACGCTAATTAAATAAAACAAATTCTTAATAAAATTAAGAGCTAATTGAAAGTTTTGTTTTTGGTATTTAAATTGTAATGTAATTAAAACTACTCATTTGAGTAGACCATTCGTCATAATCGCATGAACTTGAAAAATATACATTAATAATTAATACGCTTGAAACTATCCGTATTTTTAAGTCTAAATATAAACTATAGTAGGAATGTCGTAATGGCTTAGCAATCCTTACTAATACTTTTTGTTACTCTTTCTCGCAAAAACTACTGAATGGATTTTAATGAAACTTTACAATAATATAGCTTATACATCAGAATAATACATAGGCTATAATTTATAAAGATATAGTGTGAATTGTCCAAAATATAACGAGAAGTGTCAAGTTAGTAGGAAAAAAATGAGTTACTCGTATTTAATGTATAATGGAAATGTTTTAATCTTAAATAGTTCTACAAAAAAGCCCGCGGCAGCATAAATATCTATCTTTAAACCCATTATCGCCAAAATAGTGTAACATTAATAATAATATTGTAGCGTAACGGTGAAGCCGTCACGCCACAATTATTTAGGACCTTAGGACTAGGGGTCTTAAAAGAAATTAAATAGGAAAACAGATTGAAGACAAGTTTTAATAAATAAACAAAACACGTTAATTAGGAACAGAAATTTTGTATGCACCAAGTACTAGTTGAGTTATTACTGTCTTTACCTCGAGATTTTATACACAGCAACACTTGGATACCTCATAAGACGTTCTTGTACAAAGGTTTACTCCCTTTAGCATTCCGTACAATCCCTTCCGTCCTAGAAGGCCAGACTCGGTCCCAGAACCAGACCTTGAGGTCCAACAGTAACTAGCCGTTGAGATCACACCTGAAATATCTGAAACGGCCTCCAGTGAAGAATCAAACTTCAAGACAATCTTCAGAAGAGCCTTGACAACTTTTCAAGAAACATTAAGATAATTCGGAGCTTTGACAGCTATCTCAATAGGATCACGTCCGAGTCTAGAATGAATCAGAATGCCTCCGCAACGTCTATCTTCCAGTTCTTCGAACTTGACTGTTCGATGTTCAGACTTTTGAGTTTTAAAATAAATGTTTTCTTTATTTGAGGCTTATCATTTGTAATCTATTTAGAAAAGAAGGATTTAGGTAATATTAGAAAAGAGGATTTAGATTAATATTACAATATGCGGACGAAGTCGCGGGCAAAATCTCGTATATATTAAAAACAAACAAACATAGCATCACGCCTGTATTCCCCGAAGGGGTAGGCAGAGGTGTATTACACACCCACGTTATAATATTATATTTATATTAGAACATATTATATTTAGTACCTGGATGACCGAGCTTTGCTCGGTATTTTTGTTTTGGTAAATTGAGAATTTTTCTCACAAAAGAAAGAATTGAAAAAAAGGGGGGAAAATGTCACACTGGAGACATCTAGACTCGAACCGGGGTTTTCTGGTTTTGGGACCGCCCGATTTCCCACCTGAGCTATTATAACCTTGTAGATGCTGGCGAAATTTACCTTCGTATTCTAATAATATTGTAGCAGTTTTTCATTGCCTGAAAACCCGGATAAAACGACGTTTTCTAAAAATGAAACCTAGCTAGATCGATTTATCGCCCCCGAAACCTCCTGTATACTAAATTTCATGAAAATCGTTGGAGCCGTTTCCGAGATTAAGATTATATATATATATATATACAAGAATTGCTCGTTTAAAGATATTAGATACTACGAGGATGGCAAGCAAGCATACAGGCCACCTGATGGTAAGCTACATAGACACTAACAATATCAGATGCACAACTCGCGTGTCATAATGAGAAGGGGATTTTGGCCTAATAATGTGCCACCATCGGTTCCTAGTGTATGAATAGACAAGATTGAACAGATTTCTTCAAAGATGAATTTGGCTCCATAATGCCACATTCTTTAAAGTATTTGTTCATTCTAAACAGCCAGGCAACCTGATGTGTTTTTTATTATTGCATATTGTGGCAGACAAGCCACGGCGCGCCTGATGGTAAATGGTAACCCTCAACCTTGGACACAATAATACCGGGAGTATTGTCAAGCCACTGCTCACCATTTCACTTCACAGATATGAAATGAAAGACTAAACGGCTATCTCCTGCTACAACCAAAAACACATTGATGTGCTTCATGGCCGTTCACACGGGAGATGGTGGTACCAAGCCCGTTCGGGCCCGGCAGGTGAGTACTCCCACTTGGTACCCAACCCCACCACCAGTAATGCATTGGGTGATAATTGCTCCCAGCAGGTCTCCTTAATTTTTCCCTTAGTTGCCTCGTATGACAGCCGTGGAAAAGAATGGGGTGGTGACACTTGTATTCTTAGTCCGTCACCACTCTGTTTCTACTGTAGGAGAATAATTTATCAAATCCCTGTCAATCTCGTGAACGTAGTATTTTGCTCGATATCCTAATGCCCATGAGTTATGCATGGTTACCACTTAGGTACATCAGATAGGTTTCTCATTTGCCGTTGCTCTTAATGAAAACGATCTTTACTATTTCAATCAAATTAAATTGTTTCTTTATTTTCAAATATTTTTTATCCGCAATTTATGCGTGCGCTTAATATTGGGGCTCAGAGAGATATGGAAAATGTGCATGTTTATATAAAAAATAGCGCCATCTCATGTTAAAATTAATTACTAAATAGATATTGTAAAGGCTTACAATTGCATCCGGAAAACTGTAATTAAGTGCGCTTATTTACATTTCCAATAAGGAATACAGTCACGATAAGTACATTAATACGGATAGATTAATTAAAATCAGGAACTGATTCATTGATTTAGGAATCGATTATAAAAGTGAAATCATGCGATTTAATTTGGGCGCCATTGAGGCAAGTGATTAGACTTGTTAGAAACTTATACCTCTTTTATATTCACAGTCTGTATTGTTTTATTTCGAGAATTCCTTCTTTTAATCCAAAAAAATCCAAATCCTTACGGCCTGGCCACGCCTGGACGGTCGTCGCGAACAGCAGTGTGGCATGCTCAGTACTTTTCAATCGCGGAATCGGAATGTTCCGTCGCCAAGCCGTTAACTTATTACTCGTATTAGAAGACTTTGCTGTAAATAAAATTTTGATGAACACTGGTTTACTAATACTATAATAAAGTCACCATACGGATAATCACCTTGTACCTACGTCTAAATATATATTTATGAGATAGCAATACTTAATAGCCAATACTTATTAGCCGTGTGGGGCCGGCATCGAGAATAGCTCCACCCAGTCTCTTCCTATGGGAGTCGTAAAAGCCGACTGAGGGATTACCGGGGGACCGGGCAGCAGCGTTCCTCTGTGTACTAAAAACATCCACTGCGATCGCCAACCCACCTGCCAAGCGTGGCGATTATGGCAATAACCCCCTAGGGGAGGCCTATGTCCAACAGTGGACAATGAAAGGCTGATGGAATACTTAATAAAGTTTTATATCGTTATTTTAATTCTATGTATTGGTACACCCAACTATTACAATCTCTCGAGCTACCAGTCGCATAACTTAAACCTTGTATAAAACTTCTATTTATAAATTTTTAGTGACAACTTTAGCTTATAAATATTTCCTCTAATTTCAGAAGAGGAATGGGCTGAAAGCACGGCGTACATGATGCATGAAGCTTTCGAAGCTTCACCGCCTCGTCGGGCCGTTTCACCCCGTCTTACTTCTCCCCGTCGTGCCTCACCTGCCCGTCGCGCTTCACCCAGGCGTACTTCCCCTCGTCGTGCTTCACCACCGCGCCGTGCGCTTTCACCCCGCAACTACGATCGGTCCTTCCCTGAAGACTATGACCAATACCGCGACTCACTTGCACCCTTCCGTGACCAAAACACCTTTGAGCGACGATTCCGTCACGAATCATTAGAACGCGGCACTAAGGACAAATTCCAAGAGAAAGATAAATTCCAGGATGATACTGTGAATTACAGGAGACGATACGTCGCAGAAACCAAACCTTCTAACAGAAGTATTGATAGAGTAGAAGATCGTAAATTTGGTAAACTCCAAAGAGGGGCCAGTGAAGGTAGTCTGAAAATTGCTGAAACATCTCCAAAAGACAGATTCAATGTAGCTAAAGAGAAATTTATGAATCTTGAACGCGAACGATTCACTAGAGAGCTAGAACAGCATATGGCTATGAGGAGGAGCATGCTTGAAAGGAATAGCCGCTCAACTTCTTCCCCGGAGGAAGAACTGAGAGACGAGCGGCAGGAACGACACAGAGATAGCTCCCGGAGAGAGCCTGAACGTTCTCATCGTGATATTGAGCGCCATAGAGAGCCGGAGAGACGTAAAGACTCTGACAGAATGCGTGACATTGAGCCAATAGCTCACAGAGAAATGGAAAGACTACCACGTATAGGTAGAAAACGTGATGATGCTAAACGGTTCGAGTACGGTGCCGAAGAGTACTTGAACAGGATTGAGCCAAAACCACACAGAGATGATTTTGACAGATATGATCGAAGAGACAGACGGGATTTAGACAGGCGTATTGATGAAGATGAAATTATTGAGCCAGTCATTGAAGAGAGAAGGAAAGATTGGAATGACCGGCAAAGGGCTTTCAGTCGCTCCCGCATTTTAGATGACCAACGTCAGTCGTACGTGGAGGGAGATAGGGATAGGTACTATGATAGAGACTATAGGGATCTGCGTGAACTCGCTGACAGACAACAGACAAAGTTCCGCCATAGCTACGCGGAACCGATACCTAGGGGCCGTTTGGGCACCGTCAGACCTTACTGAATGCCATAATAGATTCATAGACGATAGAGGAATATTCAAACTTCAAAGAAGCCAAATATCACACGGACAGAAGTTGAAAGAAGAGGCGTAACGAATCGGAATGTTTGTTATACCTGATTTATCTGTTAAATATATTGATATTAGTGGACAAATAATAATAGTTTTGGCACACCTCAAATCTGATTATTCTAATTTTTTTTTGTTTTGTAACTTTTAAAATTATTGTAACTTGTTGAAAGGATAATATTGTACTATTGTAAGCTCTGTTACTACATTCTTTCAAACTTTACAAAGACTCATTTAAGACAAAAAATATTCAACTGATGACATAATTATAAAATTTAAAGTAAAAACTATTTAACTGCCTCTGTGGTGCAGCGGTAGTGTAAGCGACTGCTGATCATGAGGTCTCGGGTTCGATCCCCGGGTCGGGCAGTGTTATTGAGATATTTCGTAAAAAAAAAAGGATAAGTTATCAGTAGCAGCCCGAAGTTTGGAAATGTGCCAGGTAGACGTCAATGGGCTCGCCCCCTATTACGTGGGACTTAAACATAGCTGGCGAGTCGTGGGTGTGTAATACACCTCTGCCTACCCCTTCGGGGAATACAGGCGTGATGCAAAAACTATTCAACTTATGAAATAATTATAAAAACTAAAACAAAAATTATTCATTTTATGAAAGAATAATAAAATTTAAAACAAAAATTATTCACCCGATGAAATAATTATAAAATTTTATAATAATTAGTGTCGAGGTGTGTCAATAACGTTAGTGTTAATACATTTTAAGTGCCTATCACATAGCAGTATATATAAATACTCATAAGTGCTCTTTATGTCACAGTTAAAAATGTATTTGTAAATATAAAACGAAGTACCTTTGTTATTTTGTAGATATAAGAATAGATACAAGCATTCAACTTTGTTATTATACAGTATTGTTATAACCATGTTATTTTTATCGACGAGTATCTTTTTTATGGAAAAGATACTAATATAATTTCAGAAACATTGTTAGTATCTTTTTTATGGAAAAGATACTAATATAATTTCAGAAAAATTGTTAGTATCTTTTTTATGGAAAAGATACTAATATAATTTCAGAAAAATTGTTAGTATCTTTTTATGGAAACGATACTAATATAATCACAAAAAAAAAATTGTTGTGTATTAATTATATTTATATAAATTCAAAATTATTTGAATTATGGTTGTTTTTCTGAGAATTATGTGATTTTTTTTGTTTTAACATCAAGCCATATTATATACATATTTCCTATGGTAATATTGTATAGTTATTCAGTATTGAATTAGATATCAAATAAAATATATTTAGCATTGACGGATCAATCTTATCGCAATGATTAGTGAAGAAAGAAAGTTATAGTGAATTTCTGCATCAGATCTGTAATCGCAAGTGATGTTGCATTTCTATGTACTGAAATAAACATCTCAAAGTACATCTATTTTTGACGGCTTTTAATAAAACATATATTTATCCTGTATAAATTATAAAGCTATATCAATTTTATTCAATTATTTCAATTGATATATTAATAATTTTGATATATAATCAATAAGAGTGATTGATATGTGAAATATTGAGCAACTAAAAATTCTATTATGTATCCTAATCGGTAATCTATGTAGCAAATCTATTTCAATTTTATGAAATAATATGAGTCTGTAAAAAAATACCTATAAAAGAATATTTTTTGATTTGGAAGTAGGTACATGCAACTTATTTTATCTATTTCGAGTGTCAAAATTTTGTTAGTATTTAAGAATGGCCAAAACATCAAATCAAATTATATAGGTACTTTGATGATGTGATTATTTTTGAGGAGTCGGAAAAGTATTTTAATTAATATATAATTAATTTTTAATGTTATTCTCAGAAAAAACAATCCATTAATAATTTATTTATAAGTTAATATAGATTATAAATGGATATAATACGCGTTTCGAAAGAATTATCATGAATAAAATTTTACAATATATAATTATATTTTTATTTAATATTTCAGGTAATCATAGACGCTTAACTTAGAAGTTACCATAATGTAATAGATAAATAATCGATGAACGTAGTAATTGTGGTAATACCAAGGATCGCAAAGACATGGTATTGAGTTCAATTCCCATTCCTCAAACAGGTCACAGGCGATCGAGATTATTCTAGAATATCACTGCTCGAGGCAGAAAAACATCGTAAGCCATCATCATCTCTTACTATGAGAGAAGACCCGTACCCAATACTGGGAGAGTAAGGGATTGAAAAAGAAAGGAGATTTTGATCTGTATTTTAGCTTTGACATGCTCAGCTACTTTAAAGAACAAATTATTTGTGAATGTGGAAAAAGAGAACTTCGTAAAGACAAAACGTGATGTGGAGGTTGGGAATGGCCGTGAATCAGTGCGATGGCTTAGTGGTCTAGAGCACTTTCCCAGATTGGAAGGGACACAGGTTCGTATCCCGCTCACACTAAAGTTGTCTCTTTTCAAAAGAAGAAAATTAAAAATAGATTAACCTTCTCTCTAGGTAGTTGCCCTTCATAGTGGGTAAAGCCGCAACATCCTGCCTGTGCGTCTAGCTTCAGATATGTTCTTGAGCGATAGCTACCAGATACTATAAGGGCTTAGGATAGAGGTTATTCGGGTTTGTCTACAACTTGACAATAAAAAACGAAATTGGAAGTTAATTCTCACGCAGTAATGCCGATATTGTCCGAGATCTGATGAACTTCAATGATGTATGTAAGTATTCATAATAAATAATATTACGATTCTCTAGTGTAATAGTGTTATAGCCTTGCTTATACCAGCACGAATGGGCCGGCTCAATCGGGAAAGTACTACCCTCTCACATAAGATCAGCGTGTAACAACGGCACCTACCGTTGTGTTTCGTATGGTGAGTGAGAGCGCCGGAGGCCCAAACTCTATCCTCTCCTTAGAATCCTACCTATCCTCTTCTTATTATTTTTCCTATCCACCTCCTATACCTTTTTTAGAGATGGCGACGCGCGAGTGATGCCTCTGGTGTAACTAGCATCTATAGGCCACAGTAACCACTTACCATCACGTAGGTATATGCTTGTTCGCCAACCACTTGGTATAAAAAGTAGTCACTGATATTGCAAGAGTTACGCCAACACCTAATTTGGACATAGGCCTCCCCAAGAGAGTGCCATAACGAACAGTCCTAAGCCAACTACATCCAACAGCAGCCTGTGAATTTAACCAGGCCATCGGTCCATCTGGTGAGAGGCCATCCTATACCAAAGTGATTATCTTTTTTTAGGTGGGAAAAATGCACCTAACCGCACAGCTCATCGTTCGGGGCAACAAACAGGGTAGTGCGGAGCCCCCGTCCAGTAAATAAATCAGTCGGTATTGACGCACCACTTCAACTGGAAGACATTACTTCTAATATTAGCTTTTTTTTAAAGACTTACACCCTTTTTTCTCCTTTTTTTTTTTAAGTTGGGCCAAAAATTTCCTACCGCATACCCTGCTGCCCGCGGAGACAACGGGTTAGTGTGGAGCTCTCACCCACTAAAAACCCACCGTGCGCCCTCGCCCGCCCTTACTACGGCGTTCCAGTTTATAGCTTTACTCTTTGCTACGGTGGATCACGGGTAACGCGTCGCATCGACCGCGATCCGCAGGCGGCAGCCCCTTCAGGCACCCTCTCTTGTGCGACGCCCCACGCACGTTTCCGCGGACGGCAGGGTAATTGAAGACTACACCCTGCACTAAGAAATAATTCTTGTATTGCGGGGGACTTTACAAACATACAATTTCACTAACACATCCATCCATCAGCCTTTCATCGTCCACTGCTGGACATAGGCCTCCCCAAAATGGGGGATTCACTATAATCACCACGCTCGGCAGGCGGGTTGGCGATCGCAGTGGATGTTTTTAGTACACAGGGGAACGCTGCTGCCCGGTCGCCCGGTAATCCCTTAGTCGGCTTTTACGACTCCCATAGGAAGAGACAGGGTGGAGCTATTCTTGGTGCCGGCCCCACACGGCAAACACAAAGTACACACAACCATTTATTGATCACCCAAAGAGTTGTCCTGTATGGGAATCGAACCCACAACACTCGGGTCGGTATCTAAACCATCTGTGCAGTGAAAAAGTGACTACCTAACCATTTTAAGTATCGATTAAGTATATTCAATGTTTTAAACAAATCATTATACAGGTGGTGTAGCGGTAGTGTATGCGACTGCTAATAATGAGGTATCGGGTTCGATCCCCGGGTCGGACAGTGTAATAAGCTCAATAGAGCTTTTTCCTAAAAAGAAAAATTCTCAGTAGCAGCCCGGAGTTTGGAAATGTTTCCGGTAGACGTTAATAGGCTCGCCCCCTATTACTGGCGAGTCGTGGGTGTGTAATACACCTCTGCCTACCCCTTCGGGGAATACAGGCGTGATGCTATGTTTTTTTTTGTTTTTTAAGTAGGTAGTATGTATGTACACTTTATTAACTTAAATAGCGGTTTATCATTAAAGACTTCCTCTAAATTTTTAATCCATTCAAGGCAAGTCTTGCATATTCAAGTTATTTAGTATTCGTACGTGGTATTAGTTAACTAAAGAATGTTTATCTAGGGATTACGTTAGTGAGGATAGGCTATACTTTGAAATAATATTAAGTATTACAGAAATATATGACTACTATAACCTTTGGTTGCAGCTGCATCTTAGGCAACAGCCAGTTTCCAACGGAGTAACGAGATAAAATGTAGGTATACCAGTTTTTAAGCCTTATTCGAGAGCTACGATAAATGTGTAAAGATGCGAAAGGGAACGCTCCGATAGTTCGGACATGTGGAAAGAATGCCGGACGAGCGACTGGTTTAGAAGATATACAATGCGAATGTGGAAGGATGTAGGTACAGGGGGAGACCGAGATTCACCTAGGTAGGTGGGTCTAGGTAGACCAAATCGGTCATGTATTGAAGAAAGGTGGATCAAGAGTCTCCGAAACCGGCAAGCGTGTATTAAGAGAATTATGAATGTTGAGGAAGCGAGAGATGTATGCAAGAATAGAGCCTCTTGGCACTCTGTTCTCTCTGTCTACCCTGCAAAGGAGACGGCGTGATGATAAGTAAGTAAGTATCAAGAGCTACTAAACAAAAAGGATTCATCACATTCAGTTGAAGGTTTTACATGGTATGCGAACACATAAATAGACATAAATGGTGAAATAATAATATCTAATAATAGAAGTAATTTTTTGATATGTTTATATATTTTTTTAGTATTGGACATGCTTAGCCATATAAATTAACACAAAGTGTGAAAATGTGAAATCGAAATTAACAGTCACGTGCAAGATTTGAACCTGGATTCCCACTGGAATTCTATCCCAGATGAATTTGTAAAACATCTAGGACGGTATTCTAGTACCACCGAAGGAATGTAACATGGTTCCAGTGGCCCGCCAATAAGGGCGGAGAGACGGCACACGGCGGGTTTCTTTAGTGGGTGCAGGCCCCACACTACCCTGGTCGTTGCCCCGAACGATAGGGTGTGCGGTTAGGAACATTTTTTCCCGCCATAACAAAAAAAAAAAAAAGGACGGTATTCTAGTAGATGCAGGTTCAAATCCTGCTTTGACTTTTGTTTACGATTTGACATTTTGTGTTAAGTCATGTTTTTTTGAAATACCAGTGTACTGGCACCTCCCCGGATTGGAAAAGATGCGTGGTTCGATTCTCGCTCCTACTGAAAATCTCTTTTTCTTTATTCACAAATAATTTGTAATAAATACAGTTTAAAGAGTGTAACTGGGCTACGGAAATAAAGAAGTTATATAAAAAGTACGAAACAAGAAAATAATTTAGACAGAAATCAATAAATGCCTACGTACAAAAATGATCAAGGTAGAATCGGTTAAAGTATAGCCTTAGTCACCTGGGCCATAATAATGAATTGATTGTCACCTTATTCATCAAAATCGATTGAATAATTTGGGAGCTACAGAGGAGCATACGTAATTACAATCATACATAATAAATAATATTCACAGACATTTTCACACAACGTCCTCTGGTCCCAAACTAAGCTTAATGCATATGCTATGGGTACCAGATTAAATAAAGAAATACATACATATAATAGATAGAAAACACACAGACGCAGTACAAATATCTGTGTTCATCACACAAATAATTGTCTTGAGTGGGAATCAAACCCACGACCTCGTGCATGAAAGTCGGTTACACTACCGACTACGCCACGAGGCCCGTCTGGCTGCTTCGTCGTAGTCGGGTAAAAATATAATATTATATACTAATATTTATGTAACTACGTACAAAACTTATTTATTTACATACAAAACATACGCGTAATACAAACATCTAGCAGCTGGGGTCAACTGGATTCAGGTCCCTACACACCACTGCTAAACACGATTCAACGTCACCGACCCTAGTTGGGTGGAGTGGTGATGTTTCTGTTGAATATTCAAAAAGATTGCGCCTGAATAAGTTTTCATTCCAATACGTCTGTGGGAGATTTTACTAGGCTACGGAGTTAGGTATCTAAACTACTTAGTACGACATTTACGCGTCAATATTATTTACTAGCCTTTACTAGGTGAAGCCGCAGCCAAAACCTAGTTTTTTAGTTGTATCTCAGGTTCCCGATATAGTAGCGGGATAAAAATGTATACCAGTTTTAAATATAATCAAGGCCTTTCAAATAAAAAAATTGCATCAATATCTAGTCCAGTAGTTTTTTATAAATAAATCCAAAAAAAAATCTGATTTTTAGGTTATATCTCAGGTTCCCGATATAGTAGCGAGATAAAATGTTTTGCAGTTTTTAAGTCTAATCATGAGCTATTAAATAAAAGAATAATAGATTTTACATAAATCGTGACATGAACCACAATCATGTTTGAGGAACACAATCATGTTTCGTTTGTATACAATTTTTAGGTTTTAGGTAAACAGGTACTTATCGCGAGTATTTTGTTTATAAACGTAGGTACTCCATCATCAAGCTTAATATCAGATGGATTAATTTTATAAATGGCAAGCCATTAAAAAATTAAAAACCTAATAGAAGGAAGCATGCTTCTCTATTTATCTGTCCACCATGGCTAAGGGGGAGAGCTAAATTGAAACCTATTATAATCATTTTTGATCTATATTTTAGCACTTGACATGCTCAGCTACAATTAAAGTACAAATTATAATTTGTGAATAAGGAAAAAGAGTATTTTAATACGAGCGGGAATCGAACCTGCGTCCCTTCCTTTCCGGGGAAGTGCTCTAATCCATTGAGCTATCGTACCATTTCTAGAAATACCGAATTTCCTCACCACATTTGTCTTAACGACCAACGCCATCTATCGGCAAAGCATTTACATGCATTCTACCATTATTTTGATTCCCGCCCGTACTAAAATACTCTTTTTCCTTATTCACAAATTATAACCTATTATAATTACAAAAAAGTTATGGATCCCAACTACGGCACTATTTTTTCTTTAAGAACAAATAATTTATTGTAAGAAAATAATTCTTCAGAAATATAATAACTGTTGATATAATAAATGATTGTACACGAAAACAACAGTAATATAATAATGTTATATCAATGTATGTATTTACAATAACTCTATACTGCGGGCCAGCAGGCATCGTATGGCATCATTGCACTGAAATTGCATAGGTTAGGTACATCCCCACCGAACCTCTCTAGGTAGTAGTCTAGGCGACTCTTCGCCGCAGTAGGTTTCATCTTCGCCTCCTTAGGCGAATTCGTGTCAATTGTTCTTTTTGAACACGTACTAGGGTCTGGAACGAACTACCAGCTGCGTTGCTTTCCCAACGCTACGACCTGTCCTTCTTTAAGCTAACTATCATGATCACTTTAGGTACTGACAGTAGGCGGTGGCTTGGCTGTACCCCTGATATTGCCAAAGTCCAGGAGGTGGTTACCGCTTACCATCGGGCGATAGCTGCTAGTCATCGTTGACTATAGAAACTGTTTGCCTTATATTGACGATTCCATAAATTATTGTCATAGCCGATACTAGTCTTACTCATGATTATATCTTACCTGAGGAGTACGAAGAATACATGAGCCCCCCTTTTCATTGTGGGGATTTTATTGCTGTAAAGGGCATTTGCGTCTTATAGGTATATTTCGTATTAAGGTTATTTCAAAAAAGTTATTTAATGTGATGTCTGTTGCCGTGGGTAAGTAACCTATTATATTATTTATCATCAATCATTTCGACCCGTGCAGGACAGAGAAGCATAGGTATCTCATCTTATTCTGCCATGGTAAACGCACACAGAGTGATGCTTCGACTTTGTAAAAGCCAAAAACGGTCCTCTTATGCTCGGGCTACTGTACCTAATGGGAACGTTTAACGATGGTGTAGCCATGACATATCGCGATAATTATCGCGATTGGAAAACGACATTTACATTGCCGTTTGACGATAGGCGATAACTCCTGTAGCGGTACATTCAACAAATTTATCGCATTAACGCAATAATTAACGTAATAATTATCGCGACAATGGGCCGAGAAATCAACATGTTAGGCGAACATTCGTTTCGCTTAATTTTAAATGGTCGAAAGTGCGATCCGTGAGTCCCGATTGATCGAGATACCGACGAGCCCTTCAGGCGACCAATCACATTGACGCGAAATGAAAGTTCGTCTAACGTTAGTTTTTTATTCTAAGGCGGCTGTACTGCTCCACAATACTCAAATACTGCGGAAATCTTAAACGTTGATGGGTTGATAGCCATCTAGATCTTGATAGATCATCAGGATACACCGTTTCTATACCGTTGGCGTTAGAAAGCAAGCGAACCAGTGCCCAGAAAACCCAAGCAGAATTGATCAGAGATGACCACCGGATCCTATTCGTCGGATGGAAACAATCACTTACAGGGCGCGTCACTTTCGCTTCGCCAAATCCTTTTATGGACGAGTGCCTAAAAAATGACAGGGTATTCTCTCGGTAGCTCTAGAAAGCATCTATTTCATATACCAAATATCTCTCATGATTAGCCGAAAATTTGTAATAAGAAAGGCCCCAGATAGAGAAATGGAAATAAAAGTACGACAGTACATCGCTTTTGTATATATATTTTATATATATATCACTATATACATAAGCATATTTGAAATAGTCCTGGTACTTGGCCATTTTTCAATGACAACTTTTTATGGGATTCATTACAGTAATTGATAGGTACATATATGTATACATAATATACACATTGTTACTAGATTCTTAATTTAAATGAGTGTTGTAGGGTTAAGTTCCCATATCCCATTATCCCATCCGATCCACAGATAGTTGTTCTGAGTCTGGGTGTACTTTGTATTCGTGAAGTTGTAAGTTTGCAAAGACCTAGGAGATGCAAGGCTTATTCCTAAAGAAAATCATTACTACATTTTTATAATTTTAGTATAGAACCGCTCTCCACGGTATCCAACAAAATCTATGTTAATTTTGGTAAGTTTGCAGTTATTATACCTACTAACGTACGCAATAATATAATAGAACAAGAAACTATACACCCATGATGGCAAACTGACAGAGCAATTGAAACCCTAAAACCGAATAATTTTGGCTACGAATCTTAGCCTAAGATAGTTTTGCGCTTCTATAATATTATCAAATTAAAAAAAAAATGTTCAAGAACAGTAAAAGTATATTTTTGTAATAATTTTGATGGTTAAAAAGAAAACACAACAATAATATTGTTATTTCAATGTATTTATATTACAATAACACCGCACTGCGAGCCAGCACGCATCATATTGCACAGATATTGCACAAGTTACAATATTCGAAGTTACTACTTTAGACATACAAAATAATAAATAATAAAATTACTCTGATTATTGTTGTAATAAAACAGAACTAATTTATAAGAAGTATGGCAATTTCCGTTACAAATTTTCGTGACGTTTTACTTTTGAAAGTCGGGTGAAACGCGTGAAGTGCGTTCAAAATTAAATCGACTATTATTTCATGCGAATGTTTAGTCTCTTCCGTTACACAAACTAATTGGTTACAATTCAACTTAGCCAGAGGCTACAAGATAACTAACTTTAACGTAATAAATGAAATAATTACTTTTCGCTAGCTGAGACAATAGGTACGTTTGACAGAATAAACGTCTAATAAAAACTAATTGAAAATATTAAGTTCTATTCACATTTGCTGGTTACAGATTGTAACTAGTCTCAAATACATTGCAGAAAAAGTGCGGTTTTACAAATTTGAAGGACAATACCGGATTTGCTCATTACTACTGTCAAACGCATTTAATCAGTGGCTGGATTGACACTAGCCCCGGCACTGGCACAACGATAGGAGATACGATTTCAATTTTTTAACTTTGTCTAAAATCGACGTTTACACGGCATCAGAAAGAAAATCTCTCAAACGCTAGGGATGTGATCACTAGGAAACTGCTGTAGTTGGATTTTTATCGGTTTACCGGCACATATCTGACATCGGCCACGGTCTCTGCTGTGTTGCTGCTTTATCCCGGGGCAATAAAAAAAATCAACTCAATATTTTAACTGTTTTAACGTTCAGTTTCATTACAACAATATGTCAAAATTATACTAACATACAATAGAAGATAGGATTCTGAAGATTTTGTTTCAACAAGCTGACAAAGAAAGACACGTTACATATAATGATATCTAAATCATCTAAATAGAAATGGAGGACCATTAATAATCTCAACTGTCAACTGTCACAAAAAGCGAAAGAGATGGCAGATAAGGCACAATCCAGCTGATGGTAATAGTAAGTGGTAATCGCCACTCGTGATGGACATAAGAGTACTGTATAAAAACATCACTACACTCAAGAGAATCAAAATTAATTTAATCATTAAATAATATTAAAACATATGAGTATGGTAATATTTTCTTCAGGCAACACTGACATAATGACAGTTGACATTTAAGATCATTTTGACAATCCTACTCTGACTCGGATTATGTTATTTATACAAGATGAGATATATTAGCTAATTTTTCTACAAAATGTCTTAGCGATATTCTCTTCAACTATACATGTTGATTATTGTTAATTCCAAAATAAATAATCTTAAGCAAATAAGACTATTATTTTTTATTTCGACGAGACAGGTTTAAAGCATTATTTACAAAATGGCAACCACCCATAATTTACATTGAATAGATTTTGCAAAAACGATTTTTATGATTACTTTGTAAAAATAACTTTGAAGTATTTGTTTTATAAATATTAAAATATTTGTGGAGTAGTACCGCTAAAAAAAAACAGGCTAAAATGTAGACTATTTAGACGGCTTCGGTAACAGGTAAAAAAACATTGTGGTCGCCATTTTGTATTAATACTATTTGATACAATACATTTTGTATTATTCATTGTATTATTAACAATGTTAAACCAGTCTCATAGCTATAAAATATAGACTTAAAATATTGTAAGTAGGTTGTTTTGGCCACGAATATATTGATTTTAGATATTTTAAACTTCATAATTATTTACAATGATTTTATTAAATAATATTTGCTTACAATCCTTAACTAAGTTCATTAAATTTATATATATTTAGTTATTATATACACATTGATTTACAATATATATTGGGGTTATATATACACATATAAGGGGGTATTATTTGCCATTGACATAACAATGAATTTTTCTTTATCATTTAAATTTACTTTACATCGTGAAAAGGTTCTATTCTAAGCCAAAACCAACCAATAAATTCAGAGAATTTGCATGACAGTCTAGCGAATAGCTACCAGACTCTAGAGGTCGATATTAATAAGCAATCATCCATTAAAATTTCTTGAATCAAGCTGTCGATTTATCTCTATATTATTGTATTTTACACGAAAGTAAATCAATGTAAGAGATTCAAATTGATTATTAATCTGAACCTTGAAACAATTAAGTATGTATAAAACAATATAGGCGTAATAAATAACTATAAGATTTTATATTAAGTTATATACTTACTGATCCTTATTTTAAAATAAGGTGGTATAAGTGAAAAATTTAAAATATACTAATATACAATAATATACTATAATCATTTCCAAAACGATTGGGATGGTTGGATATGTTGAATTACACTATGGTTTTCATCAAGATAGTAGTTTTTTATATCTCTTGTTTGACTGCTAGTGAGTCAGCTACCCTTATGCCAAGTTAATGTGTACTGAAACACTCTACTACGTTTTCTTAGCAAACATATGTTGAACAGCCATCTTGGCGTTTACATTTACTACACTCAATAACAAGATGTTTTACTTAACATTTTTCTTGATACTTTAGAAGTTTTGAGGTTTAATTGAGATTCGCTTCTTCACAACTTATTTATTATAAGTTAGTGAATAATTTTAAAGCATTCATCATTCAAGCATATGCTTAAAATATGCGGAACATGATCACAAGAACGAGCTCTGATGGTAGCAACTGTGTATTCGCAATTATTCATTAAGGCGTAATCACTAGATTCAATCTAAAGTTCTCCCAGCCGTGGCAAAACATTTCGTTGCTTTTGAAAACTGATTTTTGTTCCAATTAGTTTTAAGTAGCTGTCAAATTTAGTATCTGTGAATCCAGTGGAGTGCAGCAAGACGCAACTGGCAACCATAGTGAAATTCAAATAGTTTATGTAAATTCTCGAAATTAAACACAGCATCGGGCAACATAAACTTTGACATTAATAAACGTCACCGTCTTCTTCCTCTGCCAAAATCCAAATAATGGTAATCGCGTCGTATTAATTATAATTTTGCTTAAGATAATATTGCACATATTTAATAATATATTGCACCAAGCTATCTTTGTCTCGTATAAATATTGCACGAAATTACGTCGTTTTATAATAAAGATCGACTTCTTCATTCTTATTCCCGTCAGGATTAAAGGAAGCATTCGGGCCGAAGCGGGATATTCGGGACTACACCTATGTGGGTAATTCACATAAATGTGATTTAATGGCGTCATAAATTACATAGAATCGCTCCTACTCGGGAAGGGATGCTCCTATAAAAGCGTGATGTCAAAAAATGCTATGAACAAAACAATGGCAAGTTGTGAGCGCGCGCGCCTAGGGCAGGTAGCCGAGCGAGTCCTCGAGGCTGGCGGCGGCGCGCACGCCGGTGCGCTGCGCCACGCGCACGTCCGCGAACTGCGCCGCCATCTCCGCCGACTTCTTCACGCTCAGCGCGTCCTGCGACCCCGCGCCCGTGCTGCGGACTGTACGCGCACAAGTTAAGCACACCTCTTAAACCTCATCTACTGACTAAATTATCGTTTTTTCAAAAGTAAAAAAACTAATCCTTGTAGAATTACTCGTATATCTGTCTGTCCGTCCGTCTGTCGAAGCAAATTTACACTAAACCTACTAGACCGGTTCTGTTGAAATTTGGTACACATATGTGAGTCACTGCCTCGGTGGTGTAGCGGTAGTGTATGCTACTGCTAATCATGAGGTCTCGGGTTCGATCCCCGGGTCGGGCAATGTTATTAAGCTTTTACCTAAAAAGAAAAATTCTCAGTAACAGCCCGGAGTTTGGAAATGTGCCCGGTAGACGTCAATAGGCTCGCCCCCTATTACGTGGGACTTAAACATAGCTGGCGAGTCGTGGGTGTGTAATACACCTCTGCCTACCCCTTTGGGGAATATAGGCGTGATGCTATGTTTTATGTCATGTGAGTCGGTGACTTAAACGCTGACGTGTAATGTAAACAAATTAAAGACCACTTTTGAGCGGTAAATTTAAAGAAAACTTTTGCAAACTATTTCGCATAACATATCCAATGAAATGGCTCGTTGTGAAAACCTCAAATATATATTTTTTATAATTTACTTCATCATCACGCCATGTCCCTTGCGAGGTAAGCAGAGAGAACAAAGTGCCAAGAGGCTCTATTCTTGCATGCATCGCTCGCTTCCTCAATATTCATAATTCTCTTCAAACACGCTCGCCTCCACCTTCCTTCAATACATGACCGATTTGGTCTAGATAGGTGAGTCTCGGTCTCCCCCTGTACCTACATCCTTTCACTTTCGCATTGTATATCTTTTTAACCAGTCGCACGTCCGGCATTCTTTCTACATATCCGAACCATCGGAGCATTCCCTTTCGCATCTTTACACCAATACTCTCTTTCATACCTGCTCGCTCTCTTACGTCATCGTTACGAATGCGGTCAGTCAGCCTCACTCCACAGATTCTACGCAGAGATCGCATTTCGACCGCATTGATTTTACTCTCATGCCCTTTGCATAACCAACTCTCGCTTTCATATAATAACGTTAGGACAAGCACTGCGTTGTGTATTTCGACACGTGCCTTCTGGCTCAGGGCGAAGACTGCCGAGAAGTTGTCCCAATGCTACGTTCACTCTATTTACTCTTCTCTCTAAATCAGTGGTGCACCTTCCGTCTCGACTGAATCCACATCCAAGATATACAATTTCATCCACTTGTCTGGCATACCATTGCCTATTGATACTCTAACATCAGTCCTGGTTTCTCCTCTTTCAAAAATAATTATTTTAGTTTTGCCCACATTCATCCGTACGTCCCTTTTCTTACAATCTTCGGTCATTGCGTCGAGGGCTTGCAGGTCAGTCGCGGACTGTGCTATTATGACCGCATCATCTGCATATAGCAGAGAGTTAATCACTAAATCGCCCATCTGAACTCCCACATTCATTTCATTCAACCTCTATAGAAAATTATCCTGATATATGATAGAACACAGCCGTGTTTAACGCCAATATTTACATTAAACCAGGGCCACATTCCATCACCCATCCGCACACAAGCTCTGCAGTCCATGTAGTTGGACTGTACTGCTTGCAGCAGTCTACCTTTAATACCATACTCCGGCAAAATGTCCCAAAGTTCCTTTCGTACAACCGTGTCAAATGTTTTCTCCAAATCCAAAAAACTGCAGAAAACCCTCTGGCCTACAGCCAGATGATTCTCCACAATGTTGCGTAGAGAAAACACTTGGTCCATGCATCCCCTTCCACACCTGAAATCTCCTTGTGCCTCACACAGAAATTCATCAGGCACCATCTTCATTTTCCTTTTAATAATCTTACCATACACATTGGCTGCCAAACTGGTCAAGCTTATGGCTCTGTACATAACGGGACCCCTTGTTTTAAAACAGGGCACGATGACTGCGCTTCTCCAGTCCTTGGGCACCATTCCTGAGCTCCAACATAAATTGAGAAGCACCAGGAAGGATTCCCAGACACATGAGCCTCCAAGCTTGATCATCTCAGCAGACACCACATCAATACCCGCTGCCTTACCGTTTTTCAAACTTCTAATCACACATTCAAATTCTTCCATAATGAGGATGCCGATAGCGAATGCTTATCTGTTAGACCGTATGTGATACTGGTATCACCCCGCACATCCACATACATATCTCCAAAATATTCACTCCATCGGCTTAAAACATCTTGTGTTTGTGTAAGAATGTCTCCACCTTTAGACCTTATTTTATTCATTCTGAACCACTTCGAGATTTCTTCACGTCCCTCCGGAAGAGTTTGGTGTTGCCTTCGAAGTATTTGGTCAGCCTATCTTCTGCAATCATATTTGCTCTGTCACGCTTCTCTTTCACTAAGGCTTTGGTGCCATTCTGACATTGCTTATATATTTCTTTCTTCTGTTCAGTTATACTGTCACTCAGATTCAAAGAAGAAACATATTCCAGCCACGCTTTCTTCTGTGTGGTCTACGGAAGCTGCTACTTCCATATCCCACCATAAATCACCTTTCACTTTCCTATCCTTCTTTGAGCTTCCACATACTTCTTTCGCTATATTTACCATCCTATCTTTCAAAACTCTCCAGTATTCTTCTATACCCGATTCCGACTGAATTATTTGTGAATAAGGAAAAAGAGATTTTTAGCAGGAGCGGGAATCGAACCCGCGTCTTTTCGTCACAAATAATTTATACTTTAAAAAGTAGCGGAGAATGTCAAATGCTAAAAAATATAGATTAAAAATGTTTAAAAAATCGCACCATCAAATAGTACCTATGAATTTTAATTGCAAAATTAAACTTACTATATTGGATAATTGCATGTAAATGCGTTTCTGATAGATGGCGTTGGTCGTTAACACAAATTTGATAAGGAGATTCTGGTGATCGATAGATCTGTACTATAGCTCAATGGCTTAGAGCACTTCCCCGGATTGGAAAAGATGCGAGTTCGATTCCCGCTAGTACAAAAAATCTCTTTTTCCTTATTCACAAATAATTTTCACTCTATAAGCGTTTATTTCATGCTCCCCATGGAAATTATTCTCCTTAATGCAATATGCCCTTGGAATTCATTAGAGATAATCTAAAGATCTTATAGTAGTAAACGATAAGTTAGTCGGTCCACTGACCTGTGAGCCGCTGCATGTTACGTGTCCGGGGCCGGTTCTGCAGCAGCAGCTCGTAGTCGAGCGCCACGTTGTCGGAGCTGCGAGCACGTCGCCCGCGGTCCGACCGGCGACGGCCGCCACCACCCCATTTGCTATAAATTTACAAAAAAAATTTGGATATCTTAAAAATAAATTGAACACACATTCATTTAAAATATAAATGCACAATCTACTTTTTATCACCCTCTATGATAAAAATAAGTAAGCGCAACTTATAGTAGGTACGTTTATTTATATACTGTTAATATTGATAATTACTGCCATTATTTCACGGCAGATGACGTTTGGGGCTGGCTTAAGAATTGTCCCGCCCCTCTCCACCCATGGGAGTCGTAAGAGCCGACTGAGTGAATACCGAGGGGACTGGGCAGCAGCACTCCTTCGAGTATTAACAACATCCACTGCAATCGCCAACCCGCCAGCCAAGCGTGGCGATTACGGCACTATACCCCCAATTTGGGGCGGCCTATGTCCAGCAGTGGACGTTGAAAGGCTAATGGATGGATGGAGATGACGTATTATCTACATGGCCATTGAAAATTGTCATTTCCATTCAATTTGTAACCTGTAATTTGGTAAATTTAAATTTTCTCGTCTGTGTGCTGTAACAAAATTTAATTACCCCGCTGTAAATTTATTTCCCAAAGATCCAACATTAAAAAAAAAGTGAAACTTCACAAAAATGTCGTGGCTACACAGCATAGTCTTTCAATTCTTTAATCTTCCAAGTATATATATTTTAACGATGTCACTGATCAACCAGATTAAACACAAAAAATACCAAACAATTGTCAGGCAAAGCAACTACAATTCGAAAGTGGCCATCTCGCCGATAGCGCCATCTACACTCAGCTTTTTTTTAAATTAGCTCGCGCGTGGTTTCTTATGTTATCAGACAGCTTGTTACTTGTTCATACAATGTTCGTGATTGATATCTTTGGTGATAAGTAATAATAATGTGTAAAAGTGATAGTATTTTGCTAATTAATTGTTTTTGTATTTGCATAAGTGTAGGTAAGTATATAATAAGTATAGCGTAACGTATTTTTTCGTGTTGCCTCCAAAACTACATAGAAGCTTCTCAGTAAAGTCGCCACCACTTTGCTGAGTGACTTTGAATTGAATATGAAATATTAAATAATTTTGACTCCGACTGTAACTTGATGAATTAAACTTACATGTGAAGAATAAATATACCGAGAATAAGTCAGAGACGTAATCAAACCGAGTAGACAAATAAAAAAAAGATATATTTTTGTCCCTGTTTACGAAGAATAAACTAGCTTTTTCGAAGAGATGTGATAAAGAAACATTTAATTTTTTAATTATTGCCGATGCATATTTACAGCTTATTAAAAAGTACTACGAAAGAGAGAGCAAACCGTAGACTACACTTTGTTTTCTATGACAGACTACAGACACCACACATAAATTGGCCAAGTACCAAAATAAACAGTCGCCAAATGTACCTAAAAAGCATCACCAATCGGGATCTGTCTCACGCGATTTCAACTTTGGGCCTCAGGATTCAGTTAACAATCAATCCTATTTATAATATTCAATAAATTATGTAAATTGTAACGATTGAAATTACCTTCCTCTCACGCTCTTTTCTTCGTCAAATGCCCTCCTCATTCTGTCCGAATACGCTTTAGACGGACTTCTGAGGTACTCCATGCTGTGTGACGCCTGCATCAGTCTAGGTTGTGTACAATAACACTTATTACTGTCCACGCAACTCTCGGAATCACACGAGCAGTAGCTGAAGTCACCATCGTAGTACTCTCTGGAAAATTCAAATAATTATATTTAACAACTGGCTTCTGAATACGCTTCGAGCACAATTTGGTTTTATTAATTGCTCATAATGCAGGCTGCCTCGGTGGTGTAGCAGTAGTGTGAGCGAATACTAATCATGGTTCGATCCCCGGATCGGGTGGTGCTATTGAGCTTTTTCGTACAAAGAAAAACTCTCAGTAGCAGCCCGGAGTTTAGAAATGTGTCCGGTAGACGGCATTAGGCTCATCCCCTATTACGTGGGACTTAAACATAGCTGGCGAACCGTGGATGTATAATACACCTCTGCCTATCCCTTCGGGGAATACAGGCGTGATGCTATGTTGTTGTTATGTTGTTATAATGCAGTACAGAACTAGATTGGGTAATAATATGGAGGTCAAAGATGAAGACAGGAAATAAGATAGGAAATATAAATGCAACCATTATGCATTAGAAAGAAATAATGTATCAAAAATGGAGAGGGGCGATAAGAGAAATGTAAACTTGGCTTTTTTAAGCTTAATTTTCCTTTAATTGAGTATGAAGCAAATATGTACACAGCACAATCCGTTTTTGTCACATTACATTTATTTTACTATCACGATTTGGTAAAAACCAACAACGTAATATGAAGGTACTTGTAATAAGGCTAAGTCTGGTATTTAATTAGTGTCTGATGCTTACGCTAACATAAAACGTGTGTACTGAAATATAAATTTAATGCTGATTTTATCGCGTTTAATTAGATGATGTTTCGGATACTTTACATAATCCTTAGTCACATGTTATGTGTATGCCGTGTGGGGCCGGCACCAAGGATAGCTCCACCCCGTCTATGGGAGTCGTAAAAGCCGACTAAGGGATTACCGGGGGACCAGGCAGCAGCGTTCCCCTGTGTACTAAAAACATCCACTGTGATCGCCAACCCGCCTGCCATGCGTGGCGGTTATGGTGAAACCCCCATTTTGGGGAGGCCTATGTCCAGCAGTGGACGATGAAAGGCTGATGGATGGATGGAGTCACATGTTTGAGGTGAAGAGATAAAAGTTCTCACTGAACATAACATCACGCCTGTATTTCCCAAAGGAAGAGGTATGGTGTGTAACCCACGATTCACCAGCTATGTTTAAGTCCCACGTAATACGGGGCGAGCCTATTGCCGTCTACCGGACACATTTTCAAACTCCGGGCTGTTACTAAGAATATACTTCTTACGAGAATTTTTCCAGTTTCCTTTTTACGAGAATTTTTGTTTTTGGGTTTCAAGAGTGAGTTGGTGGTGACTCTGTGGAAATATTTGACTATAAAGCCGTTTCCCTAAAATATTGGAAATAATAAGGGCTGAGACATCTATGGAGATACTAATTCAGTCAAAGTAAATATGTTTAGTGAAACTAATTATAAAATATACTTAATTCAGTTCAGTAATTCACGAAGTGCCTTGCGCGGACGCTGCATGCTCTAATAATTTTCTACACATTTCATTTCTACTACGGCAAGTTGTACTAGACGTAGTCGCTATTTTTAAGGTGATAAAGCTTAAAATACCCTGGCTGATATAAAATTTAATTTAATTAATACAACACTCTCTTGCATGAGTTCCATTGGTGGACGAATGGACGTCGAAAGTAGAGAAATTTTGGTAAACAGTATGTGAATAATTGTATTTTGTGTTGTTTGCAGTTTTTTTAATTGGTGCTGTCTTACGTCGTATCAATAATTATGTTGAAGTTGACGTCATAACCGCTGTATATTAGATCCACACTTAGCATTTTTAGATTTGTATTCAACGTTGATTTGGATTCTGCTTTTTGTGTTACGTAAACGGTACAGGTAGTTAATTTTTAGCTGGCGAAATTAATGAGTCAAAATTAATAGTTGCTCGTTTTAAATAAGTGATTTTTAAGAGTTTTGAAAATATTGCAATATAAAATATTGTAGTGTTGGAATTCAGTCTTGAAACAGTGAACACCTATGAACTTTTCGTAATGATGTGAATATTTTAAGTATTGCTTAAATGTCTTGTAAAACGGTGAAGGACGTGCAATGAAAGCTACTTCTGTCTACGATATTATTACTTTAGTCGATTTTAAACGGCTTGAAAGACATTCGTTAGAACAAACAAGGCTTGGGTTCATTACAAAAAATGTCTGAATTTCAAATCTTGTGTCATTCATGCAAATGATATTAGCATAATTAGTTCCGCCATTCTTTAGGATAAATTACTGTTTATGCATTTACTAATGTTATTTGAATAGAGTTTGACTAAATAAGCTGAAATATTAGTGTCTAGTAAATTATATTGGAACATTGGTTGGGAAATTAAATTTGGGGTCTTAGGTCAAAAGGTTCATAATTTAAAGTTACGACCCTTGTTTATTTAAATAAAAGACCTACTTAGTTTATCGTCATACCTATTTAATTATTTTATAAAAATACTTTTATTTCTGGAATGAATTGATCTCGAAACATCTAAAATCAAGATGGCCTCTTACAAAATGTCAATGATACCCTCAAAAGAATTACGCAAATCATCAGCTCAGCTTTTAGTATTATTACAGGCTATTATCATTATAATCAGCAATATGTCTGACAATTACTACTTTACTGCATGGCTTATGAAATATTATTAATGGATGAAATAACCAATAAGAATGGCAACAGTTTCCTCTCATTAGCCAATCCGTTGGCATGTAATCTCCGGTTAAAATAAGAACCTAGTCAAAATAGTAAAAGTTGTTATATGAACTAGAAGGCGAAAGCTTTATATATTATGATCTGAAATTTAGCACTTGACATGCTCAGCTACTTTAAAGAACCAATAATTTGTGAAAGTGGAAAAAGAGAGCTTTTACCGTGAGCGGGATTCGAACCTGCGTTTCAGGAAAGTGCTCTAGACCGGTAAGCCATCACAGTCACCAACAAGTAACCGCTTACCATCAGGTGGGCCGTATGCTTGTTTGCCAACCACGTAGTAAAAAAAAGTTTTAAGTTAACATAGACAGTGGTACTTGCACTGTCTAGGTTAACTAGTGATTCAATTTTTTATAATTTTGAACGATACTCGCCACTAACTGACCATGTCAACTCTTTGCATTTTTTATCTTCGTCATCAACAAAAAAGTTGCAAAAATATTTTTGAATCAAATCCCAAATATTATGTATGAGATGCAAATTTGAAATTGTATTATCAAGAAAGATTTTATATTAAATCTGCTCTTCTAACAATGTTATTCTATAACCGTCAATCTTATTGCATATAATTATGTAAGTTACATCATAAACGTCATCGCCGCTTAACCGCTTTCTATGACCAAAGAACTATTTGTAAATTACAGATTTCACTAAAAATTTCCTCATAATTGCTCAGTTGCCCTGCAGTTAATATAACAATTAATTACTCCAACGACTTTCACGTGAATTAATCACTTTATATCTATTCCAAACATTTGTAAAATATTACAAAGATAGGTACTTACTTAGAACAATCCCTACAACTTTTGTTTTTAAAGAGCTTGGCATTTACTGATCCCTTGACGTCTAACGCTGAACAATAGCACTTGTCCTTACAATCCTCTTTAAAGGAACAATAGCATCTATCTATACAGCTCTCAGACTCGCATTCGGAACAGGACACATACCCACTAGAGCTGTTTCTGTTCTGGCATCCAAGTCGATTGCTTAGCGTCAAGAAGTCCGAATCCTCAGATGTTGATGTTCGTTCTCCTTGTCTTGGTTTACCATTTCTTTTGGATACATGTACAACTTTATCTGAACGTTTCGAATGTCTTTGACGTGTCACTTGGCGTTTCGGTGGAGGTAGCATTGATTCCTTTGGGCGAAATTGTCTTATGTCATAACTAGATGTAGAAACTGAACTCTCGGAAAGCGGGTTTTTAGGCGTTTCCACGTCCAAAAAATTTGCTTTATTCTCTCTACTATCCAAGTCTTTGCCGAAAGGCATCCGGAAGACCATACGTAGACCATTTGCGCCTTTCAATATTTTCCGTTTTTTTGTCTGAAATATGCTGTTCTTTCTCAATACTTTCTTTTTCTGTTTCTTCATGATAGCTTTACTGTGCTGGAATATTTCATCTTTCGTAAGTGTTACAGCTAGTTTTAGCAAAAACTCCTTGTATATCGGTTTCAAATCATTGAAGGACATGCCTTCAGCATCTATTATGGCGTTTAGGATCTCATCCATCGAGTGTAAGTTCTCCTGAACTTTGAATTCATTAAAAAGCTCATTGAACCCTAACGGTGATCCGCCTCCTTTCTTTCCATTGTTCCTGGAAATAAATTAAATAATAGATTATATTTAGCATTGTCAACACCTGCGATCGATCATACAATACAGTTTTATATAAATAATAAAATATTATCCAAACGCGACAAAACAATCACTTATGTTCAAGTGTATAACGCTATTGACAGCGAGTAAGAAAATTAATAAATAATAATCTCCAGATTAACGTTAATCACGGCGGCCAGTGTCAACAGACACTAGCCATCTATCTAGGTAAATATTATAGCGCAGTAGTGTGTGTGCACTCTCTGTTCCCTCACTCTCATAGTCCGATGGGATGGCATTCTGACATGATCGGAAAGAGATCAAAAAATACAATATTTTTTGCTGGCCGAGATCTCATGATTCGCTAAACGTAGACACTACCGATTATTAATTATCAAATTATGCTATAGTTACTTTAAATAAATTTAATAACAAATTGCAGGAAGAAGCATGAACAATTAATCAATTTTGAAATGGTCCATAAAGTAAGTACCTACTTGGTTTTCTCAGTTAGATACCTAGCAACCGTTAAAAATCGCTGTAAGTCTATCTAAACAGAGAAATGCAGTGGACTCGGTTGCGTTACCACAATCATTCGCGTGCGAGTTTTTGAAACAGTCGACTGATCACGTTCTATTCCAGCCTCGTTACACAGTTATTTCAATCATATAGATCATGTGAGAAACACGGGAATGAGATCTCAGCGCAAGTAATAGGTAAAAGGAAATAGCAGCCCTGAAGCGTGACCATGAAATTGCTTTGAAAATCTTAGCATTTGATTTATTATATGATAAAAATTTAGAAACAGTACATACCTATGTCCAATCGACTTGTACCTAGTTAAACCGCCGGCGTTTAAGAAGCTGCCTGAGCGAGGAATGGCCACTTTAGTTAATATGTCACCAGATTCAGATATCGATTTCCTTCCACTCTGACTCCTCCTTAAAGGTTCTCTTGTCGGAGGATCCGGTGGTGCCTCCGAGGGTGGTTTTAAGGGTATTGGAGGTGGTACAGTCGGTGGTCTTTGTATACTTTTCCGCCTTTCCAACTGTCGAAATAACTCAATCTTTTCCGATACTTTACTGCGTACGGAAGATTCACTACTACTTTGGACGTTCGTCACACTGTCAACTTGAAGAGCACAGGGGCTTTGTGACATTCTGAAGCACTTTTTAGATTCCTGAGTATCACTACCACTTGTATCGTGATGTTTAATAGAATCCAGTTTAGCTTTTACTTCTTCAACTGTGATTCTTCTTAAATCGGTGGGAGGGATTGGCAATGGTAGAGGTAGATGTGGCAGATTCTCCGTTGACATATTCTTTGCTCTTTCTAACTTAGACTTTTCACAGAAGGATTCACAGGTAGAGAACCCATCTGCTCTGTCACTATCACAACTTAAAGAAGACGCGCTTCGTTTGTTACGGGGTGGCCTGATAGGAATCTCGTGCGGTGACATACTGCTACCGACGCTCAGGCAGCTCACTCCATTCCTGTTCTTAAATTTCTTCTGATCATTATGACCTTGCCGGCTCATGTGCGCCATCAGCGATTTGTATAACGTAGCCGCTATCACTATAGCGTCCTCGGTCGTCTGACATACAAACCCATGACACTCCAATTGCTTCGCGACACCGACCTTCCTCATCACAACAGCGAAAAGAGGTGAATGTGAGTTTTCGTTGTGGGAGAGGATATGTTTTTTGTCTGCTGACTCTAAAGTTTTGAAAAGAGCTTGTCGATCAATATTGTCGGGATCTGTGATTAGAGGCAGGAAAGCGTAGCATAAACCATGATCATCTGTATCTGACGATTGGACAACGAACTTGACGGCTGACCACACTGCAATCGTTGGGAAAGGATTTAATTGTTCTACGTCCCCTTTATCTACTTTATAACGGACCTTTAGTCCACTTTTTGAGATTTCTAGTCTGCCATTTAGGGGACTTTTATGGCGATGATTTCTTTTGTATGCAAAATATAGATCTTTTAGGGGTGTTTGAAGGCCTGAGAGACTAGTGACTTTACTCGGTAAGGGCGTAGACCCTAAATAATGTACATTAAATATGTGTATTCCTATGCTCTCGACAGCCTGTTTGGACTCCCCAGCCATGTCTGCGAACATTCGTTCTATCCGATCCTGTACTGTGTTGTTGATTGTGTTGATTTTCGTTTGACAATAGCCGTCGTCATCTTCGAAGATCGTTACTTTTTCTTCGACTGTCGATTCAATCTGCGAACAAAATGAATGGCTGAAGAAAATGTTTATTTTTTGTAGACTTACGCTTTTATTCCCAAACAACGAAGCCAATACGCTTAATATATTTACGCAACAGTTTGTAAAGGTAAATTGAACCTCTCTTTTTTAAGACAACACTTTTTTAAGACTACAAATATACAATTTCACGGACACAAACTACACCCGGACTCAGAACAACCATTTGTGGATTACAGATATAGCTGTTCTGTATGGGAATCGAACCCACACTACTCGGGAGATCGGTATCTAAACCACTCCGCTATCTGTGCAGTCAAGTCTCTGTCAAGCAAGAGAAGTAGAAGTAATTTATAGTTAATTATCAAAATAACTAATTAGCCAATAACACGCAATACAGACCTTGCTGATGCTACTAGGAAAGAGCCGGCTTGGCTCAGTGTACGGCAGTGTGTCAAGTCACGGTCGATATTTCAAGAAAATATGTCTCCGTTAGTTAGTGTGAGCGCCGGGTGCCCAACCCTACTTACGCTCCACCTTCTATCCTTTCCAAAATTTCCTTTTTCTGTCTCCTTTCCTACCTCCTTTTCCTTGCGGTAGGTACGAGCGACACTTCAGGTGTTGCTAACATCAGGCGGACGAACCGTAAGCTTGTATGCCATAATATTTATTTATTTTATTATTGATTATATATTTTATTGTACACCATCATTACAGTAGAGAGGTGCAGAAACAAATATCTTACATCTTCTATACTATTATAAAACTGTAACAGAGCTGTGTCTGTACATTTAAGATATTTGAGAAAAAATGTCTGTAATAGGTTATATAGGCCAAACCCAAAACGATTTAGAATTATTGTCTGTTTATCTGTTTGTTTGTTCGCGCATCACGCAAAAACTACTGGAAGGATTTTGATGCAACTTTTTTTATTTGAAAAAAAACTGGTATACATTTTATCTCGCTATTATATCGGGAACCTGAGATATAAGCGAAAAACTAGAAAATTATTTAAACAATATTTCTTTACAATTTATTTAAAAAAAATTACTAGATGGATTTTGATGAAACTTTTTTATTTGAAAGACCTTGATTAGACTTAAAAACTGGTAGACACTTTATCCCGCTACTATATCGGGAACCTGAGATATAACCGAAAAACTAGCTGTTGGCTGCGGCGAAGCCGCTGGCAAAGGCTAGTTATGTGGTACAATGGGCGGCATTATTACTAAAAGTAATTTCTACCAGGCAACCTTCGGATGGACACGATTGAGAGAGAGAGAGAGAGAGAGTGTTTGTTGTTGGTGTATATAATAATTGTAATAATAAATACCGTGTACATAGGAGCATTACTTAAATATATTAGCACAATCTTGCACACAGTATTTGTGTAACATAATTAATGTAAAAATAATTACAAAATTAGACCTACAAACGTGATGAAATGCTCATAATTATAAGTTTTTGCAGAAATTCGGCAGCCAGCGCAGTTAATGAAAATGTTTACAAATATTTAGGTCAGTCGGTCTTTGCTTTTTAATACCCTTCAAACCGATATGCACAGTTATATTTAAAACGGATTGCAGAATTGCAATTTTATGTATTTATGCTATTTTTATATATATTTATTTGTATTTCAATTCTACTCTTAGTACTAATGAATCTATCACTCAATTGCACTTCGTAAAAATTTATAACTGCCAGTGAAATAAGAACGTGTAAGTATCGTTACATGATCGAGATGAAAAATATTATAATTAAGACCATTTTTAGCAAACAAACGTAAACTCTATTGCTATGAAAGTACTTAGTGCTAAGTCTTTAAGGAAATAATCGGGGTAAAATTATATTTGTATTCTTGAACGTATCAAATGTTTTGAAATAAAATGTTAAGATCGGATTAGCAGTTTCGGAGTTCATCGCGGGCAAACAACAAAATTTTATATAGTTATATGGATGGATTATGCCGTGTGGGGCCGGCTTTAGAATTGTCCCACCCCTCTCCACCCATGGGAGTCGTAAGAGCCGACTGAGGGAATACTGAGGGAGTGGGCAGCAGCACTCCTTCGAGTATTAACAACATCCACTGCGATCGCCAACCCGCCTGCCAAGCGCGGCGATTACGGCACTATCCCCCTATGTCCAGCAGTAGACTTTAAAAGGTTGATGGATGGATGGATGGATGAGGTAAGAATAAATTTGTAAAACCAAGATTTCATCCATCCATCAGCCTTTCAACGTCCACTGCTGGACATAGGCCTCCCCAAGAGAACGCCACAACGAGCGGTCCTGTGCCGACCGCATCCAACGGCTCCCCGCAGCTTTGACCAGATCGTCGGTCCATCTGGTGGGGTGCCGTCCTACGCTGCGCCGTCCGATACGTGGTCGCCACTCGAGAACCTTTCGTCCCCAACGGTTATCGGTTCGTCGAGCGATGTGGCCTGCCCATTGCCACTTCAGCATGGCAACCCGGCGGGCTATGTCGGTCACTCTCGTTCAACCAAGATTTATTTCTTCTAAAATGACACGTTCAATAATAATTTATGTACCTTATCCCTCCTATCCAGGTCTTGACTCAAACTGGCAGCGTACTGGCTGGCGAGAGAGCGCGTATCATCGAACAGTGCGTCGATCTTCTGTTTGTAGGACAGGGAGGAGACAGAGGGTGCCCTCGTCCTCCGCGGCTCATCTTCGCGGCCCAGGCGGAACCCGCCCAGCGGCGCACTCTCATTCTCGCATGTCACCATCTAATGTTAACAAAAAGTCATAAATACTTCATCACCCGTATAACCCTTATAGATAAAAAAAAACATAGCATCACGCCTGTATTACCCGAAGGGGTAGGCAGAGGTGTATTACACACCCACGATTCGCCAGCTATGTTTAAGTCCCACGTAATAGGGGGCGAGCCCATTGACGTCTACCGGGCACATTTCCAAACTCCGGGCTGCTACTGAGAATTTTTCTTTTTAGGAAAAAGCTCAATAACATTGATAATAGATAATAAGTCAATTGTAAAGTTTGAAATTGAAATAGACGGGCCTCGTGGCGTAGTCGGTAGTGTAACCAACTTCCGTGCACGAGTCGTGGGTTCGATTCCCACTCAGGACAATTATTTGTGTGATGAACACAGATATTTGTACTGCGTCTGGGTGTTTTCTATCTATTATATTGTATGTATTTACAAAAAAAAGTAATATATGTATTATATCCGTAATCTGGTACCCATAGCACAAGCGTTAAGCTTAGTTTGGGACCAGAGGACGTTGTGTGAAAATTTCCGTGAATATTTATTTATTCCGTGAATATTTAGTTAAAAACTAGTCGACCCGTGCGGAATTCCGCAGCTCGGTATTTATAGAATACGATTTCGAGAAATCATCATTCATCCATAATTTGATCTCAAATTTAAGAGAAGCGATACAGTGTGTCTATTTTTCGTCATTAGGCACGATACGCTATAAAATGAGGAGTAGATCATGGAATTTTAAGGAATAAGGAAGATCTCGCAGGTCCACATACAAACAGGCTAGATAAATAATTTATACTATTATAAAGCTGTAACAGAGTCTGTATATATAAGATATTTGAGAAAAAAATACTCTAATGGGCTATATAGGCGTGTCTAAACTCAAAACATTTTTTATTAAATTTATGTCTGTTTGTCTGTTTATCTGTTTTATTGTTCGTGCATCACACAAAAACTACTGAACGGAATTTAATTCAACTTTTTTTATTTGAAAGGCCTTAGTTAGACTTAAAACTGGTATACATTTTATCCCGCTACTATATCGGGAACCTGAGATATAACCGAAAAACTAGAAAATTATTTAAACTAGAAATTTTTTTTTAGAATTTATTTAAAAGAAGATGGATTTTGATGCAACTTTTTTTATTTGAAAGGCTTTGATTTGACTTAAAAACTGGTAGACATTTTATCCCGCTACTATATTGGGAACCTGAGATATAACCGAAAAACTAGCTTTTGGCTGAGGCGAAGCCGCTGGCAAAGGCTAGTAGGCTATATAGGTGTGTTTAAACACAAAAAAAAAATCTTTTAGAATTTTTATCTTTTTATTTGTTCGCGCATCACGCAAAAACTACTTAACGGATTTGGATGCAATTTTTTTTATTTGAAAGATCTTGATTAGACTTAAAAACTGGTATAAATTTTATCCCGCTACTATATCGGGAACCTGAGATATAGCCGAAAAACTAGCTTTTGGCTGCGGTGGAGCCGCGGGCAAAGGCTAGTAATAATATAAAATGTGATGATGAGCTCAATATACAAGTGTTACTACAATTTTTTATCTACCTAACATATGGTATTACTGTTTTTTTAGACATTTGTATCGGGCTGAAGCAGGTCGGTACCAATGTCTTGCGTGTTGTCGACAATCAAGCACCTCGTTGTGTTTTGATTGTAGCTGCGTTAATTCTGTTCTTGCCCGATACCGCCTATTCGGGATTCGGTCGCGGTGGCCGCTGTCAACAGACGGTAATGGCTACTGTCTGCAGTGTGCAGTGTGCAGTGTCCAGCAGATACTTAAGGTGGAAACAAACTGTCGGACGCGTCCGTAAGCCGCGACTGACAGCCGCGACTTGTATGTATCTGGACAATTAATGTGCAAACTATCAGATGTAAGTCGCGGACGTAACCTTACACCGTCCTTGAGCGTTCGGACGTCCAATAGGAATCTCGCCCACTGGATGTTTTTGTCATGTGCACACTTATCAGTCGCAGCTGTCAGCCGCGGCTTACGGACGCGTCCGACAGTTTGATTCCAGCTTTAGAGCACGAGTGTTTGCGCAAACACAAGTGCAATCTCTGTTTCCTCACTTTCTTAGTCAGATGAGGCAGCATTCTGCCATAACCGGATAGAGATGAGGTGCAGGATCAATGGTTCTACATGCCTTCCTAACTCCAAGCGAGAATTCTTTAACAGAAAATTTTAAATAATTATAGGATATTCTAAATAATTATAGGGCTTGCGTCATTATTAGGTAAAATCTTAATTGTAAAATTAAGTTTACCTGGTCGGTATAATGTATGAAAATACTTCCGACAGATGGCGCAGGCGTAACCCAAAGACGTTAAGTATGAATGTGTTATCGAAATTAGCAGTCAGGAGCAATGGTCACGATGGCTGAATTGGCAAAACATCTGGACGGTATCCAGGAGATGCAGGTTCAAATCCTACTCGTGACTGTTATTTTCGATTTTACATTTTTCACTTTGTGTTTAATGTATAGTGCTAAGCACGTCAAATGCATATAAAATATATATAAAAATGTCTAAATAGAAAATTTTAATTTTTTTTTGTTGTATTCGAACCCCCGGCACCAAGAATAGCTCCACCCCGTCTCTTCCTATGGGAGTCGTAACAGCCGACTAAGGGATTACCGGGGGACCGGGCAGCAACGTTCCCCTGTGTACTAAAAACATGCACTACGATCGCCAACCCGCTTGCCAAGCGTGGCGATTATGGTAAAACCCCCATTTTGGGGAGGCCTATGTCCAGCAGTGGACGATAAAAGGCTGATGGATGGATGGATGGATTCGAACACCTCATGAACCGCGTTATTCCGGCTCCATATATTTGACTTATTTTACACGGAGGCCCAAACCGCATCCCTTTCCTTGTTATCCTTCCTAATCTCTTTTTGATGAATGAAGGTGACAGGTGGGCCTGTACGCATAGGTATTTGCCACCCATATAGTATAAAAAACACAATACAATGCAAGCTTGAGTAATCAAGTTGCAAAAACCACCACAGTCATTCCAGCGTATCACACCAATACTGTATATTCAAATAAGTTATGAAAGTACCGGTTTACGGAGTATAATGCTAGTATTTAGTAGTCCCATTGTAATAAAACACGAAGCTCAATAGGTAATATAATGGATGTTCTTTGTTTGCATAACACTGTGTTATAGCAGACATATTATTACGTATTTTTTTTACGAGCAATTACAGTCCCACTATTGGGCATGGTTATTAGAGTGAGTAATACATAGTCGACCACAAAACCTCGTGTGGATTATCAGATATCAGAAGACGTAGGCATACAGGTCCATACTACCCTGTTCGTTGCTCCGAACGACGGGGTGTGCGGTTAGGAACATTTTTTCCCGCTTTAACAAAAAAAAGGCATTCACATCCATCCGCCAGCGGACCACCGATGTATTGTCACACAGTTTCATTGGTCCGCCAATGTAGAGACGACACATGGCGAGTTTATTAGTGAGTCAGGCCCTCACACTACCCTTTTCGTTGCCTCGATTGACAGGGTATACTTTGCTTCACCGTGTAATCATAATTTGCGAACTAACATAGATAATTTCGAATAGTCAAAGGTGCGATGGCGAAGTCTACAGACTGAACTTAGGTATTGGAATCGATAGCACTGTCTTTGTAAGGTCTTAGCCCTTCGGCTGTGAGTGGTAAGAGCACTGTGCTACTTATTTTATAATTTTATAGTAGAAATACGTTTACAGTTAAAAAAGAGCTCATGACGGATTCTCGAATTATAACAGTATTATTACATTTTAAGATGAAAATTTGTGATTATTTTAGTTCTGGGTAAGGGATAAGTAGATATTTAAAATTATATAATTAAGAAATAATAATATAATGTTGACTTTGGTTTAAAATTACATAGTGTTGTTTTTGAAGCTTATTAATAAATTTTTTGTGTTTCTCAATGTTTTCATGAGTTACAGTCACTACATTTAATTTTATATTTTTAACCAATTTAATTTTTTTTGTTGTGATATTAATATTTAGATATTTTTATATATATTTTTAGCATTTGACATGCTTAGCACTATACATTAAACACAAAGTGAAAAATGTGAAATCGAAAATAACAGTCAGGAGCAGGATTTGAACCTGCATCTCCTGGATACCGTCCAGATGCTTTAGATGTGTCAGGATGGCTGAATTGGTAAAGCATCTGGACGGTATCCAGGAGATGCAGGTTCAAATCCTGCTCCTGACAGTTATTTTCGATTTCACATTTTTCACTTTGTGTTTAGTGATATTAATAATTCATGTTTTAGTTGTGGTTGCCTGTGATTGAGAGAGACATGCTTTTTGTGTTTGTATATTTTAATTGTTTGTGTATCTCTAAGAAGCCAGCTCTGAATCCAGAAGCGAAGCACCGATATTTTGGTTCTGGCTACGTGTTCCATTTTTTTTTTGCAATATTTCCAGCTAAGCGCTTACGTGACAAGATACAGATTGAACTTTCTATAGTGTTTTAATTTTCGTTTCCTATGCCTGCTTGTTTTTACTTATCGAAATCTTGTATACGAATGTAATGGAGTGGTAATACTATTATTCTACAGCAAACGCACAAAAATATGATTCAATATTGATGATAAGCGCAGAAAAAATAGAATGAACGAATGAAGCGTATAGTATTAAAACATACAAAATAAGTATATAGAGTTCAATAAACAAAACTAGCACACGTTTACTCATTTAATATTGCATAAATAATTGCAAACCATTGTTTATTTTTTTATATAATTTTTGTAAGCTGCGGTTACCGTTAATCTATCTGGCTCGTCTGTCGTAGAAAAAAAAGGATTCTAAAAGTAAGGAGGTACTACAATGTTAAACGCGAAAGAGTATATACTAATTTAGGCTAAATGCAGCGTAAATTGAAAGAAGTATTTATCCAGCGGTGTAGGTACTTCAAATAAAACCAGACATATTTGACAAACACTTAAAGAGCAAGAGCAGAATTTTGTTACACAAATATAATTAATTAATAAAGATACAAATGAGCAACAAACAGAGCATTCAGCCATTCGCGAACTGTATGACATCATGCAGGTCAGCCATTCGTAATTTTAAAATTTTGAACACGTGTTTTTTTTATTTTAATTGTGTTCTATTTTTTTTTATCGTTGAGCTTGGTAGTTTGATAAACTTTTGATATTTTCCTCATTTCGCACTGACCTTTTGGTAAAGAAACTAGTACTTGACCGATGGCTGTGCCATATAAGTTATATTTAGCTTTAAAGAAATATTTAGGCCATATCTCATGCCATGGCTTTAAATGTGTTTTTTTTTTTTCATATAAGTTTTTTTAGATCTTTTTTATAAGAAATATATAAAATAATAACAGACTGATATATTAACGTACAGCCCGAACTCTTAGGGCTAGGCGTCGGGGTGTGCGGTTAGGTACATTTTTTCCCGCCTTAACAAATGAAAAAGGAGCGTGACAATTTTCAAATGGGTGTTCCTTTAATACTGTAGGTGAGCACTAAGATTATCATTCATCTACCATCACACTATAAAGCGAGTAAATCTGCGGGTAATGCGCTAGTTTATTTATAAAAAATTACTTGTCCCGACTGACGATTAACGCACAGCCAGAACTATTAATTCCGTAGAGCTGAAATTTGGAATGTAGGTATTTTTAAGACTTTTGGAAATTCATACTTTAAGGGGGTGAAATTGGAGGAAGAACTTTGAATGAAATTTTTTGTTATTCGTAAATAGAAACTTGTGAATTTAAAATACAGTTACCTATTAAGTATAAACAAATAACAACACGCTTCAGCTTTTTTTACTTTTGTACACATTATGTGGAGGGGGGGTTAAGTTTTGTAAGGGTTTTATTATAGGTAGGAACTTGAAAAATTTATGATTTGTATCTGCTTATTATTATAGCTTAGTATTAACAACATCCACTGCGATCGCCAACCCGCCTGCCAAGCGTGGCGATTACGGCATTATCCCCCACGACGGGACCGCTCGTTGTGGCGTTCTCTTGGGGAGGCCTATGTCCAGCAGTGGACGTCGAAAGGCTGATGGATGGATGGATAAATTATTATTACAAATAAATAAAGAAGTAGCTTATGAATTTTGGATTTTCCCATTTTAAGGTGAGTAAAAGTGTGGGAGTGTCAATTTTTTAAATAAGCTGGTAGTTATATTATTTAATATATATTTATGATAGATACGTATTCTATAAATATTTTTTGTTTGAAGCACCCGTGCAACTCTGATACCAGCTAGTAATATAATTGTAATAAATAAGCTACTGAATAAAGTTGCTATCAAAATTTAAAAAAAATATGAATTTTATTCAGATTTCTGTGGTCTAAATCACGTAAATTTTACACTGGTTACCCTAATAGTAACACAAGCTGACATAGTGCGTGTGAGAAGAATATCTGAGGTTGTATTTTCTCAGAATTGCGTAACGATAGTGATTCCTGACATAAAAAATAAGAAGGAATGGAGTCACGTAAAATAATAGTCAATGAATTATTCAAAATCTATATGCCTAATTAAATAAGAATCTCATTAAAGCGAAACTATAGTGATTTGCCAAAGCAATATTAATTTCAGCTCGTTTAGATAACATATAGATTCAAAATGTTTATTGTCTAAAATTTACATATTGCAACACTTTTTGCTTCTAAACATAGAGTAGGAAATAGTTTCCTTCCAAAATTTATTGTTCTATTGACATTTCGGATGTAATAATTTGTTATATTAACAATAATAATTATTATTTATATTACTGTATTGTAATTACAAATATAGTTGAAAATATATTATCCTGTAAATATTGCATTATAATTATTTCGAAAATCGATATAACACAACAAAAATTTCCAGATTCTGATTTTTTTATTGCGTATGGTGGCAGATGAGCCACGGCCCATCTGATGGTAAATGGTAACCGTCACTCATGGACTCAAATATACCGATAGTATTGGCAAGCCGCTGCTCACCATTTAATTTTACAGATATGAAATGAACGAATAAACGGCTATCTCCTGCTACAACCAAAATAAACCGATGTGCTTCATGGCCGGTCACACAGGAGATGGTAGTACCAACCCGCTCGGGCCCGATACCAAGTGAGTACTCCCACTTGGTACCCAGCCCTACAGTTATGCAATGGATGATAATTGCTTACTTCCCTTAGTCGCCTCATACGACACCCGTGGAAAAGATCAGGGTGGTGACACTTGTATTCTTAGTCCGTCACCACACACGTTATTAGCGTTTATTGGCTACGTTAATCACTCACCATTACACAGGCTATTCATACGCTTGTTTGTCATATTTGTAGTAAGTATAAAACATATTATAATAAAAAATTTACAAACAGTAGCAAGAGCAGAATGCGGTACACGAAAAGAATAAATTATTAAAACAAAAACATGGAAAGAAACAGAGCATTCAGCATTCAGTAATTCGCAAACTGTATGACATCATGCAGGTCAACGATTTGAATTTTGAATTCTGAACTCTACTTTTTATGTTGTTTTTTTTTATTTCCTGCGCTTAGGCATTAAACAACAATCATTATAATTATATTGACAGACGTTTCGACTTGACCCTAAATTTGGGGAGTTTATACGAGTAGAATATTGTATAAAAACTAAAGTAATAATAAATATACTTACTTTTTTACAAGACGATGGGCCTTGGGCCCAATATTTATTAGCATTTTGACACACCCTCACCGCCTATACAGGGCACCTGTAACAAATATACACATGATATATTAACTTGATACAACAACAAGTTAAAAAGAACATCATGATAATTATAGCTAGGGATTTTTTTACATAAGTGGTTACCGTAGCCTACAGAGACTAGCAACACCAGAGGCATCACTCGCGCGTCGACAACTCCAATAAAGAGATAGGTAGATGGTAGAAAGGAGCTTAGGTCCCCGGCGCTCAGCATATGAAATACAACAGTAGGAATTACCTACCGTTGTTTCACGCTTGTGTTCTGTGAGAGTGGGTGTGGGTGGTGTTTCTCGCTTTGAACCGGCCCATTCATGGTAAGACAAGCATGGGTCTGCTACTCGTATAAAAATTTTTAGAATTACATAATTATGTAGCATCTGTGTTACCATTGGATTATTTATTAGTAGAAATAGTGTAGGTATTTTATTGTTAATAGGGACGAACCACAGCTCACTCCATGATGGTGGTGGACACTACAAAATAAAAAATGAAGTTGTTACTTATTGCATCGGATAATAATATGTATCTGATAGATGGTGCTGGTGATGGCCTCAAGTAAACGCGATAGTCCGATAGATTTTGTAAACATAGTTTTATTTAATAATTATTACATAAATAAATAAACAGGATTTGATCTTAAAGCACAGTTTAAAAGAGTATAGTTTTAACATCTATGAAAATAAAAAAATATTGGCAGCCCTAATTAAACTGCAAAGTAACGTTATTATGTTATTTTATATATTATGCTAATTGCTTAATAATAGCGCTTAGTTAACTATCGATTGCAAATATGGAGATATTGGTGATTTTGGCTAATCTGAAACTAATTTTGAAATGGCAAGACAGATTAGAGTAATCTTTATGGTAGACATTTTGTTTATTTTTTTATTGTTAATGACGGTAAATGAGCCGTAGGCATAATAGATGATGAGTTAACGTAAGCGCACCTCATGTCAGACAGCAGAGCAACCATAGATATAGTATAACGTGTACTATATTAATGAGAGCAACAATAATCAGTCTGTCAAAACTCCCGCCATTAAAAATAAAGAGTCATATAGCTTATATACTATATTTGATGGGAGTCTTTGAGTATTAATATTATATCCTCTTCGAGGAGGATTCAATTTATGGATCCTAATTATAATAATTAAACATACCAGATCTGAGTATGCCGATTTTCCAGAAGTCGAACTGGAATAGAAACCTGCTTGGTTGTAATCTTAAGAGCAATTTTCCAGGAGTTTCAATCAAAATTACCTATTCTACGACTTTTCTTACGAGAGGTTCAATAAGTAAATAATCATCCATCCATCCATCAGCCTTTCATCGTCCACTGCTGGACATAGGCCTCCCCAAAATGGGGGTTTTACCATAATCGCCACGCTTGGGAGGCGGGTTGGTGATCGCAGTGGATGTTTTTAGTACACAGGGGAACGCTGCTGCCCGGTCCCTCCGTAATCCCTTAGTCGGCTTTTACGACTCCCATAGGAAGAGACGGGGTGAAGCTATTCTTGGTGCCGGCCCCACACGGCACCAATAAGTAAATAATATTATGTTTTAATTAATATCTGACTTGTGTACTAGCTACAAACTCTTCGTGCCTTCAAGGGTCACGGTTAAGAAGCCCTAAAGCCTAATTTATTTAATATTCGTGAGAACAAGACATTTTAGAAACTTAATGATATTATAAAATACCTAAATATAAATTAATTTGTAGATGTCAACGCATATATTAGAATGTGCATCTTAAATACCAAGGTTAAAAGTAGTCCAGTTTATCGAAATAACTTAGAATAGTCACAGAAATGTCACTTATAAAACTTCCTATCTACCTAAATTTATCACTTTGAGAATGTCATTGATTAATATTCTAAGTACTAACGGCGAACAAGCATACAGCCCGACTCATTAGGGTAGCGTTGACCTTTAACGTTTGCAAGACCAGCCTCCCTAGACAAGTTACATACACGTTGTAAAATAGAAATAGAATAGAGTAGAATAATCTATGTATGGGATTGCCAGTCGTTTAACCTTTCATTGTCGTAGCCTCATGTCAATCTCATATTGCTCATTTGCAGTGCACACTTCAGTCAATTTTGGTCGGTATAATGTATGAAAATACTTCTGACAGATGGCGCAGGCGTCACCCAAAGACGTTAAGTGTGAATGTGTTATCAAAATTAGCAGTCAGGAGCAATTTTTTGTCACGATTGCTGAATTGGCAAAGCATCTGGACGGTATCCAGGAGATGCAGGTTCAAATCCTGCTCGAGACTGTTATTTTCGATTTCACATTTTTCACTTTGAGTTTAATGTATAGTGCTAAGCATGTCAAATGCTAAAAATACGAGTATATATATATTATAAAAATGTCTAAATAGCTCTGAAAATGTTTACATTCAAATATTTTTGTGTATCTATATACAAGAATAACTGTCTGTCTGACTGGCATATAAAAGCACAGCCCAAACTCCTGGAGCTACCGTAAAAAAAATATATATTATGGGTTTCTCTGACACATGAAGATTAACAAAGCATTTCACGCAAATCCTATCCAAAATGGATGCATCACTATATCGTGAGTAAGGCGCTGCGGGTGATGCGCTAGTTTGTTAAGATAATAGACATGGCGACGTGGATCTCCATCCGGCTCGTCTCGTTCTCACGAGGGCGTTCTAGGCTCTAATGTAACCAATTCTTGGCTGACATTTCCGAATAATATATTAATACTAAATTAGTTCAAGTTGTCATCTGGATTGCGAGATGCGAGTATTTATAATGTTATAAGTATAAAAGACAATATTTATGCGATCGACAAAGACTTGTTATCGGACTTGTTATCGGGACCTTTTGACCTGTAGAGATATATAGTTTGGAGCCCAGAGAAGGATGTAGCTCTGGGCTCCAAACTATATGTATCCACAATTTCATGCTGATCAGTTTGTTAATTACGGCGTGAAATCGTAACAAACTAATGCACTTTCGCATTTATAATATTTTTTATAGTAACAAGAGATATTCAAAAACTAACGTTCTTTCTGTCTATTTTTTAATAGAGATAGATTATTCAATACGATCAGGGCGTATATTATCACAACAAAAACATCACAATTTTCTCTTTTCACTTCCATTTTCACATAAGCACTCTCTATTTGAGAGAATTCGTCACAGCCACATAAAACTAAACAAACCATAGCAACATTGTTATGCTGATGTATTTACTTGTTAGATAGTTGCAAAGCTTTACCGACGTGTTCGCTTCATTATTGATGAGTGTCTAAAGAAGCCAACTTCTTCTTTTTTATTTTCTTTTAAGCGCAATTCCGTCGCTACTCCACATTCTCTCAGTGATCCTCAATGATTATTTGTGAAAATGTGAAAAAAAGAGAACTTTAGTGCGAGCGGGAATCGAACCTGCGTATGTGATGCTTCTGGTGTTGCTAATGTCTTTAGGCTACGGTAACCTTACCATCAGGTGGGCCATATGTTCGTTTGTTACCACATAGTATAAAAAAAGAAAAAAATCCTAAGTGAGAAATAAGCCCTTATGGAAAGACGCTCCTCAATTAATAAAAAAAACATAGCATAGCATCACGCCTGTATTCCCCGAAAAGGTAGGCAGAGATGTATTACACACCCACAGTTTGCTAGCTATGTTTAAGTACCACGTAATAGGGGGCGAGCCTATTACCGTCTACCAGGCACATTTCCAAACCCCGGGCTGCTACTGAGAATTTTTCTTATTACGAAAAAGCTCAATAGCACTGCCGGACCCGGGGATCGAAACCAAGACCTCATGATTAGCAGTGACTCAAACTACCACTGCACCACAGGGGCAGTTAATATTTTAAAATGTTTAATAAAAAATCTAATTAAAGCACAAATCATTTGTAAAAGTGACGAGCTTTTTTGTTTTTGTATTAGTTGAGCATGTCAAGTTCTTAAAGATCACAAAAGAAATCTAATGATGTTGTAGTCTATCATATTATTAATGTTTCGGTTACGTTTGGTTTTTAAGATATCTGGTTAAAAAATAAAGAGCCGTTGATGTAAATAATGTTGGCTAAGCAAGCACATATTCACCTAATCATAAGGTTGAATTACTTTAGGTGACACCCAAAATATAAATGTTGTAAGCACAAATAAACATAATGTGTCTTGTAATCAAATACAACAGAAATAATAGGTATTTACGAGGCGATGCACTAATAACTAATAACAAACTTCATTTTGTATTATATAATAGTAATAAATTATAATTAACTAATTAAAATGTTAATAATTATAGTTAACTTGAGCGAGTGACATTCACATTTATTTATTGTTTTTAAATGTTAATAAGACAGAATTGCATACAGGCCTTTTTCACGAGGCATTTTGCGCAATTAATCGATGGGCTACCTAACTGCCGCCATAGTAGTATGTATGCCTACTAGATATATCTAAGATTCGATTAATCTATCTTCATCCATCCATCCATCCATCAGCCTTTCGAAGTCCACTGCTGGACATAGGCCTCCCCAAATTGGGGGTATACTGCCGTAATCGCCACTCTTGGCAGGCAGGTTGGCGATCGCAGTGGATGTTGTTAATACTCGAGGAAGTACTGCTGCCCACTCCCCCCGGTATTCCCTCAGACAGCTTTTACGACTCCCATGGATGGATTCCAGAGACAACTCTAAAGCCGGCTCCACACGGCAAATCTATCTTAAGATTTTTATATGCTTATATTTGTTCACTTGCTTCTTATGTAGTACTTAATTGTGGAAGCTTTGCTGGATCATGTAAAATTCATTTGATGATAATTATAGTTATAATAGCTTTGTTTGTTTCCCAAACAAAAATATAATAATAGCAAATAACCTATCATCATCAGACGGGCCGTGGCTCATCTGATATCATATGCAATTAAAAATCGCGATTTTACAGAATAAAGATTTCTGTACCAAAAAATGCGTCTTTATGATTGGGATAAAAATTTATATTTAATTAGGCCAAGACCCAAGACACCCAAGACGTTAAGAATGAATGTGTTATCGAAATTAGTAGTCCCGCACAATTGTCACGATGGCTGAATTGGCAAAGCATGTGGACAGTATCCAGTTACATTACCATTAAAATTAACTTATAACATTTTTTTTTATTGCTTGTAGTGGCAGACGAGCCACGGTCCATCTGATGGCAAATGGTAACCGTCGCTCATGGGCTCAACTATACTAAGAGTATTGTCAAGCTGCTGCTCACCATTTAATTTCACCAAATTGAAATTAAAGAATAAACGGCTATCTCCTGCTACAGCCAAAACGCAACGATGTGCTTCATGGCCGGTCACACTGGAGATGGTGGTACCAACCCGCTCGGGCCCGATCCCAAGTGAGTACTCCCACTCGGTACCCAGCCCTACCACCAGTCATGCAATGGATGATAATTGCTTACTTCCCTTAGTCCACTCATACGACACCCGTGGGAAAGAATGGGGCGGTGACACTTGTATTCTTAGTCCGTCACCACACGGAAAATTCAGGGATTGGAACCCCTTTCCTATTGTAGAGCCTTACTTCGTGATTAATTTTAGAAATTAATCCTTAAATACAAATAGTATCTACCAAAAGAAAGCTTTAGGTACATTGTATATTTATATAATGCTTAGGTACATATATCTTTACTAATCTAATTCGCTTTAGAAAAATTAGTTATCCTTATCTTTTACTTACTCAAATTGTATAAGATGTTGACAAAAAGCTATTGTATTTCAGTAGCTTGTCAGCGATCGAAAGAACTGTCAAAATTTGAGCATGTTACCAAAAGTATAACACCAGTGGTAAACCACTAGCTGCCAAGTTACTGATTACTTGTCATATGTGTCGCTGACTTGGCAGTAGAGTACCAAAAGTGACATTATGTAGCGATTGGCCGCGATTACTATACCGATAGAAGTTCGTTGCGTTACGCAGTTTGGGGCCCTGACTGGCGGAAACATTGCTTCAGTGGTTTCAGAAAAATACCTGCATAGATAAACTCTAACAGCAAAACCTTATCTAATCTAATCAGATTGTTAGAGACATTTCCTAGATTTTTGACGTGAAACATCTAATGCGGAGGGAGAGTAAAATCGGCTGTTAGCGTGGCGACGCTTTTATTTTACTTGTCCCGTTCAAATATTGCAAGTTAAATTTGACACACTTCGCGGTTTCCGATTGAGCTGAAATTTTACACGCATCTGGATATCGCGTGACAATGCAATATTATGATGACATGGAGCTGATCTGATGATGGAGCTGGAAGGTGGACATAAGAACTCTATGATGAAACGGCGCAACCCTATCGAATTTGGGCTCCTATGATTTGTCTTGACGAGTACTTTGCCTTTAGATGGTATCCAGAGGCTGATGATGAAGCTGGAAGGTGGCCACAGTAACTCTATAATGAAACGACCCAACCCCATCGAGTTTGGCATCGTTTGATTCGTCTTGACGAGTACTTTGTCTTTAGATGGTATCCAGGGTCTGATGATGGAGTTAGAAGGTGGCCATAGGAATTCCGTTATAACTCAGACGATATAACTCCATCGAATTTGGGCTCGTATGATTTCTTTTGACGAGTACTTTGTCTCTAGATGGTATCCAGGGTCTGACGATGGAGCTGGAAGGTGGTCATAGTAACTCTGTAATGAGACGACGCAACCCTATCGAGTTTATACTCGTTTGATTCGTCTTGAGGAGTACTTTGTCAAGTTATGATCATTTTATTTCTACAAAATAATTTCGATGTTTTCACATCTGGTAGACGTCCCGCGACGTCTAGTTTTTTATTTATAATATAAACAATAATTAAATAGACAGTGGGGCTCTATTTTATATATTACCCTAAAGTGTTTAGAGGCTAATAGGTTAGAGACTGCCCTGACCACATAAAGCTACATTTTAGATTGATAATTTCCATCGTCAATTTTTATTTCCCAGTGAATTGATACGGTGAGCAGTGACTTTTCAGTATTCTCGGTATTGCTGAGTCCATGATCGGTAGTCGGTACTTACCTTCAGGTAGGCCTGTCTGCCACCATAAGCAATAACAAAGATATGTAGGTACTTAGTGTCAAAATAGCGTTCCAAATTAATCATAACACAACACGCAGCTAAAGACAATGTTGCGTGTGTTCAGCTTGATGAGTTTTAGTGAAAAAGTCCCTGCAAAAACCTCTAGGCCCTTCGCCATCCATGCAGTTGATTCAAACATAACAGCAATAATTAATTTAACTGAAACTTTCTCGCACAAACAATGAAAATTTTACGTTTTTTTGAAAGTTTATGCCCAAAGAGAGATGTTACAGACGTTACATAATGCAGTTGATATATTTTTAAAACAAAATTGTTACGCAGTTACACATAAAAGCCTTTCTATAAATAAATAATTAGAGATAATTTTAGGCATTCATTATGTCTATAAATTATAATAATAAATTTATCTCAAAGGTGATTATTGTGTATTTGAAATATCTCCTACAATACTGTATCAATATTAATGACTATTTCTTAAAGGTGATCTATATATTATAACATTTATCTGTATATATTATTTCACAAAGGTGATTATTGTATTTTTGTAATATCTTCTACAATACTGTATCAATATTAATGACTATTTCTTAAAGGTGGTCTATATATTATAACATTTATCTATATATATTATTTCTCAAAGGTGATAATTGTGTTTTTGAAATATCTCCTACAATACTGTATCAATATTAATGACTATTTCTTAAAGGTGATCTATATATTATAATATTTATCTGTATATATTATTTCTCAAAGATGATTATTGTGTTTTTGAAATATCTCCTACAATATTGTATCAATATTAATGAATATTTCTTAAAGGTTATCTATATATTATAACACTTATCTGTATACGAGGAGTGATCAAAAAGTAGTGAGAACGACATACTCCTTGGTAAGAAAAAAAAAATACTGGCAGGCACAGCTCAGATACATATTTGTAATAATAATAAAGAAAAAAATTTTTGATTCTCTTTTGTTTTTTTCTGAATGTAGCCATTTGTTTGCTTCGTGTCGGAACGTGTTCTCGAAAATGGAGAAAAACGAAGTGCGAGCCGTTTTTAAATACCTCTGTTTAAAAAGTTAACGCCGCAAGAGATTCATTGCGATTTGGAGGCAACATTAGGAGAGTCTGCTCCACCGTATTCCACTGTTGTAAGGTGGGCTACTCAATTTCGAGTAGGAAGAACGAGCACGGAAGACGAACATCGTTGCGGCCGTCCGTCAAGTTCAGTCACCCAAGAAAATGTTGCAAAAGTCGAGAAAATTGTATTGAGCGATTGAAGAGTTACCATCCGATACTTAATTCTAGAAACGGGCATTTCATATGGAAGTATTCAATCCATATTGAAACAATCTTTGAATATGAGAAAAGTCTCCGCAAGATGGGTGCCGAGAATGTTAACCGATAGTCAGAAACAAAATCGACTTGACAATTCGAAGATATTGTTGGACAAGTTTCAAGAAGATTCTGAAAACTTTTTGTCTCGTTTCATAACAATGGACTAAACATGGGTCCATCATTTTGATCCCGAGACAAAACAGCAATCTTCGCAATGGAAACGGCCATCATCACCGACCCCGAAGAAGTTTCGTGCCGTGGCATCGGCTGGCAAGGTTATGGCCTCAATATTTTGGGACTCAGAAGGGATATTGTTGATTGATTACCTGGAGCATGGAACCATTATTACAGGCCAATATTATGCAGTTTTAGTTCCCAAGTTGAGGAATGCCATCAAAGAGAAAAGGAGAGAGAAACTTCGAAGGGGCGTGCTGTTTTATCACGACAACGCACCCGCGCACAGGTCGGCAGTTGCGATGGCTGCCATTCAGCAAGCTGGCTTCGAATTGGTTGACCGCCCCCCTTATTCACCAGATCTGGCGCCTAGCAATTTTTATCTGTTCCCCAAATTGAAAGAGTACTTAAGGGGAAACAGGTACGAAGACAATAACGAGGTGATGGATGCCGTGGAGAGATTTTGGCAGGACCAAGACAAAACTTTCTTTTTGAAAGGGATTGAATCCTTGGAAAATCGCTGGACTTGGTGTGTAGAGAGGCTCGGAGACTATGTAGAAAAATAAATTATTAAGTTATCAATAGTCATTATATTCTATCTCATTCTCACTACTTTTTGATCCCTCCTCGTATATTATTTCTCATAGGTGATTATTGTGTTTTTGTAATATCTCCTATTTCTTAAAATGATCTATATATTTATTATAACATTTATCGGTAAATACAACAGTCTGCACTAATGAATAATCCTTCTTTCGCGGGGAACTTAACAAAGATACAATATCACGGACACAAAGTACACCCAGACTCAGAACAACCATTTGTGGATCACACAAAGAGTTGTCCTGTGTGGGAATTGAACTCATAACACTCGCGCCAGTATTTCAAACATTCCGCCATATTTGCAGTCTGCAGTCAGTGCCGATTGGCAGACTTAACAAGCCGTTGAGAAAATCTCGCAGGCATTCAGGTTTCCGCACGATGTTTTTCTTCCCTAAGCAGTGATTATTCGTAAACAAATACACAAATATCGGTTATATCGTAAACAAATACACAAATATAGGTTCCCGATATAGTAGCGGGATAAAATGTATACCAGTTTTTAAGTCTAATCAAGGCCTTTCAAATAAAAAAAGTTGCATCAAAATCCGTTCAGTAGTTTTTGTGTGATGCGCGAACAAACAAACAGACAAACAAATAAACAGGCAAACAGACAAAAATTCTAAAAAAAATTGTTTTGTGTTTAGACACGCCTATATAGCCTATTAAAGTCATTTTTTCTCAAATATCTTGAATGTACAGACACCTCTGTTACAGTTTTATAATAGTATAGATATATCAGTAAGGATTAATGTTCAATTCTGTCGCGTGCATCAAACTTCAAGAAAAGTTTTAGATGAACATAGTTTCTAAGTTACAAGATTGATCACAAACATATTTGTGTTTTTCAAACAATAATGATTCTGTAATTTTACTACTTTTATTACTATTATTTACGTAATAAATTTAAAAACGAACATTGTTCATACTTATATGAAATGTTTTTTTTTAAATGCTCATTATATGATGAAACTTTAGTTGGGTTGAACAAACAACTATATTAAGAAGTAAGTAAGTCTTGACACTGAACAGTTTGCTTTTAGTAAATAAACTGGCATTTTTTTTAAAGCGAGTTTTTAGGTTATATCTCAGGTTCCCGATATAGTAGCGGGATAATATGTATACCAGTTCTTAAGTCTAATCAAGAGCTATCAAATAAAAGAGTAAGAGTTGCATCAAAATTAATTCAGTAATATTTGCATGACTGTGGCGGAGCCGCAGGCAAAGGCTAGTAATAGTATATATTTCTACAAGAAATAATGTACTAAACAACCAATATCTTTGAACACCACTGATGATGTGGACTTGGACTGACTTGCACTCGTGAAGGTGCGTGCTCAGTAGAGGATACCCAACGAAAGGGTAAGCCGCCGGCGGACCACTGAAGTAATGTCACACAGTTCCAGTGGTCCGCTAATAAAGACGGAGAGACGGCATACGGTGGGTTTATTTACTGGGTAGTAGCCCCACACTACCCTGTTTGTTTTCCCGAATGATGAGGTGTGCGGTTTGGTAAATTTTCCCCATCCTAATTGAAAATAGTATAGTAATCATTGAGCCCGATCAGGATGTTTTTGACACCTGGGACATACTGCTTAACATGCTTTCCGAAACACGGAGGAGGTTAGATGTCCATAAATAGGTATCAATTTTTGGTCACCCACCTGATGCCGGCCGAGCGAAAGTTGCTTAACCTTGCATTGTTCGAGCGGCAAGTGCACAACTAGGCTGTTACCTCTCTTCCAAAAAGAAAACTTGTACGAGTATGTAAAAATATTCTGGTAATATTAAATTATGTGAATTAAACGTCGGGTGCTAGTAATAATTATAAATCCCGCTACGAGCGCTGGGCATTCATTCAAACACTAAGACGATAACGGCACATGACCGCTAACTTGTCGAGCTACCCTGACACTGGCACTGAGAGGACCGAACAGTTACGTTTACCCTACTTATTTACGAGGTCAACCATATCAGTACTTAAAGCCCATTTATAATCTAACTACTTTGCTCGCTATTTAGTCTATTTGGACTACAAAATTAAGAAATATAAAATTTGTGACTGATTACCCATCATACCACCGTTTTGTTTTTGATGTGAAACATCTAATGCGGAGGAAGGGTGAAATCGGCTGTTAGCGTGGCGACGCTCTTATTTTACTTGTCCTGTTCAAATCTTGCAAGTTAAATTTGACACACTTCCCGGTTTCCGATTGAACTGAAATATCCCAAAAAAAATAAAAAAATAAAAGGGGTCTGGCGATGGGTCTGGAAGGTGGTCACAGTAACTCTGTAATGAAACGAAGCAACCGTATCGAGTGTATACTCGTTTGATTCGTCTTGAGGAGTATTTTGTCAAGTTCGTGATCATTTTATTTTGTGACGTACCTAGTGAAGGTGTTAGTTTATATACAGCATAACTTGTAATCTGTGAGGATTAATAAACTTATCTTAGAGTAGTAAACATCTCTGTTTAATTTACCTAGTTCCATTCCTTACAATTTCTACAAATTAATTTCGATGCTTTCACATGTGGTAGACGTCCCGCGACGTCAAATTATTTTTCGTTTAAGCGGGAAAAATCTACCAAACCTTACACCCCGTCATTCGGGGCCACGAACAGGGTAGTGTGGGGCCCTCACCCACTAAACAAACCCACCGTATGCCGTCCACTTCAACTCAGACCACTAGAACTATGTGATGTTACTTCAGTGGTACTCGTCATACCAGCTGATATTTCGTTTGCTTATGGTGGCAGATGAGCCGTTTCCCACCTGATGGTAAGTGGTAACCGCCGCTCATGGACTCAACAATATTAAGAAATGTCCGTGAATACTTTATTTAATAGTCTATGGGTGGTAAAGCTATAAATATAAAGTCATCTACCCATTTATCGTTTTTATCGACTGATGGCCTAAGCCTGACTAGAAAGATAACAGAAAATAAAATGAAAGATAATAAACAGGTTTGGTCCTCTGGCACTCTTACTCACCGAAATATTACTGATCACCTTACTACACTATCTAATATATAAAATTCTCGTGTCACAGTGTTTGTCGCCATTCTCTTCCGAAACGGCTTGACCGATTCTTATGAAATTTTATGTGTATATTCAGTAGGTCTAAGAATAGGATGTAAACTATTTTTCATACCCCTAAGTGATAAGGGTGATCCACCCACAAATATTTTTCATATGACAATTTTACATGGACAACTATTTTTATTATACCTAGATACTTAATTGTTTTATGATTTGGCATTAAAAATACATACAAACCTAAATTTTCACCCTTCTACTGCCAACCCCTATTTTTAAATAGCGATATTAGTAGGTAGTACTTTAATAATTTTCATTGCAAAATATTCACGAAAAAAATATGGCGGTATGAAGTTCGCCAGGTAAGCTAGTATATCTTTAAAATTTCCTTAAAATTCACTATCCGTGTATGATTCATTTATTTCTCACCCGCGAAATGAAATAGTAAGTGGTGGTTTGACAGTACTCTTTAGCGACTGTTACCACTTACCATCAGGTGGGCCGAGATTGCCACCATAAGAAATAAAAAAAAGCTTGCAGATATTTTCTCACAATGTTTTCCTTCACCGAGCCGTGATAATACCTATGTGTCAACAAGTACAGTACCTACACACTTACTTACTTATCATCCCGCCATTTCCCTTGCGGGGTAGGCAGAGAGAACAGAGTGAAAGAGAAACACATAAATTAGATAATTTAGAAAAAACTTGTCGTTCGAGGTCTCAGCTTTGATCTTGATACTACTGTCATTGCAGAGACTATTAAAAATTATCAATTAAAAATAACTTACTATGTATCTATTAAAAATTACATAGATAAAAATAAGTACCTATACCTAGTCTTAGCTCCACTGGTTTATGTAAAGCAGTTTATACTATAGGTATACATATTTATAATTGTTTTAAAATGAAGGTCAATCAGTTCTACGAGAAAGTCAATATATCACGAATCAGTAATATAACATAGATTCATACTTTTCCATAAACAAGTTACGTAATGGTTCTATAACTATAAACAATCAATTTCACTTTTTATAAGCGTGGTTTTGTGAAATATGCGTATACACATATGGTATATACGGCACCGTCTTACTTATGACTTAGTAATCCATTGATTTATAAAAAAGGGATCAATGAAGTAATCAATTGATCAATCGATCAGTCTGCTGCAGATCGTAAACCTCTTCCAATTTACTTCATAACCCCCTGTAGCTTCCATATTAAACCTAGGTCTAGGCTGGGAAATGACGATATTTGTGGGTATATAAGATAGTAAAATTCGTATAGAAATTGATAATTGCGGGTACAACTTGCGATTGCACATCGGTTAAGTTTATGGACCATATGATATCATACCATGAGTCGTGGGTTCTAGAACTTCTAGATTCAAACATAATTATCAACTTTCGTTTAAACTAAATCTCTTCTCGGTATAATGTATGAAAATACTTCCGACGGATGGTGCAGGCGTCACCCAAAGACGTTAAGTGTGAATGTGTTATCGAGATTAGCAGTCGGGAGTAATTGTCAGGATGGCTGAATTGGTAAAGCATCTGGACGGTATCCAGAAGATGCAGGTTCAAATCCTGCTCCTGACTGTTATTTTCGATTTCACATTTTTCACTTTGTGTTTAATTTATAGTGCTAAGCATGTCAAATGCTAAAAATATATATAAATAAATCTCTTCTCCCATGAAATATTGTTCCAGTATTTACTTTCAACTCCGCCATTACTCGCCCAACCTTCTTACACGTCCCACGACTACTACATAGCCCCGACGAAGTCGACGACGACATACCTCACGCTCAGATCAGAACAGAACACAGCTCACGCAGCCACAACAAGTAATTATCTACGGTTTCATCCCCGCCGCCGTGGGCGAAAGCCGTGTCGCATTCAAATCATAAACGTGGGAAATCCCATTTTGCTGATGTAGCGTTGCTTGGAGGGCTCTCAACCCAACTCTGCACTCACCATTTAACCGGGTAAGGTCGTAATAGCCATACAAGGCTAACAAACATAAAATCACACAAAAAAATCTTCATTCTCTGATAGTTTTCGGCTCTTCAAGTGAAGAAGTAATAGTTATACGTGTGGTGACGGACTAAGAATACAAGTGTCACCACCCCATTCATTCCCACGAGTGTCATACAAGGTGACTAAGGGAAGTAAGCGATTATCACCCATTGCATTACTGGTGGTAGAGCTGGGTACCAAGTGGGAGTGCTTACTTGCTATCGGGTCCAAGCGGGTTGGTACCACATCTCCCGTGTGAACGACCATGAAGCACATCGGTGTGGTTTAGTTGTAGCAGGAGATAGCCGTTGATTTTTTCATTTCATATCTGCGAAATGAAATGGTGAGCAGTGGCTTGATAATATTCCCAGTATAGTTGAGTCCATGAACGACTGTTACTATTTACCAGCAGGGGCTGCAGTCCCGAGATACATAACAACTGCTTATCAATAATTTTCGGTTGATAATTTCTTAAGGATAAAATATATCGATCTTTCGTAGTCTCTACAGTTTAAATATCGATTGTTTTTTCTATAGTATCGCACACAACTGTCAAATTAACGATTTCTATTGATAACTTATCGAGCCCTTGGAACTGATCGATATGCAGAAAAACTGTTGATAACATACACTAAGTACCAAATATAATATTTATGTTCGAGAATTTTGTTGAAATTTTCGGTTCACACTTCAAAGACTTTACGGATTTTCTACGAAAAATCGCAGGTGAGTGGGTTACAAAATTAGTAGGTACAAATTAAACTAGTTTACATAACCAGCAACCATCTTTATCATATCGATTTAGGTATCATATAGCTCAACCATATTTTATCATCGTGGATTTATCCATTGCATGTTCCAGATATGAATGAATGTATACTTTATTGTACACCAAAATACATGAAAAGAAACTTAGACTATAATGAAACAACTGAACCGAATCGGGCGAAAGGTAGTGCGGTAGCTCAGTGGATTAGAGCACTTCCCCGGATTGGAAGGGACGCAGGTTCTATTCCCGCTCGCACTAAAGTTCTCTTTTTCCTCACTCACAAATAATAATTTGTACTTTAAAGTAGCTGAGCATGTCAAGTTCTAAAAACACAGATCAAAAAGCTCTTGATTAGATTTAAAAACTGGTACACATTTTATCCCGCTACTATATCGGAAACTTGCGATGTAACGTAAAACCAGGCTAATTTCATATATTAATTTTATTTTCATTAAATAAAGTTATCTATAATTTTAGTTTAATACCAATGACACTTAACAGCAGAAATGTCTAATAAAACTTAATGACTGTGTTTAAGTGTTGCCAATTAGAAAATGCACGTTCATTTTAAACGTTGGCAATGTTTGTTGTAACCTGTATTTACGAGTTAGACTAGTCTTTGCTTTTACTAACGATGGTAAGCGATCACGCATCTAAACTGGTATATCTATTACTGTCTTGTTTGTCAAGCTCTAATTACCGTTGTGAGTCAATTTAATATAATGATTATAACTTCTAAGTCATTATTTATCTTTTCAGCGCGTGAGGTGCTTGTTTTTTTTACGCGATGTGCTTAACTATTAAATTTATTAGATTAAAATCTTGGTAGTATAGTAATAATTAATGTAAATACATCTGATATACGACGTGGGCGTATACCAATTGGTAGTATATATATGAAAAACTAAATTGATCTCCATGTATACGAGCCATTTTTTTTGTTAGGCGGAAAAAAAACAAGATTTTTTCAGTGGTTTTGAATACGAGTCTGCCATAACTTACTGGCGTGTAGAATAGTAATATGGAGTTGGTGCAGAAGGCCAAAACCCCCTCCTTATCATTTCCTTGTTATCCCTTCCCTTGGAGATGGCGACGCGCGAATAATGCCTCTGGTGTTGCTAGCGTCTATAAGCTACGGTAACCGCTTACCATCAGGTGGGGCGCTTACCATCAGGTTTGTCACCTACGTAGTATAAAAAAGAGAATGGCCGAAGTTTCGGTCTGGCTTTTGAGAGTCTTCTATATGTTACCTTATTGATATAAATTTTTATGGTTTCATTTCTAAGTAAGTTATCATGAGTGATATGTAATGTAATAGCAAACTCAAAATATAACCATCGATTGTAGATGGTAGGTTATAGTATCAAGTAAAAAATTTCCTTCCCCAGCAGTATCTTATCATCTCGAAGTGAGGCACCTGGTGATTTTTCGGCACCTTCACAATTAGAACAATTAGTTATTCGTTGCCTCTTAGTATTGTGGGGTATGAGCGGCGTTGCCCACTTACCATCGAATAAGCTGTTTGCAATTGACTGCACACATGGCGGAGTGGTTTAGAGATCCCGTTCGAGTGTTGTGGGATTTATTCCCACACAGGACAACTCTTTGTGTGATCTACAATTCGTTGTTCTGGGTCTGGGTGTACTTTATGTCCGTGAAATTGTATGTTTGTAAAATCCCCCGCGATACATGGATCATTGCTTAGTGCACGGAGTAGCCTTTAAAAAAAAAATAAAAAAAACTAAACGTTTTACATATTCTGTTTTCGAACTCAATCAAAAAAATTTATTAATTAAACACAAAGTGAAAAAAATAATGCATAGTGCTAAGCATGTCAAATGCTAAAAATATATATAAAAATATCTAAATATTTATAGGGTTTGCGTCATTATTAGGTAAAATCTTAATTGTAAAATTAAGTTTACCTGGTCGGTATAATGTATGAAAATACTTCCGACAGATGGTGCAGGCGTCACCCAAAGACGTTAAGTATGAATGTGTTATCGAAATTAGCAGTCAGGAGCAATTGTCAGGATGGCTGAATTGGTAAAGCATCTGGACGGTATCCAGGAGATGCAGGTTCAAATCCTGCTCCTGACTGTTATTTTCGATTTCACATTTTTCACTTTGTGTTTAATGCATAGTGCTAAGCATGTCAAATGCTAAAAATATATATAAAAATATCTAAAAATTTATTAATGTTTAGCCAGTGATTAAATAAAATTGTTGTTGATTAAATAATATAATGTATTAAATAAAACAAGTTTAATCGATGAACTAAATAAAAAAAGCTTAGTTATGTAATTGGTATTCTCCGCACAATTACATAAATAAACATAAACTGTTAGACAATTATCTGGTTTATCACTAAAGTAATGTCAAATAGTTCCAGTCCAGACAGTACAGGTGGAGAGACCGCACACGGAGGGCTTATTTAGTGGTTGAGGAGCCCACACTATCCTGTTCGTTGCAAGAACGGTGTGTTCGGTTTGGTACATTTATTCCCGCCTTAACAAAAAAAGGCAATTATCTCGTTAGTAATAAGTACCTAATATACATATAGGCACCTATTATACATTAGGCGTGTGGGGCCGGCTTTAGAATTGTCCCACCCCCTCTCTACCCATGGGAGTTGTAAGAGCCGACTGAGGGAATACCGGGGGAGTGGGCAGCAGCACTCCCTCGAGTATTAACAACATCCACTGCGATCGCTAACCCGCTTGCCAAGCGTGGCGATTACGGCATTATCCCCCATAATGAGCACACAGTTCTTTTGGGGAGGCCTATGTCCAGTAGTGGACGTCGAAAGGCTGATGGATGGATACATATAGGGTTAGAGATATTTGATTTTTTAACGACAACTGGTACCTCATGGTAAACCACTAACGTACTTAGCAATACCAAGCGAATAGCCAAACCACTGTCCGCTGTAATAATAAAAAATAATCTTCAGACTGTAATGAAGATCCACGGGCAAAGCTGAGCGTAGATGGCGCTATCGGCGAGATGGCCACTGTCAAGTTGTAGTTGCTTTGTTTGCCTGAGAATTATTTGCTATTTTTTGTGTTTAATGCGGTTGATCAGCGATATTGTTAATATAGTACTTGGAAGATTAAAGAATTGAAAGACGCTAAGCTTTGTAGCCACAAAATTATTGCGACGTATTTTCCCACTTTATTTTTAATGTTGGATCTTTGGGAAATAAATGTACACCGGGGTTATTACATTTAGGTACAGCACACGGAGGCATATAACGAGAAAATTAAAATTTACTAAATTATAGGTTACAAAAGGTATGGAAATGATATTTCTCAATGGCCATGTCGATAATACGCCATCTGCTAAGAAATGATGGCAATAAATCTCCCCATTCCGGCCACGACGGCTAGTATCAGACACTTGTAAGAGATATAACAGTGCACGATTGTCTGCGCAAACACAAGTGCACTCTGTGTTCCATCACTCTCATAGTCTTCTGGCACGACCGGAGATAGGTCAGGCACAGGATCAGCGGCGTTACATGCCTTCCAAGGCACAGGACTTCCTAACTGCGGCCTGCTATTGAGAATTTCTTGACGGAAAAGTCCAATAAGTTTTGTGACTAACTGTTTGGCCCCACTCGAGATTCGAATCCAAGTTTATTATTTAAAGATTTTATGTTAGCATAACATAACATAACATAGCATCACACCTGTCTTCCCCGAAGGGGTAGGCAAAGGTGTATTACACACCCACGATTCACCAGCTATGTTTAACTTAAGTTACGTGGGTAATAGGCGAGCCTATTGCCGTCTTCCGGGCACATTTCCAAATTCCGGGCTGCTACTGAGAATTTTTCTTTTTACGAAAAAGCCAAATAACACTGCCTGTCCCAGGAATCGAACTCGAGAGACCTCATGATCAGCAATCGCTTAAACTACCGCTGCACCACAGAGGCTGTTTTATATTAGTAACATAAAAATACCCAAATAATAAATGCATCGTAGTAGTACTTATATATCAATGGAGTTGTCATAACAATTTACATATTTTCACAGCTCCAAAACTTTCACGTTCATATGACGCTATTGAAATTTCTAGTGCAAATATCAATATGTATAATTATTATTAGTTTGAAATGAAAACAATTTGTTGTGAAGAATGTTGGGCCAATGGTCTATCAATTTTATTGATCACTAAGATTATTGTTAGAAAATAATAGACCAATCATTGTTTACAATATACATTATGTTATTGACATATACAATAAATTATATTATATACGAAAGTGGAAGGATGTAGAGGAAGACTAAGACGAAGAAGAAGACACACCTACCTAGACCAAATAGGTCATGTATTGAAGGAAGGTTGAGTCAGGAGTCTCCGAAACCGGCGAGCGTGTATAAAGATAATTATGAATATTGAGGAAGCGCCTTTTGGTGCTTTGTTCTCTCTGCCTACCCCGCAAGGGAGACGGCGTTATGATAAGCAAGTAAGTATATACCTACCTAAGTATATGTCGTGGCCATAATAAAGAATCGGTCGCTTCATTAAATGACTAATTATTTCATGAAATGGTTCTATTTCATAAAATAAAAATATTGCTGCCCATATCATGATATATGGCCTAGCCATTAATGAATAACTCAGCGTATGATGACAGTGTCATATCTTAAAATAGTTAGGTATATTATCCACCGTTAGGGGCGCTGATATTGTTTTGTTTTGTGATGCATCGTTGATAACATGAAACCATAAATTTATTAATATTATGGCAAAATGTGGATTGTCGTAACATCAAACGTTTATGTTTGAATTATTATCAGAAGGGCCAACTAGAATGCCAGATATAAATCTGGCATTCTAATAGGTTAAGGTATTTTTTAGTAACAAAATAAAGTTATCGTGAAATATCTAACTATAATATTACTAAACATTACAAATTTACATTGGAGAAAGAAGTGACAGTGCATGTGTCTTCGGAGAATATAAAAACATTAAAGAATTTAGTAAATCCATTCATAATAAATGAATAATCAATCGTTGACTATGGAGAGGCTGGCAAAATTTCCAACAGGGCACCATGTGTACGCCACACAAGGCGTCGACAACGTGAACGGCGCTTCGTTGTCATGACGATTCAGACATTCTATTTTGACATTATTTTGGTTTATTTATATGTTTATTTTGCTTTATTCTTAGATAGTTTAGTGTATATTTATTATCTTTAAGCGTATTTTACCTATACCTTATAAATGTGCATCAAAGGACCAGTTGCAATTCCGGAGTGAGTACCAGTCAACCTTCTACATCACAGTATAGCCTAGTTGCTGCCCTTTTTGTTCACAGGCTCGTTTCTTTAAAGGCGAGCGGGGCTTGAAGGTGCATTGTGGGAAAGTACAAAATTCCAAAATGCACCTCCTAGTCCACACATTAGCAGCACGTCTACAAACTCCATTTTAGATTTGAGTAGTAAACAAATTCCGTTTTGGAAGTTTTTATCCCAATTGAAAAATTCTGTTCCGGTTTTAAAAAGAATCCCTCGCGGTGCAAGACCAGCTGTTGCAAATCACTTAGCCAGTTGCATATGTCTTGTCATCCGCGAGAACTCCAATAAGGCCTGGAAACAATTACTTACCTTCCCTTACAGAATTCTGCATGTACCAAAAGATTTAATCTAAAACTTCTTCTAAAACTTTAACCACACAAATTAAACAAAATTGCCAAATTTCAGTTAATGATTTTACACCAAAATTCACCACGTTTTACAAACATTCTCTTTACCATTTTGTAGAGTCAAAGTTAAGGGAAGGTGATATAAGGGGAGCATCAAGGCTTCTTTTTAGCAGTGATGTAGTGGCGCCTTGCTTGGACACACTTGACAGTCTGAAGAGTAAGCATCCAGTGCTGTCTGATGACCTTTCTTCCTCGGATCCTCCTAATCTTTCTTCAGATCATCTGACTACTACTTCCAAGGATGTATTTGGAGCAGTTAGCTCTTTTAGAAGTGGTTCAGCTGGTGGCCTCGATGGCCTGACACCACAACATTTAAAAGATCTTGTGTGTCCGACCGCTGGGGAATCTGGCGTTTCTCTTCTGAAGAAGTTAACTGCTTTAATTAATCTTATGCTTGCCGGAAATGTAAACGAGTGCATCATTGACATTTTATATGGTGCCAATTTATGCACTCTTCTTAAGAAGGACGGTGGCATTCGTCCCATTGCCGTGGGTTGTACGTACAGGTGTTTGGTAGCCAAAATATGCTGCCAGTTTTATAAATCTCAACTGTCTCCTATTTTTCAGCCTATTCAGTTGGGTTTTGGCTCTAGCGGAGGCTGTGAGGCTGCCATACATGCCCTGTCTACATAGCTTGGTGGTGGTGAAGGTGAGGTCATCTTAAAGGTTGACTTGAAAAACGCTTTCAACTCATTGAATAGGGATACCCTGCTGACACAGGCAAAATTAGTAACTCCAAAAATTTACAATTTTCTTTGGCAATGTTATAGACATCCTTCAAAATTATTATATAAAGAAAACTTATTAGAATCAGCAGTTAGTTGTCAACAGGATGACCCTCTTGGGCCTGTCATTTTCAGTTTGGCAATACACCCATTCGGCAGCTAAATTCCAAATTTAATGTCTGGTATCTAGATGATGGGACTCTTGGAGGTCAAGTAGACACTGTCCTACAAGATCTGGTAGTTTTAAAAAAAGAATTTCAAGCAATTGGCTTAGAATTAAATTCTTCAAAATGTGAAGTATTTTTTAATGATAATATAGACAAAATTTCAGCTTCCTCTAAAAATTCAACTCTTTGGCTCCAAATATCAAAATTATAGAAAGAAGCTTTTTTCACCTCCTTGAGTTCCCTATTTTAGAAGACGCCTTTTATAGAGGAAAAGATTAAAAAATATGACGAGGTTTCAGACCGCCTTCTAAAAATTAATATCCATTCGGCTTTTACCATTATTCGTTATTGCGTTTTCGTCCCAAAATTTACACATGTTTTAAGATCTTCTCATTTCCATAAACATATGGCACATTTAGAAAAAATCTATGAAATCTTAAAATCAACCACAAGCAAAATTCTGAACATAAAATTAAATGATCGAGCTTGGCTGCATTCTTACCGGTTCGTTTGGGCGGGCTCGGTATTCGCAAAATATCCGATTTAAGTTTACCGGCCTTCCTGTCCTCAGTCCATAGCACAGAAGATTTAATTAGGAAAATCTTATCTTCCACATTAGTTAATTCTGAAGTGTTATGTAAGACTGATGCCGTGGATGCCTGGAAAATGGCATGTCTAAACACTGACTTACCAATAAACCCGCTTTCACAGAGACAATGGGATGAGCCGTTATGCGGGATCATTAGAAAAAATCTTATTAATACTTATATTGGTGCTGCTGAGCGTGCTCGTCTGTTGACTGTGGGGGTGTGGGAGTCAGGTATTTGGGTTTAAGCACTTCCGTCGTCCAACACAGGTACCATGATGGACGACACAACTTTCCGAATTGCAGCTTGTCTCCGCTTAGGAACCCTGTGTGTTACTTCGCATCAATGTCATGGGGCCCGAACGCTCGCAAATTCTATAAAGAAGTTGCAAGGCGTCTAGTCGACGCCTCACGTGAGCAGAGGGCTGGCCTTTACCTAGCGCAAAAGATTAGCATTGCCATTCAACGTGGCAATGCTGCCAGCCTTCTGGGCCCTTTGTCAGTAGTCAGTGATGCGGATGAATTTTATGATGCATAATTTGAACTTCTTTCTTTTCTTTATTTATTTTGTTCCTTTTTTCTATAAGCTTTGTAATATTATTTTAGAGTGTAAATATATAACATTCTTAATAATAAACCATTCTAACTATTATAAAATTGAAAAAAAAAATACCTTATCCTATATGGTGTAAGTACCTACCTGACACCAGTTCCTAGATACTTTTACTTTACTTGCTATAAAAGTTAAGGTTTTTTTTTTGAAAATAAATCTCTAACCTGCATAATGTAGTACCAACACTAATAAGTAACTATATTTCATCAAACGTTGAAATTTAAATGATAAGGCCAGTTTTAGCTGACCATTTCTTGAAGTGGTCGACCACATGATATGGCTACGACATATATAAAAAGCACATAGCATCACGCCTGTATTCCCAGAGGTGTATTACACACCCACGACTCGCCAGCTATGTTTAAGTACCACGTAATAGGGGGCGAGCCTATTGACGTCTACCGGGCACATTTCCAAACTCCGGGCTGTTACTGAGAATTTTTCTTTTTAGGAAAAAGCTCAATAACATTGCCCGACCCGGGCATCAAACCCGAGACCTCATGATTAGCAGTCGCATACACTACCGCTACACCACCGAGGCATACGACATATATAAAAACACAATTAAAAATATACATTGTTAATATAAGGAAAAACATTTATTATTTTATTATATAACCATTTCACGTATAAACACTACAAACCGACCCGCTTAATGTTTATATATTTCAAAAGCGACTGGGAGTTGAATATTCATTTCGACAACACATTCTTTCTTAATGTATTGGGTGAATCCCACTGTTCCGACCTGATAAGCTTAATTATTACAATAAAGTATGATATTATATGATAACGCAGTTCTAAAAATATTTTGATATAATATTTTAAACATGGTAGTTACGATCAGAATTAATACTTGCGTTGCCTGAATAACTGTTCCACTACTGACTTATCGATATTATCTGTGTAATTTCTAACTTTCTTAATTTCATTGATGTGAATTGAAATTGATGGATTATGGCATAAATTAATTTCCATCCAAAACTGAATATAATTCTTACCGAAACTGAACAGAGTTTCTTAACAAAACTGTACAAAGTGTCAAAAGGCTCTATTCTTGCATACATCTGTCGATTCCTCAACATTCATAATTCTCCTATTCTTGCATACATCTCTCGATTCCTCAACATTCATAATTCTTTTTTTGAAATAAAACTTCGTTTACGGAATCTATCGCGTTTACTTAATTTTACTACTATCCCGACGTTTCAGTAATTCCGTACAAAAATTTAATAATCCATAACAGTTGTTGCCTACTGAGTTTTCTGGCCGGATCTTTCTCAGTCAGGCCGCGTTCCGATCCGGTGGTAGCTTTTTAGTCTTAGCCTTTGGCAAAATCAATATATTTAATAATATAAACTAATAGCCAAGATTGTCTTCTTACTTAGTAATTGGTAATTAATGGTAGAATTTTTGAGCACTAAATAAAAACAAAAATTTTAGTTTAAAGAGGAGTATTATACTCATTTTAATATACTAACTTAGTCCCATACATTGTAAGCTTAAAAAATTTGAAGTAAATATTTTAATTGTGTTTCTAAACGAATATTAGGTGGGTTAAAATGAATAAACCAAAAATTTTGTAAAATCATATACTGTGGGTAGATGAGACCGTTGAAATAACATATCAGCCTTGGACGTCTATCATCTAAGTCCACCCATGATCATGAATGCTGTAAAGTATTCGAAACGTCGGGATAGTAGTAAAATTAAGTAAACGCGATAGATTCCGTAAACGAAGTTTTATTTCAAAATGTGTAACATTCGCGTAAATATCAGAAAGTATTATTCATAATTCTCTTATTCTTGCATACATCTGTCGATTCCTCAACATTCATAATTCTCTTCATACATGCTCACGGGTTTCAGAGACTCCTGACTCCACCTTCCTTTAATAGATTACCGATTTGGTCTAGGTAACCACCTAGACTAACCAGTCTCGGTCTTACGTATACCTACATCTACTTTGCATTTATATCTACTTAACCAATCGCTCATCCGACATTGGTGGTAGGGCTGGGTACCAAGTGGGAGTATTCACTTGGTATCGGGCCCGAGCGGGTTGTTACCACCATCTCCCGTGTGATTGGCCATGAAGCACATCGTTGCGTTTTGGCTGTAGTAGGAGATAGCCGTTTATTCTTTCATTTCATATCTGTGGAATGAAATAGTGAGCATTGGCTTGAGGATACTCTCAGTATAGTTGAGTTCATGAGCGACGGTTACCATTTACCATCAGATGGGCCGTGGCTCTTCTGCCACTACAAGCTATAAAAAAAATAAAAATAAACATTCTTTCCACATGTTCGAACCATCAGAGCATTCTCTTTCGCATCTTTACAACAATAATCTCTCTTTTATAGACCTACTCGCTCTCTTACGTCGTCGTTACGAATGCGATCAGTCTTCAAGATCAGTTAGTCTTAGAGGTAGACAATTTTATAAGATGAATAAGATATTTTTTTAAATTTATTACTAATTTACCATCGGACCAAAATGGCGAGTGTATTAAAAAAATCCAGCAAAAAAACCGCGGGCATGTCTTGGGTTTTTGAGCTATCCTTAACGTCTATAATGTAATAATCAACTAGGTGCTACTTAAGTCCTTATTGATTCAATCCTAGTATAAAGCTGTAGCAGAGCTGTGTCTGTAAATTTAAGATACTTTAGAGAAAATGACTTATATTAGGCTATATAGGCGTATCTGAACGGTTTTTTAGACTTTTTGTCTGTTTGTTTTTTCGCACATCACGCAAAAACTACTAAACAGATTTTGATACAATTTTTTTGTTTGATAGATCTTGATTAGACTAAAAAACTGATATACATTTTATATCGCCACTATATCGGGAACCTGAGACATAACCTAAAAAATGGGCACATGCTAATATTTATTAGTATTAGTAATATTCACTTTCTAGAATTATAAGATTCAATATTATAAGCCCCACTAGATAGATTGCCCTACTACTACCACTGCCTAAAATTCATACAATACAACAACAATTACAAGAAATGAAATTGATGGAACTCAATTTCTAATTCCTTACAACAGGACACAATCTTACGGACACGTTCACATTAGCATTGAATGGATCAACCGGTAAAAAAGTAACGTTCAAGAAATTTCATGTTTGGTGTTTAAAACTGGAACAGGTAGTTGCAACGACAAGTAAACGACAATTCTCTGTTTATTTTTTGTATTTATATGGTTGACGAACCGGCTGTTAACCTCTTTATATAGAAAAAAAAAACAGCTGAAAATTACGCAATATACCATTTTGTTCTGGACATCAGATTCACAATTCTCAACTAAAATTTACCTCTACCTTTAACGGTGCACGTATAACCAGTACGCGTATCGCAAACGAGATAACAAATAATTCCCCAGCGCATACTTATTGCACTTTGTGCACATTATAACGGGGCAGTCGCAGTCCTCTCAATATTACAGCCAAACGGGCGCCAGCTTAGTGGATTAGATACAAAAATCCTCTTACTCTAAGAGGACACCACTGCGTAAGAGGAAAGAAGAAAAGCATAAAAATATTGGAAGTATAATAAAATTTGTCTATAATCTAATATAGTAATAAAATTTGAATGTATATATTAGTGTTATAGGTACCATAGGAGAAAAATACTTTGGAAAATCCAAAACTGCACGCCTCATAAATCTTCATTTTTCACAATAAAATTGATTATTTGATAAGTAACTAATAATTACTTATCAAATAATAAGTCTTACTAAGTAGTTGTCAATAAATCACATAGATAGCGCTAATTTCAAAAAATGCTAATGTGTTTCTCATGTCTTATACGCCATCTAGCGCTAATTTTAAGAAGTACTAATATATTGGTCTATAGAAGAAGTTTTACGAAATAAGGTATAGGCTATAGCGCTGGTTTTAGTGTACCACTGTGCCATCGAGTCGAGCGTAAATATTCACTATTTTTTGTTTATTTAATAACAATTAAACCACATCGAATCAGACCGTGAAAAGTAATAGGGCTCTTTTCGTAATTGTACTGTAGTTAATAAGAAAAAAAAGACTCGATTAGTAAAAGTATTTCGGTCATTATCGTGTTAACATACATTACCTACAACAAACGGACGTCCAAGACAGAACTTTTTTAAACAGTATTTTTTTTTTATAATTCTTTATTGTACACACACACGAGTAAAATAAATAGAAACAATAAATATAAATGATGTACAAAGGCGAGCTTAATTCAGTACTGAATTTTCTACCAGCAAACCCTTTAAGTAGTAGAGGATTATCTAACACAAAAAAGAGTAAAGAAGTGTACAGTGTGATTTATTCTAAAATACATAGGTAAATACAAATAAATAAATAAACATAAATTTAAATTATATACATAATTATATATATATAAATACACACACACACATATATATATATATATATATATATATATATATATATATATATATATATATAAATATAATATCTATATACTAAAAAAATACTTATTGACTGTTAACAAGCGATAGAAAATGTTCTTTTAATTTCGTCTTGAAAACGCACAAAGACGTGCTTTCGCGTATATTTTGAGGAAGATTATTCCAGAGCCGAACCGCTTGGACAGTAAAAGAGCCATCGTACCGACTAGAATTGTGACTAGGAGTGCGTAATAAGAGAGAAGAAGAAGTGCGGCATGGCTTACCCCGAGGGACAAGGATACTCAAAGCGGTCACGCAATAGGAAGGGGAATGAGGATTGTGTAGAATAGAAAAAAGGAAAGAGAGAATGTGAGAATCCCGTCGCTGCCGAATAGGCAGCCACTTTAATTTCACACGATACTCAGTGACGTGATCGTATTTACGGAGACCGAAAATGAAGCGGATGCCTAAATTTTGCAGACGTTCGAGTTTATTAAGATGTTCCTCCATAGCATCCAGGAAACAGATGTCAGCATAATCTAGCAGCGGTAGAAAGAGGGACTGTGCAAGAATAACTTTGGTTTGAAAAGGCAGGAATTTCTGGAAGCGCTTGAGCGACTGAAACGAGCAGAACATTCTTCTGCTAACCTCTGCAATGTGATTATCCCAGGACAAGTATTGATCAAAAAGAACGCCTAAGTTTTTAGCACTTTTTGAAGGAACGATAGATACCGAGTCGTAAATGATAGGAGGAAGAGCCTGAAAATCTAAATTGTTAATCATGTATCTCCCACCAACAATGAGAGCTTGTGACTTAGCAGGGTTCACCAGCAATCCGAAGGATTTAGCCCACTTACTAATGTTTTCAAGATCATTGTTGATGGCAATGATAGAATCAGGCAGATCACCAATTGGAGAATGACGATACAGCTGCAAGTCGTCTGCGTAGAGATGGAAGTGAGAGGAAATAACTTTCGTGATAGCGTTTATAAAAACAGTGAAGAGAAGAGGAGAGAGGACACCACCTTGAGGAACACCCGCAGCTAGATCGCACCAATCCGAGGAGCTTTGATCACAGCGTACAGACTGAGAGCGACCATGAAGATATGAGTGAAACCACCCAATTGCCAAAGAAGACACATTAAGACTAGAAATTATACCAAGAAGAATGTCGAAGTCTACAGAGTTGAAAGCGCTGCTGAAGTCCAGAAGTATTAAGATTGTAACAAGTCTGTTTTCCATAGCCAGCCGGATATCATCGGTTATTTTGACCAAGGCAGTGACTGTACTATGACCCGGACGAAACCCAGACTGGAATGGACTTAACAGATTGTTAGACAGAAGAAAAAGTGAGAGTTGGCTGTGTACAGCGCTTTCAAGAACTTTTGACAGTATGGGGAGGATAGATATGGGACGAAATTGGGAAAATGAAGAAGCATTCGAAACTTTCGGAAGAGGTATCACGTGAGCCCTTTTCCAAGAAGAAGGAAAAATGCCTAAGGAGAGGGAAAAGTTTATAAGATGGGTAAATAACAGGAATAATATAGTTTAAGATAGGAATAAGCATTTGCAATTGGAGGCCGTCGTCACCAACTGCTGCTGCTATTTTAACTAGTTTAAATAACAAAAATGGCGTAAAAAATATCATGACTGTCAAAAATAGTGTTTTTTCTTGGTATGTGTGTATATATTGTTTTACAAGTGCAATATATGATAAATAGAGACATTTTAAGTTTGAAAAATCAGTTGTTCTACGTAAAACGAGAATAGTGCCCACCTCAACGCTTCGCTTATGAGGCATGCAATAGCTATCACTTTGTAGTTATTATTTTTTCGGAATAAAGAATATCCTATATATATATATATATATATATATATATATCGTTGTTCCAGGCTATCGGCCGGAATGCTGAGGCAATGATGCTCTTGATGTTCTTAATACTGCCTCGGTGGTGTAGCGGTAATGTATGAGACTGCTAATCATGAGGTCTCGGGTTCGATCCCCGGGTCGGGCAAAATGTTATTGAGCTTTTTCCTAAAAAGAAAAATTCTCAGTAGCAGCCCGGAGTTTGGAAATGTGCCCGGTAGACGTCAATAGGCTCGCCCCCTATTACGTGGGACTTAAACATAGCTGGCGAGTCGTGGGTGTGTAATACACCTCTGCCTACCCCTTCGGGGAATACAGGAGTGATGCTATGTTATATTTATTTTTGCATCTGTTATTATCCAATTAGTAAAAGTACATAATACTCGTAAATCTATAAGTTTCAATTCTAAAATTAATTTCTATTTGCACTTACCTAAATTTATATAAAATATACTAACATAAATTAGTATTATTGTTACTAACTATATATAGTTATGTTAAAAAGCTAAAGTCACGCACCTTGCCTTATGGGGACTTTACTATGATGTTCCAATGAAATTTAATCCTCACTGCGGATATCCGAACAGACGTAACCGACATTGGCGCACGCAACTTTTCGGTATGTTGTTGTATCACTGCGCCCGGTGTAACAGCTGGCTGCAGCTGGTCGCGGAGGGTCAACCCGGTTCCTGATAGTCATTGCATCATAGTCGACCGACCACTCACGTAACGTTTATTCATTTATTGTAAACAGTAATATCGCCGTAGAATACAGCCCATATCAATTCTAAATTGTCTCATTAATACTTGAAAATAGTCAGGATATGCAATCATTTCTAGGTATGATCTGGCCTTGCCACTGACGTAATTTAACACACTACTAGTGGTGCGTCAACACAGGCTGAAAGACGGCACACGGCGGGTTTCTTTAGTGGGTGCATGCCTCACACTACCCTGTTCGTTGCCCGAACGAAACGAAAAAATCAAGGTATGATCTGGCCGGAGCCTGTAGATGCACAGTACTATTAGTTGTAGCGCTCTCTTGGGATGGCACACATCAAGCAGTCAATGTGAAAAGGCTGATAGAAGTGTTCAGTTCAAAGGATGTTTGGTAGAAAAGCATTTAGTGTGAGTTCTTGGTTCGTTAATACCAACTTAACGAGAACCCAAATTAAAACAGCCTGTAAGTTACATTCCGGACTCATTCCCAGAAGAAAATGTGCGTTTCTAATGAGAACGTGTCCGTGTGGTGACGGACTAAGAATACAAGTGTCACCACCCCATTCTTTCCCACGGGATTCGTATAAGACGAATAAGGGAAGTAAGCATCCATTGCATGACTGGTGGTAGGGCTGGGTACCATGTGGGAGTACTCACTTGGTATCGGGCCTGAGCAAGTTGGTACCGCCATCTTCCGTGTGACCGGCCATGTAGCACATCGTTGCGTTTTGGCTGTAGCAGGAGATAGCCGTTTATTTTTTCATTTCATATTTATGACCGGGATATAAAACCAAAAAACCAGCATTTGACTGCGGCGGAGCTGCGGGCAAAGGCTAGAATTAATTAAAACAGTTTAAGCTAAAGAGTACAATAGGATTAAACACAAAGTGAAAAATGTGAAATCGAAAATAACAGTCACGAGCAGGATTCGAACCTGCATCTCCTGGATACCGTCCAGATGCTTTGCCGATTCAGCCATCGTGACCCTTGCTCCTGACTGCTAATCTCGATAACACATTCATACTTAACGTCTTTGGGTGACGCCTGCACCATCTGTCGGAAGTATTTTCATACATTATACCGACGCTGAATTGGCAAAGCATCTGGACGGTATCCAGGAGATGCAGGTTCGAATCCTGCTCATGACTGTTATTTTCGATTTCACATTTTTCACTTTGTGTTTAATGTATGTTGCTAAGCATGTCAAATGCTAAAAATATATATAAAAATATCTAAATACAATAGGATTGATATTGTCCTTATGTATTTTTGATCTATATTTTCAGCATTTGACATGCTCCGCCACTTTTTAAAGTACAAATTATTAATAATGAAAAAGAGATTTTTTGTACTAGCGGGAATCGAACCCGTGTGTTTTCCAATCCGGGGAAGTGTTCTAAGCTACTGAGCTATATATAGTACAGTAAAGACAAATGTGATAAGGAGATTAGGATGATCAAAAGATCTGTACTATAGCTCAGTGGGTTAGAGCACTTCCCCGGATTGGAAAAGACGCGGGTTCGATTCCCGCTAGTACAAAAAATCTCTTTTCCTTATTCACAAATAATTTGCTTTAAAAATTGTCCTTATGTACAAAAATCTTACATAGAATATAGATTTAAAAATAGTTTTTCAGTTGGCACGCTGAAATGACAATAAGCTTTTAAATATACAGAGAGCTGCTTAATGAAGACGGTATAAGACTGGTCGTTGTAACACGCTTTAAAAACTACGTGATGGATTGCGACACTCGTAAAAGCAACGGACAGTAAAACCATATATTAGTCAATCAGAACTCTGAGTACAATAATAATAATTCTTTGTTTGCACAGAAAGTAGGTACAAGATACAGCTGTTATTTACAATAATGAAGAGTGTCTTGCTAAGAGCTTAATTCCCATTTAAAAAAAAAAACTTTTATTCGTCCTTCGATTTTACTTATCCTTCTTTAAAGGAGGTTTGAGAGAGACTTTACTCATGGTAGGCGGCGGCTTGTCTGTGTCCCTGGTATTGCCAAAGGCGGTTACCACTTACCGTCAAGAGAGCCATTTGCTCGTCTGCCACAATTGGCAATAAAAAAATATTTTCATTTTTATTTTTTAAATAGCAAAATAAAATTGTTTTTTTTACAGAATATGCGATTATTTTAACTCTATTCTTAAAATACGTCTACGAATATTATCGTATAAGTGCCAACTGGTTGTTATCATGGACCTAATATGTTTAATATACATATGATATTATGTCCATGGCTGTGATAGAGGCAGTTTAAACCATTGATATAGTAACGTATATACTATATCTATGGTTTAAACGCAAAAAAGCCTAAGACAAAGGATAGTAACTTTATCTTAGAAAAAAGCGCTTGACTCTGACGTGTCGAGAGTAGAGTACAACCTCAACCACTTCGCGGCTTAGACAAAGAATATCCTTTGTCTAAGCTTCGCGGTATGAGGCGTGCTCGAATAACTCGGTCCGAACTCCACATTCTCTATGATTTTCAATTATATTATGTTCATTTTTAAAACTTTTTCCTCTAGGATATTTAAAGATAAAAAGCATTCTATTCAGCGTCAAACTTTTTACTGTTTAGTCGTTTCATTCCTTATAAATATTCTTATCGAAATAAGCCCTTTTTTAAAAAGACTGTATAATTAATAAAATCTTACTGGTCTTATCTAAACGTATACGTAATACACTTAAAAATTATAAATCGTTCTTATAAGGCATCAGCTTATTTAACATGACGTTTAGCCTAAGTTATGCGACAGAGAAAGTATCTTATCATATAAATAATGTGTCTTTGATTTGATACATTAACTTGCAACTTTCATTTTGAATGCAAGTAAAGCAAAATTTGAAACGAAACTATTATAGGACTATACAGTCTGATAGATGAAAAGAAGGTATTTGAAGTAGTAGATAGAATATTATCTGTACAAACTCTGTTAGGTGACTTGTGTCTTGGTTGGTGAAAACTTCGACACTTCGGTAAGACGAAGAGTCGCTCGGAACACTAAGTAATGTCACACAGTTCCAGTGGTCCACCAACACAGCCACATAGACGGCACACGGTGGGTTTATTTAATGGATGTAGGCCCCACACTATCCACAGTTGCGCGGAACAACTGGGTGTCCTATCCATCGTCGTCCACTGCTGGACATAGGCCTCCCCAAATTGGGAGTATAGTGCCGTAATCACCACGCTTGGTAGGCGGGTTGGCGATCGCAATGGATGTTGTTAATACTCGAAGGAGTGCTGCTGCCCACTCCCCCGGTATTCCCTCAGTCGACTCTTACGACTCCCGTGGGTAGAGAGGGATGGGACAATCCTAAAGCCGGCCCCACACGGCGTGTCTGAACACAAAACAATTTTTTTTAGATTTTTTATATTTGTCTATTTGTTCATTCACGCATCACGCCAAAAGTACTGAACGGATTTTGATGCAACTCTTTTTATTTGATAGCTCTTGATGAGACTTAAAATTTGGTATATGTTTTATCCCGCTGCTATATCGCAAACCTGAGATATAACCTAAATCATCTCATTCAGACATCGGAAGGTTACATGATATTATAGTAAGAATACTAATCTTTTTATTCACAACACTTTATTAATATATTAAGCAGGTAAGAAATAAAGATAAAAAAACTAAAATAAAACAATAAAATTTAGGTCATGTTCATGTGGTGCGGTAAAAAAAGTATGCAAATTGGCTTGAAACGTACAAATTAACTAAATAAATCATCCATATTCCACACGTAATAAGTATCGACATGGAGAACCATAAATAATTCCGTGATAATGATGATTAAATACTATGTTAACTTAAAAAAAGTAGAGGCTCGATACTTACTAATCGTTATTAATTGATTCGGCCATTTGTATGCGCATAAATTAAACAAAATAATATATTTTCATTACCAAACTTTCGTATCTCAACGCCCGATTGAAACTAAAAGTGAAATATACTATAAATAACATAATCTTTTTGCATAATTGATATAACCAAATTGAAACCCATTTGTTATGTAATGTAATAAATGTACACGATATAGAGAATATTAAACGGAAAGCCTAAAAGGCTAATTATAATTCTTATGTAATTCAAACTAATGTTCTAAAATTTGTGGATAGCCTAGTTTTATTTTTAAGAAATATTTTGGGACCTACGAAAAAAACGTATAATTTAATTTATCTGTCCTCTACCTTCAGCCTTCTCTTGGTTTGTATCACTGAGATTAGTCAGAAACCTGACGTCATACGTCAGGTTTCTGACTCATTCAGGCGACTAACCAGAATTAATCGAAACAAAAGTTCGTCCAACGTTTTATTTTTGAAAAGCCCTTAATTATCGCGATGATGAACGCTTAACGTTGGTGTAGCTACGGCGACAACGCCATTCTTATTGTCGCTTGAAGTTAGGCGATAGATAACTCCAGTGGCGTCACGTCAAAGAATTAACCTTCAAGTTTGGCCACCCAATTTATCGCGATGATGGGCATTGACGTTGTCCATTAGTGTGGCCCAAGCTTACGGGGCTGCCTCCATAAAGATGAATAATTGAGCAGCGTTCTGGAGCTCGGTTCTGTACGTTCTATTTTTGAAAAGTATTATTCATCTATTACTAGCTGACCCGTCAGACTCTTGTCTTGTCTTAGTTATGAATATTTAATTACTTGGGAACTGTCAAACGCGCGAAATTAAAATAGTCATTAAATTTTCTTAAATTTTCTAATGTTCCGCTCAACTATCTTAGTTTTTTCTTTCATAAGAACCTTCTTCTCACAATAATAAACACAACAAAAAAAGAATTAGGGAAATTGTTCCACTCGTTCACGCGTGATATAATGACCAAGGAAAATAGAGGTTCATTTTTATATATATACTAGCCTTTGCCCGCGGCTTCGCCGTAGCCAAAAGCTAGTTTTTGGGTTATATCTCAGGTTCCCGGTATAGTAGCGGGATAAAATGTGTTAAGTCTAATCGAGGGCTATCAAATAAAAAAATAAGTTGCATCAAAATCCGTTCAGTAGTTTTGGCATGATGCGCGAACAAACAAACATATAAACAGACAAAAATTAAAAAAAATTATGTTTTGAGTTTAGACACGCCTATTACAGCCATTTTTTCTCAAATATCTTAAATGTACAGACACAGCTCTGTTACAGCTTTACAATAGTATAGATTTAGAGATATTACTATACATATAGTTTTGTTTAGATTTAGGTATAATATAAACAAAGGTTTTGTTCATTTAACAATTTTGGTTTTCGATTATCATTTGTTTTTAATAACGAGTTTTTGTTTTAGTTATTTTATATGTGCATCATAATGTTGTGTTATTCCATAATAACATAATATAAATTAATACTCTTCTCGGCCCTTTTTATTAGATGTACCCTTAGATCACGTCGTTCGGGGCAACGAAGAACAGGCCCACTCTTACTAAATAAGCCCCCATGTTCCGTCTCCGCCTGCAATGGACTACTGGAACTGTGCAGTGATGACACAAGAAGTAATATTACTCCAGTGGTTCACACTTCACATCCTGGGTTCATGACACCTTTTACCGTCCTCGTGTACACATTGCATTGCTAATGGCGGGACATAGGCATCCATTTTTATTAATTTCTCGTTAGCGAAATGAAATGGTGGCAGTATTTTATCCATGGCCCTCTCTGCCACTTACCATCAACCAACCATACCCCGCGTAGACTTATGTTTCCAGTTTAATTTTAAATATTGATTCCTAAGAGCCTTATTGATTGCTTTATCACCGACCTACTTCGAACGATCAACTTTCCACTCGTAACTCTCTTTATCGGTAATAAAAGTTCAAGTGAAATTTAAGCAATAAAAATTTACTTTGTTGATAAATAATATGAATTTAAGGGGCAGCCACTTTATTTAGTTAGAATTATATGTTTAGATATTTTTTTTATACATATTTTTAGCATTTGACATGCTTAGCCATATAAATCAACATTTTTGATCTATATTTTTTAGCATTTGATATGCTCAGTTACTTTTAAAGTACAAATTATTTGTGAATGAGGAAAATCAACACAAAGTGTGAAAATGTGAAATCGGAAATATATATATATAAAAATATCTAAATATTTAAGGGCTGCGTATGCGTATTTTATACGATTATTGGGTAAAAATCTTAATTGTAAAATTAAGTTTACCTGATCGGTATGTTGAAATAAATATAACATACCATCACGCCTGTATTTCCGAAGGGGTAGGCAATGGTGTATTATAAACCCACGGTTCACCAACCATATTTAAGTCCCACGTAATAGGAGGCGAGCCTATTGCCGTCTACTGGGCACATTTCCAAACTCCGGGCTGCTACTATATTTTCTTTTTACGAAAAAGCTCAATTACACTACACGACCCGGGAATCGAATCCGAGACCTCATAATCAGCAGTCGCTCACACTACCGCTGCACCACCGAGGCAGTTATTTACTAGAATAAATAAGCTAAGATAACCGTTTACCTATGTTACCCTCTGTAATATTTGCAGCCAATAATTTCACCACAAGAAACAAACACTACAATATCAAGATTATAGACTTTAGAGGTGGCCCTATATGTAGTTGCTTGAAGCGGTCTGTCAGCATAGTAAAACAGAAATGTTGCGGTGAATTTGCATATTCATTAAAGAACTTCAATTTCGTCTAACATCAAAGAGACCATTCTGGTATATAGGCAAAACTCACCACAGGCTTACCACGCGCTCAACGTGCGCAACTCTTATTGCGATCCAGTTTAGGACCCAAACTGAACTGAATCGCAATTTCGTACCATGGCGTATCAAAGACGCAATCTTTTGTTTTATGCCGAATCAGCACATAATCTGAATCGCAAACATGACATCTTTGTATTGAAATTCATACCATGAACTTACTTGACAACCTAAACAAGATCGCTCAATTAGACATCATGGTACGAAATACAACAACACACCTATTTTGAATTGCGTCGGAATTGAATCACTAGCTAAGAGTTCATGGTAGGCCTGCTGAGCTTGAAGTCAAACACTGTCTTGAAGTGCTAAGCATAAAAATTCGAAACTGACAAGCCAACCTTCTATTATTACTAACGGTTAAATTTACGTGAGTGTGAGCTGTGAGTGCAATGGACCTCTACTAAACGATAGAAATGAGACACGATTCTACCCGTAGCTGCGTCGACGTGGAAAAAGATAAAGCTGTAACAGAGCTATGTCTGCACATTTAAGTTATTTGAGAAAAAAATACTGTATTAAGCTATATAGGCGTGTCTGAACACAAAACATTTTTTTTTAGATTTTTAGTCTGTTTGTTCGTTCGCGCATAACGCCAAAACTATTGAACAGATTTTAATGCAACTTCCTTTATTTAATAGCTCTTGATTAGACTTAAAAACTGGTATACATTTTATTTCGCTACTATATCGGCAACCTGAGATATGGCCTAAAAACTAGGCTGCGGCGGAGCCGCGGGCAAAGGATAGTTTTATAATCATAAATTATCAGCGTTGCAGTGTTTTGTAGCGCAAAAATCCTACGTCTTTAGCTTAGCCGATGCACTGTGACATACCTAGTTGCTGAATGCGGGATTTTTTAGGTTGAATTCTTTGTTACTAGTGGCAATAAAATTGTTTCAATAAAATTCTTTCTTTCTTTTATTCTAAGGCATATTAAAAATCGATTTCCAAAAATAGCTCTCTCACAGACACCATCCATTTTTCCGGGATTAAATGTAGCCTTAGAGGCTTCTTTTGCATGCAACATTTAACGATGATTAGTTTTGTGGTTACAGCATGAAAGCTTAACAAACAAACAAACTCACTTTAGCATTTATAGCATTATAATAAGGATAATTTCACGTGTTTTAAAAAAAAACTGTGGCTTTATAATATCTCCCGTAACACTTCATCAAAATTAATATTTGATCGCCATCTTGAAGTTTATTTTTCCTCTAATCGAATTTATGTAAATATCCTAAATGGAATGTTTTTTTTTTAACTAGATAATTCTATCGCTTGTGTTAATTTAAAAATCATTGATAATCATACAGTTGCTACATACAGGATTGTGGTAAACAAACTGTTGCTAGCTTACTGGCTTATTTTAATGTCCTTAAGTTTGGGTGCACATCATTTACGTAATATGCAACAACAAAAAGCAATTAGTTATTTTACTGACACCAAGGAAGTATTCTTAACCTAGAAAAACGCAAAAAATATAAAATACAAAATTTCAAGGGTGTCAATAAAGCCTGCATTCAGCCATGCAGCAATGCTGATTTTCAATGCAGCAGGCTTACCACGAACTCTTATTGCGATCCAGTTTAGAACACAAACTAAACTGAATCGCAATTTCGTATAATCTGAATTGCAAACATGACATCTTTGTATTGAAATTCGTACCATGAACTTACTTGACTACCTAAACAAGATCGTTCAATTAGACATCATGGTACGAAATATAACAACACACCTATTTTGAATTGCGTTAGAATTGAATTGCTAGCTAAGAGTTCATGGTAGGCCTGCTGGCCTTAGTAACGGCACGACATGCATGTAATATAATGTAATAAAACGGTTGATTTTCGCAAAACTCACAATGTAATTGTAAAATATCCAAATACCTCATGACCAGGGAGAATTCGGGTCTAAAAAAAGTCTAGTCGTAAAAAATGGAAATGGATGACATTTTAAATTCTTAAATGTCATTAATATTATAATTCGCAAAATATTATGATAATAGCTGGGGGTTTCTGCAATAAATGTCTGTAAATGGTAAAAAGGCCCCTTAGAATGTGATATACAAAATCGTATCGACGTCTTATCGTCTTATTTGTGATTAGTAGAGACATAGACGCGTGATGTCGCAATAATCGTTAACCCAATCACGATGAACAATGACAATGATACGATGCGATGTCGATACGATTTAGGGAGTTACATTCTACGGGCCCTGTACGTTATTTTTCTGAACACAATAAACTCAAAAACTACCAACCAATTTTAATGCGGTTTTTATCAATAGATGATTCATGGGGAAACTTTAACTTTAATTCATTAAAGGTTTTGATTGAGTGAAGTATGACAATGACTGTTGAATATGTCAGGCAATCAGTTTTTTTAAACCATTGCATTGATCACCCTTAGACCTGTCAAAAAGGAACGAAGGAATATTACAAACTATCCAGTGAAGCCATATAAAGCCATGCCAAACTAGTAATTACAAGCGCTCACGCACACAAATACAAACAATACCATGCCAAAACAAAGTGACATTAACCATGAGTGTTAACAGTGTATGATTTAAAATGACACCAAATGACTCGACAATTTCGTACAAACGTTACATACATGAATACGTAGTAATATTCCCCATATGATTTGCTGTAAACTTACTTTAAATACTTATACTCTTAGATTAATTATATTTCTAGATGGAGCCGCGGCGTTGTAAACGCGTAAAAAAATTGGAGTGAACTTTTCATCCCAATGCTGTTCTATGGCTGTTAGTGTCAATCGTGACGGCACTTGACAAGGTCGTATCCAGGAGCATTAGTGTATCATTTAAAATGTCAACGTGTGTAATTAAAGTGTGCCGAAACTACAAAAATCGGAAAATGAGCACTAAAGATATTTCTTATCATCGGTTAGTAACATTATTTCATACAATAACTGGCTAAATAAGTCATATTCCAAAAATAAATTAATTTTAGTTCGTATTTTTTTATGTGTAACTTAAATTTCCCGCGTAATCTTGCAAAGTTGATGATATTTTAACGTTAGAGAGTAATAGAAATACTTAACATAATTATTAGCGTTTTTAATGGATCCATAAAGCTGCACAGTCGTCATTTTCGGAATTAATTACAATATTACTATTTGTAATATTATTATTTATTTTAATGATGAAGATTGTTTATATTTTTAAATTTATAATTATCGTGGGTTAAAGTAGTATTCTCATTAAAGAAGAGGTTATAATATAGTATATTTTTTTTTTATAATATATTAAGATAATGAGAGTAAATAGAAAGAGATAATTGACTATATACCTACGAAATATTTTGTAGTATAAGAATGTCTTGAATCTATGATAATATAATTTTCCCATAATTTAATACTACTACTGAAACTGGTATCATTACGCACGCACACAAACATAAATTGCACAAGCGTAATGACAGCTGTCACGCACATAATAATTCCCGCCCGATTTTTATGACGTTTATAAGTGACAGTCCATCTAGATACATAATTTAATCTAAGCTTATACTATTCTTATATGTTTTAAACATAGAACTTCAAATCAAGTAAACGCGATAGATTCCGTAAACGTAGTTTTATTTCAAAAAGTATTACATAGAACTTTAAAAAAAAATACCTAAATTATAGGGATTTATTCATTCCGGTGCCAAGACTTTCACGCACATGATGTCTTTATAAAAGTTGCTTAAGTTTTTATTTGACAATGCGGTGTCTTTCTTTTTTATTGTTAATCTGAGTGATCACTATGAAAATTGATATGTACACATACTTGAATACAATGCGCAATTTTTCGATACAAATTTTGATATACTTAACTCAACAAAAGGCATAACTTTTCAAGTTCTGCTAATAGGTATATTAAAAAAAAACTTGACGTAACGATTAGTTGAAACTAGAATTCCTAAAGAAATGTCAGTAACAAAAATTACTGGACAAATACATTATATTAAAATTATTTACGGCACATCTCAAGGCAGACGATTGAACTGAAAGGTTACCAACTTTCAAATATTGACCTTCAACAAAAGCTTGAGGCAAACACAATACGCATCAAATAACTTATAACTTTAAACACTTCAGCTTTAATAGATTTTATTATGGTAAAATATAAAAAGCCGGAACTAAAATTACTAGATTCAGAGTTGAAGCGTGTGAAACGAATTTTCAGAACTCATAGATGCGAATATCACGGTATTTATCTTTTTATATCTCCATAAACACTTATGCCTCAAATAACTAAGAAAGTAAGCAAACATTTCACTTTAGAAACATAGACATACAAGACAGAGATTTGTTTGTTAAAGACCCGATAATAAATACTTCTTGCATCTACACTCCATGGTTTTACCAATAACGATATCAATGTCGAAACTGCATGCTCTAGTCTTTTCAAGACAGTAGGGTTTGGGCTTGCCCAATAGTATTGGTGATATTGATAATAAAATTTGTAATTTCTACATTGTGATGTTATTACGACACAATTTCGTGTGATCTCCCTTTCTAATTACAGGTTACGATGCCATAATTAGTAGTAACAACTACTTTTAATTTAGTTCTCGCTGTTTCAAAATAGCTTGTGTTTGCGAAAAAGGTTATTTTAGTCTATTCAATTCTATAGAATATTTATTGGTTAAGATTTAATCTGTTATTCTTTGTGATAAAATGATAACATGATATTCTAGGCTATCAACGTTTGATACCTTTAATTACACACAACGAATTATCGGCATGAATTTTATGATGCATAAACTTGAAACCTCTTTCTCTTTTTATTTTTTAAAAATAGAACGCCAGAGAACACCATTCTGTATGTGTATAGAATAACAGTGATACTAAATATTAATACACACATATTTTTTTAAATCTCGAATAGTCAGAAATGTGTCATGAACGTAGTACTTTTTTTTTTATTAAAGGTCTTGGTTCACGAATAGAGAACGTCCATGTCATCCTCAAAAAATTACAATTTATACTCTCACTACACCAACTTTAACTAATTTATATTAAACTTTGGCAAAACTAGACGTGGGATCAGATACATATATCCTCCCACGATACACAGTTTGTATTATTAAAACAATTTCATAACGAATTAATTCCTCTAATGATTTTAAAACTTAGTCACACTCGAAATTCGCATCCGTTTGCAATAAAAAAACATGTATCCAATGCTAATTATATATTATTAAACTATTCGCGCATAAATTTGACTCATATTTATTTTAGAAAATACCATACGAAAAAACGTTAAACATATTCAAAACATTACTAAATACTTTCACTATTTTCAAAATGTTTTGATTTAAATGAAGCATAATAAATTGATATGGCATCTGAGATAAAAATAATGCGTTCAAACGACGTTTTTACATAACATTTCGTTCTAAAAATATTTTTTTTAAATTCTGTTTTCTAAGATACTATACACACACACACACTGTATTTCTTGTTTCATTATTAGAGAAAATAAATTAAGTGCTATGGCGGAACATGAGGTGAGCACCTTAAAAATCTATAACGGTATAATATAAACATATAGTCCGCATAAATAAGGTATTAAAAAAAATATGTATCATGAAGAGTCCCATATTAAAAAAAAAAGGCAAAGTACGAACGACGAATGAACGATCTAGTCTGAGCGAAGATTAGAAAAAGGAATTGATAATGTAAGACTCTTAAAGCACCGGACATATTAATTTGTGACCAAACAATCGCCTCGGTTGTCTAGCCGTAGTATTATATGACTGCGGATCATAATCTCGGGTTCCAATCTCGGATTGGCCACTAAGCCGTATTTCCGTTAAGAAATTTTCAATATAAGCTCAAACTTAAGAAATACCTCGTGTGTCTATTGGCGTATTTATATTCTGTACTACACGCGTACGAAATCTGAGGAAAATCTATACATCTATATTCAAATTTAAAAATATTTTTATTTCATAGGCTTATTATACACTTACAATCGTCAAAGTTACTAAAAACTAACACGAGCGGTTGAGACAAGTGCATCCGCAATGTCGCGATTGCAATCTACTAATTCTGTGGAGACGAGTACTGTGTGCAATAAGATTGCCTTTGTCTCTAGCATTAATAATAGATGAACGTCACTGTACTTATCAAAGCTATCGATATTCGGATATTCTTCTTGATATATAACAAATTTTCATGGTAGGTAAATATATGACGGGCCTCGTGGCGTAGTCGGTAGTGTAACCGACTTCCGTGCACGAGGTCATGGGTTCGATTCCCACCCAGGACAATTATTTGTGTGATGAACACAGATATTTGTACTGCGTCTGGGTATTTTATATCTATTATGTGTGTTTACAAAAAAAAAGTAGTAGTTTAATGCATGTAAATGCTTCCGATAGATGGCGTTGGTCGTAAAGACAAAATGTGATAAGTAAATTGGGATGATCGAAAGATCTGCTCAGTGGTTCAGAGCACTTCCCCGGATTGGAAAAGGCGCGGGTTCGATTCCCGCTAGTACGAAAAATTTCTTTTTCCTTATTCACAAATAATTAGTACTTTAAAAAGTGGCGGAGCATGTCAAATGCTAAAAAAATATAGATCAAAAAAAGAGAGAACATATACTAATGTATTATATCCGTAATCTGTACCCATAACACAAGCGTTAAGCTTAGTTTGGGACCAGAGGCGTTGTGTGAAAATGTCCAGGAATATTTATTTATTTATTTTATTTATGTTTATCCGAAAGATTTAGAATATTTATTTCTTTGAATTTCTGTTTAAGGAGCTCTTGGGTATAGATTATAAATTGCGAGAATAGCCCTTATCGGAAGTATAAATATAGAAGCTGCCTCTGTGGTGCAGCGGTAGTGTGAGCAACTGCTGATCATGAGGTTTTGGGTTCGAACCCGGGTCGGGTAGTGTTATTGAGCGTTTTCGTAAAAAGAAAAATTCTCAGTAGCAGCCTGGAATTTGGAATTGTGCCCGGTAGACGGCAATAGGCTCGCCCCCTATTACGTGGGACTCAAACATAGCTGACAAACCGTGGGCATGTAATACACTTCAGTCCACCCCTTCGGGGAATACATTTGTGATGCTATGTTTATGTTAAATTTAGAATTTAAATCTGCGGAGCACCCCCAAAGCATTTAAACTGACTGTATCGAATTTGTTTCGTCTCACTCTCTTATAAACAGACTGTCTATAGACATGTCTTAAGACTAAGTGGCCACTTAATCTGAATATCATCACACACCACCAGTACGAATAACTCTTCAAGCCAGATCAGTAGTAATGGAGAAGAATTATCGCACAGCGCGTGCGCATAATCACCACGCATGTCCGATAGTCACAATAAAATATCATTGTAGAAAGGTGAAAGTTACCGTCCGTCTTACTATCGCTTAACAATACCTTCTGTAGATATCAATTTCTTTAAAACCTCTAGGGTGTTCTACCATCCCACACTACCCTGTTCGTTGCCCCGAACGACGGGGTGTGCGGTTAGGCACATTTTTTCCCGCCTAAACAAAAAAAGTATGTTCTACCTTTGGGATTACTTCTGTTGATTGAGTTGCGCGAAAGGAATTAATAATATTTTGATGCTCTGACTGACCACATTCGTAACGACGACGTAAGAGAGCGAGTAGCTATAAAAGAGAGTATTGGTGTAAAGATGCGAAAGGGAATGCTCCGATGGTCCGGTAAGAATGCCGGACGAGTGACTGGTTAAGAAGATATACAATGCGAAAATGGAAGGATGCAGGTACAGAGGGAGACCGAGACTTACCTACCTAGGCGAAATCGATCATTTATTGAAGGAAAGTGGAGTCAGGAGTACCCGAAACCGGCGAGCATGTATGAAAAATATAAATGTTGAGGAAGCGAGAGATGTATGCAAGAATAGAGCCTTATGGCACTCTGTTCCATCTACCTACCTCGAAAGGTAGATGGCATGATGATAAATAAGTAAATTAATGCTCTCAATTTTTGCGGTGGTAGACAAACAAACGGCCCACCTGATGGTAATTAGTAACTGCAACTCATAAACGTTTTCAACAAACAACATCACAAGATGAATGTAAAATAAACAACTCGCAACAATTAATTTTGTAACCAGTTTGGTCTATTAGTTGTATTTCTACGTTCATAATATCTCGCTTGTGATTATCATTTTCTATTTCACATTGTGTTTAAATGGCCCAGCATCCTCTGGTAAATAATAGTAAATGTTAACCGTCGCTCATGGACTCAACTATAGCGGGAGTATTGTCAAGCCGCTGCTCACCATTTCATTTCACAGATACAAAATGAAAGCATAAACGGCTATCTCCTGCTACAGCCAAAACGCAATGATGTGCTCCATGGCCGGTCACACGGGAGATGGTGGTACCAACCCGCTCGGGCCCGATACCAAGTGAGTACTCCCACTTGGTACCCAGCAATGGATGATAATTGCTTACTGCCCTTAGTCGCCTCATAGGACACCCATGGGAAAGAATGGGGGGATGACACTTGTATTCTTAGTCCGTCACACCTCCGTACTCAGCATGATTCCGGCTAGGTCGAGGAAGTACCACGCTCTCATAGAAGATCAGCGTGAAATAACAGTAGGTACTTCTACCGTTGTGACTCGTATAGTGAGTGAGTGTAGCGACATCTATCTCGCCATATACGAACAACTAAAAACTGACGTATCCTACATCGCGATATTAAAGTTATCCGAGAGATTGTACATATATACAAGAGCCCGACAACTACCGTCGGGCAGTTGCCCACCAGACACAACACCCGTCTGGTCGGTGGGTCCTCCCTTTTTTAATGGTGGATGAGGAAATTTACACCCTGTTCCTCCCACCCCCAAAAGAGCAATAGGTCCACACTCCCTCCCTATCCTCTCCTTACTATCCTTCCTATCTACCTCCTATCCTTTTCCTTGAAGATGGTGACACGTGAGTGATGCTTCTGATGTTGCTAGCGTCTATAGCCGCAATACCGCTTATCATCAGGTAGGCCGTACCTATGCTTGTTTGCCACCCACGTATTATAAAAAAAACATCGCCTGTCTTGATTACAGACACATTATGTGACGGACCAATAATGGCACGTAGCGAAAAGGATATTCAATTTTGCATGTGGATGAAAATTCTGGGAGAGGGCAACCGAAGAAAAGATAGATGGATTATGATTGATTCCATTCATCCATCCATCAGCCTTTCATCGTCCACTGCTGGATATAGGCCTCCCCAAGAGAACGCCACAACGAGCGGTCCTGTGCCGCCTGCATTTCAGTTATGATTGATTGTGCAAGAATAATTTTAATGTTGAAATAACGGCTGATATGGATAAATGGAAGAACAAACACTGCACCGACCCTAAATAATACTATTACATAGCGTCACGTCTGTATTCCCCGAAGGGGTAGGCAGAGGTGTATTACACACCCACGACTCGCCAGCTATGTTTAAGTCCCATGTAATAGGGGGCGAGCCTATTGACGTCTACCGGGCACATTTTCAAACTCCGGGCTGCTACTGAGAATTTTTCTTTTTAGGAAAAAGCTCAATAACATTGCCCGAACCGGGAATCGAACCAGAGACCTCATGATTAGCAGTCGCATACACTACCGCTACACCACCCAGGCAGTTTTAGGGTAAGTAAATGATGAGGCAGTTACATCGTTTTGGTATTTCACACAAAACTTAGAGAAATAGAGAGTCTAATCAATAATTGTTCGTCGATTTATAAAACGTTATTTAACGGCTGAAAACCAGAGCAATTGAACTGAGAGGTATGCCGATTACTAGCGACCCCCGCCCCGGCTTCGCTTTAATATAATATAATATCAATAGAAAAAATGTAGGGAAAACCAAAAAGAATCTGCTGATGCGTTCGCTACCAAATATGCTGAAATTTCATCAAAATCGCTCCATCCCTTTTGAATTCCATAAGGAACATATATACAAACTCAATTTTAATATACGTAGATGGTGAATTCTAAGTAATGTGGGCGGAATTGACGTAATCTGTAACGAGCTGTTTGAATGTCTGACGGAAAACGTTTATTTCCGACTCCGTAGAAAGTCAACATTAGATTTAATGTTATAACTTATAACACAGATTAAGTATATTTAAATAAATCAGTGCTTGCTTAGTAAGAGCGAAAACTGCAAAACATGGGTGTTGGTAAGTTTAATTTAATTCCATGTTTATTTTTCATTGTCAATGGCAGCCGATAAGCCATGGTCCAAACGGTGTTTTTTTTAAGGCGTTGGCAGAACCATCAGTAACTTATAAACATCATTATTCTCTGATGACATGTAAGATTAATTCATCAAACAAGTCGTAGTTGAAGTCAGTATATAAAGTCAGTCAAGTCAAAGTCACGCTCCAGTAAAACGATGGCGACCTTACTGAAGCTTCTATGGAGTTTTGGAAACAACAGGAAAAAACATGTTATGTCGCATTACATTACTTGCCAACACTTATGCACATACACAAATAGTTAATAAGCAAAAGGGCACCACTTTTACACATTAATACTTAAAATAACACAAGTTTAGGAAAATAATGCAGAGCGACGACATGATCTTCTTCGTATTCCCGCCAAAACTCCGGTAAGTGGTAAATGTTGTCCATAGACTCAACAATAGATTGTAAATCCAAGCCACGGCCTACCATGAAAGAAAATAGTCCACTTCTCTTGCTACGAGTAGGAACAGATCGGCTATCTTCTTATGAGATGCTTCAGGAGCGTTTAAAACAAAAAAGACGGTACCTACCGTTTGAATCTAACAGTAAGAAAGGGTACTCTACCACCAAATCTTGGTATTTCATACTCATAATCTATGACGTAGCAGTCAACTATTACCATTGCACTAATACATTTCTCTACCATTACACAGTAATGAAAGTAACAAAATCATAATGACGGTGAAATTAACAATCACACATAAAATGCATTTCATTATGAAATTGACTGTCCAATCCAAAATGTTGTGCCGACCTTCGACATTTACTTTCGCTGAGATGAAAAAAAAAACAATAAAAGTTCCGCGTTGTCATCATGAACTTGAACAAAAAAAAATTAAAGAGACGTGGACGTGAGTACAGCGATTCCTCCCGCCAAAATGCTGACTGACAGTAAAGAGGTACGCGCTAAAAAGAACAATTATGGCTTCTCGTTTTTAACTGTCATCTAAATGGACATTGTCGAGATCTGGTTTAGGTTTGGTTGTTGCTAACAATGGTTTTGCTTATAAGTATAATAACTGGCGCGTAAAATTAAAATTAAAGATGCACCCACATACCTTTTATTTTATTTTAACTAAACCTTTTCTTTCAACTAAATATCAATTTGTTTCAGAAGCAGGTTATGACAAATTAACTTTTTTATAAGCTACTAAAACTTATAGTCCGACAGTCCGACATCCAATCAATTACTATATTATACCTCTGCGGTGTAGTACAACATCTGAAATTTCAGTTGAAAATCAGCCCCAAGTTCTTGTGGTTTAGGAACAACTAAATAGGGCACATAATTACTTATATATACTGATAATGGGTTTTCTGGTCTAATGGTCAACCTGAAGTCGGGAACGTTGACAGGCTACCATGCTTCAGCTCTTGACTGTCTTTGCTCGTGTTAGATTACTGCCTCAGCGGGTTATGAGGTTTAATAAAGTTGATCTATATTTATGCTTTGTTTTCCAGTCTTATCAGGTTAAGTTTATACTTACTATTATAAAGCTGTAACAGAGCTATCTCTGTACATTTAAGATATTTAAGAAAAAAATACTATTATTTTTATATAATTATTAGGCACGTATATATGAATAGCCTAATAATACAATTATTAGGCTATACATATAGGCGTGTCTGAACACAAAACCTTTTTTTTTTGTCTGTTTTTTCGTTCGCGAATCACGCAAAATCTGATTTTAATGCAACTTTTCTTTATTTGGTAGCTCTTGATTAGATTTAAAAGCTGGTATACATTTTATCTCGTTACTGTATCGGGAACCTGAAATATAACCTAAAAACTAGCCTTTAGCCACGGCGAAGCCGCGGGCAAAGACTAGTACTATTATAAAGCTGTAACAAAGCTATGTCTTTACTTTAAGATATATGAGAATAAATAACTGCATTAGAATATTTAGGCCTTCCTCAACACAAAACTTTTTTTAGACTTTTTCTTTCTTTTTTCAGTTTGTTCGGATTTTACGTAAAAACTACTGAACGGATTTTGATAATTTTTTTTGTTTTGTAGCTCTTATTGAGACTTAACAACTGGTATATCCCGCTACCATATTGAGAACCTGAGGTATAATCAAAAACTAGCTTTTGTCTGCGACGGAGACACGGGTAAAGGCTAGCTATTTAATATATCATATAATGGCCCAATTCTAAATCAAACGCAGACGATGTCGCGGGCAAAGTCTAGTAAAGGTTTAAAACTGCCAATGTTCATACCGTTCGCCCGATATAACTGTTGATCGTGACATTGGTCGGACACACGCGATGGATGCTCCACTTCCTACAAATTTATTTCTCATTTAGTTTGCAATGCCGTTAAATTGTAACTGAAATAACGTTGTAAGAAAGCAGGTGGTATTTAATGCGATATAGAAACATTGACAATGAAGTACTGGGAACAGGTGGGTACACATTATTTTCTCCTACAAGGAAAAAGTTTTAATAAATTTCCGCACTTTATAACGGTATACGTTTTATTAAGGCGGGAAAAAATGTACCTAACCGCACAGCCCGTCATTCAGGGAAACGAACAGTAGTGTGTGTAGTGCCCACTAAAGAAACCCGCCGTGTGCCTTCTATCTACCTATATTGATGGACCACTGGAACTGTATTGATATTACTTCAGTGGTCAAGATATTCTAATTTCGCGCTGTTTTATTTTTATTCTTAATGACAGCAGACATCTCACCTGATGGTAAGTGGTACACCACTAAAAAAACCCGCCGTGTGCCGTCTCTCCGCCTTTGTTGGCGGGCCACTGGAACTATGCTACATTCTTTCGGTGGTGGGCACTGTCATCCTAAAAATACTGTCAAGCCGCTGCTCACCATTTAATTTCGCAAATGATAAATAAATGAACGGACGGCTATCTCCTGCTACGACCAGAACACACCGAGGTAGTTCAGATGGTGGTAGGTACCAACAGAGCTGTTCACCTGTAGGTAACTAATACCAAGACGCGTTCTAAACACAAATTGACGGGCCTCGTGGCGTAGTCGCGACCGACTTCCGTGCACGAGGTCGTAGGTTCGATTCCCACTCAGAACAATTAATTGTGTGGTGAACACAGATATTTGTACTGCGTCTGGGTGTTACCTATCTATTATATGTATGTATTTACAAAAAAAAAAGTAATATATGTATTATATCCGTAATCTGGTACTCATAGCACAAGCTTTAAACTTAGTTTGGATCCAAAACACGTTGTGTGAAATGTCCATGAATATTTATGAATATTATTATTATTTTCCCCTCAATTGGCAAGTCCGGTAAGTCTTACCGGTCATCGTTGCGGCCTGTTAGTAAGCTGTGTTCCGTCAGTTCAACTAAAACTAGATTAAATTATATTACTCATGATACAGATAGATAACTCTAATGATAAGAAAGCTGGTCTGGACCCGTTCCTTCCCAGTCAAACCTTTCACTTGTAATGGGGTAACTTTATGATTTCACTGTCACTTCTTATTAAAACAAGAGCTTATGTAGGTGTAGTGTATTACGATCTACCGGTAGCTCGCAGCACGCCTGATAGAACATTTAAAAACTGTCTTTTGTGAATAGGTGGTATGTCTTCAACTTTCTTCTCTTTCTAGCTTCTTTGTATTTTATAATTACACTAGCTGACCCGGCGAACCTCGTACCGCCATATGTTTTTTCATAATTAAATATTGCACATAAAGTACAATTTATAATTTGTGAAAAAGGAAAAAGAGTATTTCAGTACAGGCGGGAATCGAACCTGCATCCCTCTTCCTATCCGGGGAAGTGCTCTAAATCCACTGATCTACAGTACTATCTTTTAGATATACCCAATCTCCTTATCACATTTGTCTTATCGACCAACGCCCTCTATCGGAACGCATTTACATGCATTAATTTTGCAATTATAAATTGAGATTTAAAGTATCCTATCTCTTAAGTTGGAACAAAACACACATTTCACAAATAAAAAAGGTAAAATCGGTTCAGTAGTTTCGGAGTTAATCCCGGACAAACATCGTGACACTGGAATTGTATATAATAGACTAGCTGACCCGGCGAACTTCGTACCGCCATATATGTATTTTTTCATGAATAAATATTGCAATTATAAATTGAGATATAAAATACCCTATCTCTTAAGTTGAACAAAACACACATTTAAAAAAAAGAAAAGTTAAAATCGTTTCAGTAGTTTCGAAGTTCATCCCGGACAAACATCGTGACACTAGAATTATATTTAATGGATAGAATACAATGTGTCTTATTCTTCTTTTAATATTATAATTTTCTTTTTATATCTTGTTTAGTTAATCGCGTTAATTTATAAAATATCAAAGTTGTTTTTTTTTAATTTTTAGCATATTTATCCAAAAAGGTTTTAATAATTATATAGGATGCTACGGCTCATACGAGCGCATCAATTAACATGTAGTAAGAAGGCTCTAAGATCTACCTTTTTTTGTTAAAACGGGAAAAAATTTACCTACTTATTTTTATTTTTTATTTGTTAAGGTGTGAAAAAATGTTCCTAACCGACCGCGTTGTTCGGGGCAACGAACAGGGTAGTGTAGGGCCCTCACCCACTAAATAAATCCGCTGTATGCCGTCTCTCCGTCTGTGTTGGCGGGCCATTGGAACTATATAACATTACTTCAGTGATGCCCAAAGATCAAATATTATTATAGAAAATATTCATTTATACGCAATAAACTATAATATATATAAAGGAACATAACTGTTTCGCCATCAAACTAGAAGTATAGCGGACTTTCACCCATTTGTCGTAAACATTACATTTGACTGAAATATAGAAATTGTCGACTAGAAACTAGAGCTATCATCACCATGATACTCCACATTTTTTATAACATACGCTTATAAAAAAAATATAAAACTAAAATAAAATATCAATGTGTTAAATTGATTAAAACTACTTAATTAAATAAAGCCGATTATTAATAGAAATCCGAGAAGCCAAGTATTAGATCAATCTAGTGATTAATTACTCGAGCTGTCAAAAGTAAAATAAATCTTTGGACAGACTATGTATAAAATATAAATAATATTTTGTTTGAAAGATTGACAAATTGTCAAAGTATCTATAACAATCATATCACTTATGGTGTCCAATTTTAGTAAAGTTACGTCCAAATTGGTAGATCCATTTCGGAGATTAGCCAGTACAATCGGCCAGACCATACATACGAGTACAAAAATAATAAAATGTTATAAGTACATATATCATACTATCATAATATATGCATGTAGTAAAAGCCGTTATTCAGACATTACAACCAAACATTTCAATTGTATTTATTTGTATAGATGATTTATGTAGACGTCAAAGTGTGTTTGTTTATTTGTTACCTCTTGACGTCTTAATTACTCAGCCAATTATCATGAAATTTGGCAAATACATATGCTATTTTTGTGGTAGAGGGTGGCGTTTTAGATTATAGGTGGCTAGCTGTTATGTCACAATTTGATGATTATACTAGTTTTAATTATATTAATCAAACGGCTGAATTCGCGCAGCACCTAGTCTTGGGCCTTTCGTGTCCAGTCTACTCCTTTAGTAAGTTTTTTCCGTTAGTTCATTGAGCTGGATGCATCCTACCTTACTTGGACTCTTCGTCAACTATCGGTCTAGGAACGCAATATTCCTTAAACTTAATATACTTTTTTTTATTGCGTATGGTGGCAGACGAGCCCACCTGATGGTAAATGGTAACTGTCACTCATGGACTCAACTATAGCGGTAGTATTGTCAAGCCGCTGCTCACCATTTCGTTTCACAGAATGACATGAAAATGAAAGGATAACCGGCTGCCTCCTGCTACAACCAAAACGCACTGATGTGCTTCATGGAAGATGGTGGTATCAACCCGCTCGAGCATGATAGCAAATGAGTACTCCCACTTGGTACCTTATATAATATTTTTATACACGAAATATAAACAACATCGAATTCGAATAAAATAATAAATAAAAATAAATTATAATTTTAAAGCATCACTCATAAACTCTAGTCAGAAATAACTAAGAATTCACACAAAAGAAAGTTTATGAATATGCTATTTACAGATTACTTAAAATATTTTTATTATGATTTTACGTAACATAATTATTAATATTTTATGTAGACAACACTGGCTTCTTGGTATACGACGGGGCGGGTTAAATAACTTACTGTAATATTCTATTCTTCTTTTTTGATTATGGCAATCAGCAGTTGTTGTCATATAAAATTATCCACAATCTAGTCAAAGTCATGCTCCAGTAGAGTGGTGACGACTTTACTAAAAGCTTTTATGGAGTTTTGGAGGTAACACGGAAAAACACGTTACGCCACACTAGGTATATCACTTGCCAACACTTATGCACATTCACATATACTTAATTAGTAAAATGTCACTACGTTTACACATTAATACTTGAAATAACACATGTTTTGAACAATAATATAGAGCGACGACATGGATTTTTTCATGTTCCCGCCAAAACTCAACTGTAATACTCATTTGGTAGGTATATATTTTTTCATGTTATGCTAATAAACCACAGTGTAGATAAGTATATTGTTCCGATCTGCTGTATCTATATATAATTATTTGTGAAAAACTTAGTGCATAAAAATAAAAAAATGCGCTTGGAACACCGTACGCATGACAAAAGTATATATTTCTGTGTGGGAATTAAACCCACAAAACTGGAGGTAGATGTCGGTATTTAAACCTAATGCAACTCCAACAAGCAACAAGCATACGGTCGGCCTGATGGTAAGCTGATACATTAGTTACTGTAGCCTATAGACCAGTAGTTTCCAACTTGATTAGACCCAAGTTCTACTATTTACTTGCGAAACCCTGCGCGATCTACCAATTACACACTTATTGAAATTTTAAATGAAACAGTATAGTTTAGTACGAGTATTGTGTATTTAGCACGAGTATTGTGTATTTAGCACGAGTATTGTGTATTTACCACGAGTATTGTGTATTTAGCACGGCTATTGTGTATTTAGCACGAGTATTGTGTATTTAGCACGAGTATTGTGTATTTAGCACGACTATTGTGTATTTAGCACGAGTATTGTATATTTAGCACGAGTATTGTGTATTTAGCACGAGTATTGTGTATTTAGCACGAGTATTCTGTATTTAGCACGAGTATTGTATAGTATTTTGACTAATTTGCGCAGTCAATTCAGCCAACCGGTCGATTGTAGCTATTAGTCCAGTCAGCAAAGATCGACTGGACTAATAGCTACGATCGACCGGTTGGCCACCCCTGCTGTAGACGCTAGCAATACCAAGACATAGCCCGCGCGTTGTCAAACCCAAGGGAAAAGACGAGAGGCGGAGAGATAGATGATGAGGTGGAGATTGAGGAGAATAACGAGGGGATTAGGAGAGGGTTTGTACCTTCGGCACTCTCACTCACCATACGAAACACAACAGTAGTCTTATCTACTGTTGCTGTTGGTGGTACTTCTCCAGTCGAGCCGGCCCTTTCAAGACTGGTATAGTAGTCACAACGGATCTTTGTGTCTCTGAAGTTAGGCACAGAGCAAGAAGTGGGGATAGTGATACGATTAGTGCTGAGCAATGCAAATGTTGTTACTCGATTAACAAAACAATCAAACGAGATCATAAAACTTTTCATATCTAATTGTTTAGGTTCTATTTATAGTTTTTATATTCAATAAAAAGTAAACGAGCGATTTGAGTGAATAAGCATTATATAGATTTAGAAGAGTCCACATCTTTTAGTACGATCGGTAAATAATATTATTATCGATTATAATTGTTAAATTATAATCGAAAATATTTCGATTAATGTAAACTGTAGAAGACGCACATGCTTTGCGACACAAAAATGGTCACTGCGCAGCGTCTAGCAGCCAACTTCAGAAACGCAAAGATCCGTTGTGACTACTGTAGTCTTACTTATATTCTATAAACACTTTGTCTGAAAGTAACACTGCCCAAATATGGGTTGATGATGGGAAAGTAATTGGAGAAAGTTATTATCTATTATGCGTCTGCTGAGAGTAATGAAACTGTGTGTTAAGACTTGACACAAAATCCCGTACGGTATGTAAACAATAATTGTCGAATCATTGTATCAAATTGAGCCACCATTTTTGATTCCGTTGGTGCGAATGAATTAATCATTTAAAGAAAGAAAATTATATTGGAATCTAACATATATTTTGGAACGGAAGCAAGCTCAAAGAGCAGTGGCCACTTGGGGGGAGGAGCACATCGCATGATGTACCGATAGCCTTTTGAGAAATAAATTGTCAACCGTATCTCATCATCATTATCAATCCAATAATTGCGTAGTGAAACAGCGTAGAACACCATTGACTCTCACCGTGATCTCTATATAGAACCTGTATGTATGTGTTTGTGTGTACTCTTAGGGAGGTCTACTTCTACCGGTAGACATCAAGACCGAAATCATTCAACCGTTTAGGAGGACTAAACGGTTGAATGATTTCGATTATTTTTTATGTTTATGTCCAATTCGATTCAAGGATGGTTTATATTCACGATTGGACCCAGTAGGTGGCGACTCTATAGGGTTTCAGGATTTTTTCTTCAATTTATTCTAATGTAAAAAAATAACAAAATTCACACACAACCTCATTTTTTTAAATGTTTTACTGTACAGATGGCGAACTGGTTTTAGATACCTATTACATGTCTATTACAACACCCACGATTCGCCAGCTATGTTTAAGCCCCACGTAATAGGGGGCGAGCCTATTGCCGTCTACCGAGCACGTTTCCAAACTCCGGGCCGCTACTGAGAATTTTTTTTTACGAAAATCCTCAATATCGTCACCCAACCCGGGGATCGAATCCGAAACCTCACAATCAGCAGTCGCTTACACTACCGCTACACCACACCTTTTATTTCTTTTTGTGGTGCACAAGTAGTTGTTCTGAGTCTGGGTGTAGTTAGTGATGAGGCTGCAGGGTGTGTAAAAAAAAAAATAGGTACTCCATCCAAACGAGACGCTAATGTCCGGACAGAACAACGTCTGTCAAGTCGGCTATTATAGTTGTAATCTTTCTACAATTTTCCAAAGCAGTGGTTTGATTGCGAAAACAAGAAATAAATAAATATATATTCACGGACATTTCACACAACGTCCTCTGGCCCCAAACTAAGCTTAACGCTTGTGCTATGGGTACCAGATTACGGATATAATACATATATTACTTTTTTTTTTGTAAATACATACTTATATATAATATATAGAAAACACCCAAATAAATAATTAATACTCGATTATATCTATAATACCTATAACGATACGTTTCATTATTTAATTTATTCTAAGATTTATATTAATCCTTATTAGGTAATATTTTAAATGAGAAAGTGCTGTTTCTGTTTGTTACAGCTTTACGCCATAACCATTAAACTGATCATAATTGAAATTTTGCAAGCATAGTTTGGAACCCAGCAAAAGACAGGCAATTTCCTGTGGAATAACTATTTTATTCATAGAGATCTTTAGGGTACCGTAGAAAACCTGCATCTCCTAAATGTACATATATAAATATCGAAATTTGCAGTACTGAGCAATTGTGACGATGGCTCAATTGGCAAAGCATCTGGGACAGTATTCCAGAAGATGTAAGTTCAAATCATGCTTGTGGCTGTTATTTTCAATTACATATTTTCGCACTTAGTGTTATAATATCCATCCATCAGCCTTTCATCGTCCACTGCTGGACATAGGCCTCCCCAAAATGGGGGATTTACCATAATCGGCGCGCTTGGCAGGCGGGTTGGCGATCGCAGTGGATGTTTTAGTACACAGGGAAACGCTGCTGCCCGGTTCCTCGGTAATCCCTTAGTCGGCTTTTACGTCTCCCATAGGAAGAGACGGGGTGGAGCTACTCTTGGTGCCAGCCCCACACGGTAGTGTTATAATATATGTTTAAGCAATTCAAATGCTTAAAAAAAATGGATATGTTTCTAACAAAATATGCTTGTACTTACACCAGCTTCCAAGAGATGGTAAGTTCTGTTTTCCTATTTACGGTCGGCGACGATGCAGTATAACCTTAATGGAGTTAAAATGATTTACTATCGTTGTTCTAAGTATACATCTTCTAGCATTTGTCTTGCCTTGTCAAAATCTTATGTGTTACCACGTCTCAAAGTCATATTAAATAAGACTATTTAATGACACGAAAGTATTGTAAGTGGGTCGCGATTCGCAAGCATGCGTTACTGGCTTATGCAGGCCTGGTTATAACTAACTGTTTCAAATTACCACACTGCTCAGAGAATAATAATAGTCTATTTACTTTAACACAAAATTTGGGTGTTAGAAATTGTTAGTACAACAGCAGACTCATGTCAGTATATTTTTTTAATAGGTACTAAAAAATATAACACCACGAAGTCTAATAGAACTTGTTTTTTTATTGAATTAAAGAATCCTGTAGTATCCCAAAAAAAATATAATTCTTCTTTTTAGGGTTCCATAGCCAAATGGCAAAAAACGGAACCCTTATTGATTCGTCATGTCTGTCTGTCTGTCTATCCGTCCGTATGTCACAGCCACTTTTTTCCGAAACTATAAGAACTATGCTGTAGAAACTTAGTAAGTAGATGTATTCTGTGAACCGCATTAAGATTTTCACACAAAAATAGAAAAAGAACAATAAATTTTGGGGGTTCCCCATACTTAGAATAGAAACTCAAATTGATTTTTTTAATCAAACCCCTAATATATTTTTTTCTAATCATAATAGTTTGCGCGAAAGACACTTCCAAAGTGGTAAAATGTGTCCCCCGCTCTGTAACTTCTAAAATAAGAGAATGATAAAACTAAAAAAAATATATGATGTACATTACAACGTAAACTGCCACCGAAAATTGGTTTGAACGAGATCTAGTAAGTAGTTTTTTTTTAATAAATCATAAATCGTATACCGCAATTTACCTTTCATACACTATAATAATACGAGTAGTAAACATCGATCAAAGTTACAGAGAACTACAAGAACTTTTATATTATGTTACTTGCTGCTACGGAACCCTTCATGGGCGAGTCCGACTCGCACTTGTTATAATTTTTTGATGTCAGTCATGCCTCAATAAAGTGGTAGCAACCTTACTGGAAGCTTTTATGGAGTTTTGGAGTCAACACGAAAAAACACGCCGCATTATATCACTTGCCAACACTTATGCATATACACAAATTTTTTATTAGTAAAATATCACCACTTTTACACATAACTACTATAAATAAAAAAGTTTTAGGAAAATTATGTGGAGCAACGACATGATTATTTCACGTTCCGGCCATAGTTCTCCAAAATATACTTTTTAGTTTTTTAAAAGGCCAACACTAAATACGTCACAAACATGTAATGAACGTACACAAAGTGCACCCAGTCTGAAGACAACCATTCATGTATCACACAAATGCGCCTGTATTCCCCGAAGGGGTAGGCATAGGTGTATTATTACACACCCACGATTCGCCAGTTATATTTAAGTCCCACGTAATAGGGGGCGAGCCTATAGCCGTCTACTGGGCACATTTCTAAACTCCGGGCTGGTACTGAGAATTTTTCTTTTTACAAAAAAGCTCAATAACATTGTCCGACCCGGGGATCGAACCCGAGTGTGGGGCCGGCTTTAGAATTTTCTCACCCCTCTCTACCCACGGGAGTCGTAAGAACCTACTGAGGGAATAGCGGAAGAGGGGGCAGCAGCACTCCCTCGAGTATTAACAACATCCACTGCGATCGCCAACCCGCCTGCCAAGCGTGGCGGCACGCATTATCCCCCATGACGGGACCGCTCGTTGTGGCGTTCTCTTGGGGAGGCCTATGTCCAATAGTAGACGTTGAAAATCTGATGGATGGATGGACTGCATCATTAAAAAATAAATCTCAAATTTAAAGAGAGTGATTCCGCTGATGTATTCTAATTTCCTCTATAAAACGAAAGTAGAAACATATATCCCGGTCTTTAAAATCAATCAAATTTAATCAGATTACATGCAGATTTTATAAATTCGTTATCTATTAAATATGAAACAATCATATCTGCAAGCTTATAAATATAAATTAATATTGAAAAAAACATTCGTTATGAATCAATCCAAATCGCATTACGAAATAATCGTTTCGCTATATGGCCTTCAAAACTGCATAAAATTTGAATTTTACGTACATACAAATTAGAGAAATTTACTTTCTCGCGTGTATTAAATAATATTATAGGATCTAACGACAGTTGTATGTCAATAATGTCAAGAATGTGTGGAGTGATCGCGAAATAATTATACTAAAACACATTTATGGTGCTCATATGAAAGTTTGAAGATGCACTTTATTTTATATATATGGATTATCTAATGTGAAATTTTTATTACATAGATATTATAGATATTTACAGAATTCATCAAAATATTTCTGCCACATTACTTTTTAAGAATAATACCCTATTTTATTCGGCAGAAAACACTTCCGCGTTTCTCTCGAACTCGCGATAGTTTTTGGAACTAACACCTCACGGTATGTTCCATCACATTGATTTGGAAGTCCTGGACACAAGGCGATAGACCTGACAAATTTAAACCACCAACTGTATGCTATGAGAACATTTCGCTGTAATCTCTACAAGTTACATAGATTACGCCACATCGTGGCCCAGCTCATGCCAAAGATTGAAACTATTCGTTACCCATAGGTCAGCGATCATGGAAGCCAAGGTCAAGGGTTTATAGATAGTACAAATAATTATCCAAGTGGGAGTCGAATCCATAGATAGGTGGGTACCTCCTACACTTGGCAGGTTTCTAGGACTAATATGCAATATACTTTTGGGTATTTTTTTATTTTGGAAATAGAACCTTTATTTTAAACAGCCCACCAATTCGTCAGCGTGGAATTTAGTTATTTTCTTTATTGTGCCAAACTCTATTTTTCCTAAAAAAAATATAGCCTAATTTACTCATCATAACATCAGCTATCGGGGAATAAAAGTCAGCCTTTCCTGAACAAACAGAAAGGCTGACAGAAAAGGCTTTCAAGTTTGAATTTCATTTGAATATTATAATTTCAAGCTTTTATTTATGCAGAAAAATACGCCTACATTTCGCCTATGTAACTTAGTCCAAACTTCCCGGGCACAGCTCCAAGTTTCGTATTACTATTGAGAATTCTCTTATGGAAATCCACAATAAAAATTTTTGCACGATTCTATTCGATCCTGGGGAGAACATATTTTGGATATTTTGTAAATACAAAGCTCGCTATAAGAGCGCCATGTATCTAATGCCATTAAATTCGTCAATTTTATAAAAATATGACATAAGGAAATACATAAACTCAAATTAATTTATACATCGCAATAAAAACTTATTGTATATTTATGTATTGTTAAATCGTTTTTGGATTATTAATTTGCTTCGTTAATAAAGAAATATAATATGCTACGACTGACGCCCAAGCCGAGGAATAAAGATTGACATAAAAAAACGACCAAACTAATCTATGGTAAGTAATTTTAACCTGTATGTTTCAAATCATAATATAATATTACGTTGCTAATAACTGGGAATCTCATGCAAACTATTATAACATAACATTGACCTTATATTACTTTTAAAAGTATTATCAAATGAACAATTAGAATTCTAGTTCTAAAACAATACTTACTTTTCTACGTTCATTTCGGTTAACAACAACGACATTTAATCAAAGCATTAATTAATTTAATGGCATTATTACAGATACGGAAGCTTGAAATCTTTATTATTTGTCTTTACGTTCTTTTTTAATTTTATTACAAGCGATTGTATGACGTGCTAGCGGCCTCTGTAAGTAATAGAAATTAATTTTGAATATCGAATAGGCTAAATTAAAAAATCATTACGTGAGATGGGTTTGCAGTTGAATCTATTAAATTATATATTCAGCGAATTTTATATACCTAGCAGACAGCAGCCTTTGAAGAAAATATAAAAACTGCTCTCTACTGCTCTATGCAAAACAATTTATTATCTATAGTTGCAATCATTTGAAATTAGAAACGACTTCTGTCCGCGCAAATTAAAATACAGGTTTTTCTAAATTAATATATACTAGAGATGTTTGTACGCATAAGATTTTAATTGGAGAACGATAGTTTCTACGGGATGCTTGCGAAGATCGTGTGCAAGTTGTCCTTTAAAATATCTGTAGACTTACGCCGCTGCAATTTTGCATGCTTATTCAATCCTTGTGACAATTAAAAAAGAACATTAAAAAAGAAAATCAGATGATGAATTACAAAATATTTATAGCGACTACGCCATAAAAATTTGAAATAAAAATCTGATATAATATATAATAAAAATACACTAAAATATTATTTGGTAATAGCTTTTGTCTTATATCACTTTTATTTTTTGTAATGTTTTTTTATTGTTGTTATTTATACATTTTTCATAAATCTCGCTTTCCACACAGTAAATATTATTAACCTATAGAAACATTAACCATAACATACTCGTGGTCTTGGGATTCGATGATTTTGGGAATACTTTTTAATACACAGTAGCTCGGTTACTTAACATTGTTATAATTCCAGTGATGCGTGATGTATTTTAACACCTTAATTGTTTTAAATATTTAACTTGGACAAAATTGCTACAACACACCATAAAAAAAAATACGCACCATAATTATTTCACTGACGCGCTATAAAATGCGCGATGATTATTTTTTTTTATTCGATTATTTTTTATTATTATAATTATGCATTTTATTGTTTCATATTAAGTTTGTTTGGTTATATTTATGTGTTTTTCTATTTTCAATTTGACAAACAAATGTAACCTTATACTATTTTGTGTCACGCCCCTTTTAAGGTCTCTTTTCACTTTTGTTGTTTTGTTTTTGTTTGTTTAAGGCATTGGAAGAACCATCAGCCTAACAGTAACTTATAAGCATCGTTATTCTCTCATCACACGTAAGTTTAGTTCATAAAACATATCATAGTCGAAGTCAGTCATATAAAATAAGTCAGTCAAGTCAAAGTCCCACTCCAGTAAGACGATGGCGATCTTACTGAAGCTTCTATGGAGTTTTGGAGACAACAGGAAAAAACACGTTATGTCGCATTACATCACTTGCCAACACTTATGCACATACACAAATAGTTAATAAGCAAAAGGCCACCACTTTTACACATTAATACTTGAAATAACACAAGTTTAGGAAAATAATGCAGAGCGACGACATGATCTTCTTCGTGTTCCCGCCAAAACTCTCTTTTCACTTTTCATATAGGTACATAGACAATAACAATTTTTGACGTGTTTTGTCAATTTACGCATTTACGTTACACTGCAGCGATATATTTGTATGTTCATATTATCACTAAATTGATTAATGTCTAGTTTTAGTTAATGCAATGTTATTCTCTATTTGGGTTCGTGACAATAAAATCTAATTTTCATCTTTCTTTCAACCGAATATTGTCGTGTGTCTCAATTGAAATCACATCAGTCAGTTTCTGCTGTGTAATTTAAACCTAGGATGCATTCAATAGCCACGGCCTGTAATGCTAAGGATAATAAAAACTATTATTAATAATCAATCGCTTAAGCACATCATCATCAATATCCAAAAGTAAATTAGATGGATGAATTGTTTCATTTCTAGCGTTTGAATTCGTGACAATTGAATCTAGTTTTCTTTCTTTCAGTTGAATTTTGTCGCTCGTCCTAGTTGAAATCACAACAATCAATTTTAAATTAAATTAAACCTAGGATGATTCAAAAGTCACGGACTGTAATGCCTTAAAAAAACCTAGTATTAATAATCCATCGCTAGAAGGCGGTCACCCACATATCTAAAGCGTTATTTATAGGTAGATTAGATGGATGAATTGGACAAAAAACCTTGCCACTTGCCAGTAAGATCAGTAATAAGCGTTCGAGTGGAACTAGCACACTTCGGTAAATACGCAATTATCGTTTAAGAAATTTTTTATTGTTATTAATAAGTATAATACAAGTACTACTGAATTATACAGATGGTGTGGTAATAGGTTTGGAGTTCCATTCTCATACAATTTTTTTTTTATAGTCTTGGGGATATTTTATATCTATAATAGTAAGGATATTCTGTTACAATACAATCCCTATCCTATTACTTAATAGTATAAATGTAAAAGTTTGTATTATCGGATGGTTTTTACTCAATCACAAAAAAAAATGGCTGACAGATTTGGATCTAATTTGACGAAAATGTTAGGTTCCTGTAGGATTATCTAGTTGTTTGTTATCGATGTGCTTCTGTAGCATTATTTAGTATCGATGTGTATAGCAATTGCCTCCGTTGGGGCCGCTGGCAAAAACAGTATGACATAAGCATAACAGGCGATATAATAGGATTGGCTCTAATTATTATAGTTTTATAAGCTAATTGATTTCTTGTATTTTGTGTTTTCTTTTTTCTTGATTTGAGTGTCGTCTTCAACAATCATTGAATTGTACACGCAAACCTTTCTCATTAATCATAACCGCATAAAAATCCATTTGGCATTTTGTGGTTTCGGGGTTTGAGTTTAATGCAGTCAGGCAGACAGACGCCGGGACTTTTAAAAATTATATATAGCTAATAGTAGGTATTTACCTACTGGAATCCATCCTATTTAGAGATAATCACAATTATTAACTTTATTTCATATGATTATATAATAGTTATTATCTATTAATTAACATAGTTATATATTATACTTACTTTAAACTTATTGGAGACAGCAAAATTCATCGTCTTAAAGATTTTTGCTTAGATTCATTGCAGATTTATAGCGAAAACATAACGTTTTCCCCAATATAAGAATATGCATAATGTTATGTCGCAATATATAATTATGCAAAATATATTGTATGATGATAAATAATCTAAATTATTCACAATAATATAATAAATTTAATCACGTCCGGGTTTAAGGAAATGCTCTATTATTTACTTGTATCAATATCTATTTACATGAGAATGAGACCTATACTTTATAGGTACCTACCTGACGAAGACCCAAACCCCATCCTCCCCATAGTATCCTACCTATCCTCTCCTTAGTAAACTACCTATCCCTCCTTAATATCCTTCCTATCCACGTTCTACCCCTTTTCTTGGAGAGGGTAACGCATAAGTGATGCCTCTGATGTTGCTAGCTTCTATAATAGACATAACCACTTACCATCATGTGGGCTGTTTGCATGTAACCCACGTAGTATAAAAATATACATAAGTAAAAAAAAAATTTAATTCCAATTTTGAAAATAGCAAGTTTAATTGTCAAAATCAGAATGAGAGGCAGTTTGCGAAATAATAAAACATTCTCTATGGTTGCAGTCAAGCAGACAATCCAGCCAGGTACAATTTCTCCATGATTCTATCTTCTATATTAAATTTCTTCATGCTCTCTGATATAAGCATGTTGCCGTAATTTAATATCTATTGGCCATGACTGCTTAAATTGACACTCAGCTATTTAACCTAAATTACTCTTTAATCCTTCAATATAAGGTAGAGAATCGATCGCATCTTTATTAAGGCAAGTACTCTTGTTACTCACAGGCCTACGCTCTTCACAACTTTTACTCGGAACTTTCGAGCTATGGTCAATGTTGCTTACTTGCTTCAAACAAAACAGATCTTGACACCAAAGTGTAAACGTATTTCAATAATTAATATTGAAATAATTAATTTCATTTTTTAAATAAATTTGTTACACAAGCAATTCATAAAAGACACGGTTCAAGTGCCAAGTAAATATAAATATTAAAAAAAAATTGCATAATTTAGTGATTACGCAATAGGATTTTCTTTTTTTTAAACGTACAAAACAGTTTAAAATGCTGGATGATTAACTTCTAATATATAAAGAAAATTAGTATATTATTTAGAAAAATAAAACTTACCATAATAAAGTCCGAATGGTACACAAAAATCCAAATTGTGAACGTTTCAACAGAACATGCAAATTACAATTGTACAACTACACTGCACATCACAGATTAAAAATGTTTAATTTGCGCGCGCTCTTTATCGTTATTTTGTTTTCGGTGTAAAGAATTGTGTCATGCGTGCGGCGTACTTGCCGGCCAGTGGTCAACTGCCAAGACGAGTGCACATCTGCACATACGAGTCGAATCACAGAACAAGTGAAATTTTGCTTCTAAAATATGTTTAAGCTTATATTCACACTATCAAGGATAAGGTATTCGAAAAATACTAGGTACCTATAATATTAATAATTCTATATTGGAAGGGAAAACTAGTGGACTTTCTCAGTAAGCAGCGGGGTGGTTATATATAACCGCTAGGAATAGGGGCTGCTGTTGCTTCACTAGCAGTAGCACGTTGCCAACTTTAGGGAAAGAGATAAGAGATGAAAGAAGATAGCGAGGGTATGAGGAGTGGGGTTTTTAACTGCTCAATGAAGAAATACTAATCATATTGCTCATAATGCCAGAAATAAGTTGATTACCATAACGTGGTTTTGAAAAATTCAATTAGTAAGCTCACACTACCCCATAGACACTACCAGAGACTATAATTAGTGTTTTTAAAAAATCTATATAGCTTTCACTTAAATTATTTGTGTTTGTCTTGTTAATTTACTTGCATCGCAAAAAGTCTCGCTTTCTTTAGTCTGACGTTTAATTAACATCTATAAAACAGAAATAATGTTTAACAAAAGATAAATCAAGGATTACACGTAATTAATCAATCTATCTATTTATACTATTATTAAACTGTAACAGAGCTGTGCCTGTGCGTTTAAGATGTTTTAAAAAAAATCTGTTTGCTTATTATTTGCACATTTTTCAGGCACACCTGAGTGGTAACCGCCGTTTATGGTCTCAGCGATACCAGTGCCGGATTAGGGTAACTTGATGCCCTAAGCAATCTTCTCCTGTGGGTCGCCCTATCCTTAAGTGAACTACAAAGAATTATTTAGATATTTTTATATATATTTTTAGCATTTGACATGCTTAGCACTATACATTAAACACAAAGTGAAAAATATCGAAAATAACAGTCACGAACAGGATTTGAACCTGCATCTCCTGGATACCGTCCAGATGCTTTACCAATTCAGCCATCCTGATAATTGCTCCTGACTGCTAATTTCGATAACACATCATACTTAACGTCTTTGGGTGACGCCTGCGCCATCTGTCGGAAGTATTTTCATACATTATACCGACCAGGTAAACTTAATTTTACAATTAAGATTTTTACCTAATAATGACGCAAACCCTATAAATATTTAGATATTTTTTTATATATTTTTAGCATTTGACATGCTTAGCACTATACATTAAACACAAAGTGAAAATCTTAATTGTAAAATTAAGTTTACCTGGTCGGTACTGAGCAATACTAATAAGACTGCCAAACGGTTGCTCATCATACCATTTCCCAGATGTACAGACTGCACAGATAGCGAAGTGGTTTAGACACCGGCCTCCCGTCCGAGTGTTGTGGGTTCGATTCCCACACAGGACAACTCTCTGTGTGATCCACAAATGGTTGTGCTCAGTCTAAGTGTACTTTTTGTCCGTGAAATTGTATGTTTATAAAGTCCCCGCGATACAAGGATTATTCCTTAGTACAGGATGTTGCCTTTTTAAAAGAGATTATGATTGAACTTAAAAAAAAAACACTTAAAACTGGTATACATTTTATGTTACTACTTTATCAGGAACTAAAGATATAACTATCATATTATTCTTCCTGTCCACCGCCATTTTTTTTTAATTTTTTTTTTAACGCGTTGAAATCTTTTACGCATACCCGTCCGGTCCCGGGCGGAGGGGTTATGCCGGACTCCCAGTGCAACTGGGCTACCTACTAAAACTACGCGGTGTTCCATCAGAATACCTTTCGCTAGACGTGAGGTATATCCACCTCCTTAGATTTGGCGACGTGCGAGTTCTGCCTCTGATTTTGCTAGCTTCTATAGGCTATGGCACTTACCATCAGTTAATAATAATATTTTTTTATTTCTCGACACAATAGTTACCTTCATTTATTAGTACAATAATGCAATATAATATATGCTACTAACTACGTCAGAAACTGGTGCCTGAAGTAGGTTTGTGTAATTACACCACCTCAATTACAGGTCACCAGGGCCCCTCCGCATTTAAATAAGTAATAATGCACGAGGTAACAATGTTGTAAGGTAGGTACACTTTTTTTTTTACTACTTATGCCAGAAGTTTTGAGAGGTTTAGCGTAAATATGGAGTGGGGTGTATGGTGGGTATGGTCAGTGTAATGAGAGTAACTATTAATTAAGTGCTTTGTGATGTGTGTGTAAGGAACAAGATTAGGAGACAAGTTGAATGAGGATGTTGAAATCAGTTATTGAGGGAAGTAAGGTAATTAATATTATGTGCTATTTGGGTGGAATCAGAATTCGGTTGTCCCATAGTCAAGGATTTTAAGGTACTGAGTGATTCCATCCATCCATCAGCCTTTCATCGTCCACTGCTGGACATAGACCCAAAATGGGGGTTTTACCATAATCGCCACGCTTGGCAGGCGGGTTGGCGATCGCAGAAGATGTTTTTAGTACACAGGGTAACGCTGCTGCCCGGTCTCCCGGTAATCCCTTAGTCGGCTTTTACGACTCCCATAGGAAGAGACAGGGTGGAGCTATTCTTGGTGCCGGCCCCACACGACAAGATTATGGCTTTACATTTATTTGTGTGTAATGGGTAGATTTTTAAAATACGGTTTAAGTTGTTGTAAAGGTAAGGGCCGACTGAAACAAAGAATCTATTGGATGCAGTTGTTCTTAGGGTCTGTTTCTCGCAAACATTGTCTTTACGGCGCTTGTCCTTAAATAGGTCTGGGTCATATTGGACCATAGAATGTTGTTGAAGTACTGTCTCTAAGATGAATGTTTGTCTGACTGTTAGGACATCCCATTTATTATAGAGATCAACTGTGGGGAAACGGAATGGAAGGTCAGCACCAACCTTTAATTGCACGCTGGGCCCTCTTGACCTTTTTGAAATAAAACTTCGTTTACGGAATCTATCGCGTTTACTTAATTTTACTACTATCCCGACGTTTCGTCCAAAGCTGATATGTTATTTCAACGATATGTTATATCCTCTTGACCTCTAAGAGGTGGGTTTTAGCAGCACCACCCCATGATATGATGCAATATTGTATCAATGATTCGCACAATGCATAGTACACCATTTTAATGGTAGCTTGATTTGCTGTCTCTTAAGTTTTTAAAAATGTAGATTAGTTTACGCAACCGGGTCACTAATATCTCTGTGTGTATGACACCTTCGTAGTACAAAAAGTAATTATCTCCAGACCGTAATACGGTCATGGCTGCCAGTGACAAGCCATGTGCGCAGGAGATATTATACTGCACTCTTGGTTCCCTCGCTCTTATATTCTGATGGGATGGCATTCCAATACGATCGGAGAGAGGTTAAGCACAGGTCTAATGGCCTTACGTCTTTTTTTGCGTATAATGGCAAGCGAGCCACGGCCCACCTGATGGTAAATGGTAACTGTCGCTCATTGACTCTATATCAAGAGTATTGTCAAGCCGCTGCACACCATTTCATTTCACAGATTTGAAATGAAAGAATACCTAAACGGCCCTGCTACAAAACATACCGAAGTGCTTCATAGCCTATCACTGGGAAGATGGTGGTACCATCCTGCTCGGGCCCGATAGCAAGTGAGTACTCCCAATTGGTACCCAGTCCTACCACCAATCATGCAATGGGTGATAATCGCTTACTTCCCTTAGTCGCCTCGTATGACACCTGTATGAAAGAATGGGGTGGTTACACTTGTATTCTTACTCTGTGACCACACGGACAAAACTCTGAACGAGGGGATCTTGTGACATTCTACTTGCCTATCTACCACTACAACCAAAACACAGCAGACGTTGGTACCGATCCGCTACCAAGTGAGTACTCCCACCACTCCACACAGATAAATGCCTTAACAAAAAATGTACCACAACTTCTATGTTCTCACTGTTACACTTTCTTCCAGCAAAAAAAATATAAATACCGTGTCCGTGTGGTAACGGACTAAGAATACAAGTGTCACCACCCCATCTTTTACCGCGGGTGTTGTAAAAGGCGACTAAGGGGCGTAAGCAATTATCACCCATTGAATTAATGGTGTTAGGGCTGGGTACCAAGTGAGAGAACTCATTTGCTATCGGGCCCGAGCTGGTTGGTACCACTATCTCCCGTGTGACCAGCCATGAAGCACGTCGGTGTGTTTCGATTGTAGCAGGAGATAGCCGTTTATTCTTTCCTTTTATATTTGAGAAATGAAATGGTGTGCAGCGGCTTGACAATACTCTCGGTATAGTTGAGTTCATGAGCGGCGGTTGCCACTTGTCATCAGGTGAGCCGTGGCTCGTCTGCCATCATTAGCAATAAAAAAAAACATTTGAATTGAACAAATCACTTGTAAAAGTGGAAAACAGAGCTTTACTGCGAACAGGATTTGAACCTGCGTCCCTTCTAATCCGGGGAAGTGCTCTAGACCGCTAAACCATCGCAATCACCGACGGTGAAATCTCCGCTCACAATTGCTTTTGGAATTTTAGATTCTCTCTTTTTTCCACTTTCGCAAATATTTTGTACTTTAAAGTAGCTGAGCATGGCAAGTGCTAAATACAGATCAAAATACATTTGAATACTTTCCATGGTAGGACTACGAAGTGTGGAAACATCACACCATTTATGTTTATTACCTATTATGGAAGCCTGTGAAAATTGTTAGTTACGGCGTGTAATAATCTTACATACTGCGTCACATTGTGCTATGGATGTAATACTTAGTTATATAATGTGAAGTTGTGAACTACATAGACTGATTGTGCTACCAGAGCTACATGCATTTAAAAAAAATATTAATTTATAACCAAGTATAATGAAAGAGGATTTGAACCAATTTTCTTTTCCTATTGTCAAAATTCTGTGTACTCATAACCAACGAGCATGCATGAAAGAAGCGCTGATGAAAGTATCGAAAGATGTGTGCCAGGATCGTAGCAAGTTGCGAGAAGTGGTCTCTGCCTACCCTTACGGGAAAAAGGCGTGACAATATGTATGTATGTTTATCAATTCTGTCAACAATTTATAGTATCTTTACTTTTTTACAGGGCTGCGTTCTATCAGTCAGAGTTTTTATCATATATCTGGATAAATTTCTCCAAAGGATGAATGAAATTAATGTGGGAGTTCAAATGGGCGACTTCTCACTGCTATATGCAGACGATGCAGTCCTATTAGCGCAGTCTGCGACTGACACGCAAACCCTAGTTGACGTAATGACAGAGTATTGTAAGAAAAGGGGCCTACGTGTGAATGTGAGCTAAACCATTATTATGGTCTTTGAAAGAGGTGAAGCTAGGACAATGTCAGAGTATCGGTTGGCAATAGTGTGCTAGAACAAGTGGATGAATTTGTATATCTTGGATGTGGATTCAGTCGGGGGATATAGAGAGAAGAGTAAATGCGGGAAAAAGAGTGAATTGTGCATTGAGACCACTTCTCGGCAGCCACCACCTTAATCAGAGGGCATGGGTCGCAATACACAAGACAGTGCTTGTTCCAACGTTACTATATGGAAGCGAGAGTTGATTATGCAAAAATGAGTATGAGAGTAAAATCAATGCGATCGAAATGCGATCTCTGCGATGAATCTGCGGAGTGAGGTTGACTGACCGCATTCGTAACGACTACCTAAGAGAGTGACTAGGTATGAAAGAGAGTATTGGTGTAAAGATGCGAAAGGGAATGCTCCGATGGTTGGGACATGTGGAAAGAATGCCGAACGAGCGACTGGTTAAGAAGATATACAATGTGAGTGTGGAAGGATGTAGGTACAGGGGGAGACCGAGACTCACCTACCTAGGCCAAATCGGTCATGCATTGAAGGAAGGTGGGAGTCAGGAGTCTTCGAAACCGGCGAGCGTGTGTGAAGAGAATTATGAATGTTGAGGAAGCGAGAGATGTATGCAAGAATAGAGCCTCTTGGCACGCTGTTCTCTCTGCCTACCCCGCAGGGAAATGGCGTGATGATAAGTTGTACTTTCATATAATCCTTTTCCAACATGCCTTCATATCTGCTTCCCGTTAGTTTTTTTTTTTATACGACATGGGCGGCGAACGGTGGCGGGCCTCATGGCGTAGTCGGTACTGTAACCGAATTTCGTGCACCAGGTCGTGGGTTCGGCCGTGTGGGGCCGGCTTTAGAATTGTCCCACCTCTCTCTACCCACGGGAGTCGTAAGAGCCGACTGAGGGAATACCGCGGGAATGGGCAACAGCACTCCCTCGAGTGTTAACAACATCCACTGCGATCGCCAACCCGCCAGCCAAGCGTGGCGATTATGGCAATATCCCCCATAATGAGCACACAAAAATAAGGATGCGCTCGGCACACAACCCCTCGTTGTGGCGTTCTCTTGGGAAGGCCTATGTAGTGTCCTTAAGGATTGAGGAGCCACTTTTTGTATCTTAATGAAATTATTATACTTATTTAGTAGTAAGTTTAAAAAATTTGTAGGATCGATCCGCGATTTTGTAGTATAATACTTCAAAAGTTATATGAACATAAAGGTGGCACCTCAATCTAAATGTTTGGTTTGAGGAGCCATGTCAGAACTAGGAATATGATAGATGAATATTTACCAAAATTAGGTATGATTTTGTAGCATTTGAGAGTAATTAGAAGATAAAATCTGAGCTCAGTAGTATCAAAACTAAAAAAGTTACTATACATTATATGTGGCTCCTCAGACTACTCATATAGGACTCGTCATTTTTTAAAGAAGCAGTTATTCAATTAATTCGAAATTTTTTAAACATCTAGTAGTAAGTATATTAGATTTGTAGGACAAGAGTCAGTAATTAAAAATTAATGAATTGGGAGATATGGCACATTTGATCTGGCTCCTTAATTGAGATGCTTCCGTAAATAGTTTTACCTCTATCTACTTATACTTGTGACGAAATTTGGAACAAAAAACATTAATGTTTTGTATAAATTTATACTAATTGCACGTTTAATCATAACATTAAAAAAATCAATATCTACGAAGTTATTAGCTATCCTATAATTTCCTAACAAATTGTTTAGAAGGGTGTCCATGAATAAAATATATAACAATAAAAGTTGTTGTTTGTGTTAGAAATATGCAGTGCGCGCGCGCGTGAGCGCGTGTGTTTGTGTGTGTGTGTTTGTGTGTGTGTGTGTGTGTGTGTGGTTTTGGAAGGTCTAAAAGGTGAAGGTCTGGTGGCCGAGATTATGTTTTAATAAGTTTTTAATTTCTTCATAGTTTAAGGAACTTAGCCATTTATGCAAGACTGATCTATTTTTACGAGCAGTATTTGTATTAGCTCTGTTGTATAGAATAGGGCTTATAAAAAATAATATTGACGTCTTGTTTTTATAATATTGGCTGATTCTGAAGAAAATCATAATCATCCATCCATCCATCCATCAGCCTTTCATCGTCCACTGCTAGACATAGGCCTCCCCAAAATGGGGGTTTTACCATAATCGCCACGCTTGGCAGGCGAGTTGGCGATCGTAGTGGATGTTTTTAGTACACAGGGGAACGCTGCTGTCCGGTCCCCCGATAATCCCTTAGTCGGCTTTTACGACTCCCATAGGAAGAGACGGGAAAAAAATAATAAAAAAAGATTACAAAAAATCATAAAATAACGAATAAATAATAAGGATTTTGTTGCTTTATGCCTGGTTCCTATAATAATAAAACGGATCGTTTTACTTACGATTAGTAGAATATTCTACCAGGCGTAAGTATAATCTGTTCCTATAAAATACGAGTCGTACGTGAATTGACTGACATTTTGCAACTAACGGATGGGTAGCTGTTAACAATGACGATTTGTTGAATATAGTAACCGGGCATTAGTCACTAATGCATCAAATAATGATTAGTTATTGTTTACTAGCATTTACCCGCGGCTTCGCCGCAGCCAATGGCTAGTTTTTTTTGTTATATCTCCGATTCCGGATATAGTAGCGGGATTAAATGTATACCAGTTTTTCAGTCTAATTAAAAGCTATTAAATAAAAATTGCATCAAAATCCCCGCAATAGTTTTCGCGTGATGCGCGAACAAACAAACAGATGAACAAACAACATTTCAAAAAAAAAGTATTTTGTGTTTAGACACGCCTATACAGCCTATTAAGTACAGTAATTTTTTTTCAAATATCTTAAGTGTACAGACACTGCTTTGTTACAGCTTTATAATAGTAGGTATAGATAGATAAAAGAAACATAAATATATTACAATAGTTGCTTAGAATTTCGATAATGTCGATTTGTTAAAAATTGAATTTCAAAAACTAGTCTCTTGGTTTCATTCGTATAACATGGTCACCCTTAAAAGCGAATTCTTAAGGAGTACCGAAAAGTTGTTTGTTTTTTAGATACAATGTTGATCCATACATATTTATTTAGTAGACATTTATACTAAATGTTAGTGTATCTGGTTTTTGATTACGTTGTGATCTGAGGTAGCTATAGTCAACTATTTATTAAGCTGAACGTCAGGATTGAGGAGCCAAATAAAATGCATTTATTTACTAAATTCCCTGAGTTTTACTACTTTCTCCATATGCTACAAATTCGAACAGACTCACTACTAAATGTTTTTTTGGTGTGGAATATAAATTGACCATTACTTCTATAAAAATTCACCTTCCTATGTATAGATTGAGGAGCCACATTAAAAGTATTGTATATCCTTGAATATCAATAGTACTGGACTCAGATTTTTAGTAGGCACTATACACAATTACTACTAAATGATAGGAAAAAATTTTCAAAAATATTAGGTAAGTACTTTCCGTGTTCTAGGTGGCTCCTCAATTCAGATGTTTGGATTTTTACATTGGTATATCTTTGGATATATTTTACTACAAATTTCAGGATTTGGCCTACAAAATTATTTGCTTTCCTACTAAATATACCGATGATTTTCCTTTTAAAATCTAAAGTGGCTCCTCAATCCTTACGGACATCCTAAATCCATGAGTGGACGTCGAAAGGCTGATGGATGGATGGGTGGATATGTATGTATTTACAAAAAAAAACCGTAATCTGGTACCCATAGCACAAGCATTAAGCTTAGATATTTTTATATATATTTTTAGCATTTGACATGCTTAGTACTATACATTAAACACAAAGTGAAAAATGTGAAATCGAAAATAACAGTCAGGAGCAGGATTTGAACCTGCATCTTCTGGATACCGTCCTGCTTTACCAATTCAGCCATCCTGACAATTACTCCTGACTGCTAATTTCGATAACACATCATACTTAACGTCTTTGGGTGACGCCTGCGCCATCTGTCGGAAGTATTTTCATACATTATACCGACCAGGTAAACCGACTTTTTTTTACCTCTAGAATAAACGTCACTATTGGACATAAACAATAAACTTTTGATAATCTGAGAATAGCTTTTTTATACTTCGAGGATGTAAAACATCTATACGGCCCACCTAATAATGGTAAACAGTTTTTTTTTATTCCCTTTTCCACAACGTCCTCTGGTCTCAAACTAAGCTTAACGCTTGTGCTATGGGTACCAGATTACGGATATAATACATATATATTACTTTTAGTTTGTAAATATATACATATAATATATAGAAAACACCCAGACGCAGTACAAATATCTGAGTTCATCACACAAATAATTGTCCTGAGTGGGAATCGAACCCATGACCTCGTGCACGGAAGTCGGTTACACTACCGACTACGCCACGAGACCACTGTGCCATTATGGTCCTTGCTGGCGAAAAAGGGAGAGCCTTCATTGTTCTCCTCCGTCCCTAATCGTGATAGCGTCCCAGTAGGGACAGACGCGTCGGGGCCACTGGAGCTGCTACACCCAGGTTCCCAGAGTCCCTTACAAGGCAACGTGAGAACGATCATCGTGGTGGTTTTACTTGGTAGACCTTCCTGGAAGAGTCCGACATAACCTCTTTTGCATGTCCTTTATGGAGCATTATGCGTAAGGCATTTCCACACGTAATAGAAGAAGGTGTCAGTAACACCTTTAGTATTTAGTGTACATATATTTAACTTTGCTTTATCAATTTAAGTGTCACCACCCTATCCTTTCCTGCGGGTGTCGTATAAGGGAAGTAAGCAATTATCACCCATTGCATTACTGGTGGTAGGGCTAGGTACCAAGTGAGAATACTCACTATCGGGGCCGAACGGATTAGTACCACCGTCTCCTGTGTGACCGGTCATGAAGCACGTCAGTGTGTTTTGGCTGTAGTAGAAGATAGCAGTTTGTTTTTTCATTTCATGTCTGAGAAATGAAAAAATGGTGCGCAGCGGCTTGACAATACTCTGCGTATAGTTGAGTCAATGGGCGACGGTTACCACTTACCATCAGGTGGGCCGTGGCCCGTTTGCCATCATAAGCGATAAAAAAGTCCCAAGCAAAAAAAGACCAGTGCTTTGGTCATGTATTGAAAGAAGATGGAACCAGGAGTCTCTAAAACTGGCGAGCGTGTATCTTCGCTAACATTCATAATTCTCTTCAGAATTATGAATGTTTAGGAAGCGAGAGATGTATGCAAGAATAGAGCCTTTTGGCACTCTGTTCTCTCTGTTAACCCCGCAAGGAGATGGCGTGATGATAAGTAAATAAGTGGAAGTAAATATTATAATAAAAAAAAACCTATTGTTTTAATTATGTTTTGTTCTTTACAATAAATATACTTTCTTTCTTTCTTATTGCTGCTAATATTTCACACAGATTAAATATTTGCGCAGTCCACAAATAGTTGCAATGAGTCTGTGTCCTCGTTAGAATATTATGTTTGTGAACATTAACTACAGTAGTATGTAACAGCCTTGTTGTATAACTAAGAAACCTGAATCCGTCCACGATTTCGCCTTCTTGAACAAATGGATTTTGCTTTATGTTTACTTAGTGATATTGAGCACGACTCTTAGTACGAGGTACCTTAAGACCTCGCGAAATTGAGCATTTATGTTGTTCAAAAAGTATTGAAGGAAAACATCGTTTTTTGGTATTGTTGTGGAAATGCATTTATGCGTCTTTCCGCCGCTGACAGGCGAGGGCTATGAGCACCTGGCCGGCCGCTCCGAATTACGCCCGGAACAACAGCCATTAAAACCACAGAAGTTATTTGTTAAGGCGGAAAAAATTCTGCATCGCGTCGTTCGGGGCAACGAACTAGGTAGTGTGGGGCCCTCACCCACTAAATAAACCCGCTGTCTGCCGTCTTTCTGCCTGTATAGGCGGACCACTGGAACTGTGTTACATTACTTCAGTGGTCCGCTGGCGGCTTACCCTTTTCTGGTACCCACTACTGATTGACACACGGAGCGTCGCACCTTCGCGGGAGGCCTTGCGGCTGGCGAACGTTTCCCAGTCCGTTTACCTGCAGCCTCAGCTAAGGCAGCCTCAAGCGCAGGTATATGCGCCTGCGACGCCCCAGTAGCTGACGACTAACCCGGCGGTTCAGATCAGCAGAAGGATCTTCCTCCCTGGCCCTCTCCGCCGTATCCTTGTGCTTGCCTCCTCGCAAAAGGCAGCGACCGCAGCCCAATTCCTGTCGCTGCCGAGCATCGCTCTGACGACGAGCGAGAGGTCCCGCCTCATTTGGCGCGACAAGTTCACGGCGCTGTTTGGCCCAAGCGGTACATGACTCGAGCGTGTGCCGCGCCTGAGTGATGAGAGAAACCTGCATGCATTAGAGATTTTCTTGACAGCTTTTTCTTAAAGTACAAATTATTTGTGAATAAGGAAAAAGAGATTTTTTTTTGTACGAGCGGGAATCGAACCCCCGTCTTTTCCAATCTGGGGAAGTGCTCTAAGCCACTGAGCTATCGTACAGACCTATTCGGTCATCCCAATTTAATCATCACATTTGTCTTTACGACCAACACCATCTATCGGAATGCATTTACATGCATCAATCCAATATAGTAAGTTTAAGTAAGTTTACAAATGTGATGATGAAATTGGGATGACCGAATAGGTCTGTACGATAGCTCAGTGGCTTAGAACACTTCCCTGGATTGGAAAAGACGCGGGTTCGATTCCCGCTCGTACAAAAAATCTCTTTTTCCTTATTCACAAATAATTTGTACTTTAAGAAAGTAGCGGAGCATTTGACATGCTAAAAAATATAGATCAAAATAACTTTTTTGTATATTACGTGGGTGGCAAACTAGCCCACCTGATGGTAAGTAGTTACCATCGCCTATAGTTACTACTACCAGAGGCATCACTCACGCGTCGCCATCTCCAAGGAAAGGGAGCAGCTAGGAAAGAAAAGGGAAGTGGATAGGAAGTAGTAAGGAGAGTATAGGGAGGGGATTCGGGCCTACGGCACTCTCACTCGCGACAAATACAACGGTAGCGACTTGTGTTGGTTCACGCTGATCTTTTGTGATAGGGTGGTACTTCCCGGACCGAGCCAGCCCATTCATGCTGGGATAAGCAAGGATCTACCACTAGACTTGCTTGCGAAGACTGTGAACCCGCTTAGGCCATCGTGGTCCACTATGACCCAAATCCCTTTAAATCTGAGAGGACACCCACACCTAACAGTGGGACTATAATAGGTTACGATTATGATGGTAATGATCACCACTACACGGAATGACAAACTCTATTTACTTCCTTGTGCGAGCCATTGCTATATCTAGGGTAACAGTAACATGGTAAGGCATACAGTAGGAACGTGATTTTGTTTAAAATAGAGGTTAGTTGTTGTTTTAGCGAAATAGTGACATCTGTTGTTAAAAATTGCTATTATGTAACTCTTCACATTAACCACAAAGTGGAAGTTCTCACATTAGTTGTACTCTACAATAAAATAATAGTAGGTAACCAACATGCCGATGTTCAATATAGTATGCTGTATTAAAGGTATCATTTTACCTAGAATAACAACGAAGTAGTTTCTGTTTAAGCTAATAGATGGCACTGTATTAAATTTAAATAAAAAATATATAGGTACATATTTGCGTTGTACGCCTTATGCGCGCATCTTGCAACCAGTACAATTTCCAAGTATAGTTATTTATCTATGAGTACAATAAAAACATGCATTGCTTTATGGTGCACAAAAAAGTAAGAAAGCTGATTTTAATACTTACTTACTTATCATCGCGCAATCTACCTTGCGGGGTAGGTAGAGAGAACAGAGTACCAAGAAGCTCTATTCTTGCATACATCTCTCGCTTCCTCAACATTGATAATTCTTTTCATGCACGCTCGCTGGTTTCGGAGACTCCTGACTCCACCTTCCTTCAATACATGACCAGTTTGGTCTAGGTAGGTTAGTCTCGATCTTCCCCTGTACTATACCTTACTATATCGTTATATTGTATATCTTCTTAACCAATCGGCGTTCTTTTCACATGACCATCAGAGCATTCCCCTTCGTATCTTACTTCTAGTGGTAGATCCTTGGTTATCCCGGCATGAATGGGCCGGCTCGATCGGGGAAGTACCACCCTCTCACAAAAGATCGTCGTATAACAAGGGCATTTACTCCTGCCGTCGTGTTTTAAGGTGAGTGAGAACGCCGAAGGCCACAACCCCTTCCCTATCCTCTCCTTCTTATCCTTCATATCCTCTCCTTAGTATCCCTCCTATCCACCTGCTAACCCTTTCCTTGGAGATGACGAGTGATGCTTCTGGTGTTGCTAGCATCTATAAACTACGGTAACCGCTTACCATCAGGTAGGCCGTATGCTTGTTTGCCAACCACGTCGTATAAAAAAATATCTTCCTCTTACGTCGTTGTTCGGAATGCAATGCTTTTAATCATTGTAATTTATTCCCTCAAGTAATTTGATCTTTGAGGATTCGATTAGAAATTCCACTGCTGTTTTGTATTGTCCCTGCCTCGTCGTCCCTTCCAATCCGGGGATCCGGATCCGGGGTTCGATTCCCGCCTGTACTAAAACACTCTTTTTCCTTATTCACAAATTATAATCTGTACTTTAAGACTAGCTGAGCATGTCAAGTGCTAAAATATAGATCAAAATGTTTAAAAAATCACGCCATCAAATAGTAGGAATTTTAATTGCAAAATTAAACTTACTATATTGGATTAATGCATGTAAATGCGTTCCGATAGAGGGTGTTGGTCGTTAACACAAATGTGATAAGGAGATTGGGTATGTCTAAAAGATAGTACTGTAGCTCAGTGGATTAGAGCACTTCCCCAGATAGGAAGGGCCATGTCAAGTGCTAAAATATAGATCAAAATTGTTTTTACCAATTTACACCCAGCTATACATGAGAATTAGGTTTATTGTGATATAGAATAGATTAGTGGTATCTATACTTATCTACTACAACCTTCATTGGTCTTGGTCAGCTAGCTCTTGCACGGCCCACCCGGCCCCCTTCAATATACGCCTATAGCTGCATAGGTGACTCATATATTCTCTCTTGCCGCCAGCGAGTAGGATGCATTTCTGTATATTGTGTGTATTTTTAGATGCCCTGGTCATCCTAACTAACTTTTAGTAGATAAGTATAGATACCACTAATCTATTCTATAACACAATAAACCTAATTCTCATGTATAGCTGGGTGTAAAAGAATTGCTCCCAAACAACTAAAGGGCCGGTCCTCAAAGCCCTCCAGAGGCTATTTAATACCGTTGTTCTCGGTGGTGACGTCCCAGAGTCGCGGACCATGAGCGTTCTTCAAGAACAGTGACAAAACCATTTTCAATAATTATAGACCCGTCTCGCTCTTGAGCCACGTCTATAAGTTGTTTTCGAGGGTCATTACAAATCGACTCGCGCGCAGGTTTGACGACTTCCAGCCTCTAATCAATATTTGAACAAGCCAGTTCCCGAAAAGCCATAGACCACATACATACGCTGCGCCAGATTATACAGAAGACCGAGGAGTATAATCGGTATCTAGCGTGTTTAGCGTTTGTGGAATATGAGAAACCCTTCGATTCGATCGAAGCTTGGGCGGTGCTGCAGTCCCTTATTTGTTGAAATATCAAAAAAGCTATTAAATAAGTAGTAGTCAGTGAGTAATTACTGTTTGATATTCGTAAAATGGGTATATTTGTCTACAGCAACAGCATATTGGATACTAAACTCGCAAGACTGACCCTAATCGATTTTGGGGCCCTAAGCACTTGTTCAGGGCCCCTAGTCGATACATCGGGCCTAGTCCCTTAGCATATACTTAAACACTTCTCACACCGAACACAATGAAACACTTTCATGAATATATTACAGTCTAACTTTAATTGAATAATTATATTAAAATCGAATACATCGTTGTCTGTTCGTTGAAAAGATCACCACATTTTATTTAATTATAATCAAGTTTATCCAAGATATTATAATAACATCTGCATTCCAAGATTTGCATTTCAATAAAAATTGCATTGTTTTTGACACTAAACAATAAAAAAATAACTAGAAATGACATAACATTAATGGCACTCAAAGCCTAAAATATTTTCATATTTTTTCTCCAAAATTTTTAAAACTATGTACATCTTTTTCTTAGTTTTAAGTATAAAAATTAGGTTATATTTTCATAGATGGCGTCAATGCCATTATAAGTGCTTCTTGTGAAAATATTATTTAAAAATAACATTACATGATGTTATGCTAAAATGTAACAAATGCTTGTAACAACGAAAATTAATGAAAACAACAGTTGCTAAACTTTGGCTTACAACAACCGTACATATAAATGTAATTTTCTTAAATGTATTAATTAAATGAAATCTTAAATTAAATGAGGCCGACAACTAATGCTTTCAACCTACCTAATCTACATATGCCAACTAACAATATTCCCATATACTTGACTAATATTTCAATTTTGTACACACGTTATATCAACCATTTGTTAATTCATAGGTACATATTTTCATTAATTATTATTATATTTAAGTGTTATAAAAATAAATGAAACAAATTTTACAGTTTGGATGGATTTCTTTTGGGATAGTAGTCAAACAAGACTAAAATAATCATCTATAATCTAAAAATATAACAAAAATATTTTGATTAAGTACATATCTCAAATGAAAATCTGTTAACTCCAAAATTAATTTAGTCACATCCACAGGTAAAATTAATTAAATCTAAAAATATATAGGAAGACAATTTAGAGATTCTTGACTTTTAAAAGTGCTAATAAAATAGTTTGACATTTCGTTGATTTATTAAAGGAGCAACGTGTTGTTTAATAGACTATTTATTTCTATGAATATACAATTAAAATATCTGAATGCCATTTCATTAGTGTACTATTGACGATAACAGACTTCAATTATATTAAACTTCAGTTATAAAAAAGAATTTATATTCAAAATTCGATAGTATAAATGAAGTTGACGGAAATAAATGAAATATTTGAAAAGAATAAATTAAACATTTAACGATGATGTTAAATGTAGACAGATATACACATTACTGACTAACACTTTTAGTTTAGAATACACACTAAACTTATACATTTTATCAGTTTTTTCCATTATTAAGGCACAATTAAATAGGTATATAAATGACTATATAATGCTTATTATGTACTTGCATAAAATTAACATCAAAACACATTATCAAAAAATCCTACTAATGTTGAAGCCCTCTTATAATGCACTCAAAATAATTAGGTACATTATAACCAAACATAATAAAGTTGTGCTTAGACTACTCTGGATTAAATTTACACCTGGATTACTATTACCTCCTACTAGGATCGGAGACGTAGTGCCTGGCCTGGCAGCCAAATTCAGGGGTAGAAAACATATATAATGGGGCGGTTACGATCACCAGGGCCGCACTAAGAATTAAATGGAGAAAATATTTGGACAGAGAAGTATTTACAAATTCATGACGAATTCATATACTTATTATCCGCATTAGGTTAACCCAAAATTAATCTGTAAGCTAAGCATTATTTGTATCGAATATAAACCCAACAGGAACATTAAACATATAATCGATTGTAGCGTTCTATGAAAAGGAAATATATACACAAATGATATCAACACAAGCTTCAACATAATCGGATCAATTGCGCAGACGCAGACCGAGTTATAAACTCGGGCAATAACTGTAAATTAATCGTTCAACATCACGCTTTAACAGTCATAAATCGATATTTAATCGCTAGACACAAGCTATTGTTTTAGTTTCATAGGTACCCTGTCCATTCTAGGCAGGTACGATTATTCGCTTGCTATTCGATTCATGATAAATCGAAACCTCGATTCATTACCACTACTGTTTATATTCGGTTGAACTATTAGATTACGGTATTTAATACTTTTTTTTTATTTTGGCGACTGCATATGTATTTGGTTGTTCGTTCAGATTCGTAATCGAGGTAAATAGTTTGCTTCCGGATGGCTAGACGCTTTTGTTTTCAACCAACAGATGGCGTCCTCAGGATTGTGGCGTAGTGTTATCTGGAAAAATAAAGTTATGAGTGTATAACACATTTTGAAATGACCAAAATAGTAAAAATCATGCATGGGAAATCTAGTCATTCAAGGCGCTGTTGAGAACAAAGCAAAATTTACACGATAAGTTGCATGAGTCACGTTGCAGTTTTCAATACAAGAGCATTGCAGGTAAATTGTTTTTATGGAGTTACCTATATAGGTAGGTAGATACTATCGAGCCGCACGATGCAACTTAACTTTATATAAGTATGAAGACAAGCTGTAGGTTATTGAACAACTAGAATTTTTAAGCAGATATTTTTTATGTGAAAGGTACATAATCTTTAAGATTTTGCCTGTATAAGCTATGAAAATGATTATGCCATAGGGGCATTAATATGGGGACTTTGTGAGGAAACACATATCGTGCGGTGTCGCACAGGGTTTGGTCCTAGGGCCGCTCCTGTGGAACATCGGTTATGACTGGCTGCTGCGCTGTCGGCTCCCCCCCGGGTTGACTGGTCGTCTGCTATGCGGATGACTCCCTGGTCACGAGGTGGAAACTTCGAGGAAGCGGCATTCCAAGGTCCCTGAGGTGGCCAGGAGGATCGGGGCGCTGGGGCTTTGGATGGCTCTGGATAAGTCGGAGGCCACCTGCTGGCGCCTCGATCACGGTGGATGGGGTCCAAATTGGAGTGCTGGCCCAGATGAAGTAAGTTTCTGGGCCTGATGCTGGACAGGCGGTGGCGCTTTTACGAGCACTTCCGCCAACTATCCCTGAGGCTCGTTGGCGTGGCGTTCACCCTTGCACGGGTCATGCCGAATATGGGTGGACCCAACAATGCGTGCCGACGGCTTTATGTGGGGGTGATCCGGTCGACGGCGTTGTACGGCGCACCCGTGTGGGCGAAGTCCCTGGACGCACCAAACAGGGCTCTCCAGTGGAGACCACAGACAGTCGTCGCATCCAGGGTCATACATGGATACCGCACGTTGTCGACCGAGCAGGTGCTGTCGGGGCACGGTTTTTTCGGCAGATATCTGCACATAATCGCAAAGAGGGGAGTGACTCCGGGCTTTCACCACTGCAGCTGCGACGAGAACACGGCGTGGCAAACACTCAGGTCGTGCCCGGCTTGGGCCGAGCAGCGCCGTAAACTGGTCGCAGCAATAGGGGAGGACCTTTCGCTGCCGAGCGTCGTTATATCGATGCTAGAAGAAGTCATCTCGCAGAAGAAAGCAACGGAGAGGGCCAGCGCGGCTGATACTTCCGCTGACCAGAGCCGCCGCCAGCGACTGGGGTGGCGCAGGCGCGAATAATTGCAACTAACGCCGCCCTAGAGCCCCTAGCTGAAACTGTGGGTAGATGAACTGGGGAACGTCTGCCACCCGCAATGCCTCCCGCGAAGGTGCGACGCTCCGTGTGCGGATGTGTAACTAAGTAGAGGGCACCCGAAAGGGTAAGCCGCCGGCGGACCACTGAAGCAATGTAACATAGTTCCAGTGGTCCGCTAATAAAGGCGGAGAGACGGCACACGGTGTCGTCGGCATCCTGCTCATTGCCCCAAACGACGGGGTGTGCGGTTAGGTACATTTTCCCGCCTAAACAAAAAAAATTGGCACTAACTATTTATTGCAATATTAGAAAAATTCCTCACAATCTTTCCTCCATCGAACGGTGATAATTTAGTCAACAGATAAAAATATGAGGATGCTATTATGGTGTCTTATTCTTCTATTATTATGTCTTTGTCATTTCAGCACCGGTCCTAGTCGGGAGTGCGCTTCTCGAAGTTGTCGACCACTATGTCTACCTGGTACAAACAGTCCAGTTAGGTAGGCGCAACTTCGAGAAAGAGGTCAATCGACGAATCCAGCTCGGCTGGGCAGCTTTCGGGAAGCTGAGGAAGATCTTCTTTACCAAAATTCCACAGTGTCTGAAGACGAAGGTCCACGACCAGTGTGTGTTACCGGTGATGACTTACGGAACAGAGGCGTGGTCTCTGAATGTTGGCCTTATATCAAGGCTCAAAGTCGCTCAGCGTGCCATGGAGCGGGCTATGCTTGGGATCTCTCTATGTGATAAGATCCGCAATACGGAAATCCATAGGAGAACAGGAGTAACCGACATAGCCTACTGGGTCAGCATGCTGAAGTGGCAATGGGCAGGCCACATCGCTCGACGAACCGACAACCGTTGGGGAAGAAAGGTTCTCGAGTGGCGACCGCGTATCGGACGACGCAGCGTAGAACGGTCTCCCACCAGGTGGACCGATGACCTGGTCAAAGTCGCAGGTATTTGTTGGATGCAGGCGGCACAGGACCGTTCGCTATGGCATTCTCTTGGGGAGGCCTATGTTCAGCAGTGGACGATGAAAGGCTGATGGATGGATAATGATATGTGGTGTCTTTTAACAGCTTATTATTTATTATATATTACCTCTCGAGATGTATCTACAAAAAGCAATTTTTTCAGCGTCAAAGGCTTACTTCGTTATGTTTTTCTCAGTTCAGTCCAGCTAAACCTACTTTGACGAACACCTACATGAATGTTTCATGAAGAAATAAGCCCTTTTGAAAAGTCACTTCATTAAGGATGGTGTTATGCAGAAATGAGCTAATCCATAAAACATAAATAAAAGTTATCCTGGTCTGAACTACTTCTGCTTTATTTTTTCAGTGTTATTCGTAGTCTTTGGTTGGTATAACCTATTATAAAAAACAATTGTGTTGGCAGAATAAAACGAGACTTTTTAAAATAGAGATTATTTTTGATTGTTTGGCATTAAAACCTTAATTTTGTCCAGTTTGTGGGTTGGATCATTTCTGTACAACATGATCCTAATTGGTTTAACAAGGAAGTCACATTGTGGTGAAATGAATTTGATGAGTAAATAACTAATATAAATATAATGAACTGCCTGGGTGGTGCAGCAGTAACATATGCGACTGCTGGTCTCGGGTTCGATCCGCGGGTCGGGCAATGTTATTGAGCTTTTTCTTTTCGTATAAAGAAAAAATCTCAGCAGCAGCCCGGAGTTTGGAAATGTGCCCGGTAGACGGCAATAGGCTCGCCCCCTATTACGTAGGACCTAAACATAGCTGGTGAATCGTGGGTGTGTAATAAACCTCTGCCTACCCCTTTGGGGAATACAGGCGTGATGCTATGTTAAATAAAATAACTACACACCCACATTTCGGCGTAATGATGATATCTTTTTAAGCAAAACCAATGATTCGAACTGAGACAGAAGGTTATAAGTTGCACACTTAAACCGTTAGAATTACTAAACTCGGGGTCGGACTGTCTGAGAAGCCCGAGTAGCGTTATTGGGAGGGCACTTAACTTGACGGCGGTGAAGCTAATGAGGGCTAAGGGTAATTTTATTAACAAATCGATCCTAAACAGTGCTGTAACTAGTATTTTATGCGCCCAGTACAAGCTCCTATAACTGCGCCCTTAAAAAGCGTTCTAATCTTACCTGGTACAGACAATAAAATCTAACGTTAAAAAAATAAATCTATCATCTTAAAAACCACGTTTCTCTATACTTTTTGTTAAACCAGCTTTTGTCTGCGGCCAAGGCGCGAGCAGAGGCTAGTAGATTACAAAAGCTAGGTAAACTTTTGTTGATTTGCACAGTAATTATGCTGGTAAGTTAGGTTACGACATAACTTACCAGCATAATTACTGTGCAAGCTTACGAGCTTCCAGAACCCGCGTGAGTTAGGCCCCAGCTGGCAAACGCCATCTCGATTGTATGACTGTGACGGGCCAATTGGTATCAATATTTTACCTGGGCGCATGTCTCTGCCGCACGGCATGAGGCTCCCGCCGCTCTGGGTCCTCGTTGAGCTGCAGACCGGCTACCAGCTGCATGATCTCGCGCTCTTTTTTCAGTTCTTCGCGACCTGACTCCACCTGAAACACCACAAAATATATATTGAGTATTACAAAAAAATAAGCTAACAGTTAATGTACACAGTATATATTTAAAACAGACAGACAGAATATTAGTGAACATGAATTTAGTTTGAAATCTCCCGCTCCAGTAATTTACGTTACACTGCAGCAATATTGCTGAATGTGAGCCTTATTGTCATGTAATTGTATTCTGTTTAGCTTTACCTAATGTGTAATGTTATTCTAATTGAGATTCCTGACAAAACTTCGTTTTCTTTCTTTCAAATCCAAAAAAAAAACAGTTTTTTATAACCGCTTAGCGCTTACTTATGATTATATCACCATAGTGACAAAAAAAAATCTGTAATTCAAAAAGTTATCTATAAATAGCATAAATATTATGTGGTGCAACGGTAGTGTGAGCGACTGCCGATCATGAGCATTCGATCCCCGGGTCGAGCAGTGTTAATGAGCTTTTTCGTAAAAAGAATAATTCTCAGTAGCAGCCCCGAGTTTCAAAATGTGCCCGGTAGACGGCAATAGTCTCGTCCTATTACGTGGGACTTAAACATAGCTGGCAAACCGTGGATTAATACACCTCTGCCTACCTCTTCGGGGAATACAGGCGCGATGATATGTTTTAAATATTATAAAATCCCCCCGCCGTTTGTCTATCTGTCCGTGTAATGATTCATGGGGAATAATTCGGGAGTGCGACCATCGGGTGATACATCGTCAACTTCTTACCACCGAGCTGGTATTGAGAAATCCTTGACGACCTAATAACCAACAAAGGTAGGTACCCCTACTGTCGTTTTACGTATGGTGAGTGAGAGCGCCGGAAGCCCGAGCCGCCTCCCTATCTCCTTCTTATTATCCTTCTTACCTCTCTTTATAATCCTTTCTATTCGTCTTCTTATTATTCTTCCTGTCTACCTTCTATCCCTTTCCTTGGAGATGGTGACGCGCGACTGATGCCCCTGGTGTTGCTAGCGTCTACAGGCTAATAGCTAGGCCTTATGTTCCGCAGTCGCATGTCACTGCCGCTAAACCACCAAGGCAGTAAATTATTTGCAAGTTAGTATGTTCTGACTCGGTGGTGCAGCGGTAGTGTGAGCGACTGCTGATCATGAGGTCTCGGGTTTGATCACCGGATCGGGCAATGTTATTGAGCTTTTTCGTAAAAAGAAAAATTGTCATTAGCAGCCCCGAGTTTGAAAATGTGTCCGGTAGACGGCAATAGGCTCGCCCCCTATTACGTGGGACTTAAACATAGCTGGCGAATCGTGGATGTGTAATACACCTACCTCTGCCTACCCTTTCGGGGAATACAGGCATGATGCTATGTAGTATGTTTGTACAGTCATACGTTACCATGTCACCACGAACGTCTTTCGATTCGATAACAGTCATATTACTTAACGCATTGCATAACAACAGTCGCAATAGCTTAACGCACGCATTTCCTTATTAACAAATTTAGTATAGTTGTTTACACGCATGAACTAAAATATATGTAAAATGGTTTTCTCGAAGTATAAGTAACTATTTTACTCTGTTTCTAGCACTTCTATTTTTTTTTTATTGCATGTCGTGGCAGACGAGTCACGGTCCATCTGATGGTAAATGGTAACCGTCGCCCATGGACTCGACTATACCGAGAGTATTGTTAAGCCGCTGCTCACCATTCATGTCAGATGAAATGAAATATAAACGGCTATCTCCTGCTACAGCCAAAACGCAACGATGTGCTTCACGGCCGGTCACACGGGAGATGGGTAGGGAAAGAATGGGGTGGTGACACTTGTATTCTTAATCCGTCACTACACGAACAAACTTGACATCCTCAGCTACTTTAAATAACAATTGTTTGTGAATGTGAAAAAAAAGAAGTTTAGTGCGAGCGGGATTCGAACCTGCGTCCCTTCCAATCCGGGGAAGTGTTCTAGACGCTAAGTCATCGCACTGACCGACGGCCATGCCCAATCTCCACATCACATTTGTCTTTACGACGCTCCTTTGAGTTTCTTCTTCTTCTTTTTCTTGCTTAGCGGTCGGGTTGTAGAGTACTTCCCCGGATTAGTAGGGACGCAAGTTCAAATCCCGCTCGCAATAAACTTTCTTCCCAATCCGGCGATATATGTCCCACCCGGATTCGGTGGGACGCAGGTTCGAATCATGCTTGCAGTAAAATTCCCTTTTTCCACTTTCACAAATAATTTGTTATAATAACTAACTATATTATAAATCTGAAAGTTTATAATTTTAGACAGAACCTGTACCTGACAAGTTTGAAATCCGAACGGTACTAGAGATTAACGCATCCTAACAAACAAAAATTAACTTGCCCGGCAAACGTTGTTTTGCCATATAAATTATTTCTAGAGAATTTGTAGGGAATTTCTAGCGTAAAAAAATAACTAACTTATATTATGCCAAATCATAAAAAAATTCAAATAAAAAATCCGCGTTTCCCGCTCGTACTAAAAATCTATTTTTCCTTATTCACAAATAATTTGTACTTAAAAAGTAGCGGAGCATGTCAAATGCTAAAATGTAGGTATATATTAAAATGTTTAAAATATAAAATTAGGTCCATAAAATATTTTTGAAGTGGACCACCCTTATCACTTAGGGGTATAAAAAATAGTTTACATCCTATTCTCAGACCTACTGAATATACACATAAAATTTCATAAGAATCGGTCAAGCCATTTCGGAGGAGAATGGTCACAAACACACGAGAATTTTATATATTAGATTTATAAGGAGAACCCACACACCCACGGATAGTCAATCCCAGCTATCTTAGCATTACCAATCCACACAACAACCAAAGATTGCCAATCCGCACTTCTTAACTTCTTCTCACAGATAGAGGGCCAAATAAAATAGCCACCAAATGCGATACAACAATATGGTGTGGAACCCCAAAACCACGCCATATATTCCGCAAAATCCCAAACAACGAATTCGACACATGTTTCGCCTCTACACGCGGCATCCTTGTGTTCACTCGGCAACTATTTGTATCACGATAAGTAAGCTTTGGTCTCTTAGGTAGATGAGTCTCGGTCTCCCCCTTTACCTACGAACTTCCACTTTCGCATTGTATTTATCTTCTTAACCAGCCGCACCTCTGGCATTCTTTCCACATGCACGAACCATCGGAGTATTCCCTTTCGCATCTTTACACCAATACTCTCATAGGCTCTCGCTCTCTTAAATCGCCGTTATTTTATCATTTCCAAATAGTTTTCTTAGGAATACAAAAGAATGCGTGACGATTGTTTCATGCGAATTTCTTATTAAGTAATAGACCGCTTCTGATGTAATAAACTATTTATAGCAATCGTTTTAATGTTTACTGGTGGTTCCTGCCGTGTGGGGCCGGCACCAAGAATAGCTCCACCCCGTCTCCTCCTACGGGAGTCGTAAAAGCCGACTAAGGGATTGCCGGGGGACCGAGCAGCAGCGTTCCCCTGTATACTAAAAACATCCACTGCGATCGCCAACCCGCCTGCCAAGCGTGGCGATTATGGTAAAACCCCCATTTTGGGGAGGCCTATGTCCAGCAGTGGACGATGAAAGGCTGATGGATGGATGGATGGATGGTGGTTCCTGCTAAAACATAAGTTTATCCTACACGATAGATTCATTAGCGTCTTTATAAAATATGTATATCCAAATAATCTGACAAGCTCCCTAGCCAAGAGATTATCCTTCCCATCCTCTCCTTAGTGTCCTACCTATCCTCTCCTTGTTATTATATTTCTTATATAATATCCCTTTCTTTGGAGATGGCAACGTGCGAGTGATGCCTTTGGTGTTGCTAGCGTCTATAGGCTACCTAACCAACCTAGGCTAGGTAGCTAGCATCTTAATCAAAGTCTTATCTCACAACTTGATAAAAGACGATGGCGTCGTTAAAAAATATTCGTATCAAAAGTAGTCTCCTTAAATTTCGTTGATTATTTCCTTCGATCAATAATGATCGAAGATTATTTCAAAGATTCGACATAATAAAATTCCTTTTTTTTATACTATGTGTGTGGCAAACAATCATACGGCCCACCTGATGGTAAGCGATTACCGTAGGTAGCCTTTAGATGCTAGCAACACCAGAGGCATCACTCACACGTCGCCAACTTCAAGGAAAGAGATAGGAGGTGGAAAGGAAGTACAATAAGCAGAGTATAAAGAGGATAGTAAATATATATAAATCCCTGTTCCGCTTTACACGCTTTTCCGCTTAAGGCTCGTTTTTGGCTGGGCCCCTTCTAAATCGTCTTCAGCGAGTTTCCCTATAGTTAATTCGATGTGATTTTAAGTCAATTTTCAATGGAAGTACTTTCGTATATACATGCGTATTTTAATTAAGGGTAAACGTACACCAACACCAACCGCTAATCGAATATTTTTTATGAAGTACAACATAATATTTCACGGGGTTTTTTTACTGGATAGAGTAGTTATAATAAGTATTGGAATATGTCAAGTACCTTGCGATACTTCGATTAATTTCTACTAGAAAAGTTCCTTTAATGTATAGTACGATAAAACCACGGTGCCTGTTGTTTTCTATGTTCGGCCTACACTAAAAAAATACTGAGCGATATCCAACGTGGTTCTGGTTGTAGTGCTTCCCGTTTATCCAGAAAAAAATTAATACTTGCATATAAGGGGACGACCCCGAGCTGAGCAGTAGTCGCATTTTGAATTACGTCAACACAAGCCAAAGGGAAGGCCGTTCTAAGATCGTAACCTTTTTTTTTTTTTTTTTTTTGTTTAGGCGGGAAAAAATGTACCTAACCGCACGCCCCGTCGTTTGGGGAAACGAACAGGGTAGTGTGGGGCCCTCACCCACTAAAGAAACCCGCCGTGTGCCGTCTCTCCGCCTTTATTGGCGGGCCACTGGAACTATGTTACATTCCTTCGGTGGTTCTAAGATCGTAACCTATTGTCTCTGCCTACCCCTCTGGGAAATACGCGCTAGTGTACGTATGTATTATCCGTGTGGTGACGGACTAAGAATACAAGTGTCACCACCCCATTCTTTCACACGGGTGTCGTATGAGGCGACTAAGGGAAGTAAGCAATTAGCACTCATTACTGGTGGTAAGGCTGGGTACCAAGTGGGAGTACTCACTTGCTATCGAGCCCGAGCGGGTTCGTACCACCATTTCCCGTATGGCCGGCCATGAAGCACATCGGTGTGTTTTGGTTGTAGTAGGAGATAGCCGTTAATTCTTTCATTTCATATCTGTGAAATTAAATGGTGAGCAACGGCTTAACAATACTCTCAGGATAGTCCATCATACCACCAGGTGGGCCGTGGCTCGTCTGTCACCAAAGGCAATAGAAAAAAAAAATGTATCTTGGAAATATAAAATTCTAATTGTAAGATGAATAAACGTATACCGGGTCATTGGTATTTAATAATTATTAAAAAATTTGATACATGGTGCGCTTGCTCTTAATCATATCTATTATGTGTACTGCCAATGATTTTAAATATATCGATCTTTGAGTCTCTGAAGTTAGACACACGTTCTCGATTAACAAAATAATCTAATGAAATCATAATGTTTTCATATTTAATTGTTTAGGTTCCATTTATTATTTTTATATTCAATAAAAATTATACAAGCGATTTGAGTGAATAAGTTTTAATCTAGAATAGAAGACTACACATCTTTTGGTACGATAGATGAATAATATGATTATCAATTAGAATTGTTAAATTATAATCAAACAATTTTCGATTAATGTAAACTGTAGAAAACGCATGTGCGTTGCGACACAAGACATGTGTGTTGCGACACAAAAATGGCTACTGCGCAGCCTCTTGCAGCCGACTTCAGACATACAAAGATCCGTTGTGACTACTGTACAGCATAAATAAGAATCACAACTTTTAATATCAATAAAATATTTATGTTGAAAAGTTGTTTATGTTTACAGAATCGATTTAGGATTGAGTCGATCAATATCAATTTGCAAGTTACACAGGCTAGTGCCCTGTGTACGTGCAACTTAATACGAAATATAATATTGTGATGTTCCCACGATGTCGTCACCTATCAGATTACATTTTGCAACGCGAACAGCATGTTATGGAATTATAGTACAATTACAGTAACTAGGAAAAAATTACGATGACGCGACGGCATGAAATAGTCAGCAATAAGCAATATTCTTTACAAATTATTCCAGGTTTTACATAAATATAAATCGTAAAGTGCACTTTTAAAGGCAAGAATTTAAATAGCAATGATATCGATTGTCGCTTGTGAGGAATATAAAACATTTTTCAATTCAGAATACTGTTTGTAATTCATTATACCGCGCCATTTATACCTCGTTTTTCTATAGTTTATGTCAACCATTTATTACAGCATTGTTTCATGTCATTTTGATTATAAGGATCATATTAAATTGTAATAAATTGGTGAATAAAAAAGTGGCCCATGAGTTTCTTGCCGGGTTCTTCTCACGAAAGAGGTTATGCTACGAAATTCGGCCGCTTATGGCGATTGCAATCGCCAGTTTGTTGTTGCGGATGCACTTGCCTCGGGCGTTACATAAATTTGAATTTCTCTCAATTTTAAGTGTTGTATAATAAGCCTATGAAATAAAGATATTTTTGAATTAGAATTTTTTTATTGTTTATAATCCCAGACGTACCACGGCCCACCTGACGAAAGTTGTCAATTGTAACTGCCGCTCATGGACTCAGTCATATTTAGAATACCACCAAGACGATGATCACCTATTTATTTCCTTAATAGGAATTTAAAGGTAAACGGCTATATGAAATTCAAACATATCTTTATTTCATGCGCCCATTAACATTTATAGCACTTAAGATCGTCAAAATCTATCTCCCACGGACACAGACGACGGTACCGACACGCTTGGTTTGAAAACAAGTGAGTGCCGCTTGTTACCCAACCCTTTATTTTTTGTTAAGGCGGGAAAAAATTTGCTTACCTAATTGCACACCCCGTCGTTCGGGGCAACGAACAGAGTGGTATAGGGCCCTCCCCCACTAAAGAAACCCGCTTTGTGCCGTCTCTCCTCCTATATCTACTGGTGGACCACTGGAACTGTGTGGTATTACTTCAGTGATTTATTACCCGACCCTACAAGTAATACTAGTAATGCAACGGATGACACTTGCTTAGTCGCCTCATATGACATCGTGAGAAAAATGGGGTAGTGATACTTTTAAGCACACAAGTTACACATAACAAGCATAAAACGCTGCATGTTTTATTTACTCTCCATCTAGCATATTAAATGCAGCTAAAGTTGTTAGAATCGGCTAATAAATTAAAACTTAAGAGACGATTGAAAAATGAGAGAGAGAGAGAGATACACTCCATGCAAACCTTAGACGAAGAATAATATAGACTCGCTACTATTATGACATTAAGGGTGAAGAAAAGGATGCACATAATAGGTTTTACCAAGAGTGAGAGAGACACAGGTATAAGTATATTTATCCTTTTCGCGTATGCGTTAGTTGTATTTGGACCCAATGAACTGGGTCCAAACAATAAGGTGGCCAACCGTCCCCATCATCAGTATGTAAGCTTGTTTTTGTATTGACGTAAAAAAAACCTTTATTAATCACGTTATATACGCTAATAATACATGTTCTAATACATTTTAAACAAAATATAAGCATAACTGCAATTTCTTTTGTCCTGTCATTCTTTTATCCGGCTAAAACAGGTAGTACATGTTTAGTCAACAAAGTTATAATCATAGTTATCTTTTAAAATTATTCCGGTTATCTATTGCTATCTCGACACTGCATGCAATAGAATAGAAGCTCAATTTTGCATTGTCATGACCAGGCACCAGGGGGGTTAGAATGTATCTCACTCGATGATATCAAAATGATGAATTTGACACGTGATGACGCAATAATCCCTCGGCCAATCACGGTGATCTCTCAACCAATCACAATGACACGATGTCATGTCGACAAGATCTAGTGATATACATTCTAACCCCCGGTGGAGACCTCGTAAGTCACACACTTGACTTTTCGAAATCCTTACTAATATTATAAATGCGAAAGTGAGTTTGTTTCATTGTTACGCTTTCATGCTGCAACTACTGAACCAATCATCATAAAACTTATTATAGTATGAAGCCCAGAAAATTAATGATCCTAGGGGATAGCTACTTTTACATAGAAATTATTATTAGTCTGGCCTAGAGTAACCATTATATTTTGATATCCATGCGAACGGACTCGTAGAATCGCGATAGAATCTAGTCATATATATTATTGTTTATAAATTATCACAGCTCGACGGAGGACAATATCATTGGCTCTGTGCCTTTTAGTTTAGAAAGAAAAATTCCTAACCGCACACACGGACTGTTTACATTTCTCCATTCGTCCGACGATACCTCCATTTTTGAGATAATATTTTCGAGGGCTTTTGAAGTTTATAAGCACACCGAGCCAGCGTGGAGGATTGTGGCCCGAAGACCTCTCACTATGAGCGGCCTGAGCTCAACAGTGGATTATGAAAGGACGTCGTGCCTACCACTGAAGTACTGTCACACAGTTCCAGTGGTCCTCTAATACAGGCGCAGAGACGGCACGCGGCGGGTTTATTTTGTGGGTGAGGACCCCACACTAGCCTGCTCGTTGCCCAAACGACGGGGTGTAAATAAAGGCAGGTTAGTTAAACTATTTATAACTCAAGAACGGCTTAAACTAGTTTTATGTTCTTTGAATTGTTGGATTTGTCTCCGCCCAGAATAGCAGAATAACTATGAAAACAAAGAAAAAACACGAAAAAGATAATTATGGAGAAAATAATTGTCTAATATATTGTGTATAGAACGATTTTTGTGATGATGACAACAGATTTCGATGATTTATTTGCTCGGCTCGGTCTGGATTATTTTTTTTGGAGTATTACAATAATTTAAATGTAATTAAAACATATTTTATTTAAATTTTTGTACATTTATTGAACTTAACTCTTTAAAACTGACTTCAATTCAGCTGATAAGTTAAAACAAAATTTATTGATTCTAAGGCGGTATGAACTTTAAAAAAAAGGGGCGAAACCATAAATCTATGGAATCTCGTATTTTTTTAAATATTACCTATGGTATTTGTCAGCCTTATTTGACTTACACTTCTTATGATTCTATTTCAAAACTAACCTTCCACAAACCACTCCTAAATACTTTCAGATATTAACACCTTCAACTTCAAACCTTCGCGTCAATAACTTTCTATAAGTACCTATGCAAAGAGTCACTATTCGAAATGCCTCTCGTGTGTTAATCATTTGCACTCACTCGTAGTCACGTATGGCTCGCCATTTTAGCTCGAAGACTAAGTATGGACTTTGTACATACATACCTTATCAGCTTTATAGGTCGGGTGGTTTACAAACAATCTATTATAAGTCATAGACAATAATTCCCGAAATATAACTTCTAATAAAACTTGGACACATTCAACAAGTATTGCTTTTTGTAGGTCGGGTCATGAAATAATATGAAACAAATCCAGGGGATCAGCCAATAGGGATCCACGGGCAAAGTTGAGCGCAGATGGCGCTATCGGCGAGATGGCCACTGTCAAGTTGTAGTTGCTTTGTTTGCCTGAGAATTGTTTGCTATTTTTTGTGTTTAATCCGGTTGATCAGCGATATTGTTAAAAATGTATAGTACCTGGAAGATTAAAGAATTGAAAGATGCTTTGCTGTGTAGCCATACAATTTTTGCGACTTTTCCTACGTTTTTTAATGTAGGATCTTTGGGAAATAAATTTACATCAGGGTTATTACATTTCCGTACATTGCATAGAGGCATATTACGAGAAAATTAACGAAATTACAGGTTACAAATTGTATGGAAACTACAGTTTTCAATGGCAATGTCGATGATACGCCATCTGCAAAAATGGCAGTAAACATCCCCATACAGGCGGAGAGACAGCACTAGGTGGGTTATTTTAGTAGCTATGGGCCCCACATCAACCTGCTCGTTTCCCACAACAATTTTCAGAAGCTCGCGCATAATAGGCTTTAAAGTTACCAGTCATAGCCTCGCCCGAATTTTTACCCGCACAGATTATAGGCTCTAATTATACTCATGACTTTTATGGAATGTGAAGGTCTAGCGACTGTGTAACTGTGTAGTATCTTTGCCTCAACAGAAGCCTATAATTGACGACCCTCTGTTTTAATGATCCTGACTGTTAGTAAGCTAAAGAACTATTATTCATAAAGTACTCGATATATGCTATTAGATTTTTATTCATATATTGTTAAATAATTAATGTAAGCGGTCGTAGTCTAGTTGTGCACTTGCAGTATGAACGATTGGAAAGGTTAAGCAACTTTCGCTCGCCTGGTAATTAGATGGGTGACCCAAAAGTCACAAAACGTGCCTTCTGAAGCATGGAGGAGGTCAGGGGTCCACAAAAATGTGTCACTTTGGTTCACGCATCTGATTGTCAGCCTTGCGATCTTTCGATTTTAAATTCTTGGTCGTGTTAAATACAAATACAGGGACCTCAGCACACCTCCCTAGGATAAAAGCGTGATGACAAAAAACTATAAAGTAATAGGTATCTACGAAATATATACTAACGAAATATAATATTGCCATAAAAAAATAACATGAAGTTAAGAAAAATGCAAAATAACAATGTTAAGAAAAAAAACGTAATTGTCTATGCCATAAACACGATTACTTATAACAATGAATTTAGCACGAAAATATTTTTAATGTCGGTATGTCACGACACAATATGGCCGCAAGATTATCTACTTTGCTTTGTCTACAGATTTAAAATGAACGAGGTCTTTGAAGGAGTTTATTTTATCCTAACACAATTTTAGGATAATCTTTATTGCTATGATGTCAGATCTGTGGCCCATCCGATGGATTCTGCGACCAAATATCCTATTCTAAACAATGACGTCACATTTTGGTCTGTTTTTTTAGCACTTGACCTTAGAATAATTACACCTAGAACGATAGTTCCCATCAAAGTGGTCCGTTAAAAGTGAGGCAATAATATAATCTATGTGTGCATAAGGTACTTGCATTTACGCTTGAAGAAACGCACACAGTGAAAAAATAATGTTGATAATACATTAAATTTTCCCTAAAAATAGGGAAGTTGAAACTATTTCACACTTATAGTTGTGATCACAGAACAAATTAGATTACACCTTTTATTTATTTGGAACTCATCAATTCTTACTGCTGAATTGATGACAAAGGCCATAGATCCCATACAGAAATATAAGAAATATAAGTGCAATTCGTTTACCGAAACTACTTGGTCGTTACCCGTTTTGTTTACATCCTAAACAGTGTAACGTACCTATTTACCAGAATACACGAATATTGCCGGCATGATGCACTAAAAAGAGTGAAATAAAAATAATCAGAAGGAAACCTAAAACCAAATCAACACATAAAATTACATATTATTATTATAAGTAAGTGACGCGGAAGTACGCGAACTTGTTGTTTTTTGTCTCAGTTTCCTTATTAATCAATTTAATTTAATCAAAAAGAAGAAACCGGCCAAGTGCTAGTCGGACTCGCGCACGAATGTTTCCGTACCATTGACTAGGTATACTATCTCCGTTCTTGAGATAGGTACAGCCTGGTGACAGACAGACGGACAGACAGAGCCAAAACGAGTAAAGAAACAAGTTTGTGTATGGGAGGCCCCCTTAAATATTTGTTTTATTTTAATTTAATTATTTATTTTTAAAGTGAATATACATATAACTAAATATTCTGTGAATATTTCAAGCGTCTACCTGTTGCCGTTATCAACAGCGAGCATAAAGGGGCAAAAAAAAATCACGTTTGTTGTAAGGGAGCCCCCCTTAAATATTATATTTTTTTTTGTTTATAGTATTTGTTGTTATAACAGCAACAGAAATACATCATTTGTGAAAATTTCAACTGTCTAGCTATCGCCATTCTTGAGATACAACCTGGTGACAGACGGACGGACAGACAGACGTTGTATGGGAGCCCCCCTTAAATATTATTATTTTTTGTTTTTAGTATTTGTTGTTATAGCGGCAACAGAAATACATCATTTGTGAAAATTTCAACTGTCTAGCTATCGCCGTTCTTGAGATACAACCTGGTGACAGACGGACGGACAGACAGTGAAGTCTTAGTAATAGGGTCCCGTTTTGACCCTTCGGGTACGGAACCCTAAAAAATTGCGCCTTTAATTGCCTAATTGAGACGTGTTTCACTTTTAATTAAACAACAAAATGTGGGAGAATATTTCCCCGTGTCGGCAACATTTTCATAAACTGTGCCATGACAAATTATTGAAATTTATTTTTCATTTTGATGAATGTTTTACGTAAAAATATAAGTTTAGACGCATTAATTACCCGTGAAATGTAATGTTACTATCTTTCTTGTGCTTTTCCGATGTACTGTGACATCCGTTGACTGCACTAACCGTCATTTTTAATAAAAATTTCGGGTGTAGTTGTCGATACGACATGACCTTGAGCACTGACGGGCTGAGTAATGAACTTAGCCAATATGGCTAGGTTTGAGTTGCCTCACTTTACCGAGGCGGACTCGGTTTCTAGGTGTAATTATTCTAAGCACTTGACATGCTCAGCTACTTTAAAGAACAAATTATTTGTGAATGGGGAAAAAGAGAAGCTTAGTGCAAGCGGGATTCGAACCTGCGTCCCTTCCAATCCGGGGAAGTGCTCCTGACCGCTAAGTCATCGCATTGACCGACGGCCATTCCCAATCTCCACATCGTAAAGAAGGGTCGTAAAGACAATAATGTGATGTGGAGATTGGAAATGGCTGTCACATTTTTTATCTATATTTTTTAGCATTTGACATGCTTCGCCACTTTTTAGAGTAGGTACAAATTATTTGTAAATAAGGAAAAAGAGATTTTTTGTACGAGCGGGAATTGAGCCCGCGTCGTTTATACGTACAAATACGGTAAAAAAATATCTTTTTCCTTATTTACAAATAATTTGTACTTTAAAAAGTGGCGGAGCATGTCAAACGCTAAAAAATATAGATCAAAAATATTTACAAAATCGCGCCATCAAATAGTATGAATTTTAATTGCAAAATTAAACTTACTATATTGGTTGAATGCATGTAAATGCATTCCAATAGATGGCGTTGGTCGTAAAGACAAATGTGATAAGATCTAAAATGATGATGGATGATCGAAAGATCTGTACGATAGCTCAGTGGCTTAGAGCACTTCCCCGGATTGGAAAAGACGCGGGTTCAATTCCCGCTCGTACATAAAATCTCTTTTTCCTTATTTACAAATAATTTGTACTTTAAAAAGTGGCGGAGCATGTCAAACGCTAAAAAATATAGATCAAAAATATTTAAAAAATCGCGCCATCAAATAGTATGAATTTTAATTGCAAAATTAAACTTACTATATTGGTTGAATGCATGTAAATGCATTCCAATAGATGGCGTTGGTCGTAAAGACAAATGTGATAAGATCTAAAATGATGATGGATGATCGAAAGATCTGTACGATAGTTCAGTGGCTTAGAGCACTTCCCCGGATTGGAAAAGACGCGGGTTCAATTCCCGCTCGTACAAAAAATCTCTTTTTCCTTATTTACAAATAATTTGTAGTTTAAAAAGTAGCCTATACACTTAAAAGGCTAAGATCTTGGTCCAGCATCACGCAAGTACGATTATCGTTGAGACTAAAAGTTATAAAATAACATCTGTGACTCTAGAGTAAATTTCACGACAGCGGTAATCTAGAAGACATGGGTTCCAACCCCCGCCGTGTCTATTATTTTCTATTTCCCATTTTCACTATTTGTGTTTTTGTAAAAGGCAGAGCATGTTAAGTGCTTAAAAAATATTCAAAAATAATAATATAAGTTTAATTCCTTGATAAGTCGAGCATTATTTCTTAAAAAGTTCGATAATATTTTATTCTGAATTATTTTGAAACAACTAATTTTAAGGAAAAAAGTATTTTAGTTTTAGTATTTTGAATTGAATAGCTTTATCAATCAATCAATCAAAGTTTAGCACTTCGGTGTGATTCGGTTGTAGCGGATAGCCGGGAAACAAATATTTTAAACTAAGGTTATATGGCAAATTCCGGATATAATAGCGAGATAAAACGTACCAGAATTAAGTCTAATTAGGAGCTATCAAACAAAAAAGTTTTATCAATATGTGTGTAAATACTTGCTATAATAAAAAAATGGGTTGGGTTTAGTAGTAGTTCAATAGTGTAATTTATTCTCAAATATGTTAAGTGTAGCTTTGTTACAAATATTTTAAATGAAGAGACATAGCTCTGTTACAGCTTTTAATGGTATAATATAAATTAGCATACTTTTCAATCCATGTCGAAAAATATTTATAATATCGGTAAGTACCGGTAACTACCCGCAAAAAATCGTAAATGGCGTACGAAATCGCATCAAATGCTCTATGAAGCGTAACACATAATGCGTAGATGCTAATATTCACCGCTAGACCTATCGGCAATTCAACAATGTCGTTTCTAGGCCACGTTGTCCATTCACAGCGACAATTCCAAGGTGACGGCTTTCACGCAATCAGCTGGCCCTCTTGTGTATATTAGTTAGTGATAGCTCGTCCACTATTCGATTTTTGGCAATACTTTTTGAATTGTTTTATTAGATACCTAATAAATACGAAGACAAGTTTCTCTCAGTTCAAAAACGTAATTTTCATCATAAGTTCGAAACATATTCTTTTCTTTACAAATAAAAATAATAGTAAAAACAAAACAATAGTCTCTCATTAGTCCGTGATTAAAATATTTTTTAGAAGATTTATAGTTGATCATGGACGTATATATGTCCATATATACATCCATCCTTTATACGCCCATGATTGACAGATTTTATTAACAGTGCTGCCATATAGAACCGATAATTCTGTGGCCTTCTAAATTCGAAAAATAAAGAAGATTGTAAAAAAAGTATAGCATATTATATGATATTAAATAAGAGACACTTAAAGTTTAAGTACCGTTTTAGTATTCGATCGTGATAAAGAGAGCTGTGTTAAAAACTCGTATAAAGACGCCCAAATGTCTAGTTGTGAGAACGACCCAGTTTTTTTCTCAATGATCTACACAACGTGCATTCTTACGTTTACAGATTATAAAGAATTTCTCACAAGATTTTTATAAAAAACATTTTTCTGTCCTTGGTCTGTATAAAAACGTTGACAATCTAAGTGTATCTATAGGAACGTAAATAATATTGTAAATTAAACTTTTGCAAGTCTAATATGCTTATTATTTTCTTTTTTTCATTTCTTTTTCGATCGTCTATTTTTAATTTGTTTTTTGCTAACACTCGGAAAACCATCGCCACAACCTTTTTTGTTAAGGCCGAAAAACATGTGCCTAACCGCACACCCCGTCGGGACAACGTACAGGGTAGTGTGAGGCTCTCACCCACTAAATAAACCCGCCGTGTGTTGTCTCTCCGCCCGTATTTGCGAACCACTGGAACTGTGTGATATTGCTTCAGTGGAGACCATCGGCTCATCCTAGCGATGGTGAAAAGAGAGACCTAATTAAACACAAAGTGAAAAATGTGAAATCGAAAAAAAACAGTCACGAGCAGGATTTGAACCTGCATCTCCTGGATACCGTCCAGATGCTTTGCCAATTCAGCCATCGTGGCAATTGCTCCTGACTGCTAATTTCGATAACACATTCATACAACGTCTTTGGGTGACGCCTGCGCCATCTGTTGGCAGTATTTTCATATATTATACCGACCTGGTAAACCTAATTTTACAATTAAGATTTTACCTAATAATGACGCAAACCTTATAAATATTTAGATATTTTCATATATATTTTTAGCATTTGGCATGCTTAGCACTATACATTAAACACAAAGTGAAAAATGTGAAATCGAAAATAACAGTCACGAGCAGGATTCGAACCTGCATCTCTTGGATACCGTCCAGATGCTTTGCCAATTCAGCCATCGTGACCCTTGCTCCTGACTGCTAATTTCGATAACACATTCATACAACGTCTTTGGGTGACGCCTGCGCCATCTGTTGGCAGTATTTGCAGGTTCAAATTCTACTCGTGACTGTTATTTTCGATTTCACATTTTTCACTTTGTGTTCAATGTATAGTGCTATGCATGTCAAATGCTAAACATATATATAAAAATATCTAAATAGAGAGACCTAATGACAATAATAATGCCAAAAACAAGAATCGATGTTCAGCGTGAAGATGAACCTACTGCATTGAAGAGAGCAGTGGAGATTATATCAGATATTCGATTTGGAGATGCCAAATCGAAATAAAATAAGATCGAATAAAAAAATCTGAATATACGTTGGTAGGTAATTTCTTGAACTCTACATACTAGCGTTATTTGTGTCGATTATTCTACTCTCAGTATTAATAATTATATTTGTATAATTTGAGTAATTTTTGTAATAAATGCCTTTATGTACCTAATATATCATTTGCCCCTTCCGTCAAAAATGTAATATTGATGATAGAAGATTTGCCCTTTTAATTTGGGGTAGGTATCCCAATTTATATACTTAAATAATGTGAACTGGTGCATAATAATAGATAGGTAGGGTAGTTTAGCCGGTTTTCGTCCATTTAGCGGAGTTGCCAGATTAAGGGTTTAAAAATTATATGTTCTACATGCCCAGCTCTAACAAACCAATTTTATATTGGAAGCTAATATAGTCTATTTTAGGTTAATATTACGTAACAAATAATTATAGTCAACATGTTTTTTATATAAAATGTTTTAGTGAAAAGTACCGATTTCGTTAGTTTTCGTCCAAAAATCTTAGTTTTCGACATTGTATAGGCTAGTTTCATTTCCTTGTATAGGCTCCATTCTTGGGGAGGCCTATGTCCAGCAGTGGACGTTAAAAGGCTGATGGATGGATGGATGGGATAGGCTAGATGACAGATGACAGACAGATGGCGCAGGCGTCACCCAAAGACGTTAAGTATGATGTGTTATCGAAATTAGCAGTCAGGAGCAATTGTCAGGATGGCTGAATTGGTAAAGCATCTGGACGGTATCCAGAAGATGCAGGTTCAAATCCTGCTCCTGACTGTTATTTTCGATTTCACATTTTTCACTTTGTGTTTAATGGGATAGGCTAGTTTTCGTCCACGGTGTTTAAAGAGAGATATAATATACTAGCTAAATTAAAAATGCTTTTTAATCAATTTCAAATACCTACTTCCCAATGCGTTTGGATAGAATAACATAAAAAAGTTATATAAATACAATCTGCAAATTTAAAGATAATAATTAAAACTATCTATTTTAAAAACTTCTTTTTAGAAAAACTAAATTAATGATTTTGTGTTAGTTTAATACAAGTACGAGTATAATATTTGTTTGTAATAGACGTAAACTAAATACTCACCCAGTATTACTTTTCATCTACATACATTAAAGTATATGGACTGAAACATAAAGCAATTTTGAGCGTTTTTTTTTAGATTTCATACACAATATCATTTATGTTTTATGCATGCAATATTGCTAAATTAGCGGATGAAAACTAAATATTAGACTGAATAACCATCAAAGATCCATAAAGATTTGAATAGAATTTCTTCGCATTTCTTATTTTAAACGACTAGTCAAACTTTACTTATATTTTTGTGTTTTCGTCCGCGCGGACGAAAACTGAATGTTTTGCGAAATAGGTAATTTAGTTATTGTCCGCCTAGATTTTGTAAGTAATTCGTTAAATGAGTACGAAAAACACATTTTAATGTGTTCTTTATGTACCAACTTAGTTATTAATGCCCTAAACATAAGAAATACATTCCAAAAACAATTTAAAAAAATCTGCGCAGTTAGCTTGCACCACTATTTTTCAAGCTTTAATGAGATGTTTTCGTAGCTTAGAAGTAAGCCGCCAGATTGAAGAAGCTTTTATTCGAGTTTTGACTTGTTAAAAACTATTCTAAGTTGGTAGACGTGCAGATTTGATATTAAGGTACGTACGTAACGAGTCCAAATTTGCGCGGTTTACTATTTTTATGATCCTAATCTACGTAAATGTTTCAATAGGCGCGTGCTAGTGGACGAAAACAGGGCCTGGACGGGAAACCGGCTAAATTACCCTACGTAACAGAAAATATGTTGTTGGAATATACAAACTGAATTTATAAGTAAGTGAAACTCAAATCGATGTAAAATCGTAACAATACGTGTACTGAGTCAAATCAGAATTACACGAATCGTTAGTTTTATTTCTTTGTTAACGCGACATTGGCAGAGGCAGCACCAAAACTGTGTGCTGCCATACCGGCGAGAAAGTAAAACGTACGTATGAAAAAAACTTGCCCGTCGAGTTTCTCCCGCCAAAACCGGAGTTATTGACCGTTTGACATTCGATAAAACCCGCCCAAATATCGTCACTGGACATTATATAAAAACCATCTAATAATTTAGCCGAAAATGTATCTAACTTACGGCCTATGACTACGTTGTCACCACAGAGTACTTTTTAATATAGGGAAGTTGTCACCGATTATCTATGCATAGTACACAGAGAAAAGAAAAAACAAACAAATACCTATATAGGTACTATATAAAGCTGTTACAGAGTGTAATGTGTATGTGTAGTGTATTATGTAAATGTACAGATAAGATATTTGAGAAAAAAATGAATATATCGACACCCCCATGCAGTACAACATTGTAATTCATTTTTCTTGTTTTTCGGTGAGAGCATACATAATATCTAAAAAAATTTATCTTCTCAAGGTTAATCCCTACAATCTTTGAAAGTGTCGCTATCTAGTGCATTTTAGGTGCACTATTTGTATGTACTTTAAGATTCTCCAAGAAAACTCATTTTCATGGTTTTTCAGGACTTACGTCAAAACAATACTTAATAAAAGCACCTATGTTACAATGACAAACATTGTCTGAGTTACAATCAAGATTTTTTATTAGGCTTTTTTTTTTGACTTCAGATAATTTAAACTCCAAATTACGATTATACTGCATGGAAATTTTGTATAGCCTAATAATGTTTTTCATTGTAAAATGTAAGTGTTTTTCATGAAAATAATAATAAACCTTTCAACAATTCTCTTGTGATAACCGTGTAGTTAAATCTAATAATAATATATACAATAGATAATAAATATGATGTTTGATAGTAAGATTAAAAAATAAATATAATTATTAAATTTATTAAAAATCAATACAATCACCTAGATCTTAATCCGTATTTTAGTTTTAAAACATAGTCTACAGTAGATAAAGCTAAATTTTATGACGTCAACATCAATTACTAACGGCTCACCAAGATGGCTAAAAATTTTGACATCATAGAATAGTAATTTACGACTTACTTTTGCATCAAAATAAACAAATAAACAATAAACTTTAGCAACTATTTATTTTCATCATCACTGTTATTGTCGTCAGCAATTTGTGTTAAAAAATGTTAACTTTTCTGGAGGGTGGTGACGAAATCTCGGAGTGGTTGGTCAGCTTTCAGAATGAATAAAATAAGGTCTAAAGGTGGAGACATTCTTACGCAAACACAAGATGTGTTACCCGATGGAGTGAATATTTATGTATGTGGATGTTCAGGGTGATGCCGGTGCCACATGTGGTCTAACAGATCAGCATTCGGTACCAGCATCTGATGACATTAGTATGGATGAAGTTGAATGGGCGATTAGAAGTTTGAAAAATGGTAAGGCAGCGGGTATTGATATGGTTTCTGCTGAGATGATCAAGCTTGGAGGCTCATGTGTCTGGGAATCCTTCCTGATGCTTCTCAATTTATGGTGGAGCTCAGGAATGGTTCCCAAGGACTGGAGAAGCGCAGTCATCATGCCCTTGTTTAAAAACAAGGGTTCACGTTATGACTGTGCAAACTACAGAGCCATAAGCTTGATCAGTTTGGCAGCCAAAGTGTATGGTAAGATTATTGAAAGGAGAATGAGGATGGTGTCTGATGAATTTTTGTGTGAGGCTCAAGGAGGTTTCAGGTGTGGAAAAGGATGCATGGATCAAGTGTTTTCTCTGTGCAACATTGTGGAGAAGCATTTGGCTATAGGCCAGAGAGTTTTCTGCACTTTTGTGGATTTGGAGAAAACATTTTATATGGTTGTACGAAAGGAACTTTGAGACAGTTTGCCGGAGTATGGTATTAACGGTAGACTGCTACAAGCGGTGCAGTCCAACTACGTGGACTGCAGAGCTTGTGTGTGGCTGGATGATGGAATGTCACCCTGGTTTGATGTCAATGTTGACGTTAAACAGGGCTGCGTTCTATCAGCCAGACTGTTTATCATATATCTATCATATATCTGGATAAATGTCTACAAAGGCTGAATGAAATTAATGTGGGAGTTCAGATGGGCGACTCAGTAGTTAGCTCTCTGCTATATGCAGACGATGCGGTTTTATTAGCGCAGTCCGCGACTGACCTGCAAACCCGAGTCGACGTAATGGCAGAAGATTGTAAGAAAAGGGGCCTACGTGTGAATATGAGCAAAACCAAAATAATGGTTTTTGAAAGAGAAGAAGCCAGAACAGATGTTAGAGTAGCAATAGGAAATGGTGTGCTAGAACAAGTGGGTGAATTTGTATATCTTGGATGTGGATTCAGTCGGGATGGAAGGTACACCACTGATGTAGAGATCATCACCTCAGCCAGAGGGCGCATGTCGCAATACACAACTCAGTGCTTGTCCCAAGATTATTATATGGAAGCGAGAGTTGGGTATGCGAAAAGGAGCATGAGAGTAAAATCAATGCGGTCGAAATGCGATCTCTGTGGAGAATCTGCGTAGTGAGGCTGACTGACCGCATTCGTAACGACGACGTAAGAGAGCGAGTAGGTATGAAAGAGAGTATTGGTGTAAAGATGCGAAAGGGAATGCTCCGATGGTACGGACATGTGGAAAGAATACCGGACGAGCGACTGGTTAAGAAGATATACAATGCGAAAGTGGAAGGATGTAGGTCTGTACCTCCTGTCTGTACCCCTGTAGTCTCCCCCTGCGGGGAGACTGAGACTCACCTACCTAGACCAAACCGGTCATGTATTGAAGGAAGGTGGAGTCAGGAGTCTCCAAAACTAAATATATATTTATATAAGAATATATTTTATTTTATATATTATTATAATTAATTGAAATAATTTATTTTATTTATATTTTAGTTGAATATCATAAACAATTTTGACAAAAAAAATCGCAAACGCATTAAAATATAGCAGTCTTGGGATTTAAAACTTACAAAATAGATTATTTTATGTAACTAGCGAAAAGTCGAGCAACTATTAGTACCTAACCTTTCAGTTCAATAATCGTAGCTTCTTTTCCCCTTAAATCTTGTGATTTGTGATGGGTATATTGCCGTGGCAACTGGCATAATATGCTAATATTATTGAATGTGGCAACATTGTTTGTTCAATCCTCACAGCCGCATGGAATGCCGTAAAGAAATTCGAGGTTTGCACAATAAATTACGATATTCTGGTTTCCAATCAAACTGGCAGTAATTATAGCTAGCCTTCAACTTAATTTCACTACTGGTTTGCACGCCAATACAAACAGCTGATACTTCCCTGTTTTTATTTACAGTTAAATATAATTAATAATTGATTGAATTTTAGAGACGTGGATTTCCTGTGCTTTCGCAACGATTCAATACCTAGTGTTGCTATCATGTAGTAAGACTACTAAATATGTGGGCCTAGCCAAATTACATTCTATGATTACTAACGCTATAGAAAACTATTAAAATGTATGGAAATTTGACATCTCTAATGTTAAGCCACGTGACTTGGCGTTATATTTATCTTTAAAGATAATCAAATTCCCATTTAAATAACAAAAATGACATAAAATATATCATGAGTGTCAAAAATAGTGTTTTGTCTTGATATGTGTGTGTATACAAATATTGTTTAACAAGTGCAATAATATGATAAATAAAGGCATTTTAAGTTTGAAAAATCAGTTGTTCTGTGTAAAACGAGAATAGTACCCACCTCAACGCTTCGCTTATGAGGCGTGCAAAAATGGTTTAAAAATAAAACAGGGGGAAATTATTTTGTATGGGTATTTCGCTAATAGACGACAAAATGACACTTACTATCATTATATCTAATTTATTTGAATTACTTGCAAGTAAATTTCATTTAATAATCTATCAAAATCCAAATCTTAGACGATGCAGATTGATTAAGACTGATAATCGCTGATAAAATAAACTGTAGGTAATACGAAGTTCAGCGGGTCATCTAGTCTAGTCATCTATAAAGTTCAACCATGATTCTTTTGATGTGTGTCTTAAAGCGTTTAATGCGTAGATATTGTTTAAATGTAAGTATATACTATAGGTAACTTCATAGCTGCCATATTCTGAAGCTAAAAGTATCGGCAGATCGCCACAAGAAAAAAAAACATTGCATGTCCACACAACTTAGCTTGAAAAAAATCATGCTGTAGGCATGGCGACCGGTTTTCGCGTGACGTCACATCCGAATGAAATACCTCACATACCGTTAGGCAAGATTTCACCATTGGCAAAAAGGTATTTAGCATTATAAGGTTATATATCCACGCGAGTGGACTTACCACCACAATTCTCCATCCTCACTGATCGTTATGTTGGACGAGAGTCTCCTATATAACGTATTGACCTGCTACCTTTATCCCCAGACAAGGTGGTAGTTTCCTATTCTTAACTACTCTTTACCTATTTAGATATTTTTGTATATATTTTTAGCATTTGACATGCTTAGCACTATACATTAAACACAAAGTGAAAAATGTGAAATCGAAAATAACAGTCACGAGCAGGATTTGAACCTGCATCTCCTGGATACCGTCCAGATGCTTTGCCAATTCAGCCATCGTGACAATTGCTCCTGACTGCTAATCTCGAAAACACATTCATACTTAACGTCTTTGGGTGACGCCTGCGCCATCTGTCGGAAGTATTTTCATACATTATACCGACCAGGTAAACTTAATTTTACAATTAAGATTTTACCTAATAATGACAATCCACAGTACACTCAAGATCGTGCGTGTAGAGGTTGTATAAAAGAGGACTTAGGACAGAGCCCTGGGGTAAGCCCCTCCAAACCCTCCTAGGAGGGAGAAAACCAGAATTAGTCTTGATAAGGACAGATCTTTTCCACCAGCAGACTAAGGATAAAGCGAACTAACTTTTCAGAAATTCTCAGCTGTGAGAACTTTCTCCTGAGAACTGGAAGTAGAACACTGTCATAAGCTGTCGTGATATCAAGAAATAACCCTACTAGATATTTTTTTTCTTTATAGGCAATTTGGATATCCGTAGTTAGGATACTGAGGCAATCCATGGTAGACATTCCCTTCCTGAACCCGAATTGGGAGCCGGCAAGGAGGGAACCATTTCCAGCTAACCATTCCAGACGATGTTTTAAGTTTTCACTTCAAAATTAACCTGTGGGCCTAGCGAAGTTGCTTTCTATGATCGCTAACGCTAATAGAAAACTATTTAAATCTATGGGAATTTGACATCTTTAACCTTAGATAAAGAACCTATATTTATCTAAATCTTTAACAATATCTATAACGCTAAGTCACGTGACAACGTTAGAGATGTCAAATTTCCATACATTTTAATAGTTTTCTATTAGCGTTAGCGATCATAGAATGCAACTTGGCTAGACCCACTGAACGATCATTGATTACCAGATAACTAATAATAATTGATTAACAGTACACAGTTTTTTTCTCGCTTGGACCCCGAGATAACTCATATTAGTACGAAACAGGAGAGTTTCCTAACTGAAAAATGTAATTTAAACTGAGACCCCTTTATCTCCGAAGGTGTAAGCAAAGATTTAACACACAAAGTTCGCCATGAAACAATGCTACGGTCGATACATACATAACGGAAAAGTCTTATTACGGAACAATTTAGAACAATCCACAATTAAATTCAATTTGTTAGACGAATATCCACATTAAGTCATTGTTCCGAAGAGATTTCTGAAGTGGAAAAAAATTCGTCGATATGCTGTGCGCACGAAATTCTTAACACCGATATTCTGAATAGGTACTTGTAGGTACTATTTTACAGCTTATTCCGTACGTTATTTTTTTAAAGTACTTAAGTTTCTTGCATGTAATTTTTAAAACCCATATTTCGCAAAGAAAGTATTGAATTGAAAAAAAAAGACAACACCCTGCACTAAGGAGTTATCCTTGTATCGCGGGGGACTTCAGTAACATATACAATTTCACGGACACAAAGTACACCCAAGACTTAGAACAACCACTTGTGGATCACACAAAGAATTGTCCTGTGTGGGAATTGAACCCCCAACACACGGACGGGAGGCCGGTGTCTAAACCACTCCGCCATTCGTACTAAATACTGTCAGTCCATATGCACCATATGCAATAAAAGGAATGAGGACTACGAACTGAAGTGAATCGGGTCTTTTTCACAAATTTAAAAACAGCGTGTAATCCAAACACTGATGAACAAATTCAGTTGTTCATAGGGCGGAAACCTTACATTTTCAAATATCGAAATCATGTTTCCAGAAAAGTCGTACATTTTATTATTCATTAATATTTCAATGAGCTCATATTTCTTAGATAAAGATTATCCCTAATATAATTAAAATAATTAAATATACCTGTAAGTAGGTATTTAAGTATGTAAACTGGTTGTAGCATTGAAATAACTTATACACATCGCTAACATAAATCAACTCATAGAAATTAACTCACAAAAATATTTAGAAAGTTATCTAAATTGTTGTTACCTGCGTCTTACGTATTCTATTTTTTTTTAGTATTCAGTCATTGCAGAATATGTTTATGGTTTTATTTAATGGTTGCTCCTGTGCGGACCCTCGCAACTTCCAAGACCTAAGTACTATTTTTTATATATCATAGGAAACTCAAAAGAATCAATTATAACTCAAATTGGTTCGTAAAAGCCGACGATATTGAGTCTCAATTCAATTTAAAAATTCGTTAATAAAAATAATATAAAGCATAAATATGTCACTAGGTTACTGTCTACTCTATAATCAATTTAAATTAAAGACTTGGCGGGTTTTTCCGAATTACATAGAATAACTTGACGTTTGTAACGGCTCTGGCTGATTGTCATTATAAAAAAGAAGAAAAAAATAACTTAACTAAGACGATTACAAGCGAGTCCTCTAATGAACATTTCAATTAAAATTATAACCTACTTTTATTTAATAATTACTTAACACTTAAAACTGTATTCAATTATGTTATTTCGTATAATTATTACATAATATGTTTAAAATAAGTTTAAATACGTTAATGAAGTTGTTGAATTTTATGAAACACGCCACTATTTCTTCCTCTCTTAAAAAATTAGTAAAGAGGCATTGATCATAGGCATAATGCCTATTATATAACTTTATAATTAATTAACTTGCGAAATATTATCTTGAGCAATCCGGTCAGTTTAAAAAGTTACCTACACTGTAAATTAAATGATGGTCTTACATGGTGCTGGTTTAGTACTTTACTTCAGTACTAGTTCTAGTATTCTATAGAAGGGAGGCATGGTCCAGATAAAAATTGTAGTAGACAAAATTGTTTATCTCGAAATTGGGCTTACATACATTTAATCTGAGATAATTTTGCTCCATGGGGTGGCGTATTTGAATTAGATGTGGCTAGCTTTTGCTATAGGTAAGTGTATTATTTTTTCTATCTATAGGTACAAATAAATAAAATTGAAGTGTATGTTTGTAATATATAAATAACAGCTTTTTATTAAACGTATACGAGAGCATATACGCTACCTATTACAAAATACCATTTTTTAAAGTTTTTGCCTGACTGTCTGTCCAAAAAAAAACCCATGAAATTGCGAATGAATACCGATTCAAATAGATAAGTATAGACATCAAATATACATCCACGGCTAATCTCCTGAATGACTGGACCGATTTGGACGGGAATCACAGGACGAGAGATGGAGGGGAATCAAAGAGTGGTTCTCATAAAATATGATTATAGACTATGAATGACACAAAGTGCGAAAATGTGACACTACTATTAGTTTCAAAATAATAGTCACGAGCAGGATTTGAAACTACATCTCCTGGAAAACAGAACTCCTAATTTCGGTAACACATTTCTTCTTAATGTCTTGGATGACGCTTGCGCCATCTGTTAGAAGTATTTTTATTATTCCGACCAGATAAGCTCAATTATTCATAACCAATCATGACCTATAAATATTTTTTAAGCTTTTGACATGTTTAGAATGCTTAAAAAATATATATAAAAATAAATATCAAAATATGAATGAGACCACTAGCATGCATTAAAATTTTACAGTCCAGCTGGTCTGATGGCAAACATTTTCGATATATTTCGTTGTTAAGTAAGGGTAAGCAAAGTTAAAATTGGACCTTGTGGTGCTGAAATGAGCTAATCCAAAAAAATATAAATAAAAGTTATGCTGATTTGAAACACTTCAGCTTTATTTTTTCAGTATTATAAATAGTCTTGAGTTGGTAAAAATATTTGTAGTTGGTAGAATAAAACGAAGCTAAGATTATTTTCGATTTCTTGGCATTAAAACCATTTTTCCAGTTTGTGGATTGGTCATTTCTGTACAACACGGTCCAATTGTGTACATTTATATATTTATACAGATGTCTCTTTGTGTGTATGTGTGCTTGCGTTACGTAATCATCCTTCGTTTATTCTCAGTAATATGAGTATAATATGCCGGACTAACCATGTTCATTAATTAAATTTAAAAAAGGTGTGAAATATGTAATTCACTAACAGAATTTTAGCAAATTTGTTATATAAAATTGTAATTAATTGGATATATTTGTTGTGAATTTCGTAATACCTCGTTTTAATTGTAGAATGTAAATCGTGTCGCGGTGCTTTTAATTTACTTGTGAAACGTTTAGTTTCTAAATATAAGTAGAATACTGTTTAAGTATATAAAATAATTATTATTAACCTAAATAATGTTAGTTATTCACCTATCCATGCGCTATAGAATTGTCGTCGTTTACCGTGTGGGGCCGGCTATAGAATTTTCCTACCCCTATCCACCCATGGGAGTCGTAAGAGCCGACTGAGGTGATACTAGGGGAGTGGGCAGCAGCACTCCTTCGAATATTAACAACATCCACTGCGATCGCCAACCCGCCTGCCAAGCGTGGCGATTACAGCACTATCCCCCATTCTTGGGGAGGCCTATGTCCAGCAGTGGACTTTAAAAGGCTGATGGATGATTCACCTTTTTTTTTTGTTTAGGGGGGAAAAAATGTACCTAACCGCACACCCCGTCGTTCGGGGCAACGAACAGGGTAGTGTGGGGCCCTCACCCACTAAAGAAACCCGCCGTGTGCCGTCTCTCCGCCTTTATTGGCGGGCCACTGGAACTATGTTACATTCCTTCGGTGGTATGGATGATTCACCTAACAAAGAAAACATAATTTAAAAATGTACCTACCGAATGTAAAATTACCATGAGGGCACTGGTACGTGTACTGTGAGTACACATACTTGGAGATAAAAAAAATAAAAGGCACTGATATCCTAAGCATAGATGTAACACGAAAACCCAATTCCTGTTTAGTAAAGGCAACTGGTTTACAGCCGGGGTAGCTTTTAATGCGTTAGAAGCCCTGGGCACTCTAAGACAATGGCCCTACGACAATTACAAAGAGACTATTTGATTAGCACGGTATTAGCAGTGTTCTTTATAGGAAGCTAATCTAGCACTAAGCAGAAAATTAGAAGCTCCCCAGAGTGTCCTGTGGAAAAATTGGGCCTATTAATAGCGTCTTCCACAAACTTATGTCTAAAGTTTCTGTCAGGTCATTTTAGCCCTTGCGACCTCTCTCAAAAAAAGGACGAATTCAACTAAATTGAGAAAAAGCCCAATAACACTGCCCGACCTGGGAATCGAACCCGAGACCTCATGATCAGCAGTCGCTTACACTACCGCGGCACCACAGAGGCTTTTTCGTAGAAATAAAAATTCTCAGTAGCAGCCCGAGTTCGGAAATGTGTCCGGTAGACGGCAATAGGCTCGCTCCCTATTACGTGGGACTTAGACAGCTGGCGAATCGTGGGTGTGTAATACACCTCTGCCTACCCCTTCGGGGAATACGGGCGTGATGCTATGTTTTATGTTATGTTCAACTAAATCCCTGCATGTCAATATAAAATCTACGTTATTTAGTTATTATAATATTAAAATATGATCAAACATGTTATTCGTTGTAATTAATAATGTAATTAACTTAGATAATAACACATTATGCATAATAACAGCAGGTATAATAACAGGTATCTGAACAATAAAAATGCTATTAATCCTAGTTAATTTAGCCATTATCCTTCTGAATAAGTACTTAGTCTATATACCTACAACAATATTCTGAGTACATTGTGTCAGTCATGTGCAAACAAATCGTAAGTTTTCTGAAATGGTATAACATATATTTATGTGGCATTTTTTATTGGTTTTGTTGGAAGACGAGCCACGGCCCACCTGATGGTAAGTGTAGTCTGCGGTCACGGACTCTACAGGGAAAGTACCGAAGTACCGAAGGAATGTAACATAGTTCCAGTGGCCCGCCAATATAGGCGGAGAGACGGCACACGGCGGGTCTCTTTAGTGGGTGAGAGCCTCACACTACCCTGTTCATTGCCCCCGACGGGGTGTGCGGCTAAAAACATTTTTTCCTTAACAAAAAAAAAAAAAAGATGTGTAATGAAAGAATTGACGGCCAGGTTAGTACAGAAAAATTCTGATTAAGTACCTATTTTGTTACCACTTTGCTAGTAAAGATTGTTCATCCATCCATCCATTAGTCTTTACATAAGCCTCAAGGGTATGCCACAAGGAGCTGTCCTGTCCATCCATCCATCCATCAGCCTTTCATTGTCCACTGCTGGACATAGGCCTCACCGTAATGAGGGTTTTACCATAATCGCCACGCTTGCCAGGCGGGTTGGCGAACGCAGTTGATGTTTTTAATATACAGGGAAACGCTGCTGCCCGGTTTCGTTTTTCATTCTAAGGGGCAGTTCTACTTATAGGAACCTACGATATTTTGGGCAATAAACATTTAATTAATATTTTCAGGTGTCACTTTGTTTTATGACGATAATTTATATATGTATTGGAATTATTATTTGGAACGGAACATAAGTAACCTACCTTATTAAATATTTATAATTTTGTATAATTACTTAGTTAACCTCGATATTAATGTCACAATTATTGATGCAATTAAACTATAATCAAACTAACATCAACCGTGAAACGAAACGCAAATACATTACAACATAGAAAAATCTTGGGTTAGATAATTGAGAATTGGACGAGAATTGAGAGTGAAAAATTGCAAGGACGCGTCACGTTTAGGCACATTTCGTTACATAAGAGAGAAGAAAGATCCATCCATCCATCCATCAGCCTTTCGGCGTCCACTGCTGGACATAGGCCTCCACAAATTGCCATAATGCCGTAATCGCCACGCTTGGCAGGCGGGTTGGCGATCGCAGTGGATGTTGTTAATACTCGAGGGAGTGCTGCTGCCCACTCTCCCCGATATTCCCTCAGTCGGCTCTTACGACTCCCATGGGTGGAGAGGGGTGGGACAATTCTAAAGCCGACCACACACGGCCACGGAGAAGAAAGATAATATGAATAAAATGGAAAATAAAATTTTATGAGCAAAAGAGAGCGACATATGTATACGTATAATAACGATACAAAGGATAATTATAGAGTCGCGCATGCTCGCGTTGTAAAATTACGCGTCAGGCGCTATATAGTCACTATTTTGTGATTATTTACGTTTATGTCCTAACTGCCTCTGTGGTGCAGCGGTAGTGTAAGCGACTGCTGATCATGAGGTTTCGGGTTCGATCCCCGGGTCGAGCAGTGTTATTGAGCTTTTTCGTAAAAAGAAAAAATCGCAGTAGCTGCCCGGAGTTTGTTACTCAATCAGGCAATAACGGCTTAACAGATTTAGAAGTTTGTCATGGCTAGAAAAGAAATTATAAGATTAAGAAAAAAGTTTTAAAACGATTTCAATATACTCTGTAACAAATACAAAGCATTGCAGCGACTGGAGTATTGTTTGTGGACTGGAGTGACTCACGTGCACGGTGCAATATAGTGCAAGAGTGACGTCATACTTTGTTCACAATGTTTTGTTATCATAGGTCAACTTCGATGAAAATCCTTATAAACATATTTCTTATTTATATGTACCTAAATACATATTCATGTTATAAGACATAGAAAATAAACAGTGAGTTACAATAAAAAAAACACATCCTACTACCCTTTGTAATTCTGTTAACTTTCAGAGTTTTTGTATGATGTAATCAATATTTAACAAAAATATAAAAGAAATGCCAAGAACAAGTATAAGCTCAAGTCTTACGTATTACCTGACAAAGTTCTGTAGGTATGTACTTACATATTATGTCCATCCATCCATCCATCAGCCTTTTAACGTCCACTGCTGGACATAGGCCTCCCCAAGAGAACGCCACAACGAGCGGTCCGTCAAGGGTTATAATGCCGTAATCGCCACGCTTGGCAGGCGGGTTGGCGATCGCAGTGGATGTTGTAAATACTCGAGGGAGTGCTGCTGCCCACTGCCCCGGTATTCCCTCAGTCGGTTCTTACGACTCCCGTGGGTAGAGAGGTGTGGGACAATTCTAAAACCGGCCCCACACGGCCAAAACATATTATGTAAACTTACTAAAAGGATATTTAGCGAGCCCAATTTTAGTCACTTTTTACACGTGGTGGCGAATATTAAATGATATCATCGCATCCCATTGAAAGGTTATTGGAAGTGTGCACTTGCGCTTGTCACAGCGAAAAATAAAACGTGTTTTATTTTCACTTAATGTTTATTTGATTAACTCAACGGGTTCTGTGTAAACAAGAGGATGTTTAAAGGCTTGTCTCATCAATTCTGCGAGTTAATTCATTACTAAGGTATGATGGTATTACGTAATCCAGCTATGTTAATTCAATTTTACGGAATGACAGTCATTGTAATAAAGGTATATACCTACCATTGTTAGTTCAGAGGACTGAACTCTGATCTCTATTCCAAGAAGTTACTTTAATTAATTAGCTTATATTTTTAAATATATTTTTTTTATGTTTTAAAAGACAATTTGAATCTTGGAAATATACATGGTTCTTCTTATACCATAAAAGCTCTAACTGCAGTATCCGAATTAATCCGAAACATGTGATTATTGAGATACCTACTTTAGTTAAAATGAAAAAATATCTGTGTAAATATTTTTCTTTTCCATATATGACTGAAAGTATTATAGACACGCCTTTGCCTCTATATTAGTAAAACGACAAAATTGAACACAAACGCGCGTCTTTTCAATTTCATTTTTTACAAAACTACGTTCAATAACTAAAACAACTATACCTACTGTAAAATTACGCTCTAAAAATAATAAACAAGAAAATATTCTAATTTTTTCAGAAGTAAACAGTACTATGAGATTAAAAGCTTTAGGGCAAAGTGTAGCAAAGGTAATTCTTACTTTCCGTGTGGTGACGGACTAACAATACAAGTGTCACCACCCCATTATTTCCCACGGGTGTCGTATGAGGCGACTAAGGGAAGTAAGCAATTATCATCCATTGCATGACTGGTGGTAGGGCTGGGTACCAAGTGGGAATACTCACTTGGTATCCGGCCCGAGCGGGTTGGTACCACCATCTCCCGTGTGACCCGGCCATGAAGCACATCGTTGCGTTTTGGCTGTAGCAGGAGATAGCCGTTTATTCTTTCATTTCATATTGATGAAATGAAATGGTGAGCAGCGGCTTGAAAATACTCTCAGTATAGTTGAGTCCATGAGCGACGGTTACCATTTACCACCAGATGGGCCGTGGCTGGCCAGCCACTACAAGCAATAAAAAAAAAATCACATAATTGTAAAGGTACCTAAGATTGATAGCTGCGGTTGCTCCTCTCTATTTCAAGTACCTACAAAACGACACATCCAGTATTTAGGTACTGTTAAATAACGTTATTTTTTTTCTAGAGTATGACTGTGTCCTTTGGAGGGCGTCATATACAATATAATTTGACGTCACATAGCCTATATTGCCTATAACCAGTGAATGATTAAGACGCATCCAACAATACCTACTTCATTTGTCAAAGTATGATAAGTAGTTTAAAACTTATGAGGGAACAGATGATGTTCCTCTTAGACATACCGGTCAAAGTCACTGACAAAATGTCCTTTTTGATTTCTCATAGTCTGATAAAAAAGAACGATATTATACTTGTGATGTTATTTCTAAAAACAGAAAAAAATATGAAAATACTATTTAATTAAATATATAATTTTGTGCTGCTTTCTGTACAAATTTTCATGACTAACATCAAAGAAATTTGAAACTGTATATTTTATTTATTAACTACCATTTGCCCGCGACGTCGTCTGCGAGGGCTTCAAAATTAAAGTCCATTAATTATGGAGTGTCTTTGCTGGAAGTTCCTTAGAGGTTATTTCTTTATGAATGTTTAAATCTCTTTGACGCAAAGACACTTTTTGTAGATAATGTTACAAATACATATATCATTTAAAAACTGAAGAATATGTATTTCAATTCGAAAAAAAAATCGAAAAAAGTTAAAGTTTAAGACCGAATTGCAATTCGAAAATTGTTTTTTTCAAAATAAGTAATAAGCCGTTTTGAAAAGAAACTCCTTAATTCATTGCATATCTCAAAAGAACTCTTTATTTGGAACAAGCAATGACATACATATTGTATAATATGTTTATCCCGCCGCATGTATGCATATATATTTTTCAGAAACTTTCGCATATTAAACATAAAGTGAAAAATGGGAAATCGAAAATAACAGTCACGAGCAGGATCTGAACCTGCATTTCCTGGATACCGTCCAGATGCTTCGCCAATTCAGCCATCGTGATAATTGCTCCTGACTGCTAATTTCGGTAACACATTCATACTTAACGTCTTTGGATGACGCCTGCGCCATCTGTCGTAAAAAGTCGAAGTATTTTCATACATTATACCGACCAGGTAAACTTAATTTTACAATTTAGATTTTACCTAATAATGACGCAAACCCTATAAATATTTAGATATTTTTATATATATTTTTTGCATTTGACATGCTTAGCACTATACATTAAACACAAAGTGAAGAATGTGTTGTGTTTAATGTATAGTGCTAAGCATGTCAAATGCAAAAAATATATATAAAAATATCTAAATAACTTTCGCATATACATATTATATTATATACATTAATTATGTAGAATTTTTAAGTATCAAAGTAGTATAAAAATATTTTTGATCATTCCAAATAGTTATAAAACACTGCAACTGAGTAAGTGGTTCTGTCACTTGCAAAAAAAAATGCAGAATTATGAATGTAAGCCGCAGGATATCATATATTTTAAAAAATTTGCTCGCAATATATTTCAGAAATAAAAACTCACCAGTACAAGTTGAAAGTAATTGTCTGCGGTTTTCGCAACCCGCAGGTATACGGGTTCATGTGCCGTTATCGTAGGGTTGTTCAAATGTACGGCAACAAAATTGAAGACTCTGATACAACATAAATATTTTAACAAATTTAATAACGACATCTCTAGGGATTGTTTCTTAAATATCTCACGTCTTTATGCTCGAAAGGGCAAATATAGATATCGCAGATTCCGCTCTGATATTGAGTTACCCAATAATATTATTGTCGATCTGGGATTCGATTCTGGAATATTTCTGTCGATCAGGGATGCGGGTAATACTTACTTCAGGTACACTAAGCCATTGGTTAATCTAGTATAACCGGCCTCGACATCTCATATTGCCAATTGAGTTATACCTCTCTGACATTTACTACCAACCTGATTTGAAAATGTTTCATGAGTTCACTTCAAAAATCCTGTATGTCTGTATGGTAAATGTAAAAATAACATAACATTTTGATCTATATTTTAGCACTTGACATGCTCAGCTACTTTAAAGAACAAATTAGATTTTACTGCGAGCACATACCTCCCATCCAATCCGGGGAAGTGATCTGGACTGCTAAGCTATCGCAGTCACCAACGGTGACTCCAAATCTCCATTTCACATTCGTTTTAGATGTCTTTACGACTCACGCTACCTATCGGACGCTGCGGTTCGAATCCTGCTCACATTAAGGCTCTCTTTTTCCACTTTCACAAATATGTTCTTCAAATAACATAATACAAAAAATTAAAATTGACGAATGACATCCCTAATAAAGTGTGAAAGTGACGGCATGTATACTATAACGGACTTCCTTATCTTCGGCATATCTTTACAACGCTGCATGATTTGTCAGACAAGGCAGTTGTTTCACAAATCACGTAACATTGTAGCTAACGTCATTCTGTGACTATGAATATTGAAAATATTACTAATAATACTCTACCGGTAAGACTTAGGATTATCGAAAGCATAGATATACTGTACGTTAGTATATACTATATCTATGGTCGAAACAGATATATCGAATCCCATATATAGTCTTCAAATCTCGGCATCTAACTTTTTTACTAACTTAATTTGGCAGGTAATATGATATTCTAAATGCGGATATTGCGTGGTATTTTACTGCGACAGGTGGCAAATGACCCACCTAGGTCTAGTACTGTTAGTGCGTAACCTCCGCCAGCGCCTCTCGATAAGGAAACACTACAATCAGACGAGGCCACCGGAAATGGTGGCCACGACCTGCCAGGAGCTCATGCGCAGAACGTATACCTAGCCTCCATCCATCCATCCATCAGCCTTTTAAAGTCCACTGCTGGACATAGGCCTCCCCAAGAATGGGGGATAATGCCGTAATCGCCACGCTTGGCAGGCGGGTTGGCGATCGCACTGGATATTGTTAATACTCGAAGAAGTGCTGCTGCCCACTCCTCGGTATGCCCTCAGTCGGCTCTTACGACTCCCATACGTGGAGAGGGGCGGGACAATTCTAAAGCCGGCCCCACACGGCTACCTAGCCTCAGGCTTAAGGTATTCTGGAAGAATACCGCAGGCTTTTAGCAGGTACGCCTGCTATGTACAGTGTACATCGGAACTCTGGCATAACCAGACCACTGATCCGGCTACAATACCAGGATGACAACAAAACCATTGACTATCGTAAAGATTGATACCCAACACTTGAAATGCTTAGATACTTCTATGCTGGTTAAGGATAACACTACTATAACTCAGGTCCATTCTATTCTAAGGGGATTTACGCCAATATATTGTGACTAAAAGACTGATGCTAAAACACGAAGCGCCACAGACTACATAATTGCCGGAACTATTTATACTTTAAATTCGAATTTACCTAATACGACTTTAAATACTTCCTTCATTTTCTCCATTGGTTTATGGTTTCCTCACAACACGTTGGTATCCGGTGGTTGAATAATTTTTGGGGTACAAATGACTAATGAGTAAGATGTATAATATATTAGCAAGAATAAAAAATAAAAAAATATACCCATATGTGTGCAATTCACACACGGCAGAAATGAAACTTCTGAAAAGTAGCCTACGAGAGATTGAGATGGATATAGAGTATCAGGAGTATTAGGATAAATGAAAGGTTTATTATTTTTTACCAAGCTTAAAATTACCTCTCATTAATTAAATTTAATGGAGCATTAAAATTCATTTAAATTTTGTTTTCTGCAACGATACAATGGATTACGTATGAATTCATGGGACAACTTTGGTAAAAGATCTCGTAAACCTCACCATAGCAACATGAATAACAAAAGTAGCATAAACGGGTCTTTTTTCGCGTATAAAATAGGTGAAATTATTAACTACCTTTTAGCCGACGTTTCAACTGCGTTGCAGCAGCCGTGGTCACGGGACAACTGTTGTCCCGTGACCACGGCAGTTAATAATAAAAGTTAAGGTAAAAGGTAGTTGATAATTTCACCTATTTTATACGCGAAAAAAGACCCGTTTATGCTACTTTAAATATGTGTACAATTCGCGAATCTTTAAAAGTTACTATAACAAAAGTATATGATTCACTTCGTGGGTAGGTGAGAAAAATACTTTATGTTATAAAGAGGGAATACAAGTGAACATAGCAAAACAGAGATATTAGTTATTTAGATATTTTTATATAATAATATATTTTTAGCATTTTACATGCTTAGCACTATACATATTTTTCACTTTGTGTTTAATATAAAATATATTAGTTTATTAATGAACGCATATCACTTTTTCAAACTTAATATTATGTACACCAACCATATAAGGTTTAAGTATTGATCACGCAAGCCGGAGACCGAAGTTACAAGTCAACTACCAAGGAATACTTTCTGTGACAAAAAAAATATTTCAAAGTTAACATAACTTTAATGGACTTTTCTGCAACTAACTGTTAATCCTATACATTTATGTGTTTGTTTCTTTATTGTGACGCATTTTCGTTTCATCGAGTTTCAAATCACAACGATTCTAAAGAAGTGTTCACTTCAAAAATTAAACTGGCATCATTGGGGGCAATCTACCGCACATACGCAAATAGGAACTCCATTTAACCATCCACAATTTGAATACTAAGCACTTCGTAGTCGGTTTAGTAGTATTTTTTGTCTATTTTAGGCTTTGGCACATGGAATAAGTAGCAAATATTTTCGCAAGTATAGATTACATTTTGCGCGACATTACTCTGTAATTATAAAAGTATAACGACATGTATCGACCAATTTCTTATTATATCTAACAATAGTATACTTAGTTATATCGAACATTTTCTTAGTATGTAGACCCTAAAGGACTTGAAAACCAAACGTTTAAAACATTACGACAGTATCAAAATAACGAACAATCAATATTAATATGTTTATGTAGATCGTTTTCCACTCCAATTCCACAGCCGCACTTTTTTTTTTTTTACTTTTAGCCAGGACTTCCAAAGAGTTCATGCTGAGTGAAGCGAATCATTGATCTTTTTCTTTTAAACTTCGATAACTGTCATCGGTTGCCCAGTCGACAGAAAATTTACTAATCTCCCCGATTACATACTTTAATCTTTCGTTCTTAAACCCATGTTCATTCCAATATTGATCATGGCACTCAAGGGGTGGAAAATTGAAAACACGTTGGCGAGAGACCATAGAGTTTGTTTTGAAATATTACGCACTTTCGTGGCTTTGTCTGTTTCAGTTTCATCCTATACTATTGGGATAATTCTATCCCTATATGGTACTTAGATAGCTACATATTCTATTCTGTACTTAGCACACAGACACAGTGAATATACTCAAACAAAGAAGTAACAAAGAAGTTTGACCACAAAACAATTAAGGCTAAACACATATTAAGCGAGAATTCTTACACATTAAACACTCCCAAACTTTCTATATACATACTCGTACATAAATAATAAATAAAAATGGCCGAACGTCGATGCTTAAGTTTTTATTTTGTACGTTATGTAAATGTTTTAATGTGGTAAAGTGGTCCCGACACGGTGCGCAGCCACGCTTTCGAATATTTCAACAATTATACCCATAGTTATGTCTTATTGCCTAAATATGAGCTACATTAAATCCGTCGAAGCTTGAAGTCTTTTTTAATAGCTAATATCAGAGACGACTGGCGCGATAAATGCGGATGCGACGCGGAGGGATGAATAGCAAATGAAAAGATGCCTTCGAAAGTGACGTTTCAAAAGGTCTTATTTCTTTTTGAATATTTAGGTGGACTGAACGGACAGAAACATTAAGGAGTAAGACTTTTTATGCTAACAGAATCACTTAAAAAGAAACATAAGCTATTATAAAACATCATTACATCATTAAAATTATTGAAAACGTAGAGACTGACTGGTAGGAACGAGCAAGATTCGCCGATGGAATATTGAAGAAATATTACATACTGCCATTTATTCGCCATTACAGGCGTGAAGACGCCATAGGGCGGGTTATTTTAAAGCTAGAGGACCCGACAATACTACTGTTCTCGATGCCCCGAACGACAGTGTACACAGTGTGTGTGTGTGTGTGTGTGTGTGTGTGTGACAGTCAATAAAAAAAAGCTAAATTTTTTCCCACCTCAACAAAAAATAATACTTGTAAAAATAAATAATAAAAATAAAATAAATAATAGTAGTAAAGTAATAGTATATAAAAAGGTTTATCAAACAAAAACACCAACTCTTCAGCTATGTTGCATTAAGTATATAGATTGTTTTTATTGTTATTAAATTTGTGTCCGCCAAAGCTCACTTCAACTTGACTTTGATCCTTATTGGTATGATTAAAAGTATTAAGTACGATCACTGGGTAAACATTTGAGACTGTTGTTTATCTCACAAACCTCCCGAGCCGTACCTCATTTATTTTTTTCGAGATTGCTACAGAAGTCTATACTTATAACACAGAAAAAATATATCTCTGCACTATAAGTATTTGCAACAGGTTCCCTGTCCCATGAATCATATATAATATATATAACAATTACATTTCTATTGTGTCTACAAATGGATAGGGAATGGGTTAACATATAAACAGTATAATTAATATAGTTTTAATTTTTATCAACTGAAGATACGTGACGACGACCAGTTTTATTTCTACTGGTCAAATCCAAAAATAAAGGTTTTGGAACAGAGTACGCCATTTTTTTCGGTAAAATATCTTGTATTGGTTACCGGTATCAAAAAGGGACAAATCCAAAGTAATATGTAGAGAAATCGATTTGAAAAAACTGATTAGTACCAAAAAGAGTCAAATCCTCATTAGTATAGAAACGAAATCGGTCTAATCCACGTAACCAATCAGAAGTCAGAACTATGTATGAAAATGACAGCCCACCGGCGGCCATTAAACGGAGTGACAAGCGAGCGAATTGTGGTTTTGTATTTTCGTTAACCTTTTTTATTAAAAGTTGGTGTTTAATCACAATAAAAAGGATAATTTAATAAAGGAAACTACTCCCCAGTTATCACGGAAAAGGACGCAACAAAAAGAGGATTGGAAATGCAACAAATTGAAGAAGAAAAGGTATGTTTGTGTGCTTTGATCACTCACGCTGCCATTCATGGTCAGTGGTACTAAACATTGTGTCGAAATTTTTTTACATAGAGGTTTTAGTTTTTATCAGCCACGGAATTTATATTTTCCTTTAATTTATTTTTACTTACTTGAAATAGGATGGTATAAAGTAAATTTTTACCCGACTGCAGCGAAACCCAAAATTTTATTAGTACTAATAAAATTATGTATTTAATTAGTAGAATAGTTATATAAGCCCATTCCTATGTTCCCTCGTATATTAAACGGTTGGACAAGTTTTGATAACGCAAGTGTCTTGGCGATAATTTACGCTAAACCTAAACTTGCAAAACTATAGATAAGGGACCCATTGAAAATACTTGACAAATAAAAACTCAGATATAAATGAGTCCCGTTTTTAATAATATTTATTTATTTATGATTGTTATTATTTTAGGTATTCTCCAAAAGAGCCACCAAATTTAAGAAGGATAAGTGCATTCTCCATCAAAAAATCTAAAAGTTATTTTCTTAAAAGGACTCGTAACATACAAAATGCGTATATTCGAGAGTAGGAGTCTTACCAAAATACTTTAAATAAATATCAAAATGTTTGTAAAGGGAAAAATACGGTTTCTGCTATAAACCCAGATGTGACAAAATTATATGTTGATGTAAAACAGGAAATATTTAGATATTTTTATATATATTTTTAGCATTTGACATGCTAAGCACTATACATTAAACACAAAGGGAAAAATGTGAAATCGAAAATAACTAAATATTTAAAGGGTTTGCGTCATTATTAGGTAAAATCTTAATTGTAAAATTAAGTTTACCTGGTCGGTATAATGTATGAAAATACGTCCGACAGATGGCGCAGGCGTCACCCAAAGACGTTAGGTATGATGTGTTATCGAAATTAGCAGTCAGGAGCAATTGTCAGGATAGCTGAATTGGTAAAGCATCTGGACGGTATCCAGAAGATGCAGGTTCAAATCCTGCTCCTGACTGTTATTTTCGATTTCACATTTTTCCCTTTGTGTTTAATAAAACAGGAAAAATTAAATGATGTGAAGAAATTATTAATCACTCATTTTGGGGAGAAGTGGGAAGAAATTTCTAATTTATTTTATTATAAACAAGTATTATCAAGGCCTAAATCATCTACTTCTGATGAACAGGTTCTTGAAGAATGTGATTTCACAGAAGAATTACCAGCTGTAGTTGTTTAAGAAATTAAAAAAAATATTAGTGGTGATTAATAAGGATTTTTTATAAATATAAGGATTTTTTTAATAAAGCATGACTGATTTGAAATTACTAAATTCTTAAATATATTTATTGTTACTATCCAACCAACCTGAAATATTGGGAACCCCTGACATCATATTGCTATAGCATCAAGATCAGTCAAATCCATGTCATTAAGAATCAAACATGGTCAAATCCAACAACATCAATAACAAAACTAGTCAAATCCATAGTTTGGTTTCGAAATATGTCAAATCCAAAATTCAATCCCAAATATCTTAATTTTTTCCGTGTATGGTCATAGATGTTTTTATATATTCAGTAACACCAACTTATATGAAAGCCTTAGTGATTCACAGTTGATATACAGCTTGTGCAAGGAAATTAGACCAGAAAATCGTTGATTCTCATAAATACTCCCGATTGGATTTAACGAGTTTTGTTTTTAAACGACACATACTATTATAAAACTGTAACAGTCGTGTCTGTACATTGAAGATATTTGAGAAAAACTGTCTGTATTAGGCTATGTGTTCCTAGTGGCAGAACCTTGTTTACCCCAGCATCATCAATCAGGGAAGCACCGCCCTCTCACAGAAGATCAGCGTGAAAAAACGGTAAATACCCCTTCAGTTATATTTCGTATGGTGAGTGGGAGCGCCGCAGGCCCGTTCCCCTCCCTATTGTCCTTCCCATCATATGAGATGATAGTATCCTTCCTATCCTCTCCTTATCATCCCTCCTCAAGAAACAAGTAAATGTAACACGAAACAGCACAGGAAATATTGTCTATTTTTTTTTAGTTTAAGGCCATGGTTTCGCAGCACCATCAGCCTAACAAAAACTTATAACAAACGTCATTATTCCCCGACGATAGGTAAGTTAATTTATCAAACAAGTCGCGGTCGAAGTCAGGGTTATATAAACTTAGTCGTAGTCAAGTCAAACAAAGTGGTGGTGGCGACTTTACTGGAAGCTTGTAGGTAGGTATACGTTTTGGAGCCAACACTAAAAAACATTTTATTTTAGCACTTGACATGCTCAGCTACTCTTAAAGTACAAATTACAATTTGTGAAAAAGGAAAAATAGTATTTTAGTACAGGCGGGAATCGAACCTGCGTCCCTTCCTATCCGGGGAAGTGCTCTAATCCACTGAGCTACAGTACTATCTTTTAGACATACCCAATCTCCTTATCACATTTGTCTTTTTCCTTATTCACAAATTATAATTTGTACTAAAAAACATGTTTTTAGCGCTTGAAAATGTTGCAAACGCGTATGCACATACACAAATAGTTAATGAGCAAAATGCCAAACACTTTTGCATATTGATACCTGAAGTAATATGTTATGGTAAATAATGCAGACCGGCGACATGATCTTCCTCATGTTCCCGCCAAATCTCCGCAAATACAAACTGTCACCCTCCGTCTACGAAGAAAATTAAATTACTCTGTTGCCTAAAGAAGTTTTACTCCAAAAATAATGACAAATACTTTGCAAAATCCAAAATTGCACGCCTCATAATCTTAATTTTTCACAATAAAATTGATTATTTGATAAGTAACTAATAATGTATTGGTCTTACTAAGTAGTTTTCCATAAATCACATAGATAGTGCTAATTTCAAAAAATACTAATGAGTTTCTCATGTCTTATACGCCATCTAGTGCTAATTTTTAGAAGTATTAATATATTGGTCTATAGAAGTAGTTCTCACGAAATAAGCTATAGCCGGTATGGCGCTGGTTTTAGTGTCAGTCAACAGACTAATTATGTGTCAGTCACTGTACCATCGATTCAAGCGTAAATATTCACAATTTTTGAAGTTATACTTCTTTAGGCGCGTTATGAAAAAATGATGAGAGTGAAATTTTAAGATGCGAGCGCATCTGTGACACAAAATTAACAGTATGAAGTTGTCTACAGTATGAAGTTGTCTGCTTAACCGCTCATTAAGTCTCGAAAAAAAAGCTATTAGTATATGTACTGCCTAAGCAAGTACATTTGAAGTACAATTATATTTGTATATATACTTTATTTACAAAAAAAATTATTGTGCGATTCAGGTTATAGTACATTTTGTATAGAATTGCACTGATATTTATTACAGCGCCATCTGTTATTCAATTTTATCATCTAAATATTTTCTTCTAACAACATTCGAGTCCCACTAATAATTATTAGTGTCTCTTCCGCCCACTAGAGAGCACGATTTTAAATAAAAACAAGCTCTTAGGGAGTGACATGGCTCTGGTAGACACTTACAGAACTTTTTAAAATCACCCAAATAACTACAGTGATCTTTGATGTTACAAATATTATATTCTCACTACAACAACAATCACTAATAAATAATAACTATTGCTACTATAACAGATAACAGCTGACTAATTATTATCTACTTTATGTATAGGTTATAAGAATTAATAATCTTATCAACATGAAAACGATATCTACAGGAAATAATTAGTACTACGAATAATCGTGTAGCCACTATTGTGTGGTAGTTCTAAGCAATACGGTAAGATGGCGCTGTTATACATTTTTTATTAATTCTAAGTTATAATAATCTATATTCTACAAGATATTTGAGAAAAAATTACTGTAATAGGCTATACAGGCGTGTCTAAACACAAAACAATATTTTTTAGAATTTTTGTCTGTTTGTCTGTTTGTTTGTTCGCGCATCAAACAAAAACCACTGAACTAATTTTGATGCAACTTTTTGTATATATATATATATATATTTTTCTTTTTTTAGTAGAGCTAGCTTTTTAGTATACTAAAATTTAATATTAGGTACGAGTATGTCTTTATATGTATTATTTTTAGAGTGAATATTATATGACTTGTGTAGTCTCGGTTCGTCTGAGAGATTTTTACTTGACATTAGCTAGTTCTTCGATCAACAATACCACTGTTGATCAAAGAGGTAGATATTTAAATATCGTTTCATGTGTTTTATAAAATTATAAATGAATTATTTAAATCCTAGTAATATTTTAAATGTGAAAGTTTGTGAAGATGTTAGGATATTTATCCGTGAATCACGCCCAAACGTCTGATCGGTTTTGTATGAAATTTAGTATGCAGATATTTGATACACTACATTAACAACATGTAAGATGGTACTTTTATAGTGATTTCCGGATACCTAGCTATTTTTGAAATACAAAGCGAAACGGAACTAAAGGGATTTGAATACATATAATATTTTTATTCCGATATAATATATAACTGCCTCGGTGGTATGTATGAATGTGTTATCGAAATTAGCAGTCCAGAGCAGTTATCACGATGGCTGAATTGGCAATCTGGACGGTATCGAGGAGATGCAGGTTCAAATCCTGCTCGTGACTATTATTTTCGATTTCACATTTTGTGTTAATTTATATGGTTAAGCATGTCAAATGCTAAATATATACCTATATCTAAATATTTATAGGGCTTCGTCATTATTAGATAAAAATCTTAATTGTAACAAAAAGTACTCCTTTGTAGTTGACTTGAAACCTCGGTCTCCGGTTGGCGTGATCAATACTTAAACCAAATGACCACGGTGTACATAATATTAAGTTTAATATTAAGTTTGAGAAAGTTATAGCATTCAATAATAAACTAATATCTCTGTTTTGCTATGTTCACTTGGTATTCCCATGCCAGTTATAAAGTATTTTCTCACCTACCCTCGTAGTGAATCATATACTTTTGTTATTTATGTTGCTATGGTGAGGTTTACAAGATCTTTTACTAAAGTTGTCCCGTGAATTCCTACGGGATCCATTATATCGTTGCAGAAAACAAAATTTAAATAAATGTTAATGCTTCAATAAATTTAATTAATGAGAATACTCTTGATGCTCTATATTAATCTCAATCTCTCGTAGGCTACTTTTCAGAAATTTCACTTCTGCCGTGTGTGATTTGCACACATAATATATATGGGTTTTTTTTATTTTTAAAAGGCTACACCCTGCACTAAGGATTAATCCTTGTATCCCGGGGGACTGAACAAACATACAATTTCACGGACACAAAGTACACCCAGACTCAGAACAACCATTTGTGGATCACACAAAGAGTTGCCCTGTGTGGGAATCGAACCCACAACACTCGGGCCTCCTGGTATCTAAATCACTCCGCCAACTGTGCAGTTAATATAACATAAACATATCGTTTAAATATCGTATTGTGTAATATCTACGCAGTAACGATTAAAATACAAAATGGCGTCTACAAGTCCATAAAATTTAGATGATCATATATAAATATTAATGACGCAATATGTATGCTCGAGATGTCCTTGACAATATTCTTGACTTTGACCTCTGTGATGCTGATGACACTGGCTTTTATAAATAAATAAATAAATATTCACGTACATTTTCACACAACATCCTCTGGTCCCAAACTAAGCTTAATGCTTGTGCTATGGGTACCAGATTACGGATATAATCCATATACAGTAAAACCCGCTTAAGACGATTTTGAATGGACCTAGCCAGAAACGAAGGCGGGAAAGCGTATTATACGAAAAATTGTGTACCTATCTACGTATTGAATTATAGGATACTAGCTGACCCAGCGAACTTCGTACCGCCATATACGTCGTGACACTGGAATTATATATATATAATAGATGTATGTATTTATAAATTTGTTATGTTATAGATACATAATATGTTGTATGTACATATTTATTACGTTATATCATAGTTTATAATGACATTATTTAAAGTAACCTCTTATTTTGGTATGACAAAGATATTTTGATGCATTATTAATGACAAAGCTTTCAATGAAACTTAACTTTTGCAGTACCCGTGTCTCCACTTTCCCCTAAAAAGATATTAAATCGTTTACTGCTGATAATGCCTGCGCATTTGAAAAAAACGGAGTGACTCTACTTCATCTTCATCGTCACCACTTAGGACCTCTTTATGATTTTATTCACATCTTCAATAAGATATTCAGCTGAACCGGTTTCATAGGATGCAACATTGACGTCAATGGAAGAATAATTAGGAAAACCTTGCGGTATTGCGAACCCGCGATACTGCAAGGTTTTCCTTCACAGATAGCGCGTAATCATATTAAGCGGGTTCTACTGTACTACTTTTTTGTAAATACATACATATAATAGATATAAAACACCCAGGCGCAGTACAAATATCTGTGTTCATCACACAAATAATTGTCCTGAGTGGGAATCGAAACCACGACCTCGTGCACGGAAGTCGGTTACACTACTGACTACGCCACGAGGCCCGTCATTCATTGTCGTTATTCATTAATTAAAATGTTTAGTTTTTAGCAAATATCACATTCAATGATCGTTTGTCAAAATGGCGGCCACGTCTTCATGTGGTGATGGACTAAGAATACAAGTACCACCCTACAAAGAGTACATACTAAAGACCACCCATTATTCTACTTTTTGGACCACCTACCCTACCCTACCCTATACTTACTTTCTTTTTTTTTTTATACTTACAACATTTTTTTTTCACATATCTTAAATGCAGTAAGGCCTGCATTAAAAATAAGCTTGGCAGTGTGACGCAACCGATGCACTAGGTATGACATAGTTACTGAATGCGGGCCTCACTGTCACTGAAATTACATTCTTAAATTTTATTTGATTGTTATTTATTATCCATCCATCTGCCTTTCGACGTCCACTGCTGCACATAGGCCTCCCCTAATTGGGGTATACTGCCGTAATCGCCACGCTTGGCAGGCGGGTTGGCGATCGCAGTAGATGTTGTTAATACTCGAGGGAGTGCTGCTGCCCACTTCCCCCGGTATTCCCTCAGTCGGCTCTTACGACTCCCATGGGTGGAGGGGGGTGGGACAATTCTAAAGCCGGCCCCACACGGTTATTTATTAGTGGCAATAAAATTGTTTTCTTTCTTTCTTTATATAACTCAGTTACGGTTTTATAATAGTTAGGATTATGTAGTAGTTGGGATAATATTTTTTGTATCCACGGTCATAAAATTAATTTAAGTTGTCATTAATAAGTACTTTTTTTTATATTTAGTATGGATTAATAAGTACTTATGCAAAGTATTTGTCATCTGACAGCGAGGACAGCGCCGCGAAATGAGAATAATCTCAGTGGTAATAGCTTCATTGGGTAGTCATCTGTTACAATGCGGTTCAGAAGTGAGCCACTTTACCGCTAGATTGATCGGATCAGTCCAGGGCTCACACAAGCTTAAAATACATAGGCAATTTACAAATAAAATAATAATAAAATTACTCAACGATTCAAAGTAATCTACTTAAAGCAATTTCCAAAGCACTTTTAGATTAAAATTATCGATGAATATCATTACAAAGTTCAAAGTTTATTGTCTTTGTACTTGCTCTGAGACCAAGTCTTTTTGTTATAAGGTTAATAATTTACACACATGTATTTTTTATAATTGTATTTTTGTTATGTTATTACATTTTTATTTTATTAATCTTTATTTTTTTTTTGTTTTGTTTTTTATATAATTCGTTGTCATCCGTGACGTCACAACAGTGGCCTGACGTAAGATCAGCGCAGGTTTTCACAGCCTGCAAATGTTGAGTCAGTCGTTTTGTAACGAGCATTTTCGCCATGTTTTTTTTTGTTTTATGTTCAACCTACGCTTATTGTTCGTTGCAATAAACTTTTCTTTATTTCTTTTTTCTTTCAATTTTTTTTTTGCATGTAGTGACAGACGAGCCACGGTCCATCTGATGGTAAATGGTAACCGTCGCTCATGGTCACACAGGAGATGGTGGCATCCACCCGTCCACTTGGTACCCAGCCCTATCACCAGTAATGCAATGGGTGATAATTGCTTACTTCCCTTAGTCGCCTCGTACAGCACCCGTGGGAAAGAAAGGGGTACACACATGTATTCTTAGTCCGTCACATGGTTATATATGTAACATATATGCAAACGTTCATGATGATTGGTCTAATCATAGATTTATTTTATCATAGATTTATTAAATCTATGAGTTCAATAATTATGGCGCAAAAGCATAATACACGCTTGTGTATGTGTTACGCTCATAACAAAGAACAAAACTCACTTTCGCATTTATAATATTAGTAAATATTTGTAGGTAGGTACTTATTGTGTTTATCGCTCTTAATAGTTATAAATTATATAATTTTTAAAGCCTACTGAATCACGCCTAAAGGACTATGCAGTCGTTTAGGCGGTATGGATAAATTTGGTATGAAATTAAAATAGACAATACAAATCTACCCGTACATATTATATGAATTTTTAAGTATTATTTTTTTATACAAACACTTTCAAATATTAGGTTAACCTTAATATATTATTTTAACAACTATGTTCAAGGTACAAACTTCTAAATTATTTTATTTTACAATATTGTACCATTGATTAAATCTAAATTACTTAATTAAGATATTTTACTTTATTTTAGGGTTTTATTTGTAGGTATTTTAAGCACGTGTTCAGCTACTTTAAAGAACAAATTATTTGTGAAAGCGCAAATGGAGAGCTTACTGCGAGCTGGATTCGAACCTGCGTCTCATTCAATTGGGGAAATGCTCTGGACCATAAAGACATGTCACCTAAAACAAATGTGAAGTGAAGATTGGGGGTTACCATTAGGTGACTGCGATAGCTTTTGAACTTTCACAAATAATTAATGTTCTTATTTCGGGTTTTTATAATAATACATTTTTAAGATAATGAATAACGAAACATTATCTTATTCTGAAACAAATGTTACGTATAGTAATTTATTTAAACTTGAAGTCCTTGAAGATCTTCACAACAATATTTACTGACAATAAGTCATAATTCATTGTTGACACAAGTTTTGTTTTAAAAGACAAGTGCCGACCTTGACAAACAATATTGTTTTGTGAATTGAACCTACAACATTCAGCGTCGTAGACCAGTGTATAAATCACTGTGCTATCTGAGAAAAGCTCTAATTCACTGCGCAAAAAAATAATTATTTCATCTGCATTAGTTTTATTTGAAGATTACACTTATGTCTTAACACTGCTTCAATTAACATCATAATTAAGTTGGTAGGTACCATCCAATTAAAATATGAACGCTGATTAAATAATGAAAATGTCAATCGTCACCTAAACTTTTTAAAGACAAGTTTTAGGTAAGTATACCAATTTAAATATTGGTCTATTATTATTACATAGACTATAACATTGTGGTATTGAAAAAACAATTTATATTATACAAAATCATTTGCGTTGCAAATTATACTCAGGTAACATTAATGTGTTTATTAATATATTTTTTTACTAAACCATACATTTTTTTCGACATAAAGATTATTGGCTATAAATATATGCAACTAAAAGTTTTTGCTATGGTTTTAAGTTTATGTTAGGCTGCTAGTTCTGCGAAACCAAAGCCTTAAATTAGTTTTATAAAAAGAAGTATTAAAAATCTGTCATTTACCTTGTCATATATACTCTTTGTACCTTGTTGAATTGAAATATTGGAAATACTTAAGACAACATTTATTTGGAATTTACCCAATAAGAAAAACAAAATACAAAATACTGAAGACGTATAATCAGAAGACACACTGAAGAATTTAAAACAAACTGAAGACATAAGATAAATAAAGTTATACCACACTTAAGACTAGGCGACATGGTTTAAAACCTTAGCCTGTCCAAAAAAAAATGAAATACTGAAATATATTATACTTCTTTTTTTAGATTATTCTACTCTTTGATTATACTGCCACAACAAGAGCAATGGCTCTTGTTTATATTATACAAAATGTTTAATGAAACAAGAAGAGAAGATAAGAAATATATTATTTTTTTGATGCCGTGATTTTTACTGCCTAAATTAGTAACCCTAGCAGTTGACGCATATCCCGTTATGATTAATTAAAGCTCTAAAGATACGCAGTCTAGTTATATAGCACGCAGAACCATGATAACGCGACAAACAGTACTATAATAACCCTTGATTTGTGCGTTTAATTATCTGTGGCAAGTGGTGGCAAGTTCATAAAAAACTTTTTTAATTGCCAATAAACAAGCCAGTGGCACCGGTAAGTGATGATAGTCGCTCGTGGTCCTCACCAGTTAGGATCTAGGGTATACAGCCACGCTCAGGACATTGCGTACCTTGCCCCCGCGGACCACCGAAGGAATGTAACATAGTTCCAGTGGCCCGCCAACAAAGGCGGAGAGACGGCACACGGCGGGTTTCTTTAGTGGGTGAGGGCCCCACACTACCCTGTTCGTTGCCCCGAACGACGGGGTGTGCGGTTAGGAACATTTTTTCCCGCCTTAACAAAAAAAAAAAAAGGACATTGCGTACCGTGACAGAAATGTCGCTGAGAAGCGAACATGTAAGTTAAGCCGCTGGGACCTTATGTGGGAAGAAAAAACGCTGAATATATAGACACTGTGCGTAACGATATCGTTTCGATATGATATTATGCAGTAGGGTTCATTACTGCGTAATTTGTGGATGCGTTCACGAAAAAGCGTTCTTGTAATAAAAATAAATCTCCATTAAAAAAACCTGTATTTTAACTTGCCAAAGTGATATTATTCTATTTGTTATCTTGACCGAATAGGAGGAACATATACCTAGAAGTAATATTCTATTAAGTTATATTTATAACATTTAAATAACCTGTATAAATAACTTGTCTAAAAAGTATAAAAAATATTTTTATATCTTATTGTAATTATACCTGTTATGAAAGTATAAATATTGTCTGCGTCTATTAAAAATGTTGCAAATTTCGGCAATACCAAAAGTGACTAATGTACTGCAAAGTTACGGCTAAGTTTTATGATTACTAAAGTCGTGAGGATTACGCAAGAATATATAATGTATACATAATAAATAAAGTTTAATAATAAATCCATACGTTTTTATAGACACAATCATTATTTTATAGCTATTAGCATAGGCTTTATATCCGTCAAATGTAAATACGTGGAGAAGTGGCTAGTAAAATATTTTTTATTGATCCACCTTGAGAATATCTTAGAATATATTATTATGATTAGGTAAATTGAAAAGAATTTTGACAGAACCTGCTCGATCTAAATACTTTTTTTTTAAATTTATAATCTTTTTCCTTATTTTAATTTAGTTCTTATGACACATAAAGAGATTGTTTTTTTTTTGAGACAATTTAACTCAGTCATTAGAGATCTGATTTCTCCTCGCGCAAGTCTTACGATACGCCTGTAGTGGAAATAGATGATGGTCTATGCATTCTTATTTGTTCATAACTCATCACAGTCATCACATATAAATGTGAAACTTGCCCACCTGTAATGTATGTCCGCCAAGAGCAGCGTTGCGAGACGTCCTGATTTTCAGACTAAAATTAAATGTGCACTCGCAGTCTCAACTCGCACCTTCCGGGAATTTCTAGACGGTGCCTTTTCCACCCAAACTTGGTTAAGAAGCCAAAGATTGTTTATTCAGCAACCAGACAAATCGGCTGACATATTTGTTAAATCAGAAATAACACAGGTTTCTCTAAACGTTTAAAATTTTTAACAAAATTCGATATTGGCTACCGTTTTTGGCGAATGATGAATCATAGATAATAACATCAAAAATCTACCTATAAGCTAAAACTGATCTAGTACTTACAGCGTGATTGCTTACGTGATCTCCATTTAGATAAAGAATATTATAGACTCGCTACTATTTTGATACTAAGGATGAAGAAAAGTTAGTAAAAAGAAGGTTTTAGCAAGAGTGAGAGAGAAACATATATAAGTATTTTATCCTTTTCGTGTATGCGTTATTTTTATTTGGACCCGACCAACTGGGTCCCAATAATGTGGCCAATCGTCCTCATCATCGGTATGTAAGCTAGTTTTTGTATTTGCGTAAAAAAACCTTTATTAGTCAAGTTATATACGCTAATGTTACACGTTCTAATACATTTTAAGCAAAATATAAGCACAACTGCATTTTCTTTTGCCCTGTCATTCTTGTATCCGGCTAAATAGGTAGTAGGTACATTTTTAGTCAACAAAGCTATAATCATAGTTATCTTTTAAAATTATTTCGGTTATCATATGTCAAACTATTACTATCTCGACACTGCATACGCTGATAGCTTGCAGCTTTTACAATTGAGTTATTAACAGCTCAGCTGAAACTGTACTTCAGGTACCTAATAATACCTATATATCTTTGATAATTAATAATTTCTATATTTCATTATTTTCCGATAGTATCCTATCTACCATTATCCAGTCTCGAGCCCTGACGGGAGCCACCCGGGCCCTCCCGGCCCAGTCCGACCCTGTCCACGACTGGCGACTGTAGAGCAAGACCGGAGTTAGACCTTTTCCCTTCTGAAGCACGGAGGAGGTGTCCACAGATGGAGATACTTTTTGGTCGCCTATATTTGCCAGCCGAGCGAAAGTGGCTTAACCTTGCCTATTCTACGAACTGCAAGTGCGGTTACGTAACCGATCTAAATAACAGTTTTTAACTAAATGCATATGAAATCTATAACAATTACTTGTGTAACATTTTTTAAATTTTTTGTCTTTGTTTCTTTCTGGTTAATCTCTGAGATTGCTGAACCTATTCGGATGAGACTTTCATTGGCAGATAGCTGATGTTATATATAATTATAATTTGGAAAAAAATAAGGGTATGACACCAAAAAAGTAAATAAACAAATTCCACGCGGGCGAAGTCGTTAGTAGCAGCTATTCTTTAATAAAATGCAAACAAACAAACATAGTATCACGCCTGTATTCCCCGAAGGGGTAGGCAGAGGTGTATTACACACCCACGACTCGCCAGCTATGTTTAAGTCCCACGTAATAGGGGGCGAGCCAATTGACGTCTACCGGGCACATTTCCAAACTCCACTACTGAGAATTTTTCTTTTTAGGAAAAAGCTCAATAACATTGCCCGACCCGGGGATCGAACCCGAGACCTCATGATTAGCAGTCGCATACACTACCGCTACACCACGGAGGCAGTTGATAAAATGCAATGTTTAATTATTATTGTTTAGATGAAGTGTGGCATGCGAATGTGTGATATTAAAATGTTATTAGTTTGCAAGAATAACACGTAAAACTTAGATAGATAGATAGATAGATAGTTTATACATCCAAATCCTATTATTATTAAATTATCATTAATCGAAAGAGAGACATGAGAAGTCAGTGGCTGCATGCTTGTTTCCCACCCACGCCGTTTAAATAATCATCTGTATGTCAGTACATCACAAAACAAAACACAGTGTCTATTAAAAACTGTTTAATTATCGCGTACGTCGTCGCCACCCGAGCGAAACTAGATAAAGAAAATAGATTTGCTAAATGGATTATTACCTTTGCTAGCCTCGCTTTAAGATAAATACAAAATATGTACCTGCTACTTTAATAGGTGGGCCCCACACTGCCCTGTTTATTGCCCTGAAGAACGGGGTGTGCGGTTAGGTCCATTTTTTCTCGCCTTAACAACAAAAAACTGCCTCTGTGTATGTTATTGAGCTTTTTCGTAAAAAGAAAAATTCTTAGTATCAGCTCGAAGATTGGAAATGTGCCCGGTAGATGACAATAGGCTCGCAACTAACTTAAACATAGCTGGCGAACCGTGGGTGTATAATACATCTCTGCCTACCCCTTCATTGAACACAGGCGTGATGCTATATTATGTTTCAACAACAAAAAAGTAATACTTTTAATGAAGTAATACTTCCGACAGATGGCGCAGGCGTCACCCAAAGACGTTAAGTATGATGTGTTATCGAAATTAGCAGTCAGGAGCAATTGTCAGGATGGCTGAATTGGTAAAGCATCTGGACGGTATCCAGAAGATGCAGGTTCAAATCCTGCTCCTGACTGTTATTTTCGATTTCACATTTTTCACTTTGTGTTTAATGTATAGTGCTAAGCATGTCAAATGCTAAAAATATATATAAAAATATCTAAATAACAAAAAAGTCTGTGTGCATATGAATTCAAAACATATTTCTTTTAGAATTTTTATCTATTTGTTTACGGATCACGCATAACCTACTGAACAGATTTTGGTAGAACTTTCATGTATGATAGCATTTGGATAGACTTGTAAACTGTTATACACTTTATGTCGCTACTGTTACAGGAATCTAACCAAAAACTAGCTGTTGCCTGCAGCGGAGCCACGGGCAGAGGCCAGTTTGTTCTAATTCTCTTCAAATGACGGTAAATAGTGAGACTTCCTTTACCAGTTTGGCCTTATTTGCCCTAACAATTTGCTCAGAAATGTCTATCATAAACAAATGCATATTCTGACTCATAAAATTTTACATAAGAATGGCTTTCCGCTACTTCTCTACTCCTAAAATCTCTAAATTACTTTAGAATTTATAATTTTTTAAACCCCCTTCATCTAGAAGACTGAATAAAAACGAAGTAAATAAAGCAGTCAAAGTTACCAAAAAGACACTAGATATAATGGTGAGTGAAAGAAAGAAAGAATACTATGAGCAATATTACAAATGCGAAACTATTTAAACGATCAAGATGAAATTTTGCACACATGTAGTACAAGAGCTGTGAGCCACAACAAGTTAGCTGTTTTGCACAAAGCTAACTAATGTGCCCCACAGTTACGTAATAAAATACTATTTATATTATACTAGACTCTGCTCGTGACTTCGTCAGCTTGGACTTCAGAATAAGAAAAAGTGGCTCATGAGTTTCTTGCCGGGTTCTTTTCATGAAAAGCCTTACTACGGAATCAGGCCGCTTGTGGTGATTGCAATCGCGACATTGCGGTTGAACTTGCCTCAAGCGCTGTTGTTAGTTATTAGTAACTTTGACAATTTTAATTGCTATGTATTAAACCTATGAAATAAAACATTTATGAATTAAAATTTTGAATACTTTACTCTACACAACAATAAAATTATCTCTATGTAAAAATTGGTATTCCACATAAACATTAGGTATCCATTATTCCAGAATGAAAAAAAAACTAAAAACTTTCACATTTATAATAAAGATATCAAGCGATTTTTTTCTTGACCATGGATACAATGTCCATATTTAAATAATTACATTCTATAGATAGTAGCATTTCAACCTCTCATAATTATGATGAGAACGTTAATCTAAGAAGTGCCATAATGGAGATCGCTAAGTAAATGTTGCCATATAATTATTCTTCTATTTAAAGATAACGTGACACAAAGGTAGCGGTATGGAACAAAATACAATTATCGCTAGTCAATTCATGCAATAACCACATTAAGATGTGCTGGCAACTATAATTAAATTGCTCATTAAGCGAAAGTGTAGACTTAACGTTTCTGATTATTAAAATATAGAAAAGATAATTTTGGGTTTGGATAGTAATGTAAATGATATAATTTGGTCACGTCTACTGCTTATTCGATCACGTCTGTAAACTAATGAGGCTGCCCTTTAGAATGATAAACGAAACGTTAAAGGAACTTTCGGAGTCATTGTGATTAGTCGCCTGGATCACGCGTCGAAATCTCGACTAATCAGGAATCACGCGTCGGACTGTTGATCAATCACAATGACTCGAAACGAAAGTTCGTCTAACGTTTCGTTTTTCATTCTAAGGAGGTTAATACCGAGTCATTGATACGAGATTCTGCGTGTCATCGTTCTTTGGACAATTCTTACTTATACGAGTACTTATTTTAAAGTATTGTTTTAAATAATCACATACCCCATTTTATGTGATTATATTGTTTTTTTCCACAATATTGTGTGTTCTGGTGAGCACGTACTTTAGTTAAGTACTTACATAAATTTAAACATTGTAAGAAGTTTGATATTTAAAAAAGTGAGTGTGAGTCATGAGTTTCTTGCCGGGTTCTTCTCACGAGAAGCCTACGGAATCCAGGCTTGTCGCGATTGCGACATTGCGGATGCACTTGCCTCAAGCGCTTTTGTTAGTTATTAGGAACTTTGACGATTTTAAGTGCTATATAAAAAAGCTTTGCTTTGCTGAGAAGTTGTCCCAATGCTCCGTTCACTCTATTTCCCGCATTCACTCTTCTTTCTACATCAGTGGTGTACCTTCCATCCCGACTTAATCCACATCCAAGATATACAAATTCATCCACTTGTTCTAGCACACCATTTCCTATTGCTATTCTAACATCTGTTCTGGCTTCTTCTCTTTCAAAAACCATTACTTTGGTTTTGCTCACATTCAATCCTCTGCCATTACGTCGACTAGGGTTAGCAGGTCAGTCGCTTATGGCTCTGTAGTTTGCACAGTCATAACGTGAACCCTTGTTTTTAAACACCATTCCTGAGCTCCAACATAAATTGAGAAGCATCAGGAAGGATTCCCAGACACATGAGCCTCCAAGCTTGATCATCTCAGCAGACACCATATCAATACCCGCTGCCTTACCATTTTTCAAGCTTCTAATCGCCCATTCAACTTCATCCATACTAATGTCATCAGAGGATGCCGGTACCGAATGCTTATCTGTTAGATCACATGTGGCACCAGCATCACCCTGAACATCCGCATACATATCTCCACAAAATATTCACTCCATCGGCTTAACACATCTTGTGTTTGCGTAAGAATGACTTCACCTTTAGACCTTATTTTATTCATTCTGAAAGCTGACTAACCACTCCGAGATTTCTTCACCTCTCTCCAGAAAAGTTTGGTGTTGCTCTCGAAGTTTTTGGTCAGCCTTTCTTCTGCAATAATATTTGCTCTATCACGCTTCTCTTTCACTAAGGCTTTGCTGTCATTCTTACGTTGCCGGTATATTTCTTTCTTCTGTTCTTTCATACTTGCACTCAGGTGCAAAGAAGATACATAGTCCAGCCACGCTTTCTTCTTTTGGTCTACGGAAGCTGCTACTTCCGTATCCCACCATGCATCACCTTTCACTTTTCTATGCTTCTTTGAGCATCCACATGCTTCTTTCGCTGTATCTACCATACTATCTTTCAATACTCTCCCGCATTATTCTATGTCAGATCCCGGCTGACTTGCCATTGTCAGCCGTTCACGGACACCCTCTACATACTTTGCTCTTACACTTTCTTCTTGCAAATTTTCAATCTTTATTCTTTCAAGCCCTCCGAAGTGGACACGCTCTCGCCAGTGTCTCCACTTTCTGAACTCTGTTCTGTTTCTGTGGTCCGTGTCGACAGTGGGACCCCTGTAGGCTCTTGCATCCAGAATTTTACTTTGGAGGCGACTGTCTACCAGAATTAAATCTATCATACTTCTCTGTTCATTCCTTCTCCATGTAAACATATGGATGTCCTAATGTTGAAAAAATGTGTTTGACATAATAAGGTTTCTCTCCATACATACATCCGCAATGAGCCTACCTGCATCATTCACTCTCTTATCGCCAAATGAACCAAGCACGTCCTCGAAGTCTGGACGCTTGGTCCCAACCCATCCATTCAAGTCTCCGCATACGATCACGCGTTCACTAGCTTCTGCCAAATCCAGAACTTCCCTAAATTATCCCAGAACTTCTCTAGATCCGATGCCACCGAAGAGCCTACTCCCGTAGGCATAAGCTGCGACCATGAAGACCCTGGTGACACCTAGTTTTATTCGCACCCATAGAAGTCTGGGATCAAACATTCCGTAGTCTTTCACACCTGAGGCCAAGCGAGCGGACAGTAACACCCCCACTCCCATACGGGCCCGATCGCTCTGCGGTACACCAGACTACAGAGCTACCCCTCCACCAGGAAGATCACAGGCGTCGCTACCCTTTCGCTTGGTCTCTGTTACACAGAGCACATCAAGCTGTTTGTCCGACATGACGGTTACCAGCTCGTGTAACTTATCTTCCACACCACCTCTTACATTCCACGTGCCTACTCGACACTCTGCTCCCCTCGACTCGCCAAACTGGGCAAGGCGTGATGGGTGGCGGCCCCCATCGCCGCATCTGCCGTTGTTCGTACCGACGGGGGCGGGTCGGTACGCGTCGCCTCTGGGGCACACCCTAACCCGCACTGCGGTACGCATTCGAGCCGGATTGCAGCCTGTGGATTACAGGCTGGCAGGGATCGCGACGAGCACGCTCCGGACTATGATCACTATTTTGTCTCGGCGCCCTAAACTATCTAGCACACTTTGGGAACCCCTGGATTAGGCTATATAGGCGTGTTCGAACACAAAACGATTTTCTTTAGATTGTTTGTCTGTTTGATCGTTTGCGCACCACGCAAAAACTACTCAACGGACTTTGATGAAACTTTTGTTTTATTTAATAGCTCTTGATTAGACTTACAAACTAGTATACATTTTATCTCGCTACTATATCGGGAACCTGAGATATAACCTAAAAACTAGCTTTTAGCTGCGGCGAAGCAGACTAGTAAAAAATAAATTTAGAAGCGAAAACGTTTGTTACACTCTCATGCCATAACTATTTAAACAATCATCATAAAATTTTGCGTACGTATAGTCCGGAGTTCAGAAAAGGATGTCGCCTACTTTTTATCGTGGAATAATTAATGGCTGGAAGCATTTATGTGTCATAATAGTGTCGTATTTATATCCTAAAGTCTACGCGGATGATGTCACGTACAGAATCAAGTAGAATTTAGTAGTAAATATCTCTATTGCTTATCATTTACTGAGTGAGAGAGCCGGAGGTCCCAACCACACATCATTCCCTCTCCCCCTGCTACCCCTTTCCTTAAAGCTGCAGTATTATTAGTGGTCCTGATATCGCTAGTGTTTACAAGTTATACCTATAAACCGTTTATCATGAGATAGTGTAAAAAAGGTAATACATCTACGCTGCAAGTTCTACTCACTCAGAGCAATATTAAGGCGGGTCGTCAGTAAATATTTGCTTAACCCACCTGTACGGTGTTGAAAAAACTACTTTTGTTAACAAACCAGACGTGAGACAAACACAGAATATGCATTACACAGCCTGGTAAAACAGCCGTGACTAATATTTAGTATTTACATGTTTGACGTAAAATATACAGTCTTGTACTTATTTATATACTCGTAAGTGAAACTCGATATGATTACCAATTTAACTCTTCTAACGAAATGATCGGCTTACGTAATAAGATCCTGGAAATATAAATATTAGATCTTCGTTTATTCTACATTAGCTGATACCCTTAACTTCGTCCGCGTAGAATTTATTTATTTTCTTTTTTAATGCAAAATCCTAATATTTTTTTCCATAATAAAAGTAGCGATCCCCGTCCTGCGAGTCCCGTCCAAATCACTGCAGCCGTTCAGGAGATTAGCCGTGGATGTATGTCTATTTGAATCGGTATTCATTTCACAAATTCATGGGCTTTATTTTTCTCGCATGATAAATATAATTTTGAGCCAACCTGTTTCAGATAAATCTATAGCTATTTATAAATATGTTAAGCAGACATATCTAACCCGAAATGTTACAGCTAATTCATTTTAATTGTTAAAAGATAGGCATTTGTAATTGTAGAGTAACCTTACGAGGCCTGCTTTTTTCTTTTATTTCTCAAGGCTTTAGTGCCTTATGGCACTAAAGCCTTGAGAAATAAAAGAAAAAAGAACGGTACCATAATTGTTTTTTCAAAATAAAAGTAGCTTAAATTACTCCTTATAACAACTGAAAGCTATCTGCTAGTAAAAGTCTCATCCAAATCGCTCCAGGCGTTCCGGAATGGTTTTCATTCACAATTTCATGGGTTTTATTTTTACGCGGAACCCTAATAGTTTTTCCAAAATAAAAGTAGCCTAAGTTACGCCCCGTAACAACAGCTATCTGCTAGTGAAAGTCCCGTTCATATCGGTCCAGCCGTTCCGGAGATTAAACGGAACAAACAGCCAAAAACTTTAAAAATTAGTATTTTGTTATAAGTAGCATATATTATAATACTCTCGTATACATTTAATAAAAAGCTGTTATTTAGACATTACAAACAGACATTTCAATTTTATTATATGTATACATAAGTGGATGTATTAAAACATTGGAAGCATTAGCCTAGGGCGCCAAGTTACTAATGGCGACAACATTCAAGGCATGAATACAAAATAATACTATTTATTAACGAGGCAGCATTTTTCACGGAACCCTTATAAGGTACTGTGAGGAAATCGGCCCCTGTTGGAATGTATGACTTATAAGCGCAATAAACACTAACACCATACCAATCCCACAATCCCCATAAAAATAATTAGTACAGCTGGATTTTTGACGAGAAATATTAAATGTAATAATAAATATATATACTTAATGAAACACAACAAAAAATTTAGATTTTTTGTGTCTTTATTATTGTTAGCGCACATCTTCGATGCTTTGGCAAATATATTAAAATTGCAGAATATCTCATATGTTTAAACTACAAATTATAATTTGTGAATAAGGAAAAAGAGTAGAAAGGAAGGGACGCAGGATCGATTCCCGCTCGTACTAAAATACTCTTTTTCCTTATTCAAAAATTATAATTTGTACTTTAAGAGTAGCTGAGCATGTCAAGTGCTAAAATATAGATCAAAAATGTTTGAAAAATCACGCCATCAAATAGTATGAATTTTAATGGCAAAATTAAACTTACTACATTGGATGAATGCATGTAAATGCATTGCCGATAGATGGCGTTGGTCGTTAAGACAAATGTGATAAGGAAATCCGGTATTTCTAGAAATGGTACGATAGCTTAATGGCTAGAGCACTTCCCCGGAAAGGAAGGGACGCAGGTTCGATTCCCGCTCGTACTAAAATACTCTTTTTCCTTATTCACAAATTATAATTTGTACTTTAAGAGTAGCTGAGCATGTCAAGTGCTAAAATATAGATCAAAAAAAAAAAATGTTTAAACTACTTTTCAAGCCCGTTTGTGTGTCGGTCCGCGAGATCTTTCGTATTCCTTTATCAAATTCCATGTTTTACTCTTCATTTTAAAACTATTCGTGACCCACGGTCTAAGAATGTACCACGTCTCTTAAATTTGAGATTTAAAATCATCTAAGAAGAGATTATTTAATGGATTTGGAGTTTCACACGGATCGACCAGTACTCGTATGCTTTATTTTATTTACATCGAATAACGTAAGTAATATAAAGTAAAAGATGTTATGATAAAAGTAAATCCCATGCAGCGGAGGTCACGGGCAGAGCAGCTAGTATTTATTATACCTGGTATGAATATTAGGCCCATGATTAAAATACTCAATTAAGTTAATAAACCAAGTAAAACACAAAACCAGTCTGCATGTATGACGCAAATTATAACGGCGGGAAAGTTTTAGATCCCTTACCAACGACCGGCGTGTTTGGGGAATGCGTCATACATTTGTGGTTTATCAGCAGAGTAACCAGATCGTATTATTGTATACAAAATTTGTACTATATAATTAAAGTACACTTTTTGTATAATTGCGTATACACGAGTTCAATATTTGCAATAATTAAATATTCCTTTCACAATCGCTGAGTAAGTGCGCTAATGTTAAAAAAAATACCTAGATAAGATCACTGCCAATATTTTATTTATTTATATAGAACACTACTACACATATAGAACTTAATTATTATATAAAAAGAGAGAATACATAAATAATCGTACTAATAATCGTACAAAGGTTATTTATAAGGCTTATTATATAGCGCTGCGATTGTGTACCAGGGTTTCTATCATCAATTTTTGGGCTAAATTGGTTTATTTTATGCTTTTATGATTTTTGAATACCTGACCATAAAAAAAAATCATCACATTCACCTTCAAATAATATAATTCAAAATCTAAAATATCTTGTGACAGCTCATAGCAGATGAAGCAAGAGAAATTTGTAAGAAAACGTATGCCGGGTACAATTTTTTATATTTTAATTTTTTATTTTTCAATTTTTTATAGTACAATTTAATAAGATAATTCTTCAATGGCATTAACTGAAACTAAACTTCGAAAGTATTCATGAAAATAAATAAAGAGTTAATAGTTAGACTTTCGAGTTAAAATATTTAAAATTTATATACTTTTATTATGTATATTTTGAAAAAATCTGTATAATTTTAAAGTTGACCGTTAATTGAAAATTAAATTTTACTAAAATCAGAATCATTCAGTAGTTTAAAAATCAAGAAATATCTATCTTTTCTATGGAAAATACTAAGTTTAAAAATATGAAGCCTAGCTTATAAATATTAATTTCTAGTGGTATACCTTGGTTATTTCCAAGAATTACCAGAACTAATCCAGCTTGCCCAGAAGAGTATCACCCTTTTCACAGAATCTTAATGATAACAGTAAAGATATTCCCACCGTTGTGTTCATCTTCTTTTACATTGTTCCTCTCCACCTCCCACCCTTTTAATAACGAGTGATACTCCTTATGAAAATTCATCATATAAAACAGAGGTACACAAACTAAGCACACGCAGTACACTACAATATTTGAGCTTCACACAAATATTTGTCGTGTGGGAATTGAACTCGCGTCTCAACGACACACTGCACTATTTCAACATACTCGTGAGAACTATTGTAAACTTGACAACACTATAAAGTAATTAAACATGCAATAATGAATCTTATTATAACGCGATACGATTTAAATCAAGTGTAAATGTTATTTTGGTAATTACCAGCAGCGTGGTTTTATGACCAAGTTAAAAAGTTATTTGATAAACGAATATGGACTTTAATATGTTGTGATTGTGGTTATATAAGCTGTAATAGAATTAAGGTTATCCCACGAGTTTAGATCTAGTGGTCAATGTTCCCATGAGCGCATAGCGGTTGCTTTAACATATTTATAGATTTCCGACAAGGAGCCCAAGGAATAGTGTAAAAGCATATACATATTGAGTTATGAACACAATATTTTTGCTTTTTAGCAATTCAGTAAGTGTAAATTAATAACGCGAGCAGAAAATAGAGAGAAGTACTCAAAGTTTCAACAAATGCAAAAAAAAAACAGAGTTACCACTCAATTTTTTTCTCAATCAATTACTGTCGGGTATCCATCTATCTATATATCTATCAGCCTTTTAACGTCCACTGCTGGACATAGGCCTCCCCAAGAATGGGGGATAGTGCCGTAATCGCCACGCTTGGCAGGCGGGTTGGCGATCGCAGTGGATGTTATTAATACTCGAAGGAGTGCTGCTGCCCACACCCCCGGCATTCCCTCAGTCGGCTCTTAAGACCCCCATGGGTGGAGAGGGGTGGGACAATTCTAAAGCCGGCCCCACACGGCAAAGCCGGCCCCACACCGCAAAACTGTCGGGTATGGGTCCCCCGTATTGGCCCAGTTGGCAAATCTTACAAGCCATTAACTTAAATAATTAATCAACTTTACTCTGAGAGGAGACAATAATAGATTAAGAATAAAATAAGGGCGAAAAGTATGCTTCTTTCTGTATATAACTACGTCACTCTACGACACTCTAATTAACTCTATGCAAAAATAGCTATCTATTCCATAGGAACTACCTATTTTTGTAGGATAAAAAGCCTATGACGTCCTTTTTTAACCGACTTCAAAAAAAGGAGGAGGTTCTTAATTCGTCGGATTTTTTTTTTATGTATGTTCACCGATTACTCGAAGACACCTAGGCCGATTTGCAAAATTATTTTTTTGTTTGATTGGGTATACTTTCCAGGTGGTCCCATAGTCATCAGGTAAGGATCTGATGATGGTATCCTTGAGAAATTGGTGGAATTCTTAAAACTTTATAGGCAATTTTAACGTTTTATCGTTGTCTGTTTTTTTTTTCGTTTAGGGAGGCCTCCCTATCATGTACGACGTTTTTTTTTTTTTTAGGTGGGCAAAAATGTCCTGCCGCTCACCCCGCTGCCCGGGAAGACAACCGGGTAGTGGGTAGTGTGGGGCTCTCACCCACTGAAAACCCACCGTGCGCCTTCACCCGCCCTTACTACGGCGGATCACGGGTACCGCGTCGTTTCTCCGCAATCCGCAGGCGGCAGCCCCTTCGGGCCCTCTCTTGAGCGACGCCCCGCACACGTGGGCGCCGCACCTTCGCGGTAGGCTTCCGCGGACGGCAGGGTACTCCCCGACCCCACCGTCCGCAGCCTCGGCTAGGGCGGCATCAGGCGCAGGTAAGCGCGCGCACGCAGCCCCGCGCGCCGGCGGCGAATCGGGTCCGCGAAGGGGGATTCCTCCCGGGCCCTCTCCGCCACCTCCATCCGCGAGATGACAGCCTCGCAGAAGGTGGCGACCGCGGTCCAGGCCCTGTCACTACCAACCATCGCTCGCACAACGGCCGGCAGCGACAGGTCCACGCCTATGACTGCAACGAGTTACCGCCGCTGCACATCCCAGGCCGGGCACGACTCGAGCGTGTGCTGCGCCGAGTTTTCGCCGCAGTCGCAGTGGTGACAGCCAGGGGTCATCTCCCTCCTAGCGATCATGTGCAGGTATTTGCCGAAGCAACCATGCCCCGACAAAACCTGCACTAAACGGAAGGTGAGGACCCCGTGCTGCCACCCTGCCCATTCTTCCAAGAACGGCTGGAGCGGCCCCACGGTCCAGAGGCCAGCCCGGGGCATCTCCAGCCGAGACTTCCACTTTAGGACGGTGGCGCGGCAGGCATCTTCCCGCCACGATGTGATTGCGCTCGGCGAGGGGCGGCTGCCCCCCGCCTGCGCCGTCAACGCCCGCCGATAGACGTCGGCGAGCACCTCCGCCTCCAGATCCCACAGGGTTCCGGCCAACGCGCAGGCTGCATCGGTCGAGACCATGCGGTACCCGCGTATTGCCCTGACCGCTACGACCTTCTGTGGACGCCACAGGAGGGCCCTATTGCAAGCGGCCAGGGACTCCGCCCACACGGGCGCGCCGTACAGTGCCATCGACCGTACTACCCCCGCGTAGAGTCGTCGACACGCGAGACTCGGTCCGCCCAAATTCGGCATCAGTCGCCCGAGGGCGGACGCCGTGTCGACGTGCTTTGGCGCAAGACGGCGGAAGTGCTCGTCAAAGTGCCACCGTCCATCCAATACCAGGCCCAGATATTTGATGTGGGCCTGGATTGGGAAGCCTACACCATTGACCGTTAACGAAGCGCAGGCGGACGGGCCCCGTCGGCGCCCATGGAAGAGTAGGGCCTCCGACTTTTCAAGGGCCAGCCTAAGCCCCAGCGCCTCGATCCGCCTGACCACCTCCACGGTACCTGAGGTGGCCAGCGTTGCCGCCTCCTCGAGGGTCCTCTGTCCCGGGCTGTAACGAGCGTATCGTCTGCGTAGCAAATACGCCCAGCCCGGGGGGGAGCCGCCCACGAACCGAGTTCTACGCCGAGTGTTGTACGCCGCATACAGCCGGCCCTCCCGCTCTTCGTCGCGGATTGAGCGACGTCGGCTGCGGGTGTAGGACCTCCGAGCACGAATACAGGCCGCAAGGAGGTCCGCCAGCTCCGGGGATCACCAGCAGACCCCCTTCCGTTGAGGCGGGCGCCGCACGCGGGGCATGGCCGAATCGCAGATCTGCGTAAGCATGCTGCGAATGCAGCCAGCACCGGCGCCCACGTCTTCTGTCAGGGCAGCCAAGATTGAAAAATGGCCACCTCCACTAGCAGGTCCCGGTCGAGGCTACCCACAGCCCATCGTGAAAAGTGGGAGTTCTGTCCGCCGCGTGACCCCTGCTGGCGCCCTGAAGGGTCCGGGAGACCTCTATCTGAATGTATCTGTGGTCAGATAGGGTCTCGACCTTCTCCAGGACTTGCCAGCTCCTTACGCGTGCAGCGACACCGGGGCTAGCGAACGAAAGGACCCGCCCCAGGGCCGCACACACGTTTGGGCGGACCCTCGGTTGAGCAACACGAGGTCCGCCACTTACGCCCACTCTTGGACCACCGCACCTCGGGCGTCCGTCCTGGGGGACCCCCACGCCGTTGATTTGGCGTTAAAGTCCCCCAGCACGAGCACAGAGCTCGGTGCTGTATGCCGTATCGAGGTCTCCAGGTTGTGCAAGAAGACCTCGAAAGCCGCCAGACTACGACTAGGGGAGAAGTACACGCCGTACAGCGTGACCCCTCCCCCTTCAGCCGCCACATATCCCGTGCCCTGGTCTTTGACTGACAAGGGCGGGCAATGCGGCGCCGCCGAACCGACGACCGCCACGGAGCCATCCCCGCTACCCGCCCAATTGGGGCGATCGGGGACTATGTAGGGCTCCGCGGCTACGGCAACACCGATCGACCGCTCCGCCATGGATTGCAGGAAGAGGTCCTGCGCCCTGGTGGAACGGCCGAGATTCCCTTGGAGGAGGATAGCGCCGCGATCCGTTATTGACCACGATATCCTCCTCCATGCGCTGCGGCGGTCCAGCCGCGCCGGGTTGGGCAGCCGGGGCCGATTGACTGCCCACCCCCCTCTTAGGGCCTGCCCATCATATACGACCTACCCAAAGCTCTCAAAAAAAAAAAGAAAAAAAAACGCAAAAAAGCACAAAATAAAACATTAAAAAAAAAAAGAAACCGCCGAAGCCGGTGCCAAAAATGTTTTAAATGTTATCTAAGTAGGTATTTATTATGAATTCTTTTTGATACTTTTGACTCAGCACCGGCTTCAAACACATCAGTAGGTGTCTAGCACGGAAATCGTATCTAAATACCAATTATTTATTGCTTTTTAGTTCCTGGGCGCATTTGAAGGCGGTTTTCTTTTAAAAAAAAAAGTGATTTTTTGCGCTCTAGACTATGCAAAATGCATTAAACACAAAGTGAAAAATGTGAAATCGAAAATTTGTGCTTGTTTGTGTTTAATGTATAGTGCTAAGCATGTCAAAAAATGCTAAAAATATATATAAAAATATCTAAATATGCAAAATGCAGTTTCTTGATGATTGGTTCAGTAGTTACAGCGTGAAAACGTAATAAACAAACTTATAATATTAGTAAGGAAGTAAGGACATTATGTGTAAACATTATACTAGAAAGTAATTTGACACACCAACACAAATTACTAATAACCTAATTTTGTTGATACAAAAGATATCAACGCGTTCACGTCACTAGCGGTGCCCACTGCAATAATCTAATAGGCACTAGGCACTTGTTTACTAATGACAGGAAGAGCTATCACAGGAAAGTTTATTCACTAGCGACAGGAGTATATCGCGGTAAAGCTAATTTACTATCATCATCAGGAAAGTCTATTGACCAGCAGATGGCTCGGCTATTACAAGAACTATTTATTATTCGTTAGCGAAAGGAACGGCTATCACAGGCACGATTATCTACTAGCGACTGGAACAGATACACTAGTGATGTTTTACTTACTAGCAACTGAAGCGTCTGTCAAAAAAATTATTATTCACTAGCGGCAAGAACGATTTTGACTATTTAAAAAAAAAAGATTTAAGAAACACTACACAGAGTAGCCTAATCTGAACTAGTGGACTGCAAATCGAGCACATCTGGTGCGCAATCCCGCGAGTACATCGGCGAGTCTGTGCTGTAACAGCATTCATATGTCGAGTCAAACCAGTTAGAAAATGTCGCCCTGATGCAACTGCAGTTTGTTGAACTAACCAGGAATCGTACTGGAGATGTAATCAGTAAATTAGAGACGGTAAATGCTTCTAGTGGGTCATTTAATATGTTACGTGCCTTACTGCCGTACTCACGAGCTTGTAATACTTTATGACATGACTGTGTAGAAATCTTTTGTTAATATGTCAGCCTGATTTGAAACCTGTTTATAAACAAATTCGTCATTGATGACAGATTTGAGATCTTCTAATACTAAAATTTCACGTAAGATCATGCTATTAAAGTGTATATCGATTCTCTAAACCCTAAAATACAACACTACTTTTTTACGCATGTACGAGGTATTGACACCGCATTTGAGAGAATACCTAGTAACGTATTCAAATTCCATTCCATTATAGGATGGAGGCCTCGTAGCGTAGTCGGTAGTGTAATCGACTTCCGTGCACGAGGTCGTGGGTTCGATTCCCACTCAGGACATTTGTTTGTGTGATGAACACAGATATTTGTACTGCGTCTGGGTGTTTTCTATCTATTATATGTATGTATTTACAAAAAAAAAGTAATATATGTATCATATCCGTAATCTGGTACCCATAGCACAAGCGTTAAGCTTAGTTTGGGACTAGAGGGCGTTGTGTGAAATGTCCGTGAATATTTATTTATTTATTACTATCTTACTGTAAGGGCCAAGTTTGCTCTCAGAATAAATAGAATTGAAGACATAAACACTCTTAATCTACGTGGGTTGGTAGATACTCAAACCGTCACTCGATAAATTCGATAGGCCAGTACATCATCTACATAAATCGGAGGTTTTGCATATCCCTTCTATTATGTAGGTATTGTACTTGATACCTCTTCGTTGACAGACCTCCGTGGACCAATTCTTCTTAAGTTAATTTAAACATGAGCGTAGCTGAAGATAGGTACGTTATAATCAATACACAAATTATAGCATTGTAGCGCATTCCTTGCGTCGACGCACAATCAACTAATTGCGTAACTAGTAGAGAATTATATTACTATCAGAACATGACAGGTACAACGGTACCGCTGCTGCAGATCAAGAATATAATTCTAAAAGTATTTTCTTAATGGTACGTAGACTAACGTATATTTCCTATAGGAGTTGGCATAGATAATAGATCGCCAGTTGTGTTAAAATGGCCTTCCTATGCCTACTTATCCTCCTCATGGGAAAAAGACGTGACGGGTCGTGAACTACACCGCCGTCATTCAAATTATTGTTACTAAAACTCTCGATTGCGTTGTTAATAAAAGAAAATAAAGTATTCAGAATTGTTTTTCGCCCCGAGAGAATGTAACAACATTGCACCTTTTTTATTTAGTTTTTTTTTACCTTATCCTTCAGAGTGAACCTAGGGGTACAAAATAGGTAGTAGTATATAGTATATCCGTATGTAGCCGGTATGTCAGTTCGTGATAACCGTGACCTTTACTGCACATACTTCACGCCTATACATAAGTTGAGCAATCAATGTATTGACATTACGACATCAACACACAGTAATCATTATAATACACACATCGTTTTAAAATAAAGTGATCACTGTGAGCAATTTAAAAAAGGTATTTCAACATATTTTGCTTACTGATCTCTAAGGTTCAATATGAAGATGGTATATGATCATGGGCGTGGCCAGAATTGCTTTCAGGATGAGGCAAGAATATACATACTGTCACGATTTTTTCCCGTAAGGGTAGGCAGAGACCACTTCTCTCCACTTGCGATCCTGACACACATCTTTCGCGTCATCTACTTTCATCAGCGCTTTCATGCATGCTCGTCGGTTACGAATACTATTGACCTGGTATTCTTTAAGAACGTCTCTGATCTGGTCAAAATACGTTCGCCTATGTCGACCTCTACCAGCTTGCCCATTCACAGGTGCCTTGTATATCTGTTGCGTTAATCTTCTTTAATCCATCCTCTCTACATGTACAAACTACATCTTCTTTCATACAGCATTCTCATATCACACTAAGTATTTCTAAATTTGTCCATCAGAGACAAGAATATATAAGAATATAATATACCTAAACAACATACCAATATTATTAAGAAACTATGTATCTATTGATTACAAGAGCGTACGAAGGTTCTAAATGAATTTACTCAGAACCAGTCTGAAAATGGCCCCTCTATATGTACTAATATTCTGAAATACATAATAACTTTGTGTTGGCTCGACCCGGAAACTCGAGACCTCGTGATCCAGTGTCGCATGCACTACCGCTAGACCACCGAGGTAGTTAGTGTTAGTAATGAGGTCATGAGTAGGTAATACGGTTTTATGTTTTCCTCTAAGTTGCCATCTCGGGTGCCAGAAAGATACGAGTATTATCTGCATATTAAAAATTATAATGTTTATTTTTATAGGGTTTTTCAACATGAACTTTGTTTTTTAAATCAAAATAATATAATCAATTTAGATGATAATGATTGATTTTTTTATTGTATTACAATAAGTAAGGTTTGGCAATTATCAATGACAAATAATATCTGATAAATGTCCACCACGACCACGGTTACAGCCACCGAAACAATGAATTTATTGCTAACTAAATTTGCCGATCGCATAATTTCATGAAATTCAATTGTTAAGTGGAACATTTATCAGATATCATTTGTCATTCATAATTGCCAAACCTTACTTATTGTAATACAATCAAATTTTAATCATCATCAACTAAATTTATTGTTTTATTTTGATTTAAAAAACGTAAAAAAGTTCTTGTTGAAAAACCCTATAGTAAACGTTTTTATCTTATAGTCAAAAAAACAAAGTTCCAGTGGTCCGCTAGTACCTACAGGCGAGTTTATTTACGGAGGGCCCTACGCGCTACCCTGCATTTTTAGGGTGATTGGTTCAGTACTCACAGTAGTAGTCCATCCATCCATCCATCAGCCTTTCAACATCCACTGCTGGAAATAGGCCTCCCAAGAGAACGCCACAACGAGCGGTCCCGTCATGGGGGATAATGCCGTAATCGCCACGCTTGGCAGGCGGGTTGGCGATCGTAGTGGGCGTTGTTAATACTCTAGGGAGTGCTGCTGCCCACTCCCCCGGTATTCCTCAGCCGGCTCTTACGACTCCCGTGGGTAGAGAGGGGTGGGGCAATTCTAAAGCCGGCCCCACACGGCCAACAGCAGTAGATCTATGAATTTACAATTTCCTAGCATATTTATTTCTGTTGTTTCCAAACATTTTTCATCGGTTACACTAAAAAGGTAAATCGGTTGACAAACAATTACATTTTATCTTTACCTAAGTGTTTATAATTGATACCAACCAGTACTCGCAAACAAAAAGAGACCAGAATATCGTGGTTTTAAGTTGTAATTACTTCGAAAATCTGAAGCCGGTGCGGCGGTTTTTAAAGAATACGAAACATGATTTTGCAATAAATGTATAATATAGACACGGTGATTCTTCACAAATTACTGAAGAACCTTCCTTTTATGTTTTGCAGCCAACCTGCTTAATTATGTAGAAAGCTGCTTCTCATATTATTAGCTTGACCCTGCGTACATCGATTGACCAATGAATATTCATGATACGTACCTACATATCTTGTGTTGGAATGCGAAAAGCGTAGGCGGGGCATTCAGTTATACAGAATCTAATGATAAACTAGAGTTTTTGCTTTGTTACTGCGTGCACAAAACCATTAAGAATCATGGTATACAGGAATAACAGTGACGGGAATGTGTTAGAGTTAGCCTCAAAAAAGTGAAAATGAATTACAGAGTTCTTTAAGGTGATAATCATTTAAGGACGTTAAAACTCGCGTGCCCAGCAGGCGACCATCTGGCCCCACATACAGGTTTAGAAGAGACTGCCGGTGAATTCAATAGGTATTAGTATGTACCGTGAGTCTTACAAGTATATACCCTCCCGTCTGTCACCGGCAAGAGGGATGCGTCGATGAATAGCGTCAAGAAACAGAGATAGTATTATATAGTTTTAATTAACCCAGCTGGTGGTAAAGCCAAGCCGTTAGATAAATATTATTCTGTGTAGGTCTAATTCCTCTAGTTCTTAGTGATTGGAATGAATCATTTAACTATATTTTTGCCAATATGGACTTAAATAAATATATATCATTATATCTTACCTCGGGTGGAGCTGCGAACTTTAGGTTTGCAAGCGAGCCGTGCGACCGGCTACGGTGTTCCTGTCTAATGCTGTAGGAGAAGGCGCGCTCATTCAAGTGCCCCTTCTTACGGTAGATACCCCCAGCATCGTCTACAGCTTCCAGACCCGTCATACTCTGAGCAGCCTTTAACGCTGCGGGAGGAGGCTTCGAGCGTCGGGGATCTACTGTGGCATACTGCAGACGTCCGCGTCCAGCTCCCGGAGGCCCTGGAGGTCCCGGGGGACCTGGAGGGTAAGGCCCAGCGGCTAATGCAGCGGGCACTCGGCCTCTATGTCCTAGAGTAGCAGGCCGCGCATGAGGTAATGTAGCAGCTGGATGTGCCATCAATACTAGGGGATGTCCACCCGCCCACGTGGGCGGGGCCCTCCCTAGTGATCGGCCATTCATAACCCCGGCAGGTCCGGCGTATAACTCGTCCGCAGACGCTGTGGACTTCTTCTTTGTCTTTTTAGCTGTGGATTTCTTTTTGGGTTCTTCTGGTGGAGGTGGCGGCGGAGGTACAGAAGCAGGGCGCGTTATCTGTCGGGGTCTAGGAGCTCTCGTAGGGTGGGGCGTATCATCACTAGCGTCATCGCGTTCCGTCTCCCCCACCCAGACCTTATGGTTCTCATCACCATCGAATACTTCGAGCTCCTCATCATGATCGGGCGGCAGATGTGTCGGTGTCCGCTCAGCTTCCAGTCGCTTGGCATATGAACTGTCTGCGTACGCGTGGAAACAGCAACGCACTAATGCGTTGGCAGCGGCTTCACGTCTGCAGATGAACGCGTGGCACTCGAGCACCTTGATGCCGTGCGTGCGCCTCAACACGGCCGCGAACAGCGGCGGGCGGCGCGGAGTTGGCGCTCGAGCGAACGGAGAGTCCAGCGGCAGGAAACGCGGCGACCCTTCGATACTCACACGACGCACCGCCGCGCAGTAATGCAGGCTTGAGATTGGGAAGAACCGAGCCACACGCGAACCGCTTTCATCTATATTCTCCAATAAAATACCGTTTGACCACACAGATAACCAGGAATCGATGCCGCCGCTCGTCGCGCCCTTCTCCGGGTACAACTCGCGCAGAGGCTCCTGTATGCCCTGCAGCCCATCCTTACTCTGCTGTGGGACCGCGGAGCCGAGATACAGCACGCGGCACCGACATATCGGCGTCGATTCCATCACTACTGCACTATCACAACATGACACTACACAGAACACTAAAGGCTTCGCGGAGCGCGGCCAGTACGTGCGTTGCCCGCGAGTGGCGCGCGGATCTGAGGTGAGTGGAATTCAAGATGGCCGCCCGCGGGTGGGGGGGCGCAGTGTAGGTACCTGCGCTCACGCACCTGCGGGGACCGAGCCCCCTCACCCCCCCGCCGGGCCGCGGGGCCCGTGCCGATGAACCGCCTGAACCGGCATTGTGTCAAACGTATGGTCGCGAATTCGGTCGCGTTTCTCTCGTCGCGTCACGCCGACGTGACGGAATGTGTAGCCCTGCTGCAGTGAAAACTGAAGGTCGATCGATATATTTCTCCAGCGGATGCGTTCTTGTAAACGTCTGTTCGTGTTTGAATAGCAATTTGTTGTTTTCTACATAATTAGGTTAATGATTGTATACCTTCAAGTTACACTTAAACAAGTCTTGTGTGAACATCTTTATAAGTATCTAATTAATTACCTTGAAATATGCAGATTATGGAGTTTTAGGAAGGCTTTTATTCAACCACTTTAATTATGGTCATAGCCGTTATTATGTATATCCTTTATTACCTACCATACTAGGTGCGTGTTGTTTTTGTTGAGTTTTATTGACAAAGGTAGTTTAGGAGAACCTGACTTCCCAGGCCGAGTGCTGCGAGTTTGATTTCTCCACAAGATAATCGTTTGTGTGTTCCATAAACTGTTATTTTGAATCTGGGAATATGTAATTTGTGACCGTTATTCTATATTTGTAAAATTCCCCGCGATGCCGGGATCATTTCCCAGTGCAGGATGTGTTGTCTTAAAAAATAACAATCGAATGTTCTCTATATTGAGAATATTGATAATTCTACAAAACTTGTTATTTTGAAAGGTACCTACTTGGTTAAATAAAGTGAAAAACTGTTAAATGAAGGTTTAAATAAATTATTTAACATATATATTTCCATATTTTCTGTAAATTAATTTGTAAGCACGAAAAGATTATCATAGACGAGCGCCGCGACTTCGGCTGGATGGAACCCAAATTCTTTATCGATAGTGAAAGTAGCCTAATTTACCCCTCATTATATCAGGTATCTACCAGTGCAAGTCCCGTCCAAATCGATCCAGCCTTTCTAGAGATTAACAATTAGTAAAAAACGGTTATTCGGACATTACAAACAGACATTAAAATTATACATCTAAGTTGGCTCAAGTTGAGTCGCTCAACACTTAAATCGTTTGGAACGGATTTCTAGAATACGGATACAAATCTCTAATATTGTGATTTTTATACAAATCACAATATTAGATGCGAACGATAAAAAGGTTAACAAATATATTTTTATCTTGGTACGAATTCAAACTTGCTACACGCACTACAGTAAACTAAACTGCTTAGTATATCCAGCTAGCCACTATTTTTTCCAACACGAGAATATCCTTAAATATTGTTGTGATGGATACCCCCCGAAAAGGTTATGCCGAAGTCCCAATGTACGCGGCACACATGAATGCACATGCCATATGCTATTGAAATATACATATATTAAATCTATGATACATACGTAGGTACTTACAAAAATGAAGTTCATTGTGCACTTTCTCTAATGGAACCTTCATGTCTACTACTAACTGTTCTCAGCAGATCAGCGTAAAACTACAGTAGGTATATAGGTACTCCTACCACCGAAGAAATGTAACATAGTTCCAGTGGCCCGCCAAAAAAGGCGGAGAGACGGCACACGGCGGGTTTCTTTAGTGGGTGAAGGCCCCACACTACCCTGTTGTTGGGTGTGCGGTTAGGAACATTTTTTCCCGCCTTTACAAAAAAAAAGGTAGGTACTCCTAAAAAAAAGAAAGGTACTGTTGTGACTCATATGGCAAGTGAAAGCGTCGGAGGCCCAAACCTTCACCTCATCCTTTCCTTGTTATCCTTGATTTCCACCTCCTATACCTTTTTTTAGAGTTGGCGACGCGCGAGTGATGCTGCTGGTATTACTAACGTCTATAGGCTACGGCAACCGTTTAGCATCAGGTAAACGTATGCTTGATTGCCACTCGCCTAGTATAAAAAAAACTTAGCCAATCGTAAGGCTTTTGTTGCACAACCAAAACAAAGATAGGATTAATTTTAAAAAAATCCCGTGGAGTCCCTCCGCGCAGAAGTGAAACTTTCGTAATGTGGAAATGAAAACAGGAAGGCGCGTGCGATAGAGTTCTATGCATTCACTCTCGCTCTGTCTCTTTCTATTCCCCCTCCCCAGGAGCGTTAAACGTTTAACGCAACAGTGCTTTCATACCCCATCCATGAAGCGTTAAACGTTTAACGCAATCAGTCGCATTAGAAGTTTCACTTCAAAAAAACTTAGCCAATCGTAAGGCTTTTGTTACACAACCAAAACAAAGATAGGATTAATTTAAAAATCTAACTAACTTCACTAAATGGCGGTATCTGTCAGGCAGGTTTCTTCACGTAAAATAAAGAGAGGATAGGGAGGATACTAAGGAGAGGATAGGGATGAGGTTTGGGCCTTCTGCGCTCTCACTACGAAACACAGAGTACTTGGCGTGATAAGTAAGTATAAAATAAAACACATTTCACCTGAATCACACATTATTATATGTATTTACATACTTATGTACACGTATGTATTATAAATCATTTAAATATACAAAAAGAAGACCGTCGGTTTTCGGCCTGAACTCCTATAGAAATAAAAATTATACGAAAAAAGTACATTTTTACTCATAAATATTTACTTTAGTAGGAAATAGTTTCCAGAAAACTTGTCTGAGTGGAGAAAAATAATTTCTAATATTGTGATTATACTGTGAAAAATCGATTCTTGCTAATCATCGATACAAACCATTTTACTTTTGTCACATGATTCAACCTAATTTGTACCTTAAATCAGATTAGTTCCTTTATTATTTACATCATAAGGTAGGTATTTCCCAAGGCAATGATTTTTGTAATCGATTATTCACTCAATACTTAACTTAAACTATAGTTTTTTTAGGATGGCAACACACTGCGACTTGTCAACCGTTTTATTTTTTAGACATTTACGTTATGTTGCCGTTGTTGTCTTCATAATTTTCTCTGTGCTATCGATTATTATTTTTGACCTTGAGAATTATTTTTGACCGTTGTTGGTGATATGTATGATATTCACTTCATAAATGAGTGAAATAACTTCATTGTTATAATATTTGAGAAGTTTTCGCACGTGATTATAATCTTACATCAATGTCGTAAGTTAATATTTTATATCTAATTTCAGACAAGTTTTTGGAAAAAGTGACAACCATACGTGGATTTCTAATTAATAATGCTATCAGGAAACATTACTATTATCCGTGTAGGTGACCAGGTCGAACGCTCCTAAGAAACCCACCAGTCTCCTTTATGAGGTCAGCCGTATTTGCAATCCATCTATACCCACTCCACCAGTCCCTCTATTGGGCACAAATGGCCTTTCAAAGTAAGATAGGTCTGGAATTTTAAGAACTAGACACACTTTGCCAGAACACAAAGCGCGAAAATGAGAAACGGAAAATAGTCACGAGCTGGTTTTGAACCCGCGTCTTCTAGATTACCGTTCCAGAAGCTCTGTAACAGCTATCGTGACATTCACTCGGAGCCATCAATTTCCTTATCACATTCTTTATTAAACCTCGAGTTCATAACAGGCTATGAGACTGTTTTTTCTAGTCTGTTTTTTTTTTAAAGACGTCACGTTGCATTGCTGAAAAAAATAAATTGTCCTTTTCGAAATCGAACCTATATCGCGCACAGAGTGCAGGAGGTCGGTTCTTAAACCACTTCACCATATTTACAGTCAAAACGGTTAGTTCAAGCCCTTTGCGTCCTAAATACTTAGAATTTAGCTGACTTATAATTAGGTTCATCTGCGCCCTGGGGTGCCTTTCTTTTCTGTATAATATTCTGTATCTGTAACAAAGTATTGTAAGTCTAAGATTATATTATACTAGCCTTTGCCCGCGGCTCCGCCGCACCCAAAAGCTAGTTTCTAGGTCATATCTCAAGTTCCCGATATAGAAGTGGGATAAAATGTATACCAGTTTTTAAGTCTAATCAAGAGCTATCAAATAAAAAAGTTGCATCAAAATCCGTTCAGTAGTTTTTGCAGTGATGAGCGAACAAACAAACAGATAAACAGACAAAAAATCTAAAAAAAATCGCCTATTTAGTCATTTTTCCCAAATATCTTAAATGTACAGACTATGTTACAGCCTTATAATACTATAGATTATATTGACGGCAACATTTAATTAGGGGTCTTTCATAAAATACGTCTTTAGATATTTTTAGCATTTGACATGCTTAGCACTATACATTAAACACAAAGTGAAAAATGTGAAATCGAAAATAACAGTCACGAGCAGGATTTAAACCTGCATCTCCTGGGGGTTTAGGCAGAATGTCATATCTCACATGTCGATCGTATCAAAGACGTTAAATATGAATGTGTTATCGAAATTAGCAGTCAGGAGTAATTGTCACGATGGCTGAATTGGCAAAGCATCTGGACGGTATCTAGGAGATGCAGGTTCAAATCCTACTCGGATCACACAAAGAGCTGTCCTGTGTGGGAATCAAACCAAAAACACTCGGCCGGTGTCTAAACCACTTCCGCCATCTGTGTAGTCAAATTATGTAGTATTACCTGTTGCCATTCTCTGTCAAGTTCTGCCTTCTCGCTCTTGTCCTTAGTCTTCCTCGTCTTCCGACCGTCTTGGGTCTTCACTCCATACTGGAAGGCGGCTTTGGGTAAAGCCTCTTTACTACTCATATACGCTGAGTACTCTTCCTGTGTATCAAAGTCCCAGCGTCCTAGAAGATGGTCACATTTATGTTATTTGTACATGTTAATAAGTTAAAGTGTGGGGCCTGCTAGGCCGTGTGGGGCCGGCTTTAGAATTGTCCCACCCTTAGAGTATAAATAAACTAGAGTGCGCGTATCGCTTCGGTCAGTTGTGCCAATTGTAGGCAAATGTGTTATAGGTTCTTAACTATGGTATAGCGCTTTTATAGTGACGTTCCATGCGTGACGTAATTTCTGCAAAAATATCGATTGTTTGCCGGGAATAGACTTAAGTTAGGAATTAATGAATTGTATGCTCAATATTCTAATAAATATCCTAGCGGTAAACCCAAGGACTGCAAAGACAGTTTTATTGAGTTCAATCTCCAGCCCGAGGTTTTGTACAGCATACACCTCTGACTTACCAAAGTTATGTGTGTATTTGCTTACAAGTTATCACTGCTCGGTGAGGGATAACATTGTGAAACACCTGCATGCCTGAGAGATTTACTCAACGGCTACGTGCTTGTGAAAACTTGTTAAAGTCTGCTAACCCGCACTAGGCCAGCATGGTGAACTACGGCCTAAATACCTTTCAATCTGAGTAAATAGAGTTGGAAGAATAAAGTTTTCGGTTTGCTATGATAGGTATAATTGATACTTACAAATAACTTAAATAAGGTAGGTATCATTTATTAAATTTTGAAAATATAAACCTTTACTTTTTTCTGAATTTATGAAATTCAGATCATAGGTGTCTACATAGGTGTTATTGCCCCTTAAACAGCGTTAATTATTATATTATATTTATTTATGTATTTTGTTGTTACATATTTTTGCACTACTGCACGTATCAAATGAATAATATAATAGCATACATGTACCTATATTTATATTATTTAATCAACAGATTATTTATTAGACAAAAAAAAATTGTATTTAGAAAATATCGTATAAAAATAATTGCGATACAACACTATGCCATCGTGAAGAAAAAATGAGCGTTGATAGCGTGCAGGGACGACCCTCCCCTCGTACCCCTCTGAGTCCCGCGTACCCCTCTAAGACCCGTCTGAATTTTGCTAAAATAATTAATTTAGTAACTAAATTCTACTTATTGATGAAAAGAAATGTTACTATTCCTTTTATTTTGCTGCCGGGAATCGTTTTTACTACCTGGCACTGTACATTTCACCATTTTTATCAAAAAATAAATAAAATATTGTTCTCCGACTTACTATGAACCGTATTGTTTTGCTACTGATTGAGCGCTCCAACGACGCACGATACTGTTCATACTTGTGCTTGCGGTTCATACTCAGTAAAGCGCACTCTATAGTTATTTATACTCTAAGGTCCCACCCCTCTCTGTCCACGGGAGTCGTAAGAGCCGACTGAGGGAATGCCGGGGGAGTGGGCAGCAGCACTCCCTCGAGTATTAACAACATCCACTGCGATCGCCAACCCACCTGTCAAGCGTGACGATTACGGCATTTTTCCCCAATGACGGGACCGCTCGTTTTAGCGTTCTCTTGGGAGGCCTATGTCCAGCAGTGGACGTTGAAAGGCTGATGGATGAATACATGTTAAAGTAACAATAAGTATTCGTAGTTTTGGTGATCGTAGCCTCTTTTCCGGCATGAGATGGGTGACCAAAAACTACCGCTTATTTGTAGACACCTGACTTTCATCTGTGCTTCGGAAGCATTGCTTTCGATACCATAGATTTTTCCGGAATAATTATATGCAATTTTCCGGGTTCAGAACTATAATGCATGCTAAAAAGTATGATAATCTGTTGAATAATTTATGGTGTAAAAGCGAAACAAACACGCGTTTTCGCATTTATAGTACCAGTAAGAATCCTTTAATTTTGAGATTCCTTGTACCGCGCAGTTCTACTCGCGTCAGCGTCACTGTTATAGAGCTTTGAGCTTTCTTTTTCTTTTTTTATAACGGCGACATAATTCTATTCCAAATCGGTACAGTAGTTTGTATTTGGAGATCTTGTCGACCTGTTTTTACTTCAAAATCTTACCTATGGGTCCCTTCTTGTTTCCAGCATCCATCTTGGTGTAGTCCACTTCATCATCAGAGTCGTCGATGGCGTCATTCATTTCCCGTAGCCCCGGGTAGCACTCCGCGTACCCCTCGGGCTCAGCGGCCAAGCGGGACAGGAGTGCGGCAGAGCGCCGACTCTTTTCTTCAGTTCGACGCGGACCGGACACTTCCACTGAACATTTTAAAATATTAGCAACTAACACAGCAGTGATAGGCTATCGGTAAAACCAAACACTGAGGTATCGAGTTCGATCCCGTATCCAAGGTTCAGACATGACTTCTGACTTCGAGAATTTTCGAAATGATGTGTGGAATTTGTTTACAATTTATCACTGCTCGGTGAAGGAAAACCTCGTGAGGAAACCTGCATGCTTGAGAGTGTGAGTGATGCACGATGGCCTAATCCCTCCCACCATGAGAGACCTGTGCCCAATAGTGGGGAAAAAAAGGGTAGAAAAACAATGCGGTCGAAATGCGATCTCTGCGGAGAATCTGTGTAGTGAGGCTGACTGACCGCATTCGTAACGACGACGTAAGAGCGCGAGTATGAAAGAGAGTATTGTTGTAAAGATGCGAAAGGGAATGCTCCGATGGTTCGGACATGTGGAAAGAATGCCGGACGAGCGACTGGTTAAGAAGATATACAATAAGAAAGTGGAAGGATGTAGGTACAGGGGGAAACCGAGACTCACCTACCTAGACCAAAATCGGTCATGTGGAAGGAAGGTGGAGTCAGGGGTCTCCGAAACCGGCGAGCGTGTATGAAGAGAGTTGTGAATGTTGAGGAAGCGAGATATATATGCAAGAATAGAGCCTCTTGGCACTCTGTTCTCTCTGCCTACCCCGCAAGGAAAATGGCGTGATGATAAGTTAGTTAAAAACAAAACTTCTGCTCGCCACATTGTCTGCATTTACGACAATAAAGTCAAACGGAAATCATGTTAAAAACAATTATATAATGGAAATTCACCCCCTTTTTTACTAAAGCGGGAATAAATGGCCCTATCAGCACACCCTGTGAAAATATTGTGAGGAAACCAGCGTGCCTGAGAGATTTTCTCGACAGCTTGGCAAGTCTGGCAATCCACACTGAGCCAGCGTGGTGGACTACGGCTTAAGTCCCTGTCACTCTGAAAGCAGACGCGTGCCCATTAAGGTGAACGCACACATATCCGAGCCGAACGAAACGAATTTTAGAATTCTGTATATGAAATCTCATGAAACCTCTTTCGGATTCGGACGATTCGACGCGGGGAAGTGTGGGAGGTTTCATGAGATTTCATATACAGAATTCTAAAATTCGTTTCGTTCGACTCGTTCGGCTCGGATAAGTGTGCGTTCACCTTTAGAGTGACAGAAACGAGTGAATGAGAGAACTATGGGGTGAAGACAAATAACCAACTTACGTAAAAAGATTTTCTCAATTAAAGCTATATCACGTAGCTGTAATATTAATATACAATTGCCTCAGTGGTGCAGCGGTAGTGTGAGCGAATGCTGATCGTGAGGTTTCGGGTTCGATCCCCAGGTCGGGCGGTGCTATTGAGCTTTTTCGTAAAAAGAAAAATTCTCAGTTCCAGCCGAGTTTGAAAATCTGCCCGGTAGACGGTAATAGGCTCGCCCCCTATTACGTGGGACTTAAACATAGCTGGCGAACCATGGGTGTGTAATATTATACACCTCTGTCTACCCCTTCGGGGAATACAGGCGTGATGCTATGTTTAATATAAATCATAGCAAGGAATATCAAGGTAAATTTTCTAAACAATTTATCGAGTGACACGTGCAGCTATTATATATATTTCTATAACGTAACTAACTTATTAATTTATATTATAGTATGGTATATTAATATATATTATAGCTACGTGTGTGACGAGCTTTATTATGAATCTTACCAATCCATATTAGGCTAATGTGGTAGGCTAAATGAACCCCTATTAGTCTGTGAAAAGACGAGGACGCTCAAACAACGCTTCCCCCATAATACCCTCCTTATCATCCTTCACCTCCACCGCCTATATCTGGTGTTGCTAGCGTCTATAGGCTACGGTAACCACTTTACGAGGCCCGTATGCTTGTTTGCCACTCGTGTAGTGTAAAAAAAAAGAAAGAGAAAGAACATTAAGTGACTGCGATAGCTTAGCAGTCCAGAACATTAACCAAACTGGATGGGACGCAGGTTCGAATCCTGCTCGCAGTAAAGCTCTTTTCCAATTTCACAAGACTCTTATCCAAGGAGTAATAGGTGGTATATAAGAAGTACTTACTGTCGTCCTTGTCGGCATCAGCAGGTTTATCGAAATATCTGTCAGTTCCCCTCCCGGCCGGGGCATCTCGACGCTCCCCTGCCGTGTACTCGCCGATGTCGCCGTATATAGAGTCGTCTGCGGGGCCTTTCTCTGACGGCTTGTCCTGGATATACAATCAACATACATCTATATATAGTACTAGTAGCCTTTGCCCGTGGCTTCGCCGCAGCTAAAAGCTAGTTTTTAGGTTATATCTCAGGTTCCCGATATAGTAGCGAGATAGAAAGTCACTATTGGAGGGGTAAGTGCACAACTAGAACGACGATACGTATTATGATAGTAAAAAAGTGAAATAGAAATTGTTTATTGTGTATATATACAGTGTATAGCTGCCTCGGTGGTGTAGCGGTAGTGTATGAGACTGCTAATCATGAGGTCTTGGGTTCGATCCCCGGGTCGGGCAGTTATTGAGCATTTTTCTAAAAAAAACGTCGCGGTACGTCTAGCAGATGTGAAAACATTGAAATTATTTTGTAGAAATAAGATCATAACTTGACAAAGTACTCCTCAAGACGAATCAAACGAGTATAAACTCGATAGGGTTGCGTAGTTTCATTACAGAGTTACTGTGGCCACCTTCCAGCTCCATCGTCAGACCCTGGATACCATCTAGAGACAAAGTACTCGTCAAGACAAATCATACGAGCCCAAACTCGATGAAGTTATGTCGTTTTATAACGGAGTTCCTATGGCCACCTTCTAGCTCCATCATCAGACCCTGGATACCATCTAAAGACAAAGTACTCTTCAAGATGAATCAAATGATTCCAAACTCGATGAGGTTGCGTAGTTTCATTACAGAGTTACTGTGGTCACCTTCCAGCTCCATCATTAGAGCCTGGATGTCATCTATAACTGAAGTTCTAGTCAGGACATTTCAAACGAGCGCTAACTCGATGGAGTTGCGCCATTTAATTATAGAGTTCCTATGTCCACCTTCCAGCTCCATCATCAGACCCTGGATACCATCTAAAGGCAAAGTACTCATCAAGACGAATCAAACGTGTCCAAACTCGATGGGGTTGCGCCGTTTCATTATAGAGTTCCTATGTCCACCTTCCAGCTCCATCATCAGATCAGCTCCATGTCATCATAATATTGCATTGTCACGTGATATACACATGCGTGTAAAATTTCAGCTCAATCGGAAACTGGGAAGTGTGTCAAATTTAACTTGCAAGATTTGAACGGGAGAAGTACTTACAATAAAAGCGTCGCCACGCTAACAGCCGATTTTACCCTCCCTCCGCATTAGATGTTTCACATCAAAAGAAAAATTCTCAGCCCGGAGTTTGGAAATGTGCCCGGTAGACGTCAATAGGCTCGCCCCTATTACGTGGGACTTAAACATAGCTGGCGAGTCGTGGGTGTGTAATATACCTCTGCCTAACCCTTCGGGGAATACAGGCGTGATTCTATGTTTATACAGTGGCTTAGTGGTTAAAGTATTTGAAACTTCTATAAAGTCAGAATAAAAATTTGTAATAACAAATAGTTAACTTTTTATACTAAAAATAATTCGAAGATAATGCGTGAAAATGGGATAGTTTAACCCACATCCAGTGCCGAGAGCCGTGGATTCGATGCCCACATTGAACAACTCTGTGTTCCACAAACGGTCTTTTAAAAAGTTTGTCTGTCTCTCTGTTTGTTCCAGCTAATCTCCGGAAAGACTAGATTGAATTGGACAAGACTTTTACTAGCAGATAGCTGATGTTATAAGAAGTAACTTGGGCTACTTTTATTTGAAAAATGAATTAGGGTCAGGCCATTTACCACCACTGAAGCAATGTAATATAGTTCCAGTGGCCCGCCAATAAAGGCGGAGAGACGGCATACGGCGGGTTTATCAAGTGGGTGAGGGACACTACCCTGTTCGTTGCCCCGAACGACGGGGTGTAGGTACGGTTAGGTAATTTTTTTCCCGCCTAACAAAAAAAAGGCTATTTACCAGAAAAAAAAAGTGAAAAGTATGATATAGAAAATGATAGCCACAAGCAGGATTTGAACCTGCGTCTGTCAGATACTCTGCGAACTATCAGGACATCTGCTCGGAACAATCTTAAAAAATGTTGTTTGTACCTTAGTCTTCTTCAATTTCCTATGTCTGCCATGCCTCAGGTATGAGAATATCTGTGCCAACTTCTCCAGCACCACGTCGTTGGCGCTAGACGCGGAACTCCTCTCGTCCATTTCTGGTACGTCTGCCTTACTCCTCGTGAGGGTCGTGGGGATATCACTGTCTATAGTGCCTTCTTCGTCTAATTCTACGACGTACGCCATTCGACCCGGCGCGAACATTTCGTTACGTTGAACCTTCTTACTTCTGTAATAAAATATCTATACTAATAAATGGAGAGCCGGTTTTTTTGTTCGGTTATACTGCGAAAACTAATGAACCGACCGGAATACTACTTATACCATAAGATGTAGCGTGTTTCGGAGAAGGTGAATACTTCTCCGGAACCTATATTTTTGATGTGAAATATCTAATGCGGAGGGAAGGTAAAACCGGCTGTTAGAGTGGCGATGCTTATACCTAATAATAGGAATCCTACCCGAAATTGATTTTTCATCGACAATACTATGACGCAAGCGAAGCCACAGGGAATGTACTAGTATCTAATTTGACGGGCCTCGTGGCGTAATCGGTAGTGTAACGGACTTCCGTGCACGAGGTCGTGGGTACGATTCCCACCCAGGACCATTATTTGTGTGATGAACACAGATATTTGTACCGCGTCTGGGTGTTTTCTATCTATTATATGTATTTACAGGACCATTATTTGTGTGATGAACACAGATATTTGTACCGCGTCTGGGTGTTTTCTATCTATTATATGTATTTACAAAAAAAAAGTAATATATATGTATTATATCCGTAATCTGGTACTCATAGCACAAGCGTTAAGCTTAGTTTGGGACCAGAGAATGTTGTGTGAAATGTCGGTGAATATGTCCGTGAATATTTATCTATATAAAAAAAGAAAGTCTGCCTGGTGTTGCTAGCGTCTATAGGCTACGGTACCACTTACCATCAGGTTGGCCGTATGATATTTGCCACGCGCATAGTTAAAAAAAAAACTAGGATTTCTAATGTACATAAACTCACTTTTGTTCTTGTATCATGTTGTAAATATTCTTCCCCATGGTTGTTTCAAACTGCATTTCTTCTTCCTGTAATTCATAGTACATCTCGTTCAAACCACTACTTATAGTAACTTAATCTCCGACTAAAATCACAATCTATATAATAAAAATCAATTCATGTTCGTTAGTCTCGCTAAAACTCAAAACTGGCTTGACCGATTTAAATAATTGTTTTTGTGTTTTGTTTGCTGTAATACATGGTTTAAACGTAAAGAAAAAAAAGAAACCCTAAAATAAAAAGAAAATTTAAAAAAATCTGTATTGGTAACTTTGTATGGGTATTTCGGTAAAAGACGACAAAATGACAGCTACTGTCATTTTTTCTAATTTAAAATTCAAACCTTAGATAATGCAGATTGATCAGGATTGATAATCGCTGATAAAATAACTTGCGGGTGATATGAAGTTCACTGGGTCATCTAGTAGACAATAAATAAACAGAGTCCATTTCTAATGAAACGTTAGGTAACATCGCAGACAGAGTATATAATAGACTCGCTAGTATTTTAATACTAATGATGAAGAAAATTATGCACATATTAGGTCATAGCAAGAGTGAGCGAGACATGTGTGTGTATATAAGTTTTTTATCCTTTTCGCGTATGCGTTATTTTTGTTTGGACCCAAATCAACTGGGTCCCAACAATAAAGTGGCTACTTTTTGTATTTGCTTAAAAGAAAACGTTAATTAATCACGTTATATACGCTAATGTTACACCTTCTAATACATTTTAAGCAAAATATAAGCATAACTGCAATTTCTTTTGTAGTTATCTGGCTAAAACAGGTAGTGCATTTTTAATCAACAAAGTTATAAATCATAGTTATCTTCTAAAATTGAAACCGAAATTTTACAAATGAAAAATGGCTCACTACCACCGATTAATTCGCATAATTCACATAAAATAATCCCGGCTACCATATGCCAAACTATTGCTATCTCGACACTGCATACGCTGAGAACGTGTCTATTATATCCTCTGTCTACGTTTCTCCTTTCATAGAGCAATACTATAAGGTTTATTTATTCACGCGAGTTTTGGCGGGACGTCATGGCAAGCGGTTGAAATCCTATCAAATACTCCAATGAATTATGAAATAATTTACTGTAATTATAGAAATGTATCCATCCATCAGCCTTTCAACGTCCACTGCAGGACATAGGCCTCCCCAAGCGAACGCCACAACGAGCGTTCCCGTCATGGGGGATAATGCCGTAATCGCCACGCTTGGCAGGCGGGTTGGCGATCGCAGTGGATGTTGTTAATACTCGAGGGAGTACTGCTGCACACTCTCCCGGTATTCCCTCAGTCGGCTCTTACGGCTCCCGTGGGTAGAGAGGGGTGGGACAATTCTAAAGCCGACCCCACACTGGCACATAGAAATGTATAAGGTTAATGAATTATTCCACTGACGTACATAGTTTCCATGGTGCAGATACAACTACAAATATTTAATCAAGGCCTATACTTTATCTAATATAATGTAGAGATGATAAAACTTACAACAGGAGCTTCTTTCTTCTCTTTCACAGGAACAGCGGGGATAGGCTCCTCGGGTAATGACACCAGTCGCTCCATCTCTGCCTCCTGCTCTTGTTCCCTCGTCTCAATCTCTGATCGTACCTATATCAGAGTAACGTTGAGATGGGTTGTAATGTTGCAAATTTTAGTGGCATAGTCCTTATAGCAATAAAACTAAGAGTTTTACAGGTCGTCACGATAGATGGCGTATCTCCTGGTCGATATTCCCTAGTAAAGTTATTCAGTAGGTTCCGACAGACGGCGCATTTGTCGTAATTTAATTAGTGATAATATAGATTGTTTACTCTATGGTCGGTGCCCTAGTCTTTGGCCCGACAGAGGCACTGTGATTGGTGGATCCGAACCGCGTTCTGGAAGGTTCTACTTGCTAGGCAATAAATACGAGTGGGTGAATGGCACCAGCCTTTTTCCATTGGCTTCACTACTTGCTGCTGTATAGGCGACGGAGACCTGAAATCCAGCCCGGTGTTCGTGGCGTGCGAGAGTGCCGGAGATCGAGGCAGTAGGCAGCAGACGAAAAGTATTATACCACCTAGACCTAGTGAGGGAGGAAATTAGGCGTTTTCTTTTCGCCTATAAAGAGGTACGTTTTGATTATCTTTGTCCTGTCCACGATTATCACTTATATCCAAAAATGTCGGTAGCTTACATTTTCTGTTTTCTTATTTCAGGAGGGATTTTATTTTATGGATTTTAATTTATGAATATTTCTAAGAAATTAAGATCCCACGAAAATAAACATTTGTAGAGGGTTTTATTAAGAACTTTATAAGGGATTTAATTTGATCACATGACATTATGTGGAATTAATCGAGATAACGCATGGCCAAAGAAGTTAAGATCTAGTCTGTTCCTTGCGCATGATCCCGAGCAGAGGATACGAAGCACCACCCGCGACATCGCTTAAGGTAACCCCAGCGCGGCCAGTTATCCCATCACGCTGGCCTTCGCCCACCGGGGCTGGTCTGTGACCCAATTACCTCCACTTAGATTACATTTGCTAGATGACGAACCCTCTTGAGATTGTATTTGTTAACCCGTAACGTTTTTATGCTGCTGGACATCCTCCCCAAGAAATGGGGGATAGTGCCGTAATCGCCACGCTTGACGGGCAGTTTTTATCTCATGCTCTTTATTTTTAAGCCGCTGGTAGCCCATGTGTTTCATGTAATAATTGTTTAACTTATGGATTAAGGGGCATCCATAATTAATGTGTATTATGTGTAATAAATCCTTTACTTTCACTTAACTGTGTGTTTCAATCTTCTTCCATTTAGGAACAATTGTTGGCTAAAGATGGGTAAAGTGGCTTATTTCTTCTTCACAAACTTTGTGACTAACCACCGTCACAGGGTTTGAAACGGCTATTGGTCAAAAAATATCCACAAATGCTTTTTTTTTTATTTCCCACTTGATGGAAAAAGGTAAGTGGTCGCTCATGGACGACTATACCGAGAGTATTGTCAAGCCACTGATCACCATTACATTTCACAGATAATATGAAATGAACGAAGTAACGGCTATCTCCTGCTACAACCAAAACACACTGATGTGCTTTATGACCGGGACACGGGAGATGGTGGTAGCGACCCGCTCGGGCCTGATAGCAAGTGTCAAAAGTCCCACTTGGTACCTAGAACTACCACCAGTAATGCAATGGGTGATAATTGCTTACTTTGCTTAGTAGCCCTGTACGACATCCGTGGAAAAGAATAGGGTGGTGACACTTGTATTCTTAGTCCGTCACCACACGGACTAGTTATGCAATTTGTAAAATATGCTGGTACAAACTTACCTTTTGCAAAAGAGCATAGTCCAAACCCTTCACCAAGTGAGTGTGTTCCATATCGCCACCAAGATATTTGGATTCCTGAAATATTATTTTTGCCATTAATTTTCCTTCATCGAACGCCCAGAATTCCTAATTAAAAAATAAATACACCGCATTGTCAACTAAAAAGTGAAGCCATTTTTTTAAAGATGTGTGCGTGAAAGTGTGTTCAAAGGAAATAATAAGGGTAAATTTTTAAAAGTTTTATTTGTATTTAAACAAAGAGGAAGTTTACAGCAAATCATATAGGAAATATTATGACGCTAACGACGTATTCATGTACGTAACGTACGTACGAAATTGTTGAATTATTTGGGGCGATTTTAATGGTATACACTCGTTTTGAAATAAAACTACGTTTACGGAATCTATACGGAATCGGGTGGACGACTTACCATCTAGGTAGATGTCCAAAGCTGATATAGACATCTACCATCTAAGTCGACCCGTGATCATGAATGCTGTAAAGTATTCGAAACGTCGGGATAGCATAAAAATCAAGTAAACGCGATAGATTCCGTAAACGTAGTTTTATTTCAAAATGTGTGAAATTCGCGTAAATGTTAGAAAGGATGGTATACACTCGTGTTTTATGAAATTTCGTTTTTGCATGGTTTTGTTTGTATTTGTGAGCGCGTGTAATTACAAGTTTGGCATGGTTTTATATGGCTTCACTGGATTGTTTATAATGCTCCGTCTATATTTTTAATTAGTCTGAGATAAAACGTCTGGCATTAGACAGAGGCAGACAATAACATTGTAAATCTGCTGCATATAAATTGATTGTGAATGCTGTAAACAGTGTTACACTTACAACATCCATGATCACTGGAGAAGCAAATCATTATTAGAAAATTAGTTTGCATTTCATATGCTACTGGACGCCTATCCGCGTCGTCTTCAGAATATAAATACATCTCTCTATAACACATTCATTACCTTTCCGGGATGGAAAGTAGCAGTCCCAGTCTGGAGCCCAGAAAAGTCTGAGCTCTAAATAGCAGCCTTAAATAATATAAAAAGTAGGCTACGTCATTTTGTGGGTTCCCAACTATGTGTGCAAAATTTAATGATGTTTCCATCAGCCTTTCATCGTCCACTGCTGGATATAGGCCTCCCCAAGAGAACGCCACAGCGAACGGTCCTGTGCCGCCTGCATCCAACGACTGCCTGCGACTTTGACCAGGTCATCGGTCCACCTGGTGGGAGGCCATCCTACACTGCGCCGTCCGTTACGCGGTCGCCACTCGAGAACCTTCCTTCCCCAACGGTTGTCGAGCGTTGTGGCCTGCCCATTGCCACTTCAGCATGCTGACCCGGCGGGCTATGTCGGTCACTCCCGTTCTCCTACGGTTTTTTTCGTCTTCAGACACTGTGGAATATTGGACAAGAAGATCTCCCCAGCTTCCCGAACGCTGCCCAGCCGAGCTGGATTCGTCGATCGACCTCTTTCTCGAAGTTGTGTCTACCTAACTGGAGAGTTTGTCCCAGGTATACATAGTGGTCGACAACTTCGAGAAGCGCACTCCCGACCAGGACCGGTACTGAAATGACATGGACATTAGACATGACTTTCGTCTTGTCCATGTTCATTTTCAGACCCACTAGTCGGGAGACACGGCTGAGGTAACGGGCTCAACGGAGCATGGTACGAAGGTCCTCCAGCGATTCTGCCATGACCACGATATCATCTGCAAATCGAAGGTGAGTGATGCATTCGCCATTTATGTTGATGCCTAATCCGATCCAGTCCAAGAGCTTGAAAACATCTTCCAATGCAGTGGTGAAGAGTTTTGGGGACATGACGTCTCCCTGTCTAACACCTTTCTGCTGTTGGATCGGTTTTGTGCTCTTGTCCTGAACTCGGACAGACATAGTGGCGTTTCTATACAAACACTTCAACACTTCGATAGTCAATTTGGCACCGCTGAAGGGACTGCAGCACCGCCCAAGTTTCGATCGAATCGAAGGCTTTCTCGTAGTCCACAAACGCTAGACACAGAGGCCGATTATACTCCTCGGTCTTCTTTATAATCTGGCGCAGCGTATGTATGTGGTCTACGGTACTATAGCCTTTTCGGAAACCGGCTTGTTCGGGAGGCTGGAAGTCGACGAGCCTGCGCGTGAGTCGATTTGTAATGACCCTCGAGAACAACTTATAGACATGGCTCAAGAGTGAGATGGGTCTGTAATTCTTCAAGAGGGTTCTGTCACCTTTCTTGAAGAACAGCACCACCACACTCCTGGTCCACGACTCTGGAACGTCGCCCCCGAGAACGACGGAATTGAATAGCCTCTGGAGGGCTTTGAGGACCGGCTTACCGCCTGCCCTCAGAAGCTCTATAGTAATTCCGTCGTCTCCCGGTGCCTTTCCGTCCTTTAGTTGTTTGAGAGCAATTCTGATCTCGTACAGGCTGACGTCCGGGATATCTTCGGCATAGTGCCGAGTTAGCTTGGATCTGGGCTCATGGACCAAGCTGACAACAAGGTTCTGGGATCTGTATAACTGTGACCTCTCTTAATATCTCATCTTTGGAAGAAACAACAGTGCCATCATTGGTCTTCAGCTTGGTCAGCTGGCTTTTCCCAACAGACAGATCTCTTGCGAACACTTTGGAACCTTGGTTCCGCCCTATCGCCTCTTTAATACGCAAGGTATTAAATCGGCGAATGTCTCGTCGCATAGACTTGGAGATCTGCCTGTTTAGTCGCCTCTGATTAGACCAATCAGCCGAAGACTGCACCGTCATCTCTGTCCGTCTCGCCATGAGCTTAAGAGTTTGGTCCGAAAGCTTTTGAGTCCTATTGACGCGACAGGTCTTACAAAAGGTCGACCCGACCGCTTGGACAGTTTCCACGAACCTGTTGTTCATATCGTTCACTGAATCGCACTCGTCTAGGCATTGAAATCGATTTTGTAGTTCGAGCTGAAAGTTTTCAGGGTTCTGGAATTGGACAGGTGTTGGTCGGAGCGTAGACTTTATCAATCGTGACCTCTCGATTTCCATATTTAGATTCAATATGCCTCTAACTAAGCGGTGATCACTCCCAGTTTTAATCCTGCTGATCACTGAGACATCATTGAATATGTGTCGTTTGTCCGTTAAGATGAAGTCGATCTCATTTTTCACTGAACCATCAGGGCTAATCCAGGTCCATTTTCGCTGGGGCTGTTTCCTGAAGAAAGAATTCATCATAAAGAGGCCTTCCTTCTTCAGAAAATCAGACAGCATCTGGCCTCTCGTGGTTCCTCTGCCCAAATCCATATTGCCCCACCTTCAGCTCATCGTCTCTCCTTATGCCTAGTTCTGCGTTGAAATCTCCCATAACCACCGTGAAGTGGTTTTTAGACGCGTGAATGGCTTTTGAGATGTCCTCGTAAAGGGCCTCCACTGCGTCATCGGAATGTGTCAAGGTCGGTGCGTAAACCTGTATGACCTTCAGCGAATACTTTTGGTTATTCTGAGTATAAGGTACGCTACCCTACTCGACACACTCTCAATCTTCTACACGTTACCTATGAGAGACTTGCGAACGATAAACCCGACACCACCCTGGGACTGTTGGTCGCCCTCCCGGTGGAAGAGCAAGTTTCCGGACTGGAGGATTATCGTGCCCTCACCCTGTCTTCACACTTCTGATAATCCTATAACGTTCCATCGGATCTTGCTCAGTTCCTCTTCCAGCGCGGTGACCCTCTCGTCAGTCCTCAGTGTCCTGACGTTGTGCGTTACCAGGGTCAGAAGTCGTTTCTGGTAGCCGGATCGCGACTGGAGATTCTTAGCACCCCCTGATCCGCCGTTACCGGGCTCGCTACGGTTAGGCCACGGAATAGCGGAGCTGCCGTGACTGGAGGCCGATGTGTGTGTGTGTGCACTCATATGGGGGGGTATTACCATAATCGCCACGCTTGGCAGGCGGGTTGTCGATCGCAGTGGATGTTTTAAGTACACAGGGGAACGCTGATGCCCGATCCCCCGGTATTCCTTTAGTCGGCTTTTACGACTCCCATAGGAAGGGACGGGGTGGAGCTATTCTTGGTGCCAGCCCCACACGGCCAATGATTAGTTAAGTAGTTTTGGCGTAAAAGCATAATAAACATACTCACTTTCGCATTTATTATATTAGTAAGGATATAAATAAACGGAAGGAAGGAATAAACTCTACTTAATCACCTGAATAAGCTGCCTCCGTCTTTCTTTTGCATCCATCCCGGACTTCAGATCAGGTGCTACAGCTCTGAAATATGCATATTTAAATATAAGTTTGACTGCACAGATGGTGGAGTAGTTTAGATACCGGCCTCAAGTCCCCCGCGATACAAGGATAACTTAGAGCAAGTACCACTATATTTCAGCCCACCAGGTCCGACATTACACGTGAAGCAGACAGCTAAAAGTGAGGTTCTGAAATTTGTTAATATTCGGGATGATAAAATTGTAGTGCTACTAGTTACCAATATTTGGCTTTTACGAGCTCCTAATTTAATTATTTGTATTTGAATTGACTTACAAAATCGGCAGTTAACATTTCAATACGAAATCGCCATTTTTATTTCGAAGTGTCAGTCAGTCAGTAAGTCACCGCATCTAATAACAAGAGTTCAGAATTATACCTGTATGCACTACTAGTGTTGCTCGCAGGATCTATAGGCCCTAACTCATTCAGACCATCACGTCTCTCCCGCGCTCGATCTCTGTATTTCTCCGCTAATTCTGCCAGTTTATTGTCCTCTTGTTTCTTTAAAGCCGCATAGTAGGACTTCTTCTTTCTACGGAGCTCACTTTTGTTTTCTGCTGGTGGTGGCATAGCTCTAAAAATAAAATTCATCATATAATATTTTTATTTATTTTGACATGGCACACAAAACATTTTACTGCTTCTTTATATAAAAAAAAAAGCCGATGTCCGAAAAGGCTATAGTACCATAGACTGCGTCCATATGAGCATTGGTGGACTATGAGAAAACCTTAGATTTGATAGAAAGTTGGGCAATGCTGCAGTCCTAAAACTAAGGTCTACGACCAGTGTGTGTTACCAGTGATGACATATGGAATAGTGTGAGACATTGTGTCTCTTGTATAAGATTTGAAATTAGTACATTTTTAAACTGAGTATAATTAAATACTCCTCTATATATTGAAAAAAATGATTTTATTTAGTGCTCAAAAATTCTACTACAAACTACCCATTATTTCATAAACTGCTTACTTCCCTTAGACTCCTTGTGCACCATTGTTATACTCTTCACATTTAATGGGAAATTAGCCTACTTTATTTATTTACTCTCCAGACTTGCAGCTACCTTTACATGATCACTCACCAATGCAGTAGTGTAAAAATAAATTATTTAAATTTGTCTTTCATATCATAAAATTCTAGTGGCTATCCTTGTGAACTCGCTCAGAATATACCCAGCATCAACATGATGACATGATAAGATAGCATAGGGCTAAGTTTTAAGGGTTTTTCTATTGCAGTTAGTCTATTTCATTTAGAATTTCCACATACTCTTACAGCATCTGTAGAATAGTGTGGTAACACTGTGTTTTAGTCTCCACAGAGATGCGTCTAGTTAGCAGACATAGTAATGGATTTGCTGAGCGATTCCTCAGTTTTAATGATAACTTCTCCTGTTTATCATGTTGGATTAATAATGTTTATACATACTACAGTTATTAGTCTAATATCAACAAATAATGTACCAGTTCTGCAAGCTGAATAACTTACCCAGAATTGGCCATAGCTTCCCGCACCGAACCAACGGGGTGCGAACCCCCTGAAGGCGTAGCCTTAGGGGTCATAAGCAGCTTCCTGAAGTCATCATTAGTAAGCCTCTGTGAGGCAGGTGTGTTTTCAACGCTGTCCTCCATAATGATAGTCGGCACAACCTCTAAAAAAATTTGTTTATGTCACAGTTACTATAGTAGTAGTAATCAAAATTTAAATATAGTTCCGAAAAGATTTTTCTCGAATAATTCTCTCTTTCATATAAAATATATAATTAACATAACACACAAACAACAGAAACCAACCCTCTTGAGTAATATTGTTCTATAAACCAACCAAACCAAACGTAGTATCTCTAACTCTAACTATTCTGTGTGAACCAAACCAAGATCCCTTAGTACACAGACTAATTATGCCTTAGTATTACTTTACTCCACAGACTAATTATGCTTTACTCTTTGAACTTTTGAACCAAGTTTCCACCACAGACCATGGCCCAATAATACAGGCCTGCTCAAATCGCGAAGTCACATACAAATTTTGCCGTGCATACGTCATCTACAAGGCAGCATTGGCTCTCAAATTTTTTCCCCCTCAATTATCCCACAAACCCCTTAAAAGGCTAGAGGTCTGAAATAAAAAACTATTACTGCCTATAAAAGCTAAAATATATTAAACTAGACTCTACCCACAACTCCGTCTGGGTGGTTTCAGAATATAAATATGTCGCACTACTGCACTTTAATTAGCTTTATGCAAAAATAGCTAACCCGAAGAAATCATTCATTTTTCCGAGATGAAATGTAGCCTGTGTCCTTTTCTGAGCTCTAGTACTCTAGGGTTCAGTAGTTACACCGTGAAAGCGTAACAAAAAACTAACAATTAAAGTTACTTTCACATTTATATTATAGTAAGGATTAAAAATTTGAAGATAAATCGCGATTTATAAACGTGACTTGGATTATAAAAATGGTGGAATTTTTATTTGGCGTACAAAATTATAAAAAAGGTAAATATGCTCCAACTTATCGCCATGAGCTGGTTGGATATTATAATAACTCTGAAAAGGCACTTTATAAATTTGCCTCTAGCCTGTTTTCAAATTTTCTATTTAAACGTTCTATTCTCCATTCTAACCAGCTTTTTTTTTATAATACCCACCACCTTATGGTAAGCGGATACCGTAGCCTATAGACGCTAGCAACACCAGAGGCATCACTCGCGTGACTCCTGCTCTAGGAAAGTGATAGGCAATGCAAAGGAAGGATAACAAGGAGAGTATAAGGAGGGCCTCAGCGCTCTCACTCATCATACGAAACAATAGTAGGAGTACCTACAATTGTTTCACTTATTAGTTTGTATATTTTTCATGTAACATATAACTATGGTTGGAAAACCTTTAGGATTCAATGTTAATTAAGAAAGAGTACGAGCTAGTTTTCTCGTTGGTTTGAAATATGTTTGAAAGAGAAACGGCTAAAAGCGATAGTTGTCATGTATCTGTCATATACAACAACCACGCAATGCTGCCAGACTAATAACTACTATTCTGCTCATATTAATAACTAAGTTTCCTTTTAATAAAAATAAACCAATTAAGACTAGAAATTCTGAAATTATAATTACTGAAAACAATTAAACATTCATTTTTGATGAGTAAATGATTGGTATTATTAATTTTAAAATGCCGTCATCTGTTATTATTTACCCCAAATAATTTTATTTGAAAAACAGCAAGGAAAATGTGACGTCATTATGACGTGCGGCAATCTGTCAACGATTTGAGCAGGCCTCTCAGACTAAGAACTACAGGCCTGTACTTAGACGAAGGATATTATAGACAAGCTATCAGCGTATGCAGTGTCGATATAGCAATAGATAACCGGAATAATTTTAAAAGATAACTATGATCATAAATTTGTTGACTAAAAATGTACTACCTGTTTTAGCCGGATAAAAGAATGACAGGACAAAAGAAATTGCAGTTATGCTTATATTTTGCTTAAAATGTATTAGAACATGTAATATTAGCGTACCTATATAACGTGATTAATAAAGGTTTTTTTTACGTCAATACAAAAACAAGCTTACATACTGATGATGGGAACGGTTGGCCACCTTATTGTTTGGACCCAGTTCATTGGGTCCAAATACAACTGACGCATACGCGAAAAGGATAAATATACTTATACCTGTGTCTCTCACACTCTTGGTAAAACCTAGTATGTGCATCCTTTTCTTCATCCAATGTCAAAAGAGTAGCGAGTCTATATTATTCTTCATCTAAGGGCCTGTATTATTGGACATTGAGCTCTAATAAAGAGGGAGAGGAAATGACTACAAATTTACCGAGCCAAGTCTTTAAAATCCAAAAATGGCGGAATTTCCGTTAGGGAAGCGTGTAAAAAATATCGATATCAATACTTCAGTCCTTCAAGCGATCTATAAATTTTTGGGTGGACAAAGGCTTTTTAATTGCATAAATCTTTATCTACCTGTACCTATAATTATATCTATGTGTGTCAAATTGAAATCCATTCAGTCATATGAGCTAGTGGTTGATAGATCAATCAGGTATGCCTTCTTTTTAAACAAATAGAAAATTAAGGGCGTAACACTCTATTGAATAGATTTGGTTTGTAAAAAGCATAAAGAAATAAATAATAATTTAATCCTGGGTATAGACGTTCACTCTAAGTCCAAACATACCTATATAAGTTTGTGATGTGATGACATCAGGAGAAAAAGATTTGAAAGTAAGGTATTACGATAACTAGAAACAAGTATATAATAATATTTTATTCGATCCATCAGTCATTCGACGTCCACTGCTCTACATAATAGGTCTCCCTGAGAGAACGCCACAATAAGCGGTCCTTTTTTTTTGTTAACATGGTCCAAAATGCAAGTTTACGCACGTCACTGGGGTACCAACAGGATCCAGGGGGAGTGTCGAGCTTAATGTCATACAGGCTTGATTCTTGTGTTGAGTTCATGAGCCACAATACCGACTAAAACATGACAGCGGCGTCTTCTTCCGTCATAATTGAGAGTCATGGCATCGACTACAGATATTCCACACCGACGCTCTAGTGACTACATCCAAGGGTGCTTTGCGGTTTTGACCAGGTCGTCAGTCCTTCTGGCGGGAGGCCGTCCTATGCTGCGCCTTCCTGTGAAACATCTAATGCGGAGGGAGGGTAAAACTGGGTGTTAGCGTGGCGACGCTTTGACGTGACAATAGAATATTATGATGATATGGAGCTGGTCTGACGATGGAGCTGGAAGGTGGACATAGGAATTCTATAATGAAACGGTGCAACCCTATCGAGCTTAGACTCATTTGATTCGTCTTGACGAGTAATTTCTCTTTAGATGGTTTCCAGGGTCTGATGATGAAGCTAAAAAGTGGCTATAAGAACTCCGTTATAAAACGACATAACCCCATCGATTTTGGGCTCGTATTCCGAGTTACTCTTGACGAGTACGATGTATGGATAATCGGGTATTACTTTTCTTCGTGCTGCATTGAAGTACTGAACATGAAGGCATGTTGTCATCTGTTTTATCATTTATCTCTGTAAAAATCACAGTATTTCCGCAGATTTTAGGCAAAAATCGTTATTATAAATATATTGTTGAGAGCACGGAACATATTGGCAATAGGCTTGCAGAATAAATATCGATATATCGGTGAAATTCTTTTTCACTTCACACTTTACAAACATACAATTTCGAGGCCTTCCTTATGACTGAATTCCAGCAATCTTACGGCGATGATAGTTTAACTATTTTTATAAATGTTAAAGTTCGTTTATTTGCTATTTCTTAACACCGTAACTACTTAACCAATCATCACAAATTGTCACTTATTTAAAACTCTGGAGTACAGATTAGGACAAAGGCTACTAACTATTGTTTAGGTGGAGAAGGTCTCCTGGCTGGGATGGCTATTTTTGTGTAGATTATTTTTATGCTAGAGAGTGACGTATTTAGATTGAAGAACTTTACAGGATTATGCTCGCTGTAAAATTGTCTGAAAGGATAATAATAAGTTAAGTTGAAGGTTTATTGTAGGGCCAGCTGAAAATCAGTGTTTTGCAATTAGCACTACAAAAACTGAGCTGGCTTTTGTTAATTTATACGAATAAACATTTTTGATCTATATTTTTTAGCATTTGATATGCTCAGCTACTTTTTTTTAAAGTACAAATTATTTGTGAATGAGGAAAAAGAGAAATTTAGTGCGAGCGGGAATCGAACCCCCGTCCCTTCCAATCCAGGGAAGTTCTCTAAGCCACTGAGCTACCGCACCAAACTTTCGGCCATCCCAATCTCCTCATCACATTTATCTTTATGACCAACGCCATCTATCGGAATGCATTTACATGCATTATCGAATAAGTTTTAGGTATAGCTTTTATTATGTAGGTACCTGTCTATAATCAAAGAGATAAAGTGTTCCTATATTTTTGGGTGATCATAAATCGGAGCGTGCTCGTCGCGATCCCTGCCAGCCTGTAATCCACAGGCTGCAATCCAGCTCGAATGCGTACCGCAGTGCGGGTTAGGGCGTGCCCCAGAGGCGACGCGTACCGACCCGCCCCCGTCGGTACGAACAACGGCAGATGCGGCGATGGGGGCCGCCACCCATCACGCCTTGCCCAGTTTGCCCAGAGTCGAGGGGAGCAGAGTGTCGAGTAGGCACGTGGAATCCAAGAGGTGGTGTGGAAGGTAAGTTACACGAGCTGGTAACCGTCATGTCGGACAGACAGCTTGATGTGCTCTGTGTAACAGAGACCAAGCGAAAGGGTAGCGATGCCTGTGATCTTCCTGGTGGCGGGTTAGCTCTGTGGTCTGGTAGATCGGGCCATCATGGGAGTGGGGGTGTTGCTGTCCGCTCGCTCGATCTCGGGTGTGAAAGACTACGGAATGTTCGATCCCAGACTTCTATGGGTCCGAATAAAACTAGGTGTCACCAGGGTCTTCATGGTCGCAGCTTATGCTCCCGTAAGCTCTTCGGTGGCATCGGATCTAGAGAAGTTCTGGGATAATGTTAGGGAAGTTCTGGATTTGGCAGAGGCTAGTGAACGCGTGATCGTATGCGGAGACTTGAATGGATGGGTTGGGACCAAGCATCCAGACTTCGAGGACGTGCTTGGTTCATTTGGTGATAAGAGAGTGAATGATGCAGGTAGGCTTATTGCGGATGTATGTATGGAGAGAAACCTTATCACATTCTTTCAACACAAGGACATCCATAATATGGATGGATAGTGATTGATATATATAATATCCATAATCCATTATGTATACATAGAGAAGGAATGAACAGAGAAGTATGATAGATTTAATTCTGGTAGACAGTCGCCTCTGAAGTAAAATTTTGGATACAAAAGCCTACAGGGGTCCCACTGTCGACACGGACCACTATCTCGTTATTGCGAGATTTAGTGGTCAGAAAGTGGAAACACTGGCGAGAGCGTGTCCACTTCGGAGGGCTTGAAAGAATAAAGATTGAAAAGTTGCAAGAAGAGAGTGTAAGAGCAAAGTATGCAGAGCGTGTCCGTGAACGGCTGACAATGGCAAGTCAGCCGGGATCTGACATAGAAGAATGCTGAAGAGTATTGAAAGATAGTATGGTAGATACAGCGAAAGAAGTATGTGGATGCTCAGAGAAGCATAGGAAAGTTAAAGGTGATGCATGGTGGGATACGGAAGTAGCAGTTTCCGTACCAAAAGAAGAAAGCGTGGCTAGACTATGTATCTTCTTTGAACCTGAGTGCAAGTATGAAAGAACAGAAGAAAGAAATATACCGGCAACGTAAGAATGACACTTAGTGAAAGAGAAGCGTGATAGAGCAAATATGATTGCAGAAGAAAGGCTGACCAAAAATTTCGAGAGCAACACCAAACTTTTCTGGAGGGAGGTGAAGGAATCTCGGAGTGGTTGGTCAGCTTTCAGAATGAATAAAATAAGGTCTAAAGGTGGAGACATTCTTACGCAAACACAAGATGTGTTGAGCCGATGGAGTGAATATTTTGGAGATATGTATGCGGACGTTCAGGGTGATGCTGGTGCCACATGTGGTCTAACAGATCAGCATTCGGTACCGGTATCCTCTGATGACATTAGTATGGATGAAGTTGAATGGGCGATTAGAAGTTTGAAAAATGATAAAGCAGCGGGTATTGATATGGTGTCTACTGAGATGATCAAGCTTGGAGGCTCATGTGTCTGGGAATCCTTCCTGATGGTTCTCAATTTATGTTGGAGCTCAGGAATGGTTCCCAAGGACTGGAAAAGCGCAATCATCGTGCCCAAAAACAAGGGTTCACGTTATGACCGTGCAAACTACAGAGACATAAGCTTGACCAGTTTGGCAGCCAAAGTGTATGGTAAGATTATTGAAAGGAGAATGAGGATGGTGTTTGATGAATTTTTGTGTGAGGCACAAGGAGGTGTGGAAGAGGATGCATGGATCAAGTGTTTTCTCTGCGCAACATTGTGGAGAAGCATCTGGCTGTAGGCCAGAGGGTTTTCTGCAGTTTTGTGGATTTGGAGAAAGCATTTGACACTGTTGTATGAAAGGAACTTTGGGATATTTTGCCGGAGTATGGTATTAACGGTAGACTGCTACAAGCGGTGCAGTCCAAATACATGGACTGCAGAGCTTGTGTGCGCCTGGATGATGGAATGTCACCCTGGTTTGATGGCAATATCAGCGTTAAACAGGGCTGCGTTCTATCAGCCAGACTTTTTATCATATATCTGGATAAATGTCTACAAAGGTTGAACGAAATGAATGTGGGAGTTCAGATGGGCAACTCAGTGGTTAACTCTCTGCTATATGCAGACGATGCGGTCCTATTAGCGCAGTCTGCGACTGACCTGCAAACCGTAGTCGACGTAATGGCAGAAGATTGTAAGAAAAGGGGCCTACGTGTGAATGTGAGCAAAACCAAAGTAATGTTTTTTGAAAGAGAAGAAGCCAGAGCAGATGTTAGAGTAGCAATAGGAAATGGTGTGCTAGAACAAGTGGATGAATTTGTATATCTTGGATGTGGATTCAGTCGGGATGGAAGGTACACCACTGATGTAGAGAGCAGAGTGAATGCGGGAAATAGAGTGAACGGAGCATTGGGACAACTTCTCGGCAGCCACCACCTCAGCCAGAAGGCACGTGTCGCAATACACAACGCAGTGCTTGTCCCAACGTTATTATATGGAAGCAAGCGTTGGGTATGTAAAAAGGAGCATGAGAGTAAAATCAATGCGGTCGAAATGCGATCTCTGCGGAGAATCTGTGGAGTGAGGCTGACTGACTGCATTCGTAACAATGACGTAAGAGAGCGAGTAGGTATGAAAGAGAGTATTGGTGTAAAGATACGAAAGGGAATGCTCCGATGGTTCGGACATGTGGAAAGAATGCCAGACGAGCGACTGGCTAAGAAGATATACAATGCGAAAGTAGAAGGATGTAGATACAGGGGGAGACCGAGACTTACCCTTTTTTTTTTTTTTTTTTTTTATATTAGGTGGGCAAAAATGTCCTACCGCACACCCCGCTGCCCGGGGAGACAACGGGGTAGTGTGGGCCTCTCACCCACTAAAAACCCACCGTTCGCCCTCACCCGCCCTTGCTACGGCGGATCACGGGAACCGCGTCGTTTCCCCGCAATCCGCAGGCGGCAGCCCCTTCGGGCACCCTCTCTTGTGCGACGCCCCGCAGACTTACCTACCTAGACCAAATTGGTCATGTATTGAAGGAAGGTGGAGTGAGGAGTTTTCGAAACCGGCGAGCGTGTATGAAGAGAGTTATGAATGTTGAGGAAGCGAGAGATGTATGCAAGAATAGAGCCTCTTGGCACTCTGTTCTCTCTGCCTACCCCGCAAGGGAAATGGCGTCATGATAAGTAAGTAAGTAAGTAATTATATTTTTATTTTGACGTGTCATTAGTACATACGTACAACACGTACAATGTATAAGTAAGTAATTGAAGTAGGTATCTAATGAATTGATAAATCGAATTTTATTTCAAAGTTCATCAGGGAATTACATAGGTACATTTCTGTTCCCAATATGATAGCGGCGCGATTATCAATAAAACTTTGAATATACCCTACATACTCTTTATATTTACATGTATATTAGATATATAATTCCACTGTACGTGTGTATGTCACTGAACTCCTCCTAAACGGCTGGACCGGTTTGAATGATTTTTTTTGTATGCGTTTGGCGCTCTGGATGGTTTAGATTCACATTCGGACCCGGTAGGTGGCGCCACAATAGAATTTCAGGACTTTTTCTTCTATTTATTTGTGAATGTTTGAGGAAGTACCGGGATGGTTTAGATTCTCATTTGGACCCGTTAGATGGCGCCACGATAGGATTTCAGGATTTTTTTTGATTTTTTTCTAATGTAAAAAGATATACCTACCTATCTAACGAATCCAAACGAAACGCCAATGTTTGGACAGGACAACGTCTGTTGGTATATAAGTGAAAAAAAAATATTATTATATCAGACTGCCTAGATTTATGTACTGTTGTTTTCCCACTGAAATAAATATTAGCGTTAAGGCAGTGCCGAGTACGGACCAGAAGACGGCGCACAGCGTGCTAATCAATGAATGTCTCCAGTTCAACACAAAAGATCTTTTGCTAGTACTTTGTACTCGCAGTTGCATTATCTGCTTAAATTTTAGTTACTTTGACTCTCACTCTTTTGTTAAGGTTAGAAGAACTCAGTCGTTGGTGGCAAGGAGCAAAGTAGTATCAGCACTATGGGGCCCTCGCTTATTAAAAAAGCTCGCTTTGTGGCGTCTCTCCGTCTGTTAGCGGACCACTCGAACAGTATGACATTATGAAACAAAATTACCTACGTTTACCTACAGAATCAATTGCGTTTACTCGATTTTCTAATATCCCGACGTTTCGAATACAGCATTTATTATTTTGGGAGGTTCGCTTAAATATCAGAAAGTACTTATGACATTCTTCGGTGGAAGCCTCCCTCCTAGTGATGGTTTAATAACAATGAAAACTGTTCAAAACCTGTTGCGAAAAACGGGGAACAGTCAGACGTAAACGCCGATACCGAGTAGCGATACTATGTATAGCCGTAGATAAAATTCAGCGTAGCGTTTTTATCGCGCTGATTTTTTTTCAGATAACAGATTAGATAGGTAAACAAAACTGTTTTTGATGTATGTATCTAAACAGTTGTGATATTTTTCTTTCAATTTATTTAGACTTAAGTATCATTTTCAATGATCTCAGCAGGGTTGCCTGAATAGAGGGTCTAAAACTGAACACGGTCAAGACAATAGTCATGTCATACTCATGTCGTTCCAGCACTATCCTAACACAGAAGCTGCCTTATTCTATAGGTTTCAGCCAGAAATGCGCTTTTTTGGCGTCCTCGACCACTATGCCTTTTTTTCGTTAAGGTGGAAAAAAATGTTCCTAACCGCTCACCCCGGGGCAACGAACAGGGTAGTGTGGGGCCCTCACAGACTAAACCCGCCGTGTGCCGTCTCTCCGCCTTTATTGGCGGGCCACCGGAACCATATTACTTTCCTTCAGTGGTCCGCCGGCGGCTTACCCTTTCGGGTACCCTCAACTGAGCGACGCATCCGCACACGGAGCGTCGCGCCTTCGCGGGAGGCCTTGCCTTGGGTGGCGGATGTTCCCCGGTCAATCCACCCGCAGCCTCAGCTAGGGCGGCATTAGGTTCAAATATTCACGCCTGCATACAAACACTTCAACACTTCGATGTACCGATAGTCAATTTGGCACCGCTGAAGGGACTGCAGCACCGCCCAAGCTTCGATTGAATCGAAGGCTTTCTCATAGTCCACAAACGCTAGACACAGAGGCCGATTATACTCCTCGGTCTTCTGTATAATCTGGCGCAGCGTATGTATGTGGTCTACGGTACTATAGCCTTTTCGGAAACCGGCTTGTTCATGAAGCTGGAAGTCGTCGAGCCTGCGCTTGAGTCGATTTATAATGACTCTCGAAAACAACTTATAGACGTGGCTCAAGAGCGAGATGGCTCTATAATTCTTCAAGAGGGTTCTGTCGCCTTTCTTGAAGAACAGCACCACCACACTCCTGGTCCACGATTCTGGAACGTCGCCCCCGAGAACGACAGAATTGAATAGCCTCTGGAGGGCTTTGATGACCGGCTTTCCGCCTGCCCTCAGAAGCTCTATAGTAATTCTGTCTTCTCCCGGTGCCCTTCCGTTCTTTAGTTATTTGAGAGCCATTCTGATCTCGTACAGGCTGACGTCCGGGATATCGTCGGTAAAATGCCGAGTTAACTTGGATCTGGGCTCATGGACCAAACTGAAAACAGGGTTTTGGGATCTGTATAACTGTCCATAGAACTCATGGATCTCTCTTAATATCTCATCTTTGGATGAAACAACAGTGCGCCGCCCCAGTCGCTCATGGCAGCGGTTCGGGTCTGCGGAAGGATCAACCTCCCTGGCCCTTTACTGCCACTTCCTTCCGCGAAATGATCTCCTCGCAGAAGGGTCGACCACTATGCCTGCCTGGGACGAACAGTCCAATTAGATAGGCACAACAATAAAAACGTCAATCGGCGAATCCAGCTCAGTTGGGCAGCGTTCAGTACCTACCTATCTAAGCTTAAGATTTCGTCTAAAATACCCTAAAACCGAAAGGCCAATGCATGTCCAGTGAAAATTTACGGACCAGAAACATGGTTCTTGAATATTGACCTCATATCAAGGCTCCTATCTTATTTACGTAATATACTTTTTAAATTGTATTATTGTAGTACATAATTTTATTGTGTATTTGTCATATAATTGTTGATGATCGTCATCTGTGACGCCATCACATACCTACGCACTAACGGAAGATCAGCACGAATAATCCACCCCAAGAAAAGCTATGTCTTATGGCTTTTAAGAATGAGGAATGATCAAGAGGAATGATGATATAGAGGAGATGAGGAAGTGGTCAGTTAAAATCATTGATGTATATAACATATAACTCAATGGTTAAAATAATAGGAAGGGAAAGAGGGGGTGGTTTGGTAGCAGGTTTATTTAACCTGCAACATGCTGAGTTGGTGTCGTTTTGTGACGAAACTATTCTTATAATTTGTTTATTTTGTAAAATAAATTATAGTTTAAAAAACTAAAATAATACGCTTTAAATAGCTAGTTGAACTAAAAAGTAGTAAATAATATCACGCTTTTTTTACAATCATTATTTATTGTAATATTATTTACTACTTTTTAGTTCAACTAGCTATTTAAAGCGTGTTATTTTAGTTTTTTAAACTATAATTTATTTTCTTCTTTTTAGTCTCAAAATAGTATCAAAGTACTGTTATTTAAAAGAAATAAAACCTACATATGCCGTGATAGTTTGCCTTTAAACTTCATCGGACGGACGGATATGCTAAACTATAATAGCGAGCGCACATTGAGCCACTAGAGGCGACCACACTAGAACGACTAGTGGCCGCCACAAGTTGCGGACGCGTTTCTCCATACATTTTGTTTAGCATCGGCGCACACCGAGCGTTTGAGTGGCCGCGTCCGAGCCACAAGCTGCGGGAGTCGACCGCGCTCGCTACTTGTGGCCGCGTTTTGTCGTTCGCCTCTGTCGAGTATGCCGCAAGCGGCAGCCACTGAAGGCCGCATCCAGCCACCAGTGGCTGCCACTGGTGGCTGGATGCGACTGGTGGCCATAATGTGCGGGGGCTCTAAGGGTTCTTTACTGGCTATGGAATAGACATGGGTAACTCAGCAAAATTCCTTGCGTTTACTCAGTAGGTAACTCAGGCGCAGTTAACTGCGCCGGCTCATTGCGTTAACTTCAAAATTGCGCTATGGCGCAACAAAATGAAACATTTAAAAAAAAAAAGGTATAACTCCATTTACATTTCACGGGGTTGCAGTTTATAACAATGATATTTGAATTTCCCGGTCCTGGGCTATGCGCCAACTAATTTTTAAGAAGTTAGTTGTAACACCCAGCGCAGTGAACTGAGTTAGCGCAACTGCGCGGCGCAGCGCAGTGTTACACATCTCTACTACGGAACCCTAAAAACCGATAAATACCGAATAATTTTATCAAATTAGTGTATTGTCATTGGTCCTCGATAAATCTACAAAGTTAGGTGAAGTTAGTTAGTTAGTTTTTTTTGTGTGCTGTTTCGTCGCAATAAACGTTTTTTCTTTCTTTCTTTCAAATAAGCGATATTAAAGTAGATCAGTAACCTGGCAACGCTATTTCAATACAAATATTAGGTACAATCCTGTAACCTACCAACGGTAGTACCTATGTAGTTAAATACCCGACAGAACTATTAGGAGACTATTTTTTTTTATTTGCGTGTGTTAACGGCATCGATTCACTCCATCTAGCACAGGAGGAGCGAAGCAAAACCAAACGTCGAGCGAAAGGGAGCTTCCATTCATTCGTTCTCAATTTAGCTTTTACCTCCTCCCATCGGCAACCGTTTTTCTTTATATAAATTCAAATTCGGTCAACTACTGTAGCGACGACTTAAGCTAATATTTAATCATCTCTGTAATTTTCCTTGTTAAAAAGTAATAAGCGCATAGAAAATTTCGAAGTCTTCATTATTGAGTTGCACTTGTATGATATAAGCAGAAGGAGGAGACTTCACAAAACACCAGGCCTGACGTTCACCAACAGCGGATTAGAGACAAAAACAGGCTTCAAAAGATATTTCACTCCCCCAAACAAGTTAAATAAAAACATCATTTTAAATCGATTACAATATTTATTAACAACTAAAATTGAAAGCATTTACAAATTTTACCTATAATTAGCAAATTGACAATAGACGCGATCATTGTAATAGAAACTAGACACCAAAAAAAATGTATAAAGGAATATTATTTTAATTATATCTATAATCAACATAAAATTATTATAACGACTGTCGTAACGTAATGGTAATTATACGAGCAAGCAATTTATTCATAGATATTTAAACCATAAATTATTAACTAACATAGACATAGATAAATAACCAATTGGGCTTGCCAACCACATAATGTTATTATATGTTTCAATTTGAAATAGTAAGGTTATTAGTGGTTGTTTAATTAACAAGCTAATAATTATCTCTAAATATATTAAAAGTACCTACAAAGATTATTTAATAAAAAAAAACATTAATTTGGAACTTTTGCATTTGAAATCGTTTAACATTTAAGTCTAATCCTTATGGAAAGCTATAAGCTATTTACCATAATCATACGACCCTTAGGATTTGAAATGGTGGATAAAATCCAAGGTTTCGCCGCACAGCTAGACGTTGTTTGGATATTAACGGCAAAATTATATCTTCTAGAAATAAGTTGGCAAGCCATTTCTAACACGTCCGGCATCATATAATTACCGGCAAACATCCTAGCAAGATCACCTTAGATCCTGGTGGGATGCGGGGAAAGCTAATCATGTCGACGGTTTCACCCACACCCGCGTTGTGTCAACGTTCTTCTGAGCTCCCAATGACACAGACATGACAGTGTCACTTTATATTTCCCACTAATATACCTACAAGCGCGAATATCCCCCACTACGCCGCATTCTCGCAAAGATATTTGCGAGTTTTTTTTTTGCAAGTTTATAAAATATGGCAGATTGTTTAAAAAATCAATCCACTATTACGGATTATAAATTGTAACTCTAAACGCCAGTGGTAAACCCATGGACTGGCAACACAAGTCATCGACAAGATTGGTGTTGCAAGCTTTCGAACCTCCTCAATTAATATATGCAAACATTATTATCATAGATTGTAACATTAACAAAATGTATAATGTTAATGTTAACAAACATCATCAATTAAATATATAATTATTATTAAATTATATTTGAAACAAACTTACTTAGCCACCCAACTACTGCAGGCCTACCATGAACTCTTAGTTAGCGATTCAATTCCGACGCAATTCAAAATAGGTGTGTTGTTGTATTTCGTACCATGATATCTAATTGAGCGATCTTGTTTAGGTTGTAAAGTAAGTTCATGGTACGAATTTCTTTACAAAGATGTCATGTTTGCGATTCAGATAATGTGCTGATTCGGCAAAAAACAAAAGATTGCGTCTTTGACACGTCATGGTACGAAATTGCGATTCAGTTCAGTATGGGTCCTAAACTGGATCACAATAAAAGTTCGTGGTAAGCCTGCTGTTCTCTTCTTTGAAATTTGCCAAAAGAGAATTTAGTTAATTTTTAATAATATATGTTTAAATTCATAAACAACAATGAGGACTTAAATTATTATGTTAAAGGTTATTTATACATTGCTTGTTCGCCATGCTGACGCAAATAAAGAAGTATCGATAATTGAGTTTAATTACAAAAAGGAAAACATGAAAAAAGACGTAAAAAGAAAAAATGTGTAATTATATATGCTTTATTTTTTAAGCACTTAATTTGCCGGTTACATATTAGAAGAAATATGTGACTACGAAAAAGGGTGGGTCAGCGAGCGGGATTTGAACCCGCGACTTATGGACAGCCGGTCCACACGCTTTATCCGCTAACCTACCGCAAGATTTCGATACCTACCTACTTACTAGAATTTTCATCTTAATTTGCAATCGCATTCCTAACAAACAAGCTGAATCTATATCGCACACTTGCGTAACTAGGCATTTAATTATAGTTCATAGGGAAACATAATCGTGGCAGGGCAATTCAAAATTATGCTGCCCCTTGGCTGAAATTTATTCATTAACAACTAGATATAGTTGAGTATAACCATACATAGGTACATAATAACACATCTTATCTTATCCTAGAATGATTGAATGATATTTAAAACTTAGTATAGACCCTATGGTCTATATCAGTGACGTAGCTGGATGTAGGCAAAGCTGACGCTTGTCCATGACTTCGTACTTATAGACAGACACTTATTACACCTAGCGCCCCTTTATGGATGACTTGAATCATAACACCTTAAACTAACATAATACCTACCTATTTAAAGTATATCTTGTTTCCTTTTTCACAAAATCTGAATAATATATTCTCTGATTTTTATCTTGGGAATTAAACAAGTCAAGAGTGGTTCCGCTAATGCGACTTGGCTCTTGTCTACATCAACCCACACTAAGCTATTGCATACGATAATGGCACAGATCAAGAATACTTGATAATGCCCATTACCTAACTGAAGTATTAATTACCTCTTAAACTCAGCTTCATCATAGATTAAAGGACCCTTATACCTACCATAAAGTGAGCAATACTAAGTTTAGATGGCCCCAGATGGCCAAAGACCTCCAAACCACTACCGGATGGTGATACTGATCTAGGACCACGGCCCTAACTTTAACACAATCGACTTAGAACCATTCGAATACTAAAACATTGCCTAAAAAATCGAAATGCAGTAACAGTCTTTATAAAATTTCAAAATTGTTATCATTCTTAAACACTTTTTAACATTAAAAAGGGCAAACAATGATAAGTTTTTCAATACAATCATCACGAATAAAAATTTAGAGTTTACAATAAATCAAGAACTCTTACAAAATCAGTACATAACACATAGGTACTTACTAGATTATCAATCGGTTTTTGATATAAAGATGTGGAGCCTAACATACCCACTATAATAAGATTTGTAAGAAAGTATCATAATTAATTATATTTGTAGTAAAATGTTTTAATGTAATTAATGTAAGAAAAAAGTAAATATTCTAGAAAATGTTTCACAGCTTTTTTAAATCAGGACGATATATTTTTTGAAATATTTTCACAGTATATCCCCAAAATACTTGTCCATATATTAAAAAAGTTTGAAAAATGTGTGGGATTGTGTACTAGCGAAACATAATATTAAATCAGTACACTAAGTATCCAAAGTATTTCCCGCCTTAACAAAAAAAAGTAAACAATACTAAAAATGCGTAAAAGTCATACTTGTCATAAGGAAATATACGTATAATTTCTCATATTATTTACCAGTACCGCGATGATTTTTTTTTAAATCTCCTTTGGGCTTACTTTCAATCGTTTGCTTTATAAAGAATTTGTAATTCAAAACGCCATTATTAACAAAAGTAGAAGCATAAGTAGAGGGCAGCACAGAACCCCTTCTCTCTTTAAATATTCCATCTATAGGCTCAACAAACGAGCTGCAGGCATCGGTAAATACATATTTGCGACGACACTCATTCTTATTGTATACGTGAACTTCGTAAGACCACTTGGATGCGCTCACTTTCGTTCCAATAAGTTGAACAGCCATATATACAATGCGATCTGACACTTTGACATGGAAAAGGAAATTAAAAGCTCCTATCACTATAAGATAACAGTTTTGAAAGTTTTTGGAAATATTTTCCAAGCGCAACTCTGAGTCTACGTCAGCATTGCGTTGGTTGGGATGCGACGAGTCAAAGTGAGTTGACAGATGTTTCAGTTGCCCTTTCCAAGAACATCTATTATTTGGGCATTGGAGCTCTTTGAAGGGGCATTCTTTGATATGGAACTCAATATCGGCAGTTTTAATGTAAAGCCTGCAGCCATCCTTTGCGTGTGGACACGGGGCTTTAGTCTCACCAACAAATTTCTCCAAATCGATGTTTCGTGTAGAGGTACTGGTACTGCCACAGCTGGAGCATGGTTTACGGAGCTCGTGGCAGTTTTTGCACATGCTGTGTCCGCTATTACATTGAAATATTTGTAATCCAAACATTTCTTTACAGACAGGACACTTTAACACATTATTGACGTTCTTGTTGCGAGATCTGGAAATAAAAAAGTACTTAATATATGTTTTTTTACGAATATTTCTAGTAAAAGCTTTAATAATATACTTAAATTTAAAAAAAAACAAGTATATAAAGTACCTGCTGGCGGATCGATCCCTCGCCGACATTGGCGGTGCAGATGGCTTTGGCCTAGAAATAAGCATAATTCATATCTATATTATACACTCTCAGACTAACTAAAAATAAAGACACCGCGTTGTCAACTAAAAAGTGAAGCCACTTTTTGAAAGATGTGTGCGTGAAAATGTTGTCACCAGAAAAAATAATCTCTTTAATTTGGGTAAATTTTTACAAGTTTTATGTTTAAGACATAAAGTAAAAGTATAGAGTAAGCTTACAATAAACCATATAGGGAATATTATGGCGCTGACGACGTATTCATGTACGTAACGTACGTACGAAATCGTTGAGTCATTTGGAGTAATTTTAAATCATAATCTGGTAACACTCGTGGTGGTTGACACTTCATTTTGGCATCGTTTTATATGGGTTCACTGGATTGTTCGTAATGCTCCGTCTATATTTTTAGTTAGTCCGAGTATACAGTACAGTATATTTTAAATAAAAAACAAAACATAGCATCACGCCTGTATTCCCCGAAGGGGTAGGCAGAGGTGTATTAAACACCCACGAAAAAAAAAGTTTTTGAATTAATTTTTTTTTTAAATCTTTTCCCTCTCTATTACTCTCCCACTTTGGTCACGGATCTCCTCTCATACTGCAAGGGATTTAGGATGTAGTCCAGTGCGAGTTTGCAGACTTCACAAGCCATCAAGAAAATATCTCAAGCATGCAGTTTTCATGTTTTCCTTCACCGAGCAGTAATCCATCCATCCATCCATCCATCAGCCTTTCAACGTCCGCTGCTGGACGTAGGCCTCCCCAAGAGAACACCACAACGAGCGGTCCCGTCATGGGGGATAATGCCGTAATCGCCACGCTTGGCAGGCGGGTTGGCGATGGCAGTGGATGTTGTTAATACTCGAGGGATTGCTGCTGCACACTCCCCCGATATTCCGAGTAGTAATAATTAGTAAACAAATACATAATTTAGAAAAATATACTATACTGCCAAGCCTCAGTACTCACCATTTTATTTCGCATATATGGGAAATTAATAAATCTACGGCTATATCCCGCTACAACCAAAACACACCAAGATGTGAACATTTTGATGTGCTGTTATATTCTGAGCATTAGACTCTAGTTACATTCAGACGTGCATTTTATTCTCTGTTTTCCTTATCGCCGACTTCATCCGACTGCATTCCGATGCCAGCAGGCCTACCATGAACTCTTAGCTAGCGATTCAATTCAGACGTAATTCAAAATAGGTGTGTTGCTATATTTCGTACCATGATGTCTAATTGAGCGATCTTGTTTAGGCTGTCAAGTAAGTTCATGATACGAATTTCAATACAAAGACGTCATGTTTGCGATTCAGATTATGTGCTGATTCGGCAAAAAACAAAATATTGCGTCTTTTACACGTCATGGTACGAAATTAAGATTCAGTTCAGTTTGGATCCTAAACTGGATCGCAATAAGAGTTCGTGGTAAGCCTGCTGAGCCTATAACGGTTAGAGATATCAGTATCGACCCGCTTAGGCCAGATGACAAGTGAACTGTACTCAGACTATACCCTACCCAACATTATCAGTAATGGAACGGGTAATGTTGCTTAAAATGAGTTGCTCATACAATATAAAAAAAAGGAAAAGTTCCAATTCCAAAAGTCATCACTTGTGCGTCACCATCTCCAAGGAAAGGGATAGGAGATATAGAGGAAGGATACTAAGGAGAGGATAGGAAGGATAGAGGGGACGGGGTGGGTATTTCGGGCTTCCGGCGCTCTCATTCACCATACGAAACACAACGGCAGTAGTACCTACCGGTGTTTCACACCGATCTTCTATGAGAGACCAATTCATGCTGCGATAAGCAAATCTCTAACACCACTTAAAAATAACCTATATTTTTATAGTTTTCAAATGCGAGGAATCTAAGAAAAAGTTGTTCACAGGCCATAGAGCCAAAACGTAGGTACTTGTGCCCAAATAGTTTTCAACACGTATATTTTATACATTTCATCCATCCATCCATCCATCAGCCTTTCATCGTCCACTGCTGGACATAGGCCTCCCCAAGGGAACGCCACAGCGAACGGTCCTGTGCCACCTGCATCCAACGAATGCCCGCGACTTTGACCAGGTCATCGGTCCACCTGGTGGAGGCCGTCTTACGTTTATACATTTACTGATGGAATACCTATCCATTAATACTTTTTTGAATTAGACCACCTCACTGATATAGCTTGACCAATGACCATAATTATATAATCAAAGACCATGAACGATTTTAAATGACACTAAAAGAAGACTAACCTTTCAGCCTGTCCATCACGGTTAACAAACACAAAGCCTTCTGATCTTGCGTTGTTATTTCTGAAGTCAAATTTGTGCAAGTTCGTCGGAGAACGACTAGGTCCAGGCCTGTTCAGGTCAGGATATAAATTTAGAGCAGGTGGTGCGTCACGGATGTTTAGAAGCTCATCTCTTGCATAACTGTATGGAGTTCTCTGCCTTTCCAAGCTGGGGAAAAATACATTTAGGAGACCCATAAACAATAGGTCCAATAAGTCTCCGCAAGGCGTGGAATGAAATAATGGACACCTAATCTCGCTACAACCAAAACACATGGAGGTGTTTTACGGACAGTCACACGGCAGGGATGAACTCGTCCCGATAATATATATACTCACGCAAATTGTAGCCAATGCTTATATTTCGATCGTATCGTGATCACTGTGATTGGTTGAGAAACCGACGCATGATGTCACAATAATCCGTTGGCCAATCACGGTGATCTCTCTACCAATAATCACAGTGATCACGATACGAACGACGTGTAAGATATGAGATTCTGCCTAACCCCCCCTGTTTAGAGTAGTGTATCTTCACGATAGCAGCAGCTTAGCTATTCCTGTCAATATAATTGACAGAACAAAAAAAATGTGTATTGTCTGACCTGGCGTTAGTTTGAAGAGCATCGGTTTTAAATTGTGGTTGCGCAGTTTGCGTGGTGTTCATTTGCGGTGCCGCGTAGTTGTTAGCGCTACCATGCTGCATTGACATGGACTGCGGCATTTGCATGGACTGCGGCATCTGCATGGTTTGCGGCATCTGCATGTTTTGCGGCATCTGCATTGACTGCGGCATCTGCATGTTTTGCGGCATCTGCATGTTTTGCGGCATCTGCATTGACTGCGGCATCTGCATTGACTGCGGCATCTGCATTGACTGTGGCATCTGCATAGACTGCGGCATCTGCATGGACTGAGGCATCTGCGTGTGTTGCTGAAATGGCGCAGGATGCTGGGCTTGCATAGATTGTGGCATCGGCACACTCTGTTGTATCGGTGTGGTCTGTTGTGTTAGAGTAGCCTGTTGAGTCTGAGCTTGTGGGTTTTGCTTTGTCTGCGCGCTTTCAGTCGACGCCTTTTTCACAAACTCCTGACATTTTTGCTCGTACATCCTCCTTTGAGCATTCAGTAGTTTTTGTACTTCATTTTGTGATAATTTCGGTCTGAAAATTAAACGTATGTATAGCTCTTTTGCTGCAAAACTTAGACCACGTGCAAATTTATGAATGAACGTGAAAATTTAAGGATGAATTTAGTTAGCAAATCACTGCGCAATTAGATGGCATTTAGTGGCAACTGGCGACTATGATACAGAGAAAAACATCTAAGACCGCCAAACATGCAAAATCTCACATGCTTGTTTGCATAAATGGTCTCCAGACCGATATTTGGTCACAGCGACGGACAATTCTAAAGCCGGCCCCACACGGTAGATTGTTTTTATGCTTTCAATATTCAATTTTGCCGAAAAAACATTGGAATTTATGTTGATTAAATATTTCTTAAAATAAATACTTCTCAAAAAGTCAACTGGCGCAACTCGGGATCGATCTTGATGTTAGTGAACTGAAGCGAGATGTTTGTGCCACAAGACCAACAAATCATTACTACTGTATGTCAAATGTGGAGTTTAGTTAATACATGTTCGGAAACGATAAGTAAACTGCGACGTTTTCATTGGTCGTACGTCGATTGTCACACAAGTTTAAATAAAATTAACGATATAGTTTATTCACATAACTGTATTCACTTTATAATAGATATTAATAGGTCTATATTTTAGCACTTGACATGCTCAGCTACTCTTAAGGTAGGTACAAATTATAATTAGTGAATAAGGAAAAAGAGTATTTTAGTACGATCGGGAATCGAACCTGCGTCCCTTCCTTTCCGGGGAAGTGCTCTAATCCACTAGTTTGTTAGTTGTTAAGACAAATGTGATGAGGAAATTCGGTATTTCTAGATATTAACATTATTAATCTATACCAGGGGTCTCCAAACTTTGAAGCCTTAGGGCCATAATGATTTTTTCAGTATGTTCCAAGGGCCAAAACATATTTACATAAATCTCATTTGTGTTTTTTGTTTTACTGTGATTAGTGAAATGAATCCCCATTTAATTATTTGTTAGTTATTAATATGCTTAAGCTTAAATAATTATGTTAAGTGCGTCATCATCTCTGTCGTTAAGTTTTAACTTGCAAGTAAATAAAACCGAGTAATTATCATTCTGTTTTCTTCTTCAACTTATCACAGCAATAGTAACAACAATAAGAGATAGGCTGTCGCGGGCCAGATTGATGACACTGGCGGGCCGGATTTGGCCCGCGGGCCGTAGTTTGGAGACCCCTGATCTATACTATTATAAAGCTGTAACAGTTGTAAGCTGTGTCTGTACGTTTAAGATTTATGAGAAAAAATGACTGAATTAGACTATATAGGCGTGTCTAAACACAAAACCGTTTTTTGTCTGTTTATCTGTTTGTTTGTGCGCGCATCACGCAAAAACTATTGAACGGATTTTGATGCAACTTTATATGTTTGATAGATCTTGATTAAACTTAATATCCGGTATACATTTTATCGCGCTACTATATCGGGAACCTGAGATATTACCTAAAAAAAACTGAAAAGTGGCTGCAAATGTCTGCTCCATGCATCAGAAGTTTATGGACACTAACAGGCATGTAGTACCACAACAATGTATTATTCAGTTTACGAACACATGCTTTCTTTAAAAATCCTTGTATATTTGAACTTCAAAATTGTGTTCGCTTACCGGAATGATGATGTGAAAACTGTGTCTCAGTAAGCGAACATGTTAATATTTTAAGAAACAAAACTTTACTAATTATTTTAAACATACTTTATAACGGTCCTCGTGGCGTAGTCGGTAGTGTAACCGAATTCCGTGCACGAGATCCGTGGGTTCGATTCCCACTCAGGACAATTATTTGTGTGCTGTACTCATTGATTTATTAAATAATATATCAATGGCTGTACACAGATATGTGTACGGCGTCTGGGTGTTTTCTATCGATTTATGTAGGTATGTAAAAAAAAAGTAATAGTTATTTAGATAAGTATTTTGATATATATTTTTAGCATTTGACATGCTTAGCACTATACATTAAACACAAAGTGAAAAATGTGAAATCGAAAATATGAAAATACTTCCTATAATGTATGAAAATACTTCCGACCGATGGCGTAGGCGTCACCCAAAGACGTCAAGTATGAATGGGTTATCGAAATTAGCAGTCAGGAGCAATTGTCACGATGGCTGAATTGGCAAAGCATCTGGACGGTATCCAGGAGATGCAGGTTCGAATCCTGCTCGTGACTGTTATTTACGATTTCACATTTTTCACTTTGTGTTTAATAAAAAGTAATAGGTACATATATGTATTATATCCGTAATCTGGTACTCATAGCAAGAGCGTTAAGCTTAGTTTGGGACCAGAATACGTTGTGTGAATCGCAAAGCATGTCATTAGTCCTGCACCAGATTTTTCTCCGGTCGTGTCGAAATACCATCCCATCGGGCTATGAGTGAGAGAGAACAAAGAGCGGTTTGCCACATACTTATATGAAATGAACAATTTGCTATTTGTATAAAGTATGTGAAATGAAATGGTGAGCAGCGACTTGACAGTACTGTCTGTATAGTTGAGTCCATGAGCGACGGTTACTATTTACCATCAGGTGGGCCACGGCTCGTCTGCCACCATAAGCAATAATGTTCTGTAACTCTTATGTATTAATTTATAGCAAACCGCTAAGCATTAGAATTTAATAGATTTAACTTAGGCATAAACACTATGTTATATTTATATGTTGGCCGTGTTGGCTTTGAAATTGAAGTCTTTTGAATTTAAAGGGAAAATTCAACGATATTATGGGAATTCGTGGTATAGATACCGTCTCACCTTTTCCACGTTGGTATATTAAAAGTCCTTTTAAAACATTTCCTTGCAATGACAGGTAGGTACTACTCGCAATCTAGTACCATTGAAAAGTTTCGGTGGGTGTAAATTACGTAGTAGTATGATGGGTACACCAATCTTAAGTTCTAGTTTGTGAGAGGGTAGATCAGGCACATTTATAGTATTTAAAACTTCTATTGGATAATTAACAGCTTCATCCACATTGCAATACAATGCAAATCATCATTGATGGAAAGATAATTTTTGTGATTCACCAGGAAGTTTACTTTAGTTACCCACGTTAAATAATTAATTTAAGCAAATAAATAAAAATTAAGGGTCGTTGCCTCGAACGATAGGTTGTGCGGTTAGGAACATTTTTTTCCGCCTTAACAAAAAAAAAAGAGGCTACTGTAAGGTTTATGGTTTTTTATAATAAAGTATCGAGTTGATGCGTGCGAATCGTAGTCGAGTCATCGATTGCGATTCATACTGACAACATTGACAGATAAGAATAACGGACGGCGAGGGTGGGCATTCTGATGGAGACAACCGTACCGTGTGGTCGTGGCAGGAATTGGTGCTAGCCGTTATTGTAAACCGAATAAGTATTATATACTAGTACCTAAGGTCGAAAGAGATTGTGGAGATTGGTGGATAATAAATGATTATAAGTATTGAGAACGGAGTTTTACTACACTACTTTCATTTGGGAAAATAAATTAGAGAATACCGCGAAAAATCTAAATGTTCCTTGGAAAGAGTCGCGGGTAACAGCTAGTCAATTAATTCATCATCGTTATCAGCCTCTCCTGGGTGCATAACTGCACATGGGCCGCTCTCAATTTCTTCCAGGACACACTGTCTGCTGCTTGATTTATCCAGGCACGGCATGCAGTCTACCCATCGCTTAGGTGGGCAACCACGTTGTCTGGTGTTCATCCACGGCGTCCACTCTAGGGCTTTCCATGCCCATCTGTGCTCGTCCGAGCAATATAACCCATATCCAATTTTGCTGCGTGATGGTTTCCACCACATCTCTCATGTGTGTTTTCCGGCTAATCCACACATTTATTCTTCAGTCGCGCAAGGAGGCCCTGAGCAAGGCTCTCTCCATGGCCCTCTGCGCACCTCTGAAGTGATATATTTTGTCAGAAACAAATATTATATATTATGTTAGTTATACACAAAAGTAAAACAAAAGTATTACAGATACACCTACAAATCCAAATGAATTATTGATTACGAGTAGTATAGGTGTATAGGTATATTTACATTGTATCTGTATTCATAAAATTAAAATTTACCTTACTCGAATGATATATCAACGCACAACCTAAACCACTGGTCTAATAAGTTTGGCAGGTGTGTTTGCAGTTCAGGCGAAGAGATGGCAAACGGCGAGTTTCTTTAGTGGGGCCTCACACTACCCTGTCCGCTGGCCCGAACGACGGGGTTAGCGGTTAGGTACATTTTTACAAAAAAAGGTGTGTTCTTTGTAGGTATCTATTTAAGAAACAGTTGCTCGAAATTCCTCCTCGAAGACGGTGAAATGGAGGATTAAGTTTTCTAAGATTCTTTTTAGGTCTTCAATTAACGCACGCATTAAGCGCACGGCGACGGATACCTATTTACCTATCAGTAAGTAGGTAGGATTTGTAGGTGTATCGGTAATACCTGCGTATAACTAACATAGGTATCATATTTGTTTCTAAAAAAAAATGTAATTTATTGCCTGCAGGCCACGTAGATGAAACTACAGGCAGAAGCTAGTTGGTATCTATTTGAATCGGTATTCATTTACAATTTCAAATCTCACGGGTTTTTGTTTTTTTGCGCGGAACCCTAATTATTTTTCCTATATTAAAGTAGTGTCCGTGTGGTGACGGACTAAGAATACAAGTGTCACCGTGGTTATTCTTTCCCACGGGTGTCGCATACGACATGCGCACACGCGTGGCGACTAAGGGAAGTAAGCAATTATCGTCCATTTCATGACTGGTGGTAGGGCTGGGTACCAAGTGGGAGCACTCACTTGGTATCAGGTCCGAGCAGGTTGGTACACTAGTGTGACTGGTCATGAAGCACATCGTTGCGTTTTGGCTGTAGCGGGAGCTGTTTATTATTTCATTTCATATCTGTGAAATTAAATGGTGAGCAAGCTTAACAATACTCTCGGTATAGTTTAGTCCATGAGCGTCGGTTACCATTTACCAGCAGATGGGCCGTGGAACTAAATGCAATAAAAAAAACCCTAAGTTACTCCTTATAACAACGCGCAAGCTATCTGCTAGTGAAAGTCCCGTCCAAATCAGTCTAGCCATTCAGGAGATTTTATTAACTCACGATTTCATGGCTTTTTTTTTCACGGAACCGTAATAATTTTTCCAAAATAAAAGTACACTAAGTTACGCGTTGTAACAACAGCTATCTGTTAGTGAAAGTCCCGTCCAAATCGGTCCAGCCGTTCCAGAGATTAGCCGGAACAAACAGTCACACAGACAGACCAAAACTTTAAAAATTGGTATTTTGTTATAGGTAGCGTATATATAGATATACTCTTGTATACATTTAGTAAAAACCTGTTATTTAGACATTACAAATAGACACTTCAATTTTATTATATGTAGATAGTAGAAGATATCTCTAACAGAGCTGTGTATATAAGTACATTTTAGATATAAGTTTTTTCAGAGGCTGTACATTTTTAATCTGTGTGGTGACGGACCACTCCACCCATTCTATTCCGCGGGTGTCGTGCGAGACCTATGAGGGAAGTTAGCAATTATCACAAATTGCATTACTGGTTTGGATACCAAGTGGGAGTACTCACTTGTTATCGGGCCCGAGCGGGTTGGTACCACCTTCTCCCTTTTGAACGGCCATGAAGTAGCCCTAAGTTATATATTTTATTATTTTGTTATTTCATATCCCTAAAATTAAATGGTAGCAGTAGCTTGACAGTAAGTTGAGTCCATGAGCAGCCGTTACCACTTACCATCATTTGGGCTGTAACTCGTCTGACACTATAAGCAATAAAAAAATAGGAAAAACTAATATATTAGACTATTTAGACGTGTCTAAACTCGCTGAACCAATTTTAATACCACATTTCTTTTTCGATAGCTTTAAACTTAAAAACTGGTATTCGTTTTATCCGATTTCTGTAATCGGGACCTTGATAATGTTAAACAAAATAGGCTACGTTACTTATGTAAATCTGAACTAAATGAAATACAATGTTACTAATTGGGCAATTAACGTGATTTTAGGGCAGTTTGTTCTTTTTTTATTGAACCGCTATTTTAAGTACGTATTTGGAATAATAACCTAAGTAAGTAAGACTTTCGTATTGCTTATAAGAAAAGGTTGTTCCATTATAAGTACCAATACCTAGGTAGGTACAGCAAAGGGGGGCGGACGCCCCCTACCCAGGGAGGTGGCCAGGTGGCAGGCCGACGCACGCCGAACTGCCAAGGCCAGATGGAGGGCACGGTTGGAGGTGGACCGTAGGGTCGCTCCAGCCGGTGCTGGAGGAGTGGGCGGGGCGACGGCACGGAGTCCTTACCTTCCGACTGGTGCAGGTGCTGTCGGGGCACGGTTGCTTCGGCAGATATCTGCACATAGTCGCAAGGAGGGAAGCGACTCCGGGCTGTCACCACTGCGGCTGTGACGAGGACACGGCGCGGCACACGCTCGAGTCGTGCCTGGCTTGGGCCGAGCAGCGCCGTGAACTCGTCGCGGAAATAGGGGGGGACCTCTCGCTGCCGAGCGTCGTCAGAGCGATGCTTGGCAGTGACAGGAATTGGGCCGCGGTCGCTGCTTTCTGCGAGGAGGTTATCTCGCGGAAGGAAGCGGCGGAGAGGGCTAGGAAAGAGGATTCTTCCGCTGATCCAAACCGCCGCTAGCGACCGGGGCGGTGCAGGTACTTGCGCCTCATGCTGCCCTAGCTGCATGGACCGGGGAACGTCCGCCACCCGCAAGGCCTCCCGCGAAGGTGCGACGCTCCGTGTGCAGATGCGTCGCTCAGTAGAAGGTACCTGAAAGGGTAAGCCGCCGGCGGACCACCGAAGGAATGTGACATAGTTCCAGTGGCCCGCCAAGAAAGGCGGAGAGACGGCACACGGCGGGTTTCTTTAGTGGGTGAAGGCCCCACACGACCCTGTTCGTTGCCCCGAATGATCGGGTGTGCGGTTAGGAACATTTTTTCCCGCCTTAACAAAAATCTTACAACGATAACTTGAAAATTATTTTTTTTGTAATATCTCTGGTTCCCGATATAGTAGCGGGATAAAATGTATACCATTTTTAAAGTCTAATCGAGATCTATCAAATAAAAAAGTTGCATCCAAATCCGTTCAGTAGTTTTTGCGTGATTCGCGAACAAACAAACAGACAAACAGATAACAGACAAAAAATCTAAAAAAAATTGTTTTGCGTTTAGACTACCTATTACAGTCATTTTTTTCTCAAATATCTTAAATGTACAAGACACAGCTCTGTTACAGTTTTATAATAGTATAGATTATTTATGTGCATTAATACCTATTACTCAGTGGATTTCACGTTATTTAATTACTGTAATAACTTTAATAAGTTATCATTTTAAACCTGTCGTACCTATACAAAAAATGTATATAGGTACCTACCTAGGTAGGTATATTATTACTAGCCCGCGGCTTCGCCGCAGCAAAAAGCTAGTTTTTAGGTCATATCTCAAGTTCCCGATATAGGTATACCTATCTAGGTATTATTTCAGCTATGAATACTATTGTCAAGATTTTAAAACGGGTTGCGGAGCATTTTGTTCGGGTTCCGGCCCACTGACCGGCCCAATGACCCTACCTACTCATATTAATCTCAAGAAGCAGTTTATTTATAGGTACTAATAGTATCCATCGACATTGAGGATTCAGATGTCAACAGGTAGGCACCGGGTGGTCGAAACAAATGTACCTATCAACCTATCATTTTAGCATTCTCATCTCATAGGGTTATTTAGCCGGTTTCCCGTCCAGGTCTTGTTTTCGTCCACTAGCGCGCGCCTCGTGAAACAATTACGTAGATTAGCATCATAAAAATAGTAAACCACGCAAATTTGGACACGTTGCGTACCTTAATATCAAATATGCACGTCTACCAACTTAGAATAGTTTTTAACAAGTCAAAACTTGAATAAAAGCTGCTTCAGTCTGGCGGCTTACTTCTAAGCTACGAAAACGTCACATAAGTTTGAAAAATAGTGATATTACTTACAAAATCTAGGCGGACAATAACTGAATTATCTATTTCGCAAAACAGTCAGTTTTAGTCCGCCTGGACGAAAAGACAAAAATACAAGTAAAGTTTGATTAGTCGTTTAAAATAAGGAATGCTAAGAAATTCTGTTGAAATCTTTATGGAATGATCTTTGATGGTTATTTAGTCTGATATTTAGTTTTCATCCGCTATTTTTGCAGTATTGCAAGCATAAAACATAAATGATATTGTGGACGAAAACTAAAAAATGCGCTGAAAATTGCTTTAAGTTTCCGTCCATAATACTTTAATGTGAGTAGACGAAAAGTAATACTGAGTAAGTATTTAATTTACGTCTATTACAAACAAATATTATACTTGTGTTAAAACACAAAATCATTAATTTAATTCAGGTTTCTAAAAAGTAGTTCTAAAAATAGATAGTTTTAATTATTATCTTTAAACCTGCAGATTGTATTTATATTATTATCTGTATTTTAGCACTTGACATGCTCAGCTACTTTAGGTTCCCTGTCCCATGAATCATATATGATACATAACAATTAAATTTCTATTGTGTCTACAAACGGACAGAGAATGGGTTAAAGTACAAATTATTTGAATGAGGAAAAAGAGAACTTTAGTGCGAGCGGGAATCGAACCTGCGTCTGCGTACCGTTGGTCATAAAGACAAATGTGATGAGGGGATTGGGTACGGCCGAAAGGTCAGTGCGGTAGCTCAGTGGTTTAGAGCACTTCCCCGGATTGGAAGGGACGCAGTTTCAATTCCCACTCGCACTAAAGTTCTCTTTTCCCTCATTCACAAATAATTTGTTCTGTATTTATATTACTTGTTTATGTTATTCTATTAAAACGAATTGGGAAGCATTTGAAGTTGATTAAAAAATATGATTGAAACACTGACTTTTAATTTAGCAAGTAGAGTACATTTATATAACCCTCTTTAAACACCGTGGACGAAAACTAACATTTTTGGACGAAAATTAACGAAATCAGTACTTTTCACTAAAAGATTTTATATAAAAAACATGTTGACTATAATTATTTGTTACTTAATATAAACCTAAAATAGACTATATTAGCTTCCAATATAAAATTGGTTTGTTAGAGCTGGGCAAGTAGAACATATAATTTTTAAGCCCTTAAGCTGGCAACTCCGCTAAATGGACGAAAACCGGCTAAACTACCCTACCTACTGCAACTCTTTAATTAATAAGTAATACAATATATTTAAAACACTGTTTATTGGAGTGTCGTAAGACATAATAGGTAAATCCTAAAAACTCTTGAAACCCGATTCCACAGATTGCATTCTCGTAAAACCTTTCGTTTAATCGTTTACATTTATGCCAAATTTTTCAGCGCCTAAATTCCGGCACCAAAAAGCTAGCATGGCAGCATTCCGTGGCGTGGAAGGTCGTTCACTGTGCTTGTTTTGAGCGCCAGTCTTTCGCGAAGTTGTAAGTTTTTTCTTGTTAACACATTGGAACCTCAAAAAAAATAAATTCGGAGCAAATCCGGAAGTTAAAAAGACAATATATTGTACCTATACCTATAACATTTGTTTTTTCAGAGTAAGTGTCTGTCTCTATGTTCCAACTAATCTTTGAAACGGCTAGACCGATATTGATTGGATTTCCAATGGCAGATGCCAGATGTTATAAGGAGTCATCCATCCACAGCCTTTCGACGTTATAAGGAGTAACTTAACAAATTAAAATCTAAACAAACAAAAATAAATTGGAAGTATTTGTTTGTAATGTCTCAATCGCATATGAAAGTATACCTATATATATATATATATATATATATATATATATATAAAATATAATATGTACCTACCTACTTTACCCTACTTAACTTAATCCTACATATGCAAGAAATAGTGAATAATATTCTACTCTTACCAAGCCAACCAGTAGAGTAGAAGTAGTGACAAGACAATGGTTTATGTCGATGTAAAAACAATGATGATAGTTATGGAATACTTAGTATGAATAAGTACATTACAATCATGGACTTATAAAATAGGTTACAATATTGGAAAAGGTACAGCTGAATAGTTAAGGTAAGTACTAATTATGGGTAGGCAACTTATTTATTGTTACTACAGGGAATTATCTTTAATAAATAGGTAGGTACTCACTCGTCTTTGTTGGTCCTCGAAGAATGTTCGGCGCCCATATTTGTTTACGATAATTTAGAATATATAGACAATATGATTTGTAGCAGTGATTACAATAATACACTCAGCGAGTTGTTTAATGTTTTGGAATTACAATTTAAAAACTCTTTGGTAACTTTTTAGAAAAAAATAACGTTTTAACGTCTCCGACTCACTCCGACTAATCCTGCTCTTCAACTGCAAACAAAACAATAGTGATGAATTGATAAATACGTCGATTGTCGATTACGAAACTAACTAATTTTATCGCAAACCCGGTACCATAGACAAATGAGATAAATCATAATGATGTTAACTATACTATCACTATCGATACTATTGTTGAATTAACAAACTTTTTAAAAGGCACTATTATACTAATAGTATAAAACTCTGTTAAACTCTGTTACAGTTTCGTAGGTAATATACGTAGTCCAAATAGGATTGCAATAATAAATATAAACATATATTTTTTATGTCTGTCTGGCAGTTTGTTCGGGCGTCTCAGAAATTACCAAACAATAAAATCTCATATTAATAATAAATGAAGTGGAAAAAACGTTTACTTGTTTTTTTAAGATTGTCAGTGTCCCTTGGTATAGTGTAAGGATTCTTACTTTGCCCTATACACGTAAATCTGCTTAGCCATATAAAAGTTATGATGGTGGAATAAACTTACGAGGAGGGATCAAAAAGTAGTGAGAATGAGATAGAATATAATGACTATTGATAACTTAATAATTTATTTTTCTACATAGTCTCCGAGTCTCTCTACACACCGAGTCCAGTTATTTTCCAAGGCTTCAACCCCTTTCAAAAAAAAAGTTTTGTATTGGTCCTGCCAAAAGCTCTCCACGGCATCCATCACCTCGTTATCGTCTTCGTACCTGTTTCTCCCTAAGTATTCTTTCAATTTGGGGAACAGATAAAAATTGCTAGGCGCCAGATCTGGTGAACAAGGGGGGTGGTCAACCAATTAGAAGCCGGCTTGCTGAATGGCAGCCATCGCAACTGCTGACCTGTGCGCGGGTGCGTTGTCGTGATGAAACAGCACGCCCCTTCGAAGTTTCCCTCTCGTTTTCTCTTTGATGGTATTCCTCAACTTGGAAACTAAAGCTGCATAATATTGGCCTGTAATAGTGGTGTGGAGGTAGGTAATCAATCAACAATATCCCTTCTTAGTCCCAAAATATTGAGGCCATAACCTTGCCAGCTGATGCCACGGCACGAAACTTCTTCGGGGTCGATGATGATGGTCGTTTCCATGCGAAGATTGCTGTTTTGTCTCGGGATCAAAATGATGGAGCCATGTTTCGTCCATTGTTACGAAACGAGACAAAAAGTTTTCAGAATCTTCTTGAAACTTGTCCAACAATATCTTCGAAATGTCAAGTCAATTTTGTTTCTGACTGTCGGTTAACATTCTCGGCACCCATCTTGCGGAGACTTTTCTCATATTCAAAGATTGTTTCAATATGGATTGAATACTTCCATATGAAATGCCCGTTTCTTGAATTAAGTATCGGATGGTAACTCTTCGATCGCTCAATACAATTTTCTCGACTTTCGCAACATTTTCTTGGGTGACTGACGTCGATGGATGGCCGCAACGATGTTCGTCTTCCATGCTCGTTCTCCCTACTCGAAATTGAGAAGCCCACCTTGCAACAGTGGAATACGGCGGAGCAGACTCTCCTAATGATGCCTCCAAATCGTAATTAGTCTCTTGGGTCGTTATCTTTTTTAAACAGAGGTATTTAATAACGGCTCGTACTTCGTTTTTCTCCATTTTCGAGAACACGTTCCGACACGAAGCAAACAAATGACTACAATAAAAAAAAAACAAAAGAGAATCGACGATTTTTTTCTTTATTATTATTACAAATATGTATCTGAGCTATGCCTGCCATTATTTTTTTTTTCTTACCAAGGAGTATGTCGTTCTCACTACTTTTTGATCACTCCTCGTACATGCATACATCCCCAAAAAAAATTACACTACTGTTTTGGGGCAGTTGTGTAACAATTCATTTTTAAAAATAAGGTTTACCACTTCTTTCGCTTCACACGGCTATATTTAGAACCTAGCCTACATTCAATTTCTCTACTTAAAATAGTTTCACAAGTATGTACCTATTAAACATAAAAAAACCTTACTTAAAGTTATCTAAATATATGATAAAAATCTGATACATGGTAAAAAAAACCAATAAGCTAAGACAGACAGAAGCGGTTGATTACTTCATTTTATACTATTTATAGATATTTTTTCAATATTATGCTTTTTTTGTTCTATTAAGACTGAAAACTCCATGGAGTATCGATATTGACTTATACATCACTACCATGGTCTTGTGATGATTCTCGGAAAGGCCCCACCATAGACAACTTCTATGTTTTTTATTGTGACAGGTAAAGGAAGCTCTTTCATGTTCTAGCAATTGCAAAAATGGCGTTCCAGTATATCATCTGTTGCTATTTTTACATAATATGTACTACTATTTACATAAAAATGTATAGTGGTTAAATATATTATTTTAAACAATCATTGACTTTTTGTATAAGCTACTCGAACAATAAAATACAAAAACTTATCGTATATTAGAAACCACATGATCATGCTTTCACTATTCAGTGCTTTGGCCACTCTTACTATATACGAAACTACTATTAAAATTATAACATAAGAAATTTCAGGATGTTTTTGAATGCGGGCAATAGGAATTATATTATAGCTTTCGAAGCTCTAAATCCATCCATCCATCCATCAGCCTTTCAACGTTTACTGCTGGACATAGGCCTCCCCAAGAGAACGCCACAACGAGCGGTCCCGTCATGGGGGATAATGACGTAATCGCCATGCTTGGCAGGCGGGTTGGCGATCGCAGTAGATGTTGTTAATGCATGAGGGAGTGCTGCTGCCCACTCCCCCGGTATTCCCTTAGTCGGCTTTTACGACTTTCGTGGGTAGAGAGGGGTGGGACAATTCTAAAGCCGGCCCCACACGGCCATCTCTAAAGCTGTAAATTCTTAATTTATTGTTCCGAAAATTTGGCTTGCTGGCAGAAACTAGCCATCTAATATAGGGCTCTTCCATGTCTGTTTTAGTACCTACTTATTAATCATTTGCATATTAGAACAGCCAAGTCAGACTTTATGCTTCAATATATTATCCTAAGTTATAGGAAGAAACGATATTATAAATTGTTATAAAATATTTTATGTTCTTATAAATACATTTCAGGACTGACCATTGAATTTGGCACCCATTTAGATCTCACTTCTTTTGTCGTTGAAGTCAACAACTAAGGCATATAATTATCATAATATTGAACTTGGCTCTCATTTCACATTTATGTTTTTTATGTGATCGATATTAATGTAATAAAAACTAGACGTCGCGAGACGTCTACCAGATGTGAAAACATCGAAATTATTTTGTAGCAATAAAATGATCATAACTTGACAAATTACTCCTTAAGACGAATCAAACGAGTATAAACTCGATAGGGTTGCATCATTTCATTCCAGCTCCATCTTCAGACCCTGGATACCATTTAGAGACAAAGTACTCGTCAAGACAAATCATACGAACTCAAACTCGATGGAGTTATGTCATATTAAGTTCCTATGGCCTCCTTCTAGCTCCATCATCAGACCCTGGATACCATTTAAAGACAAAGTACTCGTCAATACAAATCAAACGATATCAACCTCGATGAGGTTGCGTCGTTTCATTATAGAGTTATTGTGGCCACCTTCTAGCTTCATCATCAGCCCTTGGATACCTTCCAGAGGCAAAGTATTCGTCAAGACGAATCATACGAGCCAAAACTCGATGGAGTTGCGCAGTTTCATTATAGAGTTCCCATGTCCACCTTCCAGCTCCACCATCAGATCAGCTCTATGTCATCATAATATTGCATTGTCACGCGATATACACATGCGTGTAAAATTTCAGCTCAATCGGAAACCGGAAAGTGTGTCAAATCTAACTTGCAACATTTGAACGAGACAAGTAAAATAAAAGCGTCGCCACGCTAACAGCTGATTTTACCCTCCCTCCGAATTAGATGTTTCACATCAATAATCAATTAATGATTTATTTTGAAATAAAACTACGTTTACGGATTCTGTCGCGTTTACTTGATTTTATACTATCCCGACGTTTCGAATACCTTACAGCATTCATGATCACGGGTGGACTTAGATCTTAGACCTCTAGGGTAGAAGTGTTCTGTGCACGGCACAAAACCTGCACGTCATATGAGACGGGAATATACGATACTTTGTCTCAATTTTCTTAGCGTATTTCGTATATGCCTGTCTCACTTCTGCATTTCCTAATGTATCATGGCTACATTATGAACAGAACAAGTTGCACAGAGTATTTTGTGGCTCCTCATTGGTCCGAGGGCATAGAGTAAAGTAATCATACTAAAATCCGAGGGCTACTCAGTACTCGGTCTCTGACTGTCAGTCCTACTAATAATTAAACATTCTGTTATTTTCTCAGACTAAATATTTTATTATATATATATTAGGCCGGTATAGTGCTTAGGATAACTTCGCCCATAATTTATTTATCAATAAACAAGTAATCTGTTCTATAAAATCTCAACATGCCACACTTCAGAATTGAAACTAACCTACCCAGAGACAAAATTCCTTCAGATTTCGTGTTGAAAGCTGCACCGGTATTAGCCAAAGCACTTGGGAAACCTGAGCAGGTATAAATTATAATATTTTATTAATAACGTGTGTCTAAACAAGAGGTAAATAAGATGACGATTAGTAAGTTCACCAAAATATAGCAATGGCATAGCGGCACACACCCGAACTTTCTAATGGGAAATAAATTAAAAGACTACCAGTATTATATTTCCCCATGAAAAATAAATATCATAAATATCAAGGGAGATATAAAAAAACATACTATTAGTATAACTACTGCTCCTTAATTGGAATAGGAATAGAATCCGCAGCACTTAAAATGGAAACTGATATTTCATATTGACATTATAAGATTTATTTGTGTCTAATCAATAACCTGAATTGTGCTCACACTGCCACAACAAAAGCCATTAAACAAGAAGATAAGATAACCTGAAAAATATAAGTACTTTTAAATTTATCATTTTACTATTAGATAACTACATTATCCAGAAGTAGCATAAACTTACTTTATCACTATGACCCACAAGGGTGAAGATCACTGTGATCTTAATTCTGGTGAACTGCCAGTAAAAAACCTTTTTTTGTGGTTTAAATAAGTTAGAAAGTGAAAGATCAGCAAAATGTATTAGAATGTAAAGGGCGTAAATGTGAAATCGAAAATAACAGTCATGAGTAGGATATGAACCTGCATCTCCTGGAATACAATCCCAAATGCTTTGCCAATTCAGCCATCATGACAATTTCTTGGGACTGTGGTTTTCAATAACACTTGTTTAAATGTCTTGTGTCACTATAATTGTTTTTAATCATCATCTTAACTTTTTGTGTTAATTTATATTGCTAACCATGTCAAATGCTTAATAAAAATATGTGTTAGGTTAGCAGATAAATAGGGAATTATGAATTGGTAGTTTTATTCTTACCCCTTACTCTGTGTTCCTGTGTAAAATTGAAAAATTTGAAACTATTGTCTTTGCATTAATTTAAACACTATTTCATATTACACAAGCTTAGTCGCAAACTCCATCCGTGTGCTCTCTGTGTGCATCTTAAAATTTTGTATTTCAGTATTGTGTGGTGTCGCTCATTCCTGATGTGATGATGAGCTTTGGTGGTACAACAGCACCCTGTGCCATTGCTAACTTGATGTCCATTGGAGCTCTCGGAGTTGAGCAAAACAAGAAGCATTCTAAAGTGCTTTTTGAGCTTGTGGAACAGGAATTAGGGATAAAGAATCATAGGTAAATTATAGTTATTGTTTGTTTACATTTACTTCTAGTCTGTGTATTGGTAGAATAGTATTTAAACACAAGCAAAAGCTTTCACCTATCAGTTGTCACCAGCCTTTGAACTTTTTTTGTTTTTACAATGTGGGTGGCAAGCATAAGACCTACCTGATGGTAAGCAGTTACTGTAGCCTATAGGTGCCAGCAACACTAGAGGTATTACTCGCACGTCGCTATGTGCAAGGAAAGGTATAAGAGGTGGAGAGGAAGTATACCTAATTAGGTGAGGATAGGAAAGGCATTTGGGCTCCGGCACTCATCATATAACACCGATCGAGCTGGCCTATCAGCGAATAGGCCAGCTCAATAAGCAAGTTTTCGTTTTTCCAGAATAAAAAGTAACATATCCTTTGTCCGTGTGGTGACGGTAAGAATACAAGTGTCACCACCCCATTCTTTCCCACAGGTGTCGTATGAAGCAACTAAGGGAAGTAAGCAATTATCATCCATTGCATGATTGGTGGTAGGGCTGGGTACCACTTGGTATCGAGCCCAAGCAGGTTAGTACCAGCATCTCCGGTGTGACTGGCCATGAAGCACATCCTTTCATTTTGGCTGTAGCAGGAGATAGCTGTTTATTCTTTAATTTCATATCTGTGAAATGAAATGGTGAGCAGCAACTTGAAAATACTCTCGGTATAGTTAAGTCCATGAGCAACAGTTACCATATACCATCAGATGGGCCGTAGATCGTCTGCCACATGCAATAAAAAGAAATTTAGACTAATTAATTATGTATGCCAAATTTCCTGATAAACGATTAAGTAGTTACGGCGTTAAGAAGTCGAAGTTTTTTTTTTTATACTTAAAATACTAGTAGGATAACAGTTGACAAGGCGATGATACGAAAAGACCTTAATCCCTACTAATTCAATTACTTTCTCATATTTTGATATCACATTAGCCCTTGCAACGGTACCCATGTGTATGCCTATGCCTGGATAATTGAACCGGACTTTATTTTGCAAAAATTAATTTGGCAACACCCTTAATTTGGGCCTCAGAAAAATACATCAATTTGAACTTCTCTCCCCTAAGACGCCTTGCATTTGCAGGGCTGGAGAATTACTAAGATAGATCCAGGGCCAATATCATCTTCGTACCCAAGTTTCATTGGGATGATGAATCAGTATTAGCACGGAGCGACTATAGGTCGTGGACTCGTGGTCCCAATCACCACCAGTCTTGTTCTGACTGGGGTCAATTTTTTTATTCATTATGTACTAACAACCTGTTACGACTGCAAGGATGTAATTTTTTTTTTAAAGAGCACACTGCACTAAGTAATTATCCTTGTATCGCGGGGGACTTTACAAACATTTCACGGACACAAAGTACACCCAGACACATTTTGTGGATCACACAAAGAGTTGTTACTGTGTGAGAATCGAACCCACAGCACTCGGGCGGGAGGTCGGTACCTATCTAAACCACTCCGCCATCTGTGCGTTTGACAGGCGGGACCCACTGCTTAGTGCTTTTTGATTACACATCAGATGCCGGCCGAGCGAAGGTTGCTTAACCTTGAAACTTTAATACAAATATTCTCCAAAGAGGCTACATGTACGCATGTTTATCAGTAAACACTATTGTTTTAAGTACTTATGGTCTACTTTCAATAATAAGCTATTGTGTGCGGCTCGTTAAGAGTGCTTATCGCATATTTACTTAATGAGTAATGTAGATAATTATGTTAGCTGCTCCAAAGTACATTTCTGTGTTTTATCTATGCCAAACACATACAGATATACAGGGTAGGTCCTGTGTACTGTGTACCCTGTGTTTGTATATGTCATCAAAACGGTCTCTAAAGTTAAAGGTACTACTAAATATCGGTAATAATATGCCCCATACCATTTTCATCGGCAACAACGGGTTACAGATTTAATTTAGCCGCCATCGAATCGTTAACAACGCGACTAAAACGCTCTTGATATTCGCTAAGAAGCGCGTAGTACACGGGCGTGACGTCAGCGGCTATATGCATTAATACGGCTATATGCATTAAATAGGTGATGACTGACGAGCGAGACAAGTACCTAATAACAACGTACTGAAATATAATATAGGTAAGATGTGTTTGCATAGGGTTTTACACTCGGAAGAGAATGTATTTCGAGTTCTGACGGACATCCGCAGCTCTTGCCTTGCTTGTCCCGCCATGAATAAGCCGGCTACGGCTCGATGGGAGAAGTAAGCGAGAAACAACCGCAGTAGTCCTAATGTTGCTTCTTTTGGTTAGAATGAGAGCGTCTGGGGCCTAAATCTCTTTACTATCTCCTTATTATTCTTCCTGTCCACCTCCTATCCCTTTTCTTGCAGTTAGCGAAGTACGAGTAATGGCCCTCGTATTGCTAGAGTTTATAGGCTACGGTAACCGCTTACCATCAAGTGCGACCCTCGAAATATCAAAAACAAGATGCAGGGATAGATATAAAAACATAATAATTACGGCTAACTGCTCTTATCAACAGCCGGATAGGATAAGGACCCACGCTCATTCTTTTGTACTTTTGCCTACAGATTGTAATGAAGTTGATACATTAATTCATAATCTTAAAGTTGATTGTGCTGTTGGTTTGGACATGATCTCATCAGATATTATACGAAAATATAGGGCCCTCTTAACACCACCCATTACCATTACGTATATCTGTAACCTAGCGTTGTCTACTAGTGTGTTTCTAAATGCTTTAAATAAATCCAGGATTCATCCAATATATAAGGGTCATGGTGACAGAACCTGTGTCAATAACTATCGCCCAATCTCCATTCTACCGACACTATCCAAAATCTTAAAACGTCTAATGAATAATAGGTTAACAAGATATCTGGAAAGTTCTAACCTTCTATCTGATTCAAAATTTTTTTCGAGCCCGAAAATCCACATCAGATGCTGTACATGACCTGACTGACTTTATAGTCACTAAATTAGATAGAAAATAACACCTAGCGAAAAAAGACCTAGCGAAGACGTTTGACACAGTTTCTGTCCCATTAGTAATAAAAAAACTTGGCTACCTGGGAATTAGAGGTCAACAACTCAATCTTTTTAAAGATTACCTCAGTGATCGTAAACAACTAGTCAAGATTGAAGATTATACTAGCGATGAAATGCTTTTGAGCTTTGGTATACCACAGGGGAGTATATTGGGTCCGACGTTGTTTCTAGCCTATATAAATGACCTGTGTCTATTAAAACTACCAAAAACCAAGATAGTTACTTTTGCAGATGACACAGCGTTGCTTTTTTGGGGTGATACTTGGGCTCAAACATTCTCCTATGCTCAAAATGGTTTTAATGCTGTAAATACTTTGTTACGTGAGAATATACTTACCTTAAATGTCGAAAAAACCAAATACATGACCTTTTTTATTCGAGATCCGGGTATCGAACTTGACTCGTGCAATATTTATTCTCACTCATGCACAAACGTTAGAGAAGGCAATTGTTTATGTCCCAACCTGCAGATTACTAACTCTATAAAATACTTGGGAGTGGTAATAGAAAACAGATTGTGTTTTCAGGAGCATATTGAACTGTTATCAAATAGAGTACGGAAGCTTATCTTTATATTTAAGACCTTGCGACATATCGCTGATAAAGAGGTTATTAAATCGGTATATTATGCACTGTACCAGTCGCTCATTACCTTTTGTATTAATTCCTGGGGTGGAGTCTCCAAAACACATATGCTCAAGATAGAAAGAGCACAAAGAACGATAGTGAAAGTAAGCTCTTTCCTACCTTTCTATCATCCAACAACCGATCTCTACTTACAAACAGATGTTTTAACAGTTCGTCAGCTTTTCATTCTTCAATCAAACAACATTCCACAGTCGTATTTGATACTGAAAAACACAATACAAAACGTAGAAAAGATAGATTTTGTAGTGTATATATATATAATACCAGCTTTGCCCAACACTTTTTCTGCTACCAAGGCACCAACCTTTACAACAAACTAAATCGAGTTCTCTCTATTTACAATATGACTAAAACAGCATGTAAGCCGATAATTACACGTTGGTTAAAAGACCTGGATTACTCAACCACTGAAAGTATTCTTTAGTCTTTAGATATATTCCGCATCCGATTCCCTCCATGTACATTCTAATTATATGCTATATTATATACATACATTTCACACTTACTATTTTGGCTCACGTGCATACGTCCACTCAGGCATTTACACACACACACACACATTAAAATTATTTATTTCGAGGCATTCAGCACATTTCCTTTAATTTATTTTCTTAATTTGGTAATTTTAAGTTGTTTTCTTGTATTTTAAAATCTTCTCTTCTTTAACGTGATAGCATGTTTATATTGTGGCCACTAAAGCCGATCCAATGGGGTGGGGGCCTGGACCCCGATTCTCGTTTTGTAGAGATAATGTCTAATTAGAGATAATCTCTAATTTTAAAATCTCTACGGAAAATGTCGCCAAAATGTCTACAGTATCATAAAATTGTATTCTCGGTCACAATAGAGATTCTTGTCTTCGACTTTTCTATAGACATATAAAAATAACGTTCCGTTTTTTCGATTATTTTATAAAAGTATCGATTGTGTTGGGAAAAATATCGATAAAGCGATAAAAATGTTTTAAAATATGTTTTAGGTGTTTATATATACATATACCACCGAAGGAATGTAACATAAATCCAGTGGCCCGCCAGTAACGGCGGAAAGATGGCACACGGCGGGTTTCTTTAGTGGGTGAGGGCCCCACACTACCCTGTTCGTTGCCCCGAACGACGGGGTGTGCGGTTAGGAACATTTTTTCCCGCCTTGAAAAAAAAAAGAAGGTTTTTATATATGTAGCGTCAATTTAATATTATAATTCTATTCATTACTGCACAGTTAGATCTCCTAGTGCAATATTAATATATGTATTATAGTATAACAAAAAATTGTAGAAAGACTACTTGCATTATACGAAATGTTTTACCAAAACAAAACAAAAGTAAAAATCCTACAATATAGTATTATATTTATCAGTGTCGTTTGTTTGTTAATTTGTGTTTCTAAGTATAGAATAACTAAAAAATGCAGGCTCGTGTCCTATACCACCGAAGGAATATAACATAGTTCCAGTGGCACACCAATAAAGGCCGAGAGACGGCACACGGCGGGTTTCTTTAGTGGGTGCAGGCCCCACACTACCCTTGGTCGTTGCCCCGAACGGCGGGGTGTGCGGTTAGGAACATTTTTTCCCGGCTTAGCAAAAATATGTCCTATGACATAAGACTGGTTCCACTATGTCTATTAGTTCATCCGTCAGTTCCTTCGATAGGCGAAAGTTTTTTTGGAACGCTGCATCACTTAACTCCATAGCGTTATAACGCCACAGGCCTTGCCGACGGTGAATACCCAGTGCCGCATCTTCTGTAGCCTCCACCAGATTATTAATAAATGCGATAATTAGCTAATCACCCATTTTCTTGACTTCCACTTGATATCAAGGATTGGGTTGGAACAAAATTTAAGTTTACAAGACGTTTCACAATCACAAGTCCACAACTATTCACAACAAAAACAAAGTGACGTTCGAATTAATTATCATTCGACTTTGCATTCGACACATGATGTCGATTGCTATAGACTACTCGTTGCATGTCGTGCGCTGAGTGGTAGACATATCTCTAACGTGACATTCCGAGAATACGAAAATTGGTTTTTACTCGACATTCGCCATTTTTTTCGACATATGTCGAGTTCGAGATAAAAGTCTAATGCACGAGAATCGGGGTCCTGGTGATCTGTGATACAGGCTCAGGCCTACTTCAGACACCTGTCCTCACAATTATATGTTATTGTATCTTTATGGTGCATTGTAAACATTGTATGTTTTGTGTATAATTTGTGAGGAGAATAAAATAAATTATTATTATTAAATTATTATAGACGCGTCAGTTCGTGGCCGGTGAACCAAAGACCTTGGGACTGTTGACTACCAGCAGTTTGCAACTATTGCGAAGATTTAACATCTCAAGTATACAGGGTTGTCGTTCACGGCTGTTAAAACTAAGATGGGGAGGGTACTTGCTATAAAAATCTATCAATCACGTGCGTGTGAACTGAGGGACCACACTGGTATTTCGCAATATAAAAATAGTATGATTTAGTAGAAGACTTGAAACAATTGTAAAACAAATCTGGGAATTTGTAAAAAGATATATTAAAAACTACAGCCTATATAGTGTGGCCCCTCAGTCCTCACACACCGTCAGCCAGATCTCGGAAAGTATCTGAAGAATTAAGGTTTTGTGATTACAGACATTTAGTAAAAAATTTGTAAAGATAATTACTGAATTATAGACCACAAAGAATCAAAGATAAAAAATATATAACGACTAAACTGTGGTCCCTCAATCCACACAAAAAAGATAAATATTTTAGTGAATATTACCAAATCAAATAAATAAAATCTTTCTTTTCCTACATAATGTTTTAGTAAGAGTCTTAAAACATTTTGTAAAAAAGAAATGGAAATAAAATATCGACTCAATTCGAAGATAGCTAGTTTTAAAACTGGTCCCTCAATCCTCACCTCCACTGACATATATGCATTGCTAGCTAGTAGACGACAGAACTATCAGAAAGTCTAGTGTACTTAAATTTTAGTAAAAATATTCCATTAAACACAAAGTGAAAATGTATAGTGCAAATGTATAGTGCTAAGCATGTCAAATGCTAAAAATATATATAAAAAATATCTAAAAATATTCCACTAAATAATAGGTATATAAAATTGTCGAGGAGTGGGCAGCAGCACTCCCTCGAGTATTAACAACATCCACTGCGATCGCCAACCCGCCTGCCAAAACGTGGCGATTACGGCATTATCCCCCATGACGGGATCGCTCGTTGTGGCGTTCTCTTGGGGAGGCCTATGTCCAGCAGTGGACGTTGAAAGGCTGATAGTTTATTTATATGGTAAAGCATGTCAAATGCTAAAAAAGTACTTATATAGAAATATCTAAATAATCAAAAAGATGTTTCATTTTTTCATTTGTTTCAGAATGTATATAACCTTTGAAGATAATCCAACAGGCAACGTGGGATTCAAAGGCACTACCTTCCATTCTCTGTTCGGTTAAAAATATAAATAAGCGCTCTATGTTTGCCATTATATAAGTTTATTGTCATATTTTATGTGAAAGATTTATATTTGTATACATACTAGCCTTTCTCAGGTTCCCGATATAGTAACGGGATAAAAGTCTAATCGAGATCTATCAAATAGAAAAGGTTGCATCAAAATCCGTTCAGTAGTTTTTGCGTGATGCTCGAACAAACATACAGACAAAAAATTTAAAAAAAAAAAACAAAAAAAATTGTTTTGTGCTCAGACACGTCAATATAGCCTAATGCAGTATTTTTTTCTCAAATATCTTAAATGTACAGACACAGCACTGTTACAGCTTTATAATATATAGATTGTTGTGTATATGAGATAAGGGCAAGTGAAATAATATTTAATAAACTTGAATATCTACATTAAATGTTTTATTTTAACTGCCTCGGTGGAGCAGCGGTAGTGTGTGCGACTGCTGATCATGAGGTCTCGGGTTCGATCCCCGGGGCAAGCAGTGTTATTGAGCTTTTTCGTAAAAAGAAAAATTCTCAGTAGCAGCCCGGAGTTTGGAAATGTGCCCGGTAGACGGCTGGCAAATCGTGGATGTGTAATGCACCTCTGCCTACCCCTTTGGGAATACAGGCGTGATGCTATGTTTTTTTTTAATAGAGCCTTGTCCAACTGATATATGCCATGAAATATGGCGTCAACGAGCCATTTTCAAAACGCGGGAACTGCCTACCATACAGCGTTAGTGTTCAGCTGGGCATGCACCTGGGTAGATGCAAGTATAATGAAACAAAGAGTAATGTATCTTATCTTATCTCTCAGACTATAAGAACAAAGCCATGGCGTGGCCGCACTTGAAACAGCAATATTTTTTTTAAATGTTGCCAGGTTGACAAATATTTAACCATATTTGGGCAAAATAAACGATAGTTAGAATGAGGTCTCTAACTTGATCGTAAATAAGAAACTCTTCGTAACAAATATTTAATTGAAAATCTCAACGTTTATCAAAATAATTATTTAAAAGTAAATCTACCACCCCTTCTATTCATCCAACCATTAGTCTTTAAAGGTCCACTGCTGGACATTGGCCTCCCCAAGAGAGCACCAGAACTAGCGCGCTTGTGCTGACTGCATCCTATGGCTCCCTGCAGCTTTGACCATATATTTGGTCCATCTGGTGGGAAGCCATATTACGCTGCGCTGTCCGATATGTGGTCGCAACTCAAAAACCTTTTTCCCCAACGGTTGTCAGTTCGTCGAGCAATATGGCCTGCCCATTACCACTTCAACATGCAAACCTGGCTTACGTCATTTGTTACGAATGCGGTCAGTCAGCCTCACTCCACAGTTTCTCCGCAGAGATCGCATTTCGACCGCATTGATTTTGCTCTCATGCTCCTTTTTACATACCCAACTCTCACTTCCATATAATAACGTTGGGACAAGCACTGCGTTGTGTATTGCGACACGTGCCTTCTGGCAGATGTGGTGGCTGCTGAGAAATTGTCCCAATGCTCCGTTCACTCTATTTCCCGCATTCACTCTTCTTTCTACATCAGTGGTGTACCTTCCATCCCGACTGAATCCACATCCAAGATATACAAATTCATCCACTTGTTCTAGCACACCATTTCCTATTGCTATTCTAACATCTGTTCTGGCTTCTTCTCTTTCAAAAAACATTACTTTGGTTTTGCTCACATTCAATCTTCTGCCATTACGTCGACTAGGGTTTGCAGGTCAGTCGCTTATGGCTCTGTAGTTTGCACAGTCATAACGTGAACCCTTGTTTTCAAACAAGGGCACGATGACTGCTCTTCTCCAGTCCTTGGGAACCATTCCTGAGCTCCAACATAAATTGAGAAGCATCAGGAAGGATTCCCAGACACATGAGCCTCCAAGCTTGATCATCTCAGCAGACACCATATCAATACCCGCTGCTTTACCATTTTTCTAACTTCTAATCGCCCATTCATCTTCATCCATACTAATGTCATCAGAGGATGCTGGTACCGAATGCTGATCTGTTAGACCACATGTGGCACCGGCATCGCCCTGAACATCCGCATACATAAATATTCACTCCATCGGCTTAACACATCTTGTGTTTGCGTAAGAATGTCTCCACCTTTAGACCTTATTTTATTTATTCTGAAAGCTGACCAACCACTCCGAGATTTCTTCACCTCCCTCCAGAAAAGTTTGGTGTTGCTCTCGAAATTTTTGGTCAGCCTTTCTTCTGCAATCATATTTGCTCTATCACGCTTCTCTTTCACTAAGTGTCATTCTTACGTTGCCGGTATATTTCTTTCTTCTGTTCTTTCATACTTGCACTCAGGTTTAAAGAAGATACATAGTCCAGCCACGCTTTCTTCTTTTGGTACGGAAACTGCTACTTCCGTATCCCACCATGCATCACCTTTCACTTTTCTATGCTTCTTTGAGCATCCACATACTTCTTTCGCTGTATCTACAATACTATCTTTCAATACTCTCCAGCATTCTTTTATGTCAGATTCCGACTGACTTGCCATTGCCAGCCGTTCACGGACACCCTCTGCATACTTTGCTCTTAAACTCTCTTCTTGCAACTTTCCAATCTTTATTATTTCAAACCCTCCGAAGTGGACACACTCTCGCCAGTGTCTCTACTTTCTGAACAGGCTACTAAATCTCGCAATAAAGAGATAGTGGTCCGTGTCGATAGTGGGACCCCTGTAGGCTCTTGTATCCATAATTTTACTTCGGAGGCGACTGTCACCCACAATTAAATCTATCATGCTTCTCTGTTCATTCCTTCTCCAAGTAGGTATACATATGGATGATGTTTTTTCACCATATGCCACTAACGCTCCGCATGCGTTTAGCGTTTTTTTTCGTACTGAACTGTGTTTATTATTAATATTTTATTTACCAATACTATAATTAATCTATTTTTAAACATAATTGAAAATAAAAATTGGTGGCACACAGGCAAAACTTTTTTTAAATAGGTGGCATGGAATGGGTTATCACCAAATGAACCAAGCACGTCCTCGAAGTCTGGACGCTTGGTCCCAACCCATCCATTCAAGTCTCCGCATACGATCACGCGTTCACTAGCTTCTGCCAAATCCAGAACTTCCCTAACATTATCCCAGAACTTCTCTAGATCCGATGCCACCGAAGAACCTACGGGAGCATAAGCTGCGACCATGAAGATCCCGGTGACACCTAGTTTTATTCGGACCCATAGAAGTCTGGGATCGAACATTCCGTAGTCTTTCACACCTGAGGCCAAGCGAGCGGACAGCAACACCCTCACTCCCATGCTGGCCCGATCGCTCTGCGGTACACCAGACCACAGAGCCAACAGAGCTATCCCGCCACCAGGAAGATCACAGGCATCGCTGCCCTTTGGTTCGGCGGGCTGTTCTCCGCAACTCCACGTCTGAGCGTGTGTTTTGCGTGACCATTTTGTCGCTGCCCTTTCGCTTGGCCTCTGATGCACAGAGCACATCAAGCTGTCTGTCCGACATGACGGTTACCAGCTCGTGTAACTTACCTTCCACACCACCTCTTACATTCTACGTGCCTACTCGACACTCTGTTCCCCTCGACTCGCCAAACTGGGCAAGGCGTGATGGGTGGCGGCCCCATCGCCGCGTCTGCCATTGTTCGTAGCGACGGGGACGGGTCGGTACGCGTCGCCTCTGGGGCACACCCTAACCCGCACTGCGGTGCGCATTCGAGCTGGATTGCAGACTGTAGACTACAGGCTGGCAGGGATCGCGACGAGTAGGTATATTATTTTACAGTTATTCGCTATTTAAATAACGTCATTTTCGATTTACTTTGACAAGGTTAAATCCCATGCTCATCGCGCGCGGTTTGTACTTGGATCATCCATCAGCCTTTCAACGTCCACTGCTGGACATAGGCCTCCCCAAGAAATGGGAGATATGCCATAATCGCCACGCTTGGCAGGCGGATTGGCGATCGTAGTGGATGTTGTTAATACTCGAGGGAGTGCTGCCGCCTGCCAAGCGTGGCGATTACGGCATTATCCCCCATGACGGGACTGCTCGTTGTGGCGTTCTCTTGGGGAGGCCTATGCCCAGCAGTGGACGTTGAAAGGCTGATTTATGGATGGATGGATCGGGAACCTGAAAAATAACCTAAAAAATTTTTGACAAAGTTTAGTAGTAAATAAAAACAAAATTCAAACGACAAAAAGGAACGTTTATTTGCTGGAACAAGTGCGACACATTTCAGTAATATTTATAGATATCTTTTACATACCTAATATATAAAATAAGGATGACGCGATTGCGTTCCAAGTGGTGATTACGTGTTCTATGCAAAATGGGCACACCGAGGTTATAGACAGCTACATCTAGATTATCGTTGACAGCGTTAACTAGAGAATATCGTACAATAATATCAAATTTTGTTGATATAATTTGCTTAAGTATACTTATATATTTTACTTTTTATGATTGGATTACAGGTTTTATTGACCATGTTCAATGGAGCTGGGAGCCCTTGATATCCACAGGACTGCAGCTAAGAATTCCACCTTCTGGAATTCCTTAACTCGCGGAATTAGGCTCTGAAAATGTGAATTTTCTCGAAAAGAATATTAAATTTCTCCATTCTTTCTAAGAGGTGCCAACCCTAGCTGCAGCCCAAAAAAAAGCGCATATATATGTATTCGTCCCTGCGTTCAATAATTTAGTAATAAGAGCACCTTAACTATCTATCAGGTTTAGATTAAATATGCATGTATTTTAAGATTTCAAAAGTTATGTCGTTCAAATATATTGTCTGCGATTTCTGGAAACCAATGACCTTACTGTATACAATTCCATCACAGTATGAATGTCTAAATAGGGCTACCTGCTATCGTAAAAGACTCACCGCGGCGTTATAGTGCAGTTTGATTATCTACCTAGCCTTATTCCAAGCTTAATGGAGGTCGGCTTCAGATCTATCAGATTTTAACTGATCCACCGGTATCTATAGGGAGCGACTATCTGACCTCCATGACTCTATTAAGAGAACAATTGGCGACCTTTGAAAAAGAGTGGTGTCATATTTTTTTTTTTATTCATGCCTCTGAAAACCTGTAAGGATTCGATATTATTTGACAACCTGTATCGATTCATACCCCACAAAGTTAACGTCCAAAAATCCTACCGAAATTTCTTTACTAAAAAGTTTCAACTATTAAGCTGAGCGTACACTGGTCCGCACCAGCCACACCGCACGTCACGCAACGGATTTTTGTGTGCTTGGTATGAATTTGTATAGCACTGCGTCCACTAACCGTACCGCCCGCAATTCCGTTCCGCCGTTCAATGCGTTGCGTGTCGTGCGTGCGTTGCAGCCGGTGCGGACCAGTGGATGCTCAGCTTTATAAAACAATTAATTAGATTGAACCTCAGATTTTATAGCAAGGCCATTGATTGATTATTTTAGCTGAATTATTTCAAATATCCTCTACAAAGTATTAGTACATACATTTCACAATAGCTGAAGTTACAGGCACGGGTCTCTGGTTCCGTAGAAAACTGGTAAATATCGTTGTACATGTAGAATCATACTGCCAAATCACAGCCGCATGAAACGCACTAGCTCCTACCATTCGTACGTATCCCACTTCATACACTTTTTCTTCTGTTTAATCACAGATTTATTGTTTTTACCATGCAAATTATACGTAGTAAATGCCCTATAAAACATTCGGGCCCTTTACTACCTATAATATACAACTAACTCATGATATTACTTTTGAACAAGGCAGCCTTTACCGACTGGTGTTCTAACAAGTTAAAATCTACTGTGCGATCCTAAAGTTCCACAAAATTACTCCGGTTTAAAAGATCTTGCGTTGCACTGCTTTTTAAGTCAGGACTATAAATCCGTGCCGGTAACTGTCTAGTTAGGTATATAATTACATAGTTGACTAACATGAAGTGACAATAAGTAGGTACCATATTTTTACAAGTAATTTAGACTTTTTTTCTAATACACACATAGTTCCATATTATTTATGACCATCAAAATTTTACTTAAAATAACTGCCTGGTGCCGCTAATATTATGACCTTTTGACTTAAACGTAGTGTTTATTTTCTCTTTGGTTTGATTATTACCAAAGACATTCAAAAAAAGAATCTTAATGTGTCATCCATCATCCACACAGTAAATACAATAGAAATTACGAATAATAATTATACGCAATAAATAATTATTTAAAATAAGAAGTTTACAGTGAACACATTTAATTTATTTAAAAGGTCACTTATGATTTGAAATAAAAAATGGACGGCACGCAATGGGATTTATAATCAGAACACCCAATCTAAAAGTTTTTCTATAATTTTTTTAAAGCTATTTTGCCGCCATTTCTAGCGACTTGAACTTGTTGAGATTTCGCACGAGGTTTATTTGACAAATTAAGTCTCAAACTCAAGTAGTTCCAATTAAAAAATTCAGAACCATCCACTGGACGTAGTTATTTGAATGTGTCAAAGGAAATATTTTCACCCTAATTTTCTGTACTTGCAAACCCAATCAGACCAAGTTGAGAATTTTATTAATATTATGTATTTGGTGCAAAATTATCATGCTTAAGATTTTGGCTTACTCAAAAAAAAAACATCTCTCACACCATAAACCTACTTACATTTCTTGAAACCTCCATAACAATTTTAATCACCCACAATACTAAACAAAAAGACTAGATTCGTAATTCCAAATAAGATATGTGATGCTGCTCATTGCTGTTTTATGAACACAAATTTTTTAGCAATTATTATAACACTTGCTTTAACTGGCCCTTGTTTAACACAAATACCAAAGTTATGAAATGTATAAAAAAAATATAATAGCGTATTCTATTATATGTATCTATCACTGACTATCATAGTTTTCATGGTGAAGAAAAAATCCGCTTAGATATTACAGCTATGATTTTCTATACAGCCAAGACACTGCCAGCCGTGCGGATTCAACCTCAAGAGGAAAATCCAAAATACTGTTGCTCTTGATTTTTGTGAATGGGTAGGTAATTTTAATTTCATAAGTGGTAGAAGAGCCAGCTTCTCACCGGTAGTTAGGTACTATCAAGCAAGTGTTAAAAAATTTACTAAACACACCGTGCAAATTACCCTAAGTCTAGAAATTCAATGGAATCTCATTGAGTTAATATCAATAATTAAATAAAATGAGATCAATTTATATAATTAAATTAAACAATCTTGAAAATTCATCGCCCTGTTTTCCGTATTATCAATTATCACACAAATTTCCCCATAAAAAAAATGGTTTATTAGGCAATATAGTCTGTCGACAGACTGTTTGAAAAAAACATAATCGACATAGGGTTGCCACTAGGATCTATTTTTCTATTTTGTTTTACACATCAACGATTGAGAATTTATTACGTCCCCTTTCACCCCTTTATCAAATGAATACAATAAAAAAAAATACTTTGCTTCGGCCTAGCTTTACAAAACATTGTTTCAAGACACAAACTACACGTCCAGCCTGATCACGGATGTTTTGCTACTGGCGTATAGGAATCAAACCTATCGCTATATTATGCACTAATATAACTTACTGAGTAGTAAAGGAGCATCCTAATCTTTAAGTATCTGTTCAAATAAAATTTTATAAACAAAACTCAAGTGGCAACCCTAACCTAAACTAGCTTAGGTATATTATTAAAACAAAATGGAATGTCCAATTCAACCAGAACATGTCTGAATGCTATAAAATTACATAATAGGCCTTAGGCCTATAAAAATAACTTTGTTATACCAGTTATCAGGCAACAATCACATTAATTACACATTCCATTAAACACAATAATAATTTCGGTGAATGTGAAAATTTAAAAATAATTGCTATATAGTGCTGATTAGAAGGATTGTAGTGAAATTAATTGTTGACACCACCGTTGTAAGCATAGTCAGCTTTGTTATGCATCACTAAGCGGTTATCCACGAAGTAGAAGCTATCTGAACACGTTTCAAATGGTGCAGCAATCATCTCGTTAACTGAAACAACATAGTGATCATAGAGTAATTACAATGACCAGTTTTATTTTTGAAGTAAATGCTTCTTTACGCACGTTTGACTCGGGGAGTAAGCTGGCGAATGCGTGACGGGAGCGTTACGAAAAGTGTGATCGGGCGAGGCGAACGTTACGTTAGGTTTCGTAGAGACGTGAGCGTTTCGAAAAATGTGATCAGGCGAGGCGAACGTTATGTTTCGTATATTACTGTAGGGGCAACAGAGATAGTTGCGAGCACACATTTTCTTTCTCTCTTTCTCATTATTGAAGTAAATACTTCTTTACGCACGATTGACTTGGGAAAAAGCTGGTGAATGCTTGACATGAGCGTTACGAAAGGTGTGATCGGGCGACGCGAACGGAAGATGAGAGAGGGATATAACTTAGTGAAGATAGAAAGAGAGAGTTACGTTTCGTATATTACTGTAGGGGCAAGAGAGAGGTGCGAGCACACATTTTCTTTCTTTCTTTCTCATTATTAATAGATATCAACATTATTAATAACATATAAATTTATACATATATGTATTTTTGTTAAGTTTTACACCAGTTGTGTGGTCTAAAACATTCTTTTTTTTTTTTCTTATTGCTGAGCTATGGCCCACCTGATTGTGTGTGATAACTAGCAGTAACAAAGTGAACATTGCCTTAATCAACAAATCCAAAAACACATAAAGAGCCTTCAGGCTGTTACAGCATGGAATGGTAATAGATGATTTTCGTTTTTAAGGGCGGGAAAAATTTGCCTAACCATACACTCCGTCGTTTAGGGCAACAAACAGGGCACAGTGAAGCCTACAGTACACTTACTAAATTAACCTACTATGTACAATCTTCACGCCTATATTGGCAGGCCAGGCAGGTGGTTATAGTAATGAATACCTATTTGACAGCTTTAAGTAAGGGAAAGAGGACTCTCGTTCAATATCAACATTTATCACCAGTATGATTTTGGAATCCCTATCTTGAATTTTATTATTGAGAATCATGATCTCAGAACATTAAAAATACCAATGGTACAGCCCAGCCTCTGCTTTAGAAGATTATTTATCTATCTAGGTTGTCTGCAAACTCCAGAGAGGAATGTGTGGATGTAATATGGTTCCGGTGGCCCGCCAATAAAGGCGGAGAGACACACGGCGGGTTTATTTAGTGGGTGAGGGCCCCACACTACCTTGTTCGTTGCCCCAAACGACGGGGTGTGCGGTTAGGTACATTTTTTCCCGCCTATCCAAAAACAAAAAAAAAGGGGGTCAAAAATAGGTAGCTGAAGGCTGCTTTTTGATAAGTGGTGCTCTGTCATGTGACCTCTAAAAAAGTGGTCGCGGAAGAAAGTGAGTACTAAGCTAATGATAAAAAAAAACTAGACGTCGGGGGACGTCTAGCAGATGTGAAAACATCGAAATTATTTTGTAGAAATAAAATGATCATAACTTGACAAAGTGGAGTACTTTCAATCAAACGAGTATAAACTCGATAGGGTTGCGTAGTTTCATTACAGAGTTCCTAAGTCCACCTTCCAGCTCCATCATCAGATCAGCTCCTTGTCATCATAATATTGCATTGTCACGTGATATACACATGCGTGTAAAATTTCAGCTCAATCGGAAACCGGGAAGTGTGTCAAATTTAACTTGCAAGATTTGAACGGGACAAGTAGGTACAATAAAAGCGTCGCCATGCTAACAGCCGATCTTACCCTCTCCTCCGCATTAGATGTTTCACATCAATCTTAAGATAAGAGTAGTGAGTTAAATTTCAATAAAACCTCTTCTATAGTAACAAAAGTATAATTTATATTAATCTTGGAACAAAAGTATAATTTAGATTGCATGCTGACCATCACAAAATTATTTATATTATAATTTACATAATTACCTAGATCAGAAGGTAATGTTGGAAATTCATATATATGCTCGCATGTGTTTCTTGAGAATGGAATACAAAATCCAAATTCAAAATCAAATGTCTTCAGCAAGGTATCCCTGAAGAAGTGTTTCTCTATCATCCTGAAGTGATTGACAGGACGAGCTCCGACCGTGAACTCCACCCTGAAATGATTAACAAATATGATTTATATATATTTATTACTAGCTGCTACCAGCAACTTCGACTGTGGATTTTTTCTTTTAGTGCAGAATCCTATATATTATCCTATATATTTTAGCAAAATTAAAGTAGTGCTCCCCGTCCCGTGAAGTCCGTCCAAATCGGTCCAGCTGTTCAGAAGTTTAGTTGTGGATGTGTATTCGACATATAAATTTATACTTATCTATTTGAATCTATTCATTCACAATTTTATGGGTTTTATATTTTTTACGTGGAACCATAATTATTTTTCCAAAATAAAAGTAGCCTAAGCTAACAACAGCTATCTGCTTGTGAAAGTCCCATCCAAATCAGTCCAGCCGTTCCTGAGATTAGCCGGAACAAACAGCCAGACAGACAGACAAAAACTTCAAAAATAGGTAATTTGTTATAGGTAGCGTATATACTCTCGAATACATTTAGCAAAAAGTTGTTGTTATTTAGCCATTACAAACAGACACTTGAATTTTATTTATTTGGATACATATTTTCTTCACAAGTTTCTCCTTTTTTTTTTGTTAAGGTGGAAAGAAGTTGTGCTGTGTGGGGCCGGATTTAGAATTGTCCCACCCCTCTCCACCCATGGGAGTCGTAGGAGCCGACTGAGGGCATAACGGGGGAGTGGGCAGCAGCACTCCCTCGAGTATTAACAACATCCACTGCGATCGCTAACCCGCCTGCCAAGCGTGGCGATTACGGCACTATCCCCCATATGAGCGAAACACATGTTGTGGCGTTCTCTTGGGGAGGCCTATGTCCAGCAGTAGACTTCGAAAGGCTGATGGATGGATGGATGGATGGAAAGAAATTCCTATCCAATCAAACAATCAGGGCACCTCCTATGTGAGCTTGGACAGTTAGATGTGCTACCACAATATTCAGTCAGATATCCAACTTAAAAGTTAGTTGAATATCTGGAATTCCGCTAAACAGCTATCTGTTTCACCTCTAATTTTATTTATCAATAAAACTGGTGTATGGTGCTTGTTATGATAAAAACCTATTCACTTTTGACTGAAAGGCAGAATTACTTACACAGGAATAATAATATAAACTAATTACATCCCATGCAAAAGAAATTTCTGTGAAAATGGGACAAGTTAGCAAAGTATGTCAAGTGCTAAAAATAATAAGTACACAAAATGTTAAGTACTGACAAATAGGGTATCCACAATTATTGTTTTTAATATTCTATAGTATTTTGATTTGTATTTTAGCACTTGACATGCTCAGCTACTTTAAAGTACAAACTATTTATAAATGTGGAAAACGAGAACTTTAGTGCGAGCGGGAATTGAGCCTGCGTCCCTTCCAATCTGGGGAAGTACTCCAAGCCGCTGAGCTATCGCACTGACCTTCAGCCATACCCAATCTCCACATCACATCTGTCTCTACAACCATAATCTATAGTAGATGAGCTAGCAGCCAATTAGATTGTAACTGGTGATCACTGCCCATAAACCTTAGTAATACCCATTAAGATTTACCATAGTATGCCACACATGCGTTAGTTATGTGTATGAGATATAATAATAATACTTACAGTTTTTATAAAGTATACAGTGTCACGGCGGCTTCCCTGGACTAGGCACTAACAATAAGAATATTTAACAATGAAACACTTACGTAGCTCCTACAGTCTTGAGTTTCAAAAATTGAGGAGTAAATTGGTATCGTACGAATCTTCCTGCGTTAGAGTCAAGAGGCTCTTCAGAAGCATCATCAGTCCCTTCATTATCAACCCCGAAATCGGTTGGAGGTTTAGCGATTTCAAATAACACAGTCCCAGTCTCCAGATCTCGAATTTTAAACCTTGTAAAGTCTATGTCGTATATATTCGCTTCAGGACTGCACAAGTAAGTATCAGTTATACGATCAAGTCTCAATACATCTTCTGGTGTTATTTCACTAAGAATTGTGTCGCCTCTGCTTGTTTCCAGCAAACTTATTGATTCACACTTCTTTCCAACCAGACTCATTTTTTAATTGTTTGCTTATCAGTAGTTGCAGTACCTAATACAAGTAATCATAAAAATATAGGCACAATTGAAATTTATAAGGCTTCATAGGTTTTATTAAAGCATAATTTATTGCATTTACGTTTAAATTAATTAATTTAATCAGCCCGTGATACCTACATCACATCAAACGTTAGGCCATGATCCGACGTTTTTGTCAACTACACTTTTAGTACTTTTACGTCTTTACCACCTTCACCAGTGTTGCTTTCCTAGAAACCTGTGCTACCGTATATCATAGTAATAAGCGGAAAACCACAATAAAATTAGACAAAAGTAATTTAGTCTTATTAAAAAAAGGTGAATTTATTCTTTCTCTGTAAAGGTTTCTTATCGGTTATAGGTTCTTTGACTTCACAATCCACGTTTAATTAATATACGTGGAAAACACAAAACTTTTAGAGCAAGGACAAAAGAGAGAGAGTTAAAGTTATGCCAATTATTTGTAGTATGTTGTTTTATGGATCTTTTCTGAACATAATTGTAAAAGCATGAAGATTATTTATTGTCTGGTAAATCTCAATTCGTTAGGTATAATTTTTTTCATTATCTTATAACCAAAACAACGTGATTTCGATGAAGATATCCATGATCAATGAGAAGACCGCAGCTGGGCAGACCACAGGCAATACGGAATATGCCCGTATTTTCTGTGGTCTGCCCACAGAACAATTTGTACTCAATTCTGCCGTGCATAACGGCAATTGCCGTATGAATAACAATGCTTTACAACTATCACAGGGTACATATTCGATACCACTGAAGGAATGTAATATGGTACCGCCTACCGGTGGCCCACCAATATAGACGGAGAGACGGCACACGGCGGGTTTATTTAGTGGGTGAGAGCCCCCCACTACCCTGTTCGTCGCCCCGAACGACGGGGTGTGCGGTTAGGTACATTTTTTCCCACTTTAACAAAATAAAAAAGGCACATATTCGGTAGAACACAGCCCACTTTATAATAACTTATTATTAATAGGTGTTAAAATCACTCAAAACTCAACTATACTAAAACTGTCGCTAAGCCTCTGTTCATATGAAATAAAAACGATAAAACAAACACCTGGTGGTGTTTCATGGCCAGTCACAGGAGAGACTCTAACTTGGTACCTAGCGCTACCACCAGTATTAGAATGTGTGATAATTGCTTACTTCCCTTCTATACGTTGTGCGACACCCGAAGGAAAAATTTCACAGGGAATGATCACGGTAGTGACACTTGTATTTTCAAGTCCGTCATTACATGGACAACAGCTATTCTATTTAAGTTCGTCTTCTTCAGGTGAATTATTTTCGTGTGCATTACCCTCGTCGGTTTCAGATTGATATCTATCTCACCAAAAAGCTCACACCATGTTGATGAGCAGTGTGTGTATGTAGGCAACACATTATAGGCAAATAATATATATATTTATATATATTTGTAGCATTTGACATGCTTAGCACTATACATTAAACACAAAGTGAAAAATGTGAAATCGAAAATAACAGCCAGGAGCAGGATTTGAACCTGCATCTTCTGGATACCGTCCAGATGCTTTACCAATTCAGCCATCCTGACAATTGCTCCTGACTGCTAATTTCGATAACACATCATACTTAACGTCTTTGGGTGACGCCTGCGCCATCTGTCGGACGTATTTTCATACATTATACCGACCAGGTAAACTTAATTTTACAATTAAGATTTTTACCTAATAATGACGCAAACCCTATAAATATTTATATATATTTGTAGCATTTGACATGCTTAGCACTATACATTAAACACAAAGTGAAAAATGTGAAATCGAAAATAACAGCCAGGAGCAGGATTTGAACCTGCATCTTCTGGATACCGTCCAGATGCTTTACCAATTCAGCCATCCTGACAATTGCTCCTGACTGCTAATTTCGATAACACATCATACTTAACGTCTTTGGGTGACGCCTGCGCCATCTGTCGGACGTATTTTCATACATTATACCGACCAGGTAAACTTAATTTTACAATTAAGATTTTTACCTAATAATGACGCAAACCCTATAAATATTTATATATATTTGTAGCATTTGACATGCTTAGCACTATACATTAAACACAAAGTGAAAAATGTAAAATCGAAAATAACAGCCAGGAGCAGGATTTGAACCTGCATCTTCTGGATACCGTCCAGATGCTTTACCAATTCAGCCATCCTGACAATTGCTCCTGACTGCTAATTTCGATAACACATCATACTTAACGTCTTTGGGTGACGCCTGCGCCATCTGTCGGACGTATTTTCATACATTATACCGACCAGGTAAACTTAATTTTACAATTAAGATTTTTACCTAATAATGACGCAAACCCTATAAATATTTATATATATTTGTAGCATTTGACATGCTTAGCACTATACATTAAACACAAAGTGAAAAATGTGAAATCGAAAATAACAGCCAGGAGAATCCTGCTCATCATGGTATCCAGAAGATGCAGGTTCAAATCCTGCTCCTGGCTGTTATTTTCGATTTCACATTTTTCACTTTGTGTTTAATGTATAGTGCTAAGCATGTCAAATGCTACAAATATATATAAATATTTATAGGGTTTGCGTCATTATTAGGTAAAAATCTTAATTGTAAAATTAAGTTTACCTGGTCGGTATAATGTATGAAAATACGTCCGACAGATGGCGCAGGCGTCACCCAAAGACGTTAAGTATGATGTGTTATCGAAATTAGCAGTCAGGAGCAATTGTCAGGATGGCTGAATTGGTAAAGCATCTGGACGGTATCCAGAAGATGCAGGTTCAAATCCTGCTCCTGGTTGTTATTTTCGATTTCACATTTTTCACTTTGTGTTTAATGTATAGTGCTAAGCATGTCAAATGCTACAAATATATATAAATATTTATAGGGTTTGCGTCATTATTAGGTAAAAATCTTAATTGTAAAATTAAGTTTACCTGGTCGGTATAATGTATGAAAATACGTCCGACAGATGGCGCAGGCGTCACCCAAAGACGTTAAGTATGATGTGTTATCGAAATTAGCAGTCAGGAGCAATTGTCAGGATGGCTGAATTGGTAAAGCATCTGGACGGTATCCAGAAGATGCAGGTTCAAATCCTGCTCCTGGCTGTTATTTTCGATTTCACATTTTTCACTTTGTGTTTAATGTATAGTGCTAAGCATGTCAAATGCTACAAATATATATAAATATTTATAGGGTTTGCGTCATTATTAGGTAAAAATCTTAATTGTAAAATTAAGTTTACCTGGTCGGTATAATGTATGAAAATACGTCCGACAGATGGCGCAGGCGTCACCCAAAGACGTTAAGTATGATGTGTTATCGAAATTAGCAGTCAGGAGCAATTGTCAGGATGGCTGAATTGGTAAAGCATCTGGACGGTATCCAGAAGATGCAGGTTCAAATCCTGCTCCTGGCTGTTATTTTCGATTTCACATTTTTCACTTTGTGTTTAAAATAATATATAAATAAATAAATATTCACGGACATTTCACACAAAGTCATCTGGTCTTAAACTAAGTTTAACGCTTGTGCTATGGGTACCAGATTACGGATATAATACATATATTTTTTTTTGTAAATAGTTACATTTATTAGATAGGAAAATCCCAGACGCAGTACAAATAAATAATAATAATAATAAATATTCACGGATATTTTTCACACAACCTACTCTGGTCCCAAACTAAGCTTAATGCTTGTGCTATGGGTACCAGATTACGGATATAATACATAAACTACTTTTTTTTTTTTGTAAATACATACATATAATAGATAGAAAACACCCAGACGCAGTACAAATATCTGTTTTCATCACACAAATAATTGTCCTGAGTGGGAATCGAACCCACGACCTCGTGCACGGGAGTCGGTTACACTACCGACTATGTCACGAGGCCCGTCAAATATTACGAATGTTTCTAAACCACCAGAAACATCATCAGTCACTAAAAGGAATATTTTGCCATTGAAATCAAAACGACCGATTTTGGTGGAAAATCCACTAAGTTGGTCACATTATTCTTCACCTCCACCTCCCAAATCTTAATTAAAGGCCATAGGGATAAATATAGAAAAAAAAAAAAAATATATAATTTTTAATCGCTAGATACGTGTTTTTATTGTGACACTATAAAATAGTGCCAAATATGCTCTAAAGGCCACTTAGATATAACAAAATTATGGAATAATATAAAAATATTTGTCCTTACTTTATAATTTTACGTTTACAGAGCGTAAAATGAAACGTTAAAAGTTCCGGTTACTTCATTCCATTACACGATGTATTTATTCAAAAACTTAATACAAATACTTCTGAATATTCATAAAATATGTCACAATATACTATTTATATAAGGATTAAGGGCTACTTCTATTCACTATGTGCTTCAGTGTTATTAAGAGGCATTTTTGTACAAACATATTATAATATTTATCACAATATAACCACACGACGGAACGTACAGGGGACCATTGATGTAATATCCGTTGCGTCATAACGAAGCATGCGCCTTGTCATTTTCATTGGTGGGTCATAGATTATAATTAAAATAATCTACCAATTAACGGGCCATCGCTCAAGTCTCGGTCTGTGATAAGTTCTTTTAAAAAGTCGTAGTGTACAGTTTGATGTGCTTATAAGTGATACAAAATAAAAATACAAGATGATTATCAAAGAATAGTGAGTACAATTTACTTAGGTTATCCTGCTTTGTGAATACAAATCGATTTTCCAAAAGTCTGGTTGCAAATATATTATGGGCCAACTCTTTAGATTCTTGTTATCAGTAGACTTAATATTTAAGTCATAATAAATATTTATCGTTATCTATTCTATTCAATGTAGTCGAATTAGGAAAATATATTCTGACAGTGACAGAACGCGAGATTCCCGGGTCAAGGTTTGGTTGGAACTTGCGAATGTCCGCGAATTTACTAACAGATGTTTGGATTTTATAAATTAAACTGACTATCTTAACTAAATTCTCTTTGTTTGCAGCCGTGTCACGCTTCCCTTAACAGTAGAGGAGGTAAGATTTCAATTTTTAATTTTGTAAGCGTTCAAGGACATGCACCTATTTTCATGCTTGTTGTATACTGAAGTAATGGTGTCAAAAGATGCTGTGTAACTTATTTTTATTCTAATAATTCTCATGAGAAATGAAAACAGGTGGAATTCCTACTTCAGTTGTTGCTGAAAAATTTAAATTTTATCATAATGTTGTTAGTGCCTATTAGGCAAGACTCCATTCATGAAAGTAGGTATTAGTTATGGCTTTTGTTTTATTGCTTATGATGGCATATGAGCTACGTCTCACCTGATGGTAAGTGGTAACGGTCGCCCATGGACTCAACTATAGGGAGAGTATTGTCAAGCCGCTGCGCATCATTTCATTTCTCAGATATGAAATGATAGAATATGGCGAAAAAAGCGAGTGTGCTATTCGGGTTCCGTGCTTCAAAAGGAAAATCTGGCATCCTTATAGGATAAGCTGTGTATATGTCTACCTATCCTATGAATTTTAAAAACTAACCTAACCACTTTAGTGTTTATATAAGGATGTGTTTATTACATAGAATAACAGTTAGTTCTGAAGTTATAAGCCTATTTTCTATAGGCAATAATTATTGTTGTGCAACTTATACTCACTTTAAAAACTATTTTATATGATTTCCTATTTAAATATGGTAAACTAAAGACAAGTGAAAAATTTTTGCTTTTTTGCATCCTGATAAAATTTTTAAATTACATAAAACCCGCTTAAAATTTTGGGCCTTTCCCAAGAACTAGGTTAAGATGGTATTGGACCCCAAATACCACCTTGACCTCATATAATAAGGGTGTAAATTGTATTTTGTAGGGTTCAAGTAGATATCTTTATTGCACACCTTTCGAGGGCAAGCCTTAGATATCATGGAATTTCAGATAGAGGTTTTCATGTTGCTCTTGCATCCAATATAATCGGAAGAGGATCTTATAAAGCGCAGTATACACTGGACTATATATAGTATACAATTTCATACTCGTTTTTCACATAATTGACAGTTCAAAAGTTTGATAAATAATTAATACAAGACTATATCCTAATTTTGGATGAATTTATAATGTGTAACGCCAACCCGCCTGCCAAGCGTGGCGATTATGGTAAAACCCCCATTTTGGGGAGGCCTATGTCCAGCAGTGGTCGATCAAAGGCTGATGGATGGATGGATTATAATATGTATGAAAAGATAATATAGGCAGACTATATGAAATGGAAGCTCTGAATATCTTCTCCGCTCTTGTGATTGCTCCTCCTATAACTTTGAGGCATTAGTGATGTGTAAGTAATGCCCTAGGTATAGCTAGTATCTATAGACCATGGGTAAGCGACTGCTGATCAAAAATTCTCAGTAGTAGCCATGAGTTTGCCAATGTGCCTGTTAGACGGCAATAGGCTCACCCCCTATTACGTCGGACTTAAACGTAGCTGGTGAACCGTGGGTGTGTAATATGTTCGCCACATTGTAGTTTACAACCTTTTTATCAGCCTGGTCACATCCACCGATGAGGCTTCTCCACAAAATCGCCATAAGGAGCGGTTTTTTGCAGTCTGCATCGAGCTCATATCCACCTGATTGGAGTTCGTACCACACAGCGACGCTAAATAATATGTGGTCGTCACTTTGTATCTTGAAACGATGTTAACATTCAAGGATGATGTCTGTGTTCCGTATGTTGTCACCGATAACTATCGTTTTATCGTCCACTGCTGGACTCCACAAAAGAGCGCCACCGACGCCAAAATCGGTCCCGTGCCAGCTGCATCCAATAGCCTGCGACTTTGACATGGTCATAGGTCCTCTTGGCGGGAGACCCGTCCCTACACTACGCCGTCCTGTACGTGGTCGCATCTGAACAACCGTTCTTCCCCAAAGGTAGTCGGTTTGTCGAGCGACGTGGCCTGTCCAATGCCACTTCAGCGTACCATCCTTATGGCCATTCTCGTTCTCCTACGGATCTTCGTAATACGGATTTGATCACGTAGATGAATACCGAGCATAGCCCGCCCCATGGCACGCTGAGGGACTTTCATTCTCGACATTACACCACGTCTCGGTTCCGTATTTCATCACTGTTCACACATTGAAAAAATGTGCTATTGAATAATAATATGTTAAGTAATAATAAAATTACACTTGATTCCTTAGTGTTACGATTTTGAAGTTGTTTGCAGTTAATACTTTACATAGCTGATAAGAGATAACGGCTCTATTGAACATGACTGGTTTAACTATAAAATTGCGATTAGTTTATCTTTGAATGTAATGTATATGTGACACACTTGTACCTGCCAATATATTTGCAAATGAACCATTTACTATTTAGATATTTTTATATATATTTTTAGCATTTGACATGCTTAGAACTATACATTAAACACAAAGTGAAAAATGTGAAATCGAAAATAACAGTCAGGAGCAGGATTTGAACCTGCATCTTCTGGATACCGTCCAGATGCTTTACCAATTCAGCCATCCTGACAATTGCTCCTGACTGCTAATTTCGATAACACATCATACTTAACGTCTTTGGGTGACGCCTGCGCCATCTGTCGGAAGTATTTTCATACATTATACCGACCAGGTAAACTTAATTTTACAATTAAGATTTTACCTAATAATGACGCTAACCCTTTAAATATTTAGATATTTTTATATATATTTTTAGCATTTGACATGCTTAGAACTATACATTAAACACAAAGTGAAAAATGTGAAATCGAAAATAACTCTTTCACTTTGTGTTTAATGAACCATTTACTTTCAAGAATTATTGGATTTAATTCAAATCTATACGAAAAATACAAACTTTTGTAGTTGTGCAGCCTTGCTTATCCCATCATGAATGGGCCCGATCGATCAGGGAAGTACCACGTTTTCACAAAATAGAGTGTGACGGTAGATACGGTAGATACTCCTACCGTCGTGTTTTGTATGGTGAGTGAGAGACCTGGACGCCCAAATCCCCTCCCTATATTCTTGTTATTATCCTTTCTATCCTCTCCTTATTATTCTTCCTATCCACCGCCTATCCCTTTCCTAGGAGATGACGACGCGCGAGTGTTGAATATATAAAAAAAACAAAATTAATCCGTGTGGTGACGGAACTGACGGACTAAGAATACAAGTCACCCCGTCCTTTACCGCGGGTGTCGTACAAGGCAACGCGGGTGTCGTAAGGGAAGTAAGCAATTATCACCTATTGCATTACTGGTGGTAGGGCTGCGTACCAAGTGACAGTACTCACATGCTATCGAGCCCGAACGGGTCGGTACCACCGTCTACTGTGTGACCGGTCACGAATCACGTCAGCGTGTTTTGGCTGTAGCAGAAGATAACCGTTTATTCTTTAATTTCATATCTTAGAAATGAAATGGTGTGCTGCGGCTTGACAATACTCTCGGTATAGTTGAGTCCATGAGCGACAGTTACCACTTACCATCAGGTGGGCCGTGGCTCGCCATTTTACTGTGAAAATTGACACATCTATTTGTTTTTCATGGAAAAGTTTTTTCCTTCTATTTTGATGTATTCACTATCAGAATCAGAATTTCAACTACATGAAGTGCATTATATTTATGGCTGTGGCCATGACATTGTTATCCATTCTATAATATTATAAAGCTGTAACAGAGCTGTTTTTGTAAATAAAATAATGAGATCTGCCGTTGTTCGCGCATCACGGAAAAACTACTAAATTTATTTAAATTAAGTTTTATTTGCTAAACACTTGGCCCTTTCATAAATCTAATTGTAAGTAATTTTATGAATACGAAATCGTGTTTGATTGTTTGGCTTTTTTTTTTTAATTTTTTTTTTCGCCATGTTTACTCAACTGTTAATTTTTTTTTGGCATAGAGTGTGCTCTAGATTTAAAGTAGATATTAGTTTATTCTGAAGTCCATGCGGACGATGTCGCTACTCGCTGGCAGAATCTAATCTAAGATGTTAGAGAAAACATAGGTTTAATGCAAAACATTTTTTTTTACAGTTTTTGTTTGTGTTTATATTTGTTTATTCGCACATGACGCAAACACTACTGAACGGATTTTGATGAAACTTTTTTGTTTGATAAGTCATAATTAGAGTTAAAAACTGGTACACGGCAAGCGACGGAGTTGCGGGCAAAGACAGTAAGCCTTTTAAATATATTTATAGCCTTTGGGGTTAGACGGACCACGGTGCACTTGATGGTAAGTTGCAACCACCGCTCATGGACTCGACCAATACCAAGAATTCTGCCATGCCGCTGCTTACCATTCATTTTTTCTATCTATTTTCTCCCACTTGGTAGCCAACCCTACCACCAGTAATGCAATGAATACTGATAATAATTGCTTGCTTCCCTTAGTCGCCTCCTACGATATCTGCGGTAATTAATGAGGTGGTGACACTTGTATTTTTAGTCTGTGAATAAATAATAAACTCAGACAAAATAATCCACCGTTACTCACATAATATGGACAAAAATTAACATATTTTAAATTAAATAATTTAAGTTTTAAAACAGTTAATTCTTCTGATAATTTGACCTTGCGTCTTACGTATGGAAATTTAAAATGAACAAAGACGGGCTTGTTTTATAAAAACCACTCATAATAAATTCTAATTATCTTTCCGTGTGGTGACGGACTAAGAATACAAGTGTCACCACCCCATCCTTTCCCGCGGGTGTCGTACGAGGCGACTAGGGGAAGTAAGCAATTATCACCCATTGCATTACTGGTGGTAGGGCTGGGTACCAAATGAGAGTACTCACTTGCTATCGGGTCCAAATGGGTCGGTGCCACCGTCTCCTGTGTGACTGGTCATGAAGCACGTCAGTGTGTTGGCTGTAGCAGAAGATAGCCGTTTATTCTTTCATTTCATATCCTAGAAATAAAATGGTGCGCAGCGGCTTGATAATACTCTCGGTATAGTTGAGTCCATGAGCGACGGTTACGACTTACCATCAGGTTGGCCGTGACACGTCTGCCATCATTAGCAATAAAAAAAAATGCGCGGTCACTTGAAAATTTTTATATAAAATATATCGGAATATGCCTTCCTATGATTTATATCTTATCTCTAATATATAAAATTCTCGTGTCACAGTGTTTGTCGCCATTCTCTTCCGAAACGGCTTGACCGATTCTTATGAAATTTTGTGTGTATAAAATAAATATAATAAATAATTTAACTGCCTCGTTGGTGTAGCGGTAGTGTATGCGACTGCTAATCATGAGGTCTCGGGTTCGATCCCGGGTCGGGCAATGTTATTGAGCTTTTTCCTAAAAAGAAAAATTCTCAGTAAGTTTGGAAATGTGCCCGGTATACGTCAATAGGCTCGCCCCCTATTACGTGGGACTTAACATAGCTGGCCAGTCGTGGGTGTGTAATACACCTCTGCCTACCCCTTCGGGGAATACAGGCGTGATGTTATGTTTTTTTTTTGTATTGAGTAGGTCTGAGAATAGGATGTAAACTATTTTTCATACCCCTAAGTGATAAGGATGGTCCACCACAAAATTTTATTTTTTATTTTTTGGACAAAATATTGTATTTTGTTTCGGCATTAAAAAATACATGCATCCCTAAATTTTCATCATTCTACTGCCAACTCCTATTTTTTTTGCTAGTAAGTAATAATTTTAACGGCAAAACATTTGCCGGGTCAGCTAGTTAGTACTACGTGTGTGACGCACTTAATGACAAATTAATATTATGAGTATGACATATACTTGAAATCCTCTTGCGTTGATTATACATGCAAATTTATGGCATACGATCTTATCAATGGAATCATTGGTATTATTAACGGACGTGGTAGACTTGCCTGCTCGAATTAGCGGCTCCAGATTTTTTTCGGTATTTGGATTCCACGGGCACAGATCACATCACCTTGTTGATGTGATCAGGCGGGTTAGACGGAATCGTGATTGGCCAACGGATTATTGCGACATCACGCGTCGGTTTCTCTACCAATCACAAGCGAGACTATACGATGTCAATTGTGAGATATGAGATTCCCTCTAAATCCCCAGGGGGGTTAGGCAGAAATAAGGTTCCCGATATAGTAGCGGGATAAAATGTATACAAGTTTTTAAGTTTAATCAAGGCCTTTTAAATAAAACAAGTTGCAACAAAATCTGTTCAGTAGTTTTTGCGTGATGCGCGAACAAACAAGCAGATAAACAGAAAAACAGATAAAAAATCTAAAAAAATTTGTTTTGTATTTAGACACTATAGCCTATTATTACAGACATTTTTTTCTCAAATATCTTAAATGTACAGATATAGCTCTGTTCCATCCATCCATCCATCAGCCTTTTAAAGTCCTCTGCTGGACATAGGCCTCCCCAAGAATGGGGGATAGTGCCGTAATCGCCACGCTTGGCAGGCGGGTTGGCGATCGCAGTGGATGTTGTTAATACTCGAAGGAGTGCTGCTGCCCACTCCTTTGGCAGGTATTGTTTTCTTATATTTCTAAAATCACACACAGATATAAAATACACATGCACTAAGAACGCTTTGTTATGTTTAAACTTTGCATACTGTATTTGTAAATGTTTTTTTTTTTATATTTTAAATCACATAGGCTTCTAAAAAACTTAACCTTGTTTAGATGTTTTTCTGTTTGTGGCAATATTTATACAGAATTCTTTGCTTCCGCCTGGTCAGAACAAGTGTGTAACCAGTATTCATCCCTTAAGTGTGTTATTAAACATTATCGTCGCGCGGAAGATACGATTAAATTCGTAACACGAGACAATTCGCTTTTTTCACATTCTTGTAATAATAATAAATAAATAAATATTCACTGACATTTGGACACAACGTTCTCTGGTCCCAAACTAAGCTTAACGCTTGTGCTATGGGTACCAGATTACGGATATAATACATATACTACTTTTTTTTTGTAAATACATACATATAATAGATAGAAAACACCCAGACGCAGTACAAATATCTGTGTTCGTCACACAAATAATTGTCCTGAGTGGGAATCGAACCCACGACCTCGTGCACGGAAGTCGGTTACACTGCCGACTACGCCACAAGGCCCGTCTAGTGGTAGGCGTTGCTTATCCAGCTTATCCCAGGATAAACGGGCCGGCTCGATCGGGGAAGTACCACCTTCTCACAGAAGATCAACGTATGTGAAGTACCACAGTTCCCTGATCGAGCCGGCCTTTTCATGTTGGGATAAGCAAAGCTGTACCACTAGAGAATTAAGGCTGGACACAAAATATTTTTTTGTTTATTTTTGTATGTTTGTTTGTTCGAGCTGCACGCAAAAACTACTGAAGGGATTTTAATGAAACTTTTTTGTTTGATAGCTCTTGATTAGACTTCAAAACAGGTATTTTATCCAGCTACTATATCGAGAACCTGAAGTATAAACTAAAAACCAGCTTTTGGCTGCGGCGGAGCGGCGGGCTAAGGCCTAACCTATGCTAGTTTTTAGGTTATATATATCAGGTTCCTGATATAGTAGCGGGATAAAATGTATACCAGTTTTTAAGTATAATCAAGAGCTATAAAATAAAAAAAAAAACATAAGACCGTTTAGTAGTTTTTGCGTCATGCGTAAACGAACAAACAGACGAAAAATCTTAAAAAAATGTGTAGTGTAGAGACGCCTATATAGTCTAATACAGTTATTTTTTTCTCAAATATCTTAAATGTACAGACACGGCTCTTTTACAGCTTTATAAAAGTCAGGATTAGAAACAAAAAAAAAGAGTTATTATCGTGTTTACTTGATCTGATACTATTCCGACATTACGGTCATTTTTTCAGCATCTATGGTCACGGTCCCGTGAAAAACTCTTAATAACTTCTATAATAGTATAGTAGCTTTGTTTCATAAATCGAATATCTGGTCAGAGTTGCGCAGATACAGAGCCGTTTGATGCAGGTGGCATACGAGCGATTCTGTGCTGCGATGATCAGTCGTCGCCCTTTCTTGGGTGCCTTTTTTCATCAGTGAACTACGAAAGTCACGAAAGGCACATCATCAACTGGATGAAATAATTGGATTGTCAAATATTTGTTTCGTGTTTGTCTCGGATTTAATACGATATGGTTTTATTACTTAGGTTATGTTGAGTTCCATTTTTAATTGTACATGTTAACGCTAAGCTTGTTTAAAAAAAAAATCTATTAGGTATAATATAATATAGCGACCATAAGGTCACGGACTTATAGTCTCAAGTTCAAATTTTAAGGCAAAAAATTATGTGATTATGACATACTTAGCATAACGCCCGTATCCCCGAAGGAGTAGGCAGAGGTGTATTGCACACCCACGGTTTGCCAGCTATGTTTAAGTCCCACGTAATACGGGCGATCCTATTGCCGTCTATCGGGCACATTTCCAAACTAAGGGCTGCTACTGAGAATTTTTCTTTTTACAACAAAGCTCAATAACATTGCCCGACCCGGGGTTCAAACCCGAGATCTCGTGATTAGCAGTCGCACACAGTACCGCTGTACCACCGTGGCTGTTGTGCAGTGTGATCTATCGATAAATATCACACTGTTCGTAAAGCTTCTCTTGAGCGTTCTTGAGCTTGAAAAAATCCAACAGGTCCTTGTCCCTTATCAAATTATGGAAATTCTAGTGACCCACCCTCGTTTATCACACGCACGGGTATCAGATAAATATAGAGGATTTTTGAAGAACTACAAGTCTAGTATCTACAATTCTACATTACCTAGTTGGTACTCAACCCCAGGCCAGACATGCTTTTGTGGACAGATTTTTCTTAGTTCTAGGGCTTTTTTTGTATAACAAACTTAACAGGTTATTGAATATACATATGCCGTGTGGGGCCGGCTTTAGAATTGTCCCACCCCTCTCCACCCATGGGAGTCGTAAGCGCCGACTGAGGGAATACCGGGGGAGTGGGCAGCAGCACTCCCTCGAGTATTAACAACATCCAATGCGATCGCCAACCCGCCTGCCAAGCGTGGCGATTACGGCACTATCCCCCATATGAGCGAAACACATGTTGTGGCGTTCTCTTGGGGAGGCCTATGTCCAGCAGTGGACTTCGAATGGCTGATGGATGGATGGATGGATGGAATATACATAGCGTAAATCATAAAAAATGTAAATCTATTGTAACATAATATTTAGAAAAGCTCAATAACGCAGACAGAGAAATTGCTAGAAATTACCAAATAATATTTGTATTCCCCTATATTCTTGATATACTAATTGTTTGTAAGCCTATTTTAATAAAGTATAGTTTTATTTGGATATATTAAATTATATAAGTAAATACTTAAATAGGACACGATTTAAAATGTTCGGCAAAGCGATAGCCTGAAACACAGGTCTAACCTAGTTCAGGTAAGCTGCCATAATTTATATTAATTGGCAATAAATAAATATATCATTATTATATTGATCTATCTGTTAGGCCGCGTGCCCACTATGTCGTGACGACAAGTTTATCGTTGGACGACTGGCTTCTCTAGCTGTTCGTATATAACGACTGTTTCTAGTCATGGTACCGTCGAAATTTTTGAATGTTGAACGACTATCTTATCTAGCTGGATTGGATCGTTACGACATTTTATCGGTTCACGACAGTCGCCTTTTCCTGTGCTCATCTGTCGCTCCAGTGACCTCTACGTTTTGAGATTAGTATTGTGCGTATGGATGAAGATGAAATTTTTATAATGTGTCATTTTAAAAAGACAGAAGTATTGGGGCGGATGGCGTGAGGGGGAGAGAAAAATACGTGTAAACGATGACATAATATTTTTATCGTGGCGACGATAAGTAGTCGCAACAAATACACGTTTTGCCTTCATGATCAGATCGTGCCGTTTGTTTTACGACTCGTTACCCATCGTCTCGACTCTGTCGTCACATGAAAAATAAGGCGTGGCCGACAGACAATCTTGTTGTCCTATAATGTATAAACCTCCAAATAAATATACAAGCTACGACTCTTTAAATTCCACGACTGGCGTCACGACATAGTGGGAACGCGGCCTTACATTTTAGTCAGCGCGTGCCTCAATTTGATTTATTTTCCACTTGATTAAAAAACTTTAAATTTTTTGACTATTATTTTGGAATTTAACATGCTTTTTTTACGTGAATCATATTAATTTGTGAATATTAAGCTTCTTCGAGGCTCTACTACTAAAAATCAGCGCGGCTATATTTTTGCCTAACCGCATTACTCTGTGTAGGGACCTCAATGGTCTAACAGCCACCTGTTAGGTAAATAATCCATCCATCAGCCTTTCAATGCCCACTGCTGGACATAGGTTTCTAGGGTGAAATAATAATAAGGTAAAATATAATTATATACTACTTACATAATTTAAATATAATGTAAAATTAATTTTAAGTTTAATACAAAATTTTTACTTCGCTGTTGGTTGCGCAGTAAAATATTTTCTTTGTTTGTTTCTTTCAAAGTGTAAAAGTGCAAAGTAATATCTTTATTTCGAATTTCACAAATTTGATTCTTAACTTTTTTTAATGTCTCAAGTTTAAACGAAAATCACACACACACACATGAATCACAAAACCTTGTGGGTACTAGTAATTAGTCTTATTTTTAGCATCGATAAATCTGTTTGGGATTTTTAGGTATTGCGTGCGATTTTGCCCTTGACCTTCAGCTCACGCGAGCATGAAGTGTGAGGAATTATATCATAACGGGTATTTACAGATTGTGACCGATTTATCCTATATTATACTGATTCGGGCAGTAAAATTTACTTACAATACAGAAAAGCTAGACACATTTATACCAAATTTTATTTGAATATGTGCTGTAATTCGTTTTCTAATAATCACAAAAGAACAAACTGGATTTTCGGGGATAAAATTGTCTGCCAAATTTCACACAAATGTGTTCAGCGGTTTATGAATTGAATTTCAAGTAAGTATCTAAATTCTAAACATATATAACTTTTACATTTATAATATTAGTATGTATTATTATCTCATATTAAATGTGGACATCGTTAGGAAATCTTTATTCGTGAAGATCTATTCAGGAATACTAATTTCCATCGGTTTGTGATGGCTGCTGAAGTCTGCCAACCCGCATTGGTGTAGCGTTACGAATTGTGGCCTAAATGCCTAACATTTTGAGGGAACATCTGATTCCAATAGTAAAACAGATACTTTTATGGATACCTACAGGTGGGTTAAACTTAGCAGTTAACTTCACCTCGCTACCGGTTATCGGTCATTGACCCTATGTTCATGTTTTATTGGAGTCTCTTGTGCCTAAGTGATATTACATATTACTAGCTGACCCGGCAAACGTGGTTTTGCCATATACATTATTTCTAGAGAATTTTTAGGGAATTACTAGCGTAGAAAAAATAACATACCTATTATATGACGAATCATAAAAATATTTAGATATTTTTATATATATTTTTAGCATTTGACATGCTTAGCACTATACATTAAACACAAAGTGAAAATTGGTAAAGCATCTGGACGGTATCCAGGAGATGCAGGTTCGAATCCTGCTCCTGACTGTTATTTTCGATTTCACATTTTTCACTTTGTGTTTAATGAATCATAAAAAATTAAAATAAAAAATTTAGTCCAAAAAATTAAAAAGAAAATTTTGCGGTGGGTCATCCTTTTCACTTATGGGTATGAAAAATAGTTTGCGTCCTATTCTCAGACCTACTGAATATACACACAAAGTTTCATAAGAATCGGTCAAGCCGTTTCGGAGGAGAATGGCGACAAACACTGTGACATGATAATTTTATATATTAGATTACCCAAAGTAACTTCAAGACCACCCACACCTTCAATATAATTCGTCAACTGTACATTAGAAATGGTTTATCAATTGTCATGATCTACGATGAAGTTACGCGGTCACACCATTTCTAGTTTCAGAATTTCTACGGCTCAATCGAAACTTTATTTTTAAACCTCGACGTGAACGGGGCGGTGTTATAAAGGTTTAATGTGTATCTATATAGCAGGCATCACAACTCTCACCATTGAAGGAAATGGTTCCGGTGGCCCGCCAATAAAGGCGGAGAGACGGCGCGCGGCGGGTTTCTTTAGTGGGTGAGGGCCCCACACTACACTGTTCGTTGCCCCCAAACGACGGGGTGTGCGGTTAGGAACATTTTTTCCCGCCTTAACAAAAAATAATAATCACATACTCAAATTACTCGTATGATTTAAGAAAAGCTATTCAGACGTTTTAGAATTGTCCCATCCCTCTCTAGCCACGGGAGTCGTAGGAGCCGACTGAGGGAATACCGAGGGAGTGGGCAGCAGCACTCCCTCGAGTATTAACAACATCCAGTGCGATTGCCAACACGCCTGCCAAGAGTGGCGATTACGGCATTATCCCCCATGACGTGACCGCTCGTTGCGACGCCCTGGCTTTCTCGCCATAAATTTACCTACTATTTGTAGTTCTAGCCTAATAAAAATTTGTCAGAAAAACTCCAAATAGCATCAAAAATTTTTATTAGAAAATAAAGAACAAAACATAAAAAAACAAAAATGAAAGCAAACAAAACAGATAAAAAGCAAGCACACCCTTTTGTATCTCTTTTCGTTTGTTATAAATGAGAAAGATGTGCTTGCTTTTCTGAGCATAGTTTCTCAAAACGAGGCTCAAGTTTCGAAATTGCCACTCTCGTCTCTATCTCTAAATTTATTTTCGATCTGTACTTGTTCTTAATTACTGAAACTGCAAAGAACGCATGGCGCTCACTCGACTCGGTCTCATTGACACAGGCCAACCTATTTAGATCGCCTCACGACGCCCCTGGGATAATACCGCAGCGCCCCAGGGCGTCGCGACGCACAGTTAGGGAAGCCCTGGTATAACCGTTATACTATAAAAATTTCTCCAAAAAAATCATGACGGAACATACTAAGTATATTTCTCTACCACCTCACCATCCTAAACTAATAAACAAATGAAGTTTTGCACACTGCACACGGTTGCTTTGGTCCAACTTGAAAGATAGTATAGTATTTAACCCGATTATTATTCGTTTTGGTTGCAACGAACGAATCATACCATATAAGCTGCTGTGGCACAAGCAAGGACGGGTCTGCTGCTAGCTTTTATACATTTAATGTTTTAATTTTAGAAGTAGCGTGATAAAAATAACTGATCATATAATTCAAACAAAAGAGTACAAATTAAAATGGTTACACGTTTTAGTAAATCTGAAGGTTTAACGCTACCGTGATGATAAACATGATACACAGACGTACATTAATTAACACGTTGTTAAACAACAAAACATCAAAAACAAATTCATTTGTTCATGTCTCAGGTTTTTTTTTTTACAACATATTACTAGGCACAGGTCTTCACTTAAGAGTAAGAGCAATTCGGGTAGTCCCCAGACTTTGGTCCAGTACGAACTAAGAACTCTCAAGAAAATCTCTCAGACATGCTTTCCCCACACCGTTTTCCTTCATCGCGAACACATCATTTAGAAATCTCAAAGTTAGCTAGCAATCGAATTCTATACATTGTCTTTCCAGGCTCTTAGTTTTACCACTAGTCTGTCTCTTGCTTTTTACTAGGTAAAGCTTCGATCAATAAAATATATATATAAATAATATATATATATAAATTCAGAGGTCCAATAACATTAACTTTTCAATGGTTTTGGCGGGCTTCGTGAAATAAATTATAATTTCTTTAATTTACTTGCTGAAAAGTGATCTCCTTCGTGAAATTATCGCAAATATGGATTATTTGGGGATGAATGTGAACGCTTTGAAAGCGGAATGAAGAAATCGCCACTATTTTGAAATAAAACTACGTTTACGGAATCTATCGCGTTTACTTGATTTTCTAGTATCCCGACGTTTCGAATACTTTACAGCATTCATGATCACGGGTGGACTTAGATGGTAGACGTCCAAGGCTGATATGTTGTTTCCACGGTTTCACCTACCCACAGTATATGATTTTACAAAATTTTTGGTTTATTTATTTTAACCCACCTATATATTCGTTTAGAAATACAATTAAAATATCTACTTCAAATTTTATGCTTACAATGTATGAGACTTTAAGTTAGTATATTAAAATGAGTAATAATCCATCGGTAATCGTCGTAAAGTAATCCATCCATCCATCAGCCTTTCAACGTCCACTGCTGGACATAGGCCTCCCCAAGAGAACGCCACAACAAGCGGTACCGTCATGGGGGATAATGCCGTAATCGTCACGCTTGGCAGGCGGGTTGGCGATCGCAGTGGATGTTGTTAATACTCGAGGGAGAGCTACTGCCCACTCCTCCGGCATTCCCTTAGTCGGCTCTCGACTTCCGTGGGTAGAGAGGGGTGGGACAATTCTAAAGCCGGCCCCACACGGCCATAATGAATACCATATTGTGGTCCTGTGTGTGCTCACAAATTGCAGACTTTGTATAGGGACGGTGCTTCAAATCAGCTATGTGATCTGTGATCCGAGTTGTTATGGATCTCTTTGTTTGCCCAATGTAGGAGAGATGATTGTGGAATACACACCCAAAGACGTTAAGTACGAATGTGTTATCGAGATTAGCAGTCAGGAGCAAGGGTCACGATGGCTGAATTGGCAAAGCATCTGAACGGTATCCAGGAGATGCAGGTTCGAATCCTGCTGGTGACTGTTATTTTCGATATCACATTTTTCACTTTGTGTTTAATGTATGTTGCTAAGCATGTCAAATGCTAAAAATATATATAAAAATATCTAAATATCTGTTTTACTTTAAAACAGCGACATCTATCAATAGAAAACTGTAACTTTGGACAATATTATACGACTAAATCAATGAGTTCAACAAGAAAACTCTAAACCATTTATCTTCCTAACTTTATATCCTAGCCTTATAATTTTATACTTTGTTCTAAATGAAAACACCGTGACGCCAAGGCCACGCAGAAAAATTGTGGAATGTAAAGTATGTTTTTTTTCGTGTTTTATAACGTTGGTGTGTTATTATTTACGTGTGTTTAGTGTTTTTACTTATTGTTATGGATAAAATAGTTATTATGCTTGACAAATATCATCAGTTCGTCAAGCAAAGGTAAACAACTTTCTTTTAACAAAAAACAATATACCGGCCGGGCGAACGGCGTTCGTTCTGTTGACGATAGTAAAACCACCGGTGGCTATGCGTACGTAAAAAGGTAGGTAGTTCTCATGAAAGGCGCTGGTTTTAGTGTAGCGTCGAGCGTAAATGCCGTAAATATTCAGTATTTTTTTGTTTATTTAATAACAATTCAACCACATCGAATCAGAACGTGAAAAGTAATAGGGCTCTATTCCTAGTCATAATAATTCGTAAACGAAAAAAAAAAACTCGATTAATTAAGTATTTTGGTCGTTATCCGTATCGTGTTAACATACATTATTTACAACTCACGGACGTCCAAGCCAGATTTTTTTCAAACAGTTTTTTAACTTGTTTAAATAACAAAAATGGCATCAAAAATATCATGAGTGTTAAAAATAGTGTTTGTTCTTTATATGTGTGTGTAGATATTATTTTACAAGTGCAATATATGATAAATAGAGACATTTTAAGTTTGAAAAATCAGCTGTGCCGTGTCAACCGGGAGTAGAACACACCTCAACGCTTCGCTTATGAGGCGTGCAATAGTAGTGGTTCCGAAAAGTTCTATGCGCTGTGGTTTCTACTACACTAGCATAAACTGTCATTTTGGTGACTTGGAGGTCGGTGCAGCACGTGTTTTTCTGCCATAACTCTATCGGTCGACATCTCGTCACTCATTCCCTTCTTTTTAATATCAGCTCTTACACAATCCACCCACCTTTTCCTCGGTAAAGGTACTTCCTTACGACCGCTGGACGTAGATATTACGAAAATATTTGTCGTCTCCTTCCCGACCCGGGAATCGAACCCGGAGACCTCATGATCAGCAGTCGCTCACACTACCGTTGCACTTTTAAGTTACCAATTTAATAGCAATTGTTTATTCCTTATTACAAAGGCGGTTTCGTAAATACAGCGACCTACGCTTTCGTCGAGATTCATTCATATTTTACTCCGAACAATTTTTATCTTATTTGTTTTATTACGCTAGATTAAAATCTGCCGCAGTTTCCAATCTTTTAATTGTTGAGGCTTTGCTAACATATATTTTCTTTTTTTTTCTAGTATCAAGTCGCCCAGTTATATTGTGTGGCTGAGGTGTCTAAAAACGAAACAGGCGGCGGAGAAGGCATCGAGGTCATAAAAAATGAACCTTTCAAAGACTACCCACTCCTTGGTAAGTCATGCGTCAAATTTACTATTTTTTTTTGAATATTTTTTCTATTATGAAAATCTACAATGTGAAAGTGGAAGGATGTAGGTACAGGGGGAGACCGAGACTCACCTATCTGGACCAAATCGGTCATGTATTGAAGGAAGGTGGAGTCAGGAGTCTCCGAAACCGGCGAACGTGTATGAGGAAGCGAGAGATGTTGCAAGAATAGAACCTCTTGGCACTCTGTTCGCTCTGCCTACAAGAGAAATGGCTTGATGATAAGTAAGTAAGTAAGTTATTTATTTTTTTCTATAGTGCTAGAGACAAAAAAGACATCCAATATTTTTACTATGCATTCTGAGCTTTATGTTTTCGACTTATGATTACAAAAATGTCTTTTTTGAATGCTCCATAAATATCAATAGTCGTATTTCGTGATGTCGGTGTCGTAATTCGAGAGTCCCCAACTAATATCTCCTTTTCCCCAAGTAAAACATGTCGAAATTGGCTTCTAATTTATAGCTCTGTGATTTAATTGGTCGTTAGTCATTTGATGTCCTATGGCTACCTGTGTCACCTATGTGATAGTTAGGAGCAGGCTACATGAATTATAGTAACGAGTATGTCTCACTCTAAGCCTGTAGAGTAACTACCTTGGGGAAGGGGCCTGGATTACCCTGCGTCTTTTTTGACTATTCGAAGCCATGCTTGATTAAGCGATGGGGCAACTCTTATTACGGCTCGGAATACGCGTTAACGGCCTAGATTAATGTTTCATAACATCCCAGAACAAAAAAATTACAATATGAGATATCTGCGAGTAGGATTTGAACCCGCGTCTATCCTGTTATCGGTGGGTACATATTAGACCATTAAGCCATCGCAATTTCTAAGTTCCACATTCTTAAAAAGACGAACGAAAATAACTAATGTGCTGAACAAATTATTTAAACACAAAGTGAAAAATGTGAAATCGAAAATAACAGTCAGGAGCAGGATTTGAACCTGCATCTTCTGGATACCGTCCAGATGCTTTACCAATTCAGCCATCCTGACAATTGCTCCTGACTGCTAATTTCGATAACACATCATACTTAACGTCTTTGGGTGACGCCTGCGCCATCTGTCGGAAGTATTTTCATACATTATACCGACCAGGTAAACTTAATTTTACAATTAAGATTTTACATAATAATGACGCAAACCCTTTAAATATTTAGATATTTTTATATTATATATTTAGTATGATGTGTTATCGAAATTAGCAGTCAGGAGCAATTGTCAGGATGGCTGAATTGGTAAAGCATCTGGACGGTATCCAGAAGATGCAGGTTCAAATCCTGCTCCTGACTGTTATTTTCGATTTCACATTTTTCACTTTGTGTTTAATGTATAGTGCTAAGCATGTCAAATGCTAAAAATATATATAAAAATATCTAAACAAATTATTTGTGAAAGTGGATTCGATACTGCGACCCTTCCAATCCGGGCAGTTCCCCGGATCGCTAAGCCATCGCAGTCACCGACAGTGACACCCATTCTCCATTTCACAATTGCTTTTAGATGTCTTTACCACTCACACCACCTATCGGATGCATTTACATATATTATTCCAAAATAGTAAGTTTAATTTTGCAATTAAAATTCATACTAAATCAGTTAAAAAATTATCATCCATTGCATGATGGTGGTGGTAGGGCTGGGTACCAAGTGGGAGTACTCACTTGGTATCGGGTCCGAGCGGGCCTCCCGTGTGACCGGCCATGAAACACATCGTTGCGTTTTTGCTGTAGCAGGAGATAGCCGTTTATATTTCATTACATATCTGTGAAATGAATTGGTGAGCAGCGGCTTACACACATACTCTCGGTATAGTCGAGTCCATGGGCGACGGTTACCATTTACCATCAGATGGACCGTGGCTCGTCTGCCACTAGATGCAATAAAAAATAAACTATTTGATGACGAGCTTTTTTTAATATTTTCTTTTTCCACTCACAAATAATTTGTTCTTTAAAGTAGCTGAGCATGTCGAGTGCTAAAATACAGATCGAAATAAATGTGTGATGAAAATGGGAGAAACAATTTTTTGTGTTATTTTATGCTCGAACACTTGGTATGTCACAGCTGGTCGATGTTACCTGACGCGATCGTGGGTTCGTGCTGGGCTCCTTCATCTTATTACGAGTATGCTTGTATATACAAGATACGCCATTTTGACGTGGTAATTGTATTGTGACGTCCAAAGTTGTCCCTATCATAGGTATATTACATTACCGCAACTTGATCAAATTTTAACTCGGGCCGTTTATATTCTGTATATTTTATGTACGACTAACCGCCCATCTATAAAATGACTGCAAGAAGCTCACTTAACGTCACTAAAGTTTACTGACATTGCTTGTGAGCTACCAATGTCTCCGGTCAGTTTAATTATTCTAAATATGTGATGAAGGTTAATTGGGCTAAAGTATTTGCATTAACGTGGGAGTAACACTAATTAGTAGTGTGATTTTGTTGAGGCGGGATGTACCTAACAGCACACCCCATCGTACGGAGTAACGACCAACGCGAGGTCCTCACCCACTAAATGAACTCGCCGTGTGTCGTCTCTGCGCCTGTATTTGCGGAGCACTAGAACTGTGTGACATTTCAGTGGGTTTTCATCACCCTTTTTTTTTAAGGCGGGAGAAATGTGTGCCTTACCGCACATCCCGTCGTGCGGGGCAACCAGGGTAATGTGGGATACACACTAAATAAACCCGCCGTGTGCCGTCTCTTCGCTTGTATTTACGTTCCAGTGGAATTTTGTGACATTACTCCAGTGGGCTTCTATCACCCCTGGAAATGCATTTATATATCCTTTACATGGTGCAACTCATAGACGGGTATGTGACATAAATAGAAACCCTTGGTACTTCTCGATGTTGAGTGGCGCCAAAGCGTAACAGCCTTGTCACCGCTCTATATGATTGGCAGCTGACCGGCAGCAGATTGTCGCTGCTACGGAGTCGTTTATATTGGTTCCAATGTTGCAGAGACGGCCGAGTTATTATCTTCCGTGCAGTGCTATGGGTTCGATGCCCACAAAGGACATTCATTTGCATGACTGCCAAATGGGTGTTCTGAGTCTACTTTGTATTCGTTAATTAGTATGTTTATACACTCCTCCGATATACGGAGATTTTTATTCCAAGTACAAGGTGTGTAAAAGAAACCTATTGGTCCACCAAACGTTACCAAATTTCGCAGGATCAGCCGTTGCCTAATCTCAAGATTACGCCTTCAAAGTTCCTTATTTTATATTATTACTAGCTGCTACTCGCGACTTCGTACACGTTGAATTTAGTCATTGACGGGCCTCGTGGCGTAGTCGGTAGTGTAACCGACTTCCGTGCACGTGGTTGTGGGTTCGATTCCCACTCAGAACAATTGTTTGTGTGATGAACATAGATATTTGTACTGCGTCTGTGTGTTTTCTATATATTATATGTATGTATTTACAAAAAAAAGTAATACAATATGACTGTATTATATCTGTAATCTGGTACCCATAGCACAAGCGTTAAGCTTAGTTTGGCACCAGAGGACGTTGTGTGTTGTGTGAAATGTCCGTGAATATTTATTTATATTTATTATTTATTCTATTTTTTTTGTGCGGACCCCCATATTTTTTTCCAAAATTCAAGTAGCCTAAGTTACTCCTAATAACATCAGCTATCTGCCAGTGAAAGTTTCGTCTAATTAAGTCAAGCCGTTTTGGATATTGACTGGAATAGGCAGACAAGACTATAAAAAATTGTATTTTGTTGTAGGTAACTTTCTTATGCATTTACTAAAAAGCTGTTATTTAGACATTATAGACATATCCAATGTTATTTATTCGTAGTAGAATTTAAGTAATATTTCCTAAAGCCCATTTAAAATTGATCAAAATCTTTTAACATACAAGGTTGTAACATAAAATTATAAACAATGGTTGCGTAGTAACACAAATCTCATATTTTATGCATGTTCTGGTGAAAAAAAAACAAGGACGATGAACGGTATACAGGTTATGATTTGTTCAACTCCGCGATAATTCGGACGCCGTTTAATCAATTCTCGGTTGTAAACATTTTTGTTGTTACACGAACACAGACGTGCTGACAGGGAGACAATGCTGACAGGGAGCTCTACATCAACCAATGCCATCTACTCGTCAATCGCATTCCCAGAATGAGTCGACAGCAGGCAGTTGACCAGTACCATTTGGCATTATAAACGTACTAACCAAAAGTCGAATGAAAAACGAAACGTTAGACGAACTTTCGTTTCATTTCATTGTGATTGGTCGCCTGAATCACGCGTCGAAATCTCGACCAATCAGAAATCACGCGTCTGTTGACGCAGGAGAATTTTCGCACAAGCAAATCAACCCCCTTAGAATGAAAAACGAAACGTTAGACGAACTGTCGTTTCGAGTCATTGTGTTTGATCAACAGTCCGACGCGTGATTCCTGATTAGTCGAGATTTCGACACGTGTTTCAGGCGATCAATCACAATGAAGCGAAACGAAATTTCGTCTGACGTTTCGTTTTTCATTCTAAGGGTGCAGATATTGTTTTCCGACGAATTATCGACGAACGCAATAGTGCCAAATGGCGATTAGCCTGTATTTGAGATTCAATATTGTTTTCCGACGAATTATCGACGAACGCAATAGTGCCAAATGGCGATTAGCCTGTATTTGAGATTCACAAGCCGAACGTGAGCGACTGCTTATCTGACGACAACCCAATTAGGGGCACTACTGGTAACCCCCCCGAGTTAGATTTTTTATTCAGGCCTCCGTCTACGGGACCTACAGCTTAACTTGCCTTCCGATGTACGGTTCTTTAACCGGAGAGTAATAATTCGTGAACAAACTACATAATTTCTAAATGTCTCAATTGCGCCTTGTTCAGTCTTCTTGACCTTAGATCGGGTATCGAACTCGGATCTATCTTCAGTCCTTGGCTATACTACTGGGTTATCTCTGCTTTATTTGTCCAAAAAAAGGGTTGCCTTATCTCTGTGTAATTTAGATATCTCCATTTCCATCGACCATTTTCAGGGCTACTTCTTTGTCCTTTTCTAGGCTTCGGGACTATAATGTAGGTGTGTTAAATTTCATGATGATTCGTTAAGTACTTATCGCATTTATAATAATATCTAATACATCAGTAATTATAACAATTTGTTTATATTATAATGAACTGAAACTGATACTCTCGTTACGTATATTAAATTAAAAGAAACTACCTAGCTAAAATTTTCTTGTCATAGTTTAAAAGCGAGTGTAAAGCAACAAACGGGAAATGATCCTTCATACAACAATAGAACGTCATGATGCGTGACGTCAATTATATCAAGCGCGATGACGTCATCCATTATAAATATTATCAGACTCACTTTTGTTGTGCATTAGTTCTGAATGTTTTTTTAGTAAACCTCTTTAGCCGCTATGAGATAAGTAAAACATATATCAAGTGACGTGACGCGTCTTAAAGTTAAAGAGGCCGTTCAAGTACAAGATAGCTAAACCAGGGGGGGGGGGGGGGGGTCTGAGTCCTCTTTCTTTAAATATGTTGATAAACGGGGACACAGGGCATTGCTATCTGACTGCACAGATGGTGGAGTGGTTCGATTCCCACGCAGAATAACTTTATGTGATCCACAGAAGGTTGTTCTGAGTCTGGGTGTACCTACTTTATGTCCGTGAAATCGTATGTTTGTAAAGTCGCGATAAAACATTATTCTATAGTGCAGGGTGTTGTCTTTTTAAATAAAGAAAGAAAAAGATTAATCTTACGTAAAAAAATGTTACATAATAATATACTTAGGTAATATTAATGCCTGTGGCCCGCCAGTAAAGGCGGAGAGACGGCACACGGCGGGTTTATTTAGCGGGTGAGGGCCCCACACTACCCTGTTCGTTGCCCCGAACGACGGGGTGTGCGGTTAGGAACATTTTTTCCCGCCTTAATATTAATGCCAAACTGGCATTATGAATCTCGCCTATTTTACTAAGTAAAAACAAAATAATCTTGTGAGTTGCGGGTAATTTCACAATTTTGTGGGAAACATTTATTAAAAATTATATTTATAATTTCTCCCCACGTTTCATAATTTCCTCAGAATTTTGAAAAAATACTATTTTTGTCAGTGATTTCGTCTTTCTTAATTTTGCTTTCACATTCGGTCCAAAATCATTGAATATGTACCGCAAGTGGGTATCGTGATTGTAATATATTCTTCAACCACTTCAGTATAAGTTGCCCACAAATTCCATAAACCCTTTTTTTTTTAAGGCGGGAAATAATGTTCCTAGCCGCACACCCCGTCGTTCGGGGCAACGAACAGGGTAGTGTGGGGCCCTCACCCGCTAAAGAAACACGCCGTTTGCCGTCTCTCCGCCTTTATTGGCGGGCCACCGGAACTATATTACATTCCTTCAGTGGTATACTATACTAATCCTAAAATATATGTTGGAATTGCTTTAAAGTCAAGTTCATTTTTGACATGCACTAATCTTGAAAGAGAAGAAACGCTGTTGGCCCTCAGGTTGCAAGTGCTTTAAAGGAAATATATGCCTTTTTTGCTGGGGAAATAGAGTATTTCCCCATAATTGGTATTTAAAAAAAATATAAATATGTATAATTTTAAGATTAAGAACTTTTTATTAAACCATTTTTAGGCACGTCTTCGCGCGAGAAGTCTTACGTGGGCCTTCACGGTACTTTGATGTTTACTAAATATTTATTTTAATTATTATTTCTTTTTAGCGGACAAACCTGTAACGACGTCATCAAAGCCAAGCTCTTCAGAATGTAACTACTGTCCCCCTTGTAACTTACCCGGTACAATGATCCTACTTATTTGTACAGTAGATATAAAGGTGGGTTTACATAGCGAGGTAGTGTGTCAAGCTGTGCCATAAATGGGTTTAGTGACGGTGTAAATTTATTTACTCGCTTCCTTTAACATCCAGATTGTAATTGGACGGTATTTATGGCAAATTGCTCCATTCAAGTGCTGGGTGTGTTAAAAACATTTAACAAGGAATGTGTGGAAGGGTTTATAGTATGTTCAATATAGGAACGTTGAAATTGAAGTCGAAAAAAAAAGTCCAAAAGTCGAGTCGAAATTGAGGTCACTAGTGCGAAAATGGGAAATTGAAAATAATAGCCACGAGCAAGATTTGGACTGGAATTTCTTGGATAACCGTTCCAAACGCTCTGTCAACTGAGCTATCGTGGCATTTGTATGGCCGAGGCCAAGTGCTTTTGGACTTGTGCTTAACAAAAATGCCTCACCACAACTGCTTACATAATAGTGTAAAATCAAATGTGTAACGTTACTGTTAGAATTATTTCAACATAAATCAAATAACAAATGTAATTTCTGAGGACTTCTGTGAAAAAAACCCAAATGGCAATGTATTAAGACACGTATTTTTCATCGACACAAATTCACGTACGATGTAAACCTACCTTTATATAGACCTTGTGTGTTTTGATATAGTTTTTGGAAGTTGTATATTTAGTCTGGATCATCGAGTAGACAACATCTTGCTAGACTTTTATAATGCTCATTATAGTAAAAATATGTTTAATAGAATTAAAATTGGTATAAAAACTACTATGTAGGTAGATGTTCGTGCCATTGCTGAAAAAAGTATATATTCTTATCTCTTGAACGTATTGGTGGGTTTTAGCGGTAGGTATCTACGTCCGATAGTTTGGCCCATCTTTTGCAGCCATAAAAAAACTATTTAGGGTACTTCCAAATTTAAAAGGGGTTTGCAACATAACTTTTTCCCCTTTGCACAGACGCAAAAAAATTATAGCATAATTTTTGATTTACACGACCGGTCATCTATTTAACGAGATCTGTTTTCATTCTTGTTTTAATAAATCTCACGACCAGTATTGTAATAAATCTGTAGATTTATACAGTTCTGTTTAGTGTCATCAGAGCTCTCTCATGTCGTATCCATGTTATGGGGCCCAAGGGCTAATGGGACTCCTGCTTGTAGTGAAATTAATAACGTAATATTGGCGTATTAGATTTTTTTCCTAAAACGAAATCGAAAAAAATATAAATTAATAAATCAAAACCTTGGATGAACTAAATTACATTAATAATACATTTGACAAAGTCGTATTTTCTTATTGTTTATGGTATAACGGCTCTCCTGATGGCAAGCGGTAACCGTCTCTCTTATACTCGGTATACTAAGAATACTGCCAGCCGCTGCTGACCATTTCATTTAACATTAAGTATAACCAAAACACACCGGATGTGCTTCATGGTGGTCACGCGACAGACAGTGGTATTGGCCCGCGCGGGTCCTACCACCAGTAATGCAATGGCTGATATCTGCTTTCATTTTTCTAAGTCGCTCTTACGACACCAGCAGCAAAGAATAGGTTGAAATGTTAGTCTGTCAGCAATAATACAAAACCAATGGCCCTAGCGGCCCCGACCCTGGCGTCTATCGTATAAATAGGCTTTTATATATTTTTATCAAAGAAGAGATGAGCTAGAAATCACATCTTGGATGGACTATTAGTACGCTTACCAAGACGAGCGCATGGAACATTTGTATTCGCCACTGGAAATAGTTTCTTAATATACACATTCGAAACTAGTAATTATTTATTGGTGAAAAGGAAAAAATAAAGGCACGTTGCTAGTAGGTACCTACTGTTGTTTTAAATAATACATGTATAAACACACAGCAGGGGAATGCTTGCATTCCCGATCGGTCGAAACACATTAACTGTTGCCGCGATAAATGCTGGATATGTTAGCAATGTGGGGAATTTCACCTCGATATTCAGGAGGAATGCAATTTGTTACTATCGTGCAACAAATTCGTAAATAATGGATATTTTTTCATGACATACGTCACGCAAAAACTGTATGGTGGTAATTTTAAAATCTGTTGCGACCATATAAAGTAGATTTTTTGCCAACGGTGGCAAACGAGCAATCGGCCTTGGGTCTTATTGTGTGCTCTATCGACTCTTCAATGGGGAGCGCTCTGAGGAACTGTTTGAGGTGGTACCAAAATCCCCTTTTTACCACTGGACTACGATACGCCGTAGTAGAGTTCATCTACACCACCTGGAAACAATCTCGTCCAAGATTGTTCGTTTCCAGCGCTCTTTTCTAGGTGTGTAGGTTCTGGAATGACCTACCTGCTGCAGTGTTTCCTCAGCGCTACGACATGTCCATCTTTAAACGAAGTATGATAAGAGAACTTCACTCACGGTAGGCGGCGGCTTGACTGCCCCTGGTGTTGCCAAATTCCATGAGCGGCGTTTACCACTTACCATCAGGTGGGCTGTTTGCTCGTCTACCACCGTTAGCAATGAAAAATAAATAAAAATGAAAAGTATCCGTCGTGTCAAGTGCTAAAATTACAATTCACAAAGATCGCCTCGTGGCGTAGTCGGTAGTGTAACTGACTTCCGTGCACGAGGTCGTGGGTTCAATTTCCACTCAGGACAATTATTTTTGTGATGAACACAGATATTTGTACTGCCTCTGGGTGTTTTCTATCTATTATATGTATGTATTTACAAAAAAAAGTAGTATATGTATTATATCTGTAATCTGGTACCCATAGTAGGTACAAGCGTTAAGGTTAGTTTGGGACCAGAGGACGTTGTGTGAAAAATGTCCGTGAATATTTATTTATATACATACTAGCCTTTGCGCCGCGGCTTCGCCGCAACCAAATGCTAGTTTTTCGGTTATATCTCAAGTTCCCGATATAGTAGCGGGATAAAATGTATACCAGTTTTTAAGTCTAACCAAGGTCTTTCAAATAAAAAAGTTTAATCAAAATCCGTTCAGTAGTTTTTGTGTGATGCGCGAACAAACAAACAGACAAACTGATAAACAGACAAACAGACAAAAATTCTAAAAAAAATGTTTTGTGTTTAGACACGCCTATATAGCCTATTACAGTATTTTTTTCTCAAATATCTTAAATGTACAGACACCTCTGTTACAGTTTTATAATAGTATAGATAGATTAGGATTATTTGAGAGTACAGACTGAGAAGTGATTATTCGCTTTAAACATCTCTGTTTACTTATACTAGCGAATAATCACTTTTTCACAAACACCAAGTAAACCTTAATACAAACAACCATTTATGGGTTATGTTGAATATCTGTGACAGTTATCAAGTTATTCAAACAATCATTCGCTTTTTTTCAAGGTGTATAATTAGAAATATATAGTACATAAATTATATTCAATATAACAATACGTTGCGCAACCGTTGACGGGATCTTTTTTCTTTTCTGTGCGTGTGACGTCAGGCGACTGTTTACACAACTGTTGTTTTATGGTCAAACATTGCCGCGATGTTGGTCTCAAGTGCTTTCTGAATTCAAATACTTTTACAATAGTATATTACAATACATTAGTAAATTGACATGGCATGGCACCAAGGGGATGATTCGCCATTCCACCCCCAGGATAATAGAGATCGGATAAAAAGGTAGAGAGGACATATTTCCTCCCCACCTCTCACGATCTTTTCTATCCACTTAGTCAGGAAGGATCGTAGAGATGAGAAGGAGATATGAAGTCCACATGCAAAGACAATTGTCATTTAAGTAGCGATATTTAAAACCAAGGACTGCAAAGACAGGTATCGAGGTCGATTCCAGACCAAAGACATCGCACGGCACATACCTCTGACATTTCGAGATTTATTTGAAATTGTGTGTTGTGTTCAGAAATGAAAAAGGAAAGGTTAGTAAGAAAATTGCACGCTTGAGAGGTTTTCTCGATGGCTTGTGAAGCCATCCGTCTCATAGTCATTTTGCAATTGTGCAACGCGCGAGTTAAGTCTTTTTTGTCGTTAACGTCTAAAGGTTACTTTAACCGCTTACCATCAATATAATCGTTTAATTCTTTTCAACCTTTGTACTTAAAAAATTCAGGTTCAACACCGATGCTTCTAGGATATTCATATGCCCATCATATACCATTGAAGTAATGTCACCTAGTTTCAGTGGTCTGCCATTACAGGCGAAGAGACGGCACACGGCGGGTTTATTTAGTTGATGAGAGCCCCTATCTTCAGTTTTTATTATAATATCTTACAGCGTAACAACAAAATCAGGTTATTCAGAGTCCATCAGCCTTTTAAAGTCCACTGCTGGACATAGGCTTCCCCGAGAATAGGGGATAGTGCCGTAACCGCCACGCTTGGCAGGCGGGTTGGCGATCGCAGTGGGTGTTGTTAATACTTGAAGGAGTGCTGCTGCCCACTCCCCCGGTAATCCCTCAATCGGCTCTTACGACTCCCATGGGTGGAGAGGGGTGGGACAATTCTAAAGCCGGCCCCACACGGCTATTCAGAGTACCTTTAGGAAAACAAGTCGAATCAGTCATAGGTAGTACCTTTGGCACGATTTTAGATTATTATTGATTTTCCAAATTATACATAATACACTAAGCGAACACTTTAAACGATTACGTCACTGGTATACGTCATCGCTGGTGATTGGTTCTCGTTCAGGGTCAAAAACACTTGAGCTCCGTCTCATTGTCACTAAAAATGTACATAAATCTTTTGATATCGTTATATGTGTTTTTAGCATTTGACATGCTTAGCCATATCAATTAACACAGTATGAAAATGTATAATCGAAAGTAACAGTCACGAGCAGGATTTGAACCTGCATCTTCTGGCATGCTATAATTCAGTGAATTGGCAAAGCATCTGGGACGGTATTCCAGGTTTTCATTAATTTATTAGTTAATACCTAAATCTTTTAAGCTGATCGAAATTAAAAACTTGTCACTATTTTTACGTAGGACACTATTTTAAAAGGACGGGTCTCCTCTCAAAGACGGGTCTTGTGGCGGAGTCGGTAGTGTAAGCGACTTCCGTGCACGAGGTCGTGGGTTCGATTCCCACCCGGGATAAGTATTTGTGTGATGAACACAGATATTTGTACTGCGTCTGGGTGTTTTCTATCTATTATTTATATGTATGTATTTCCAAAAAATTCAAAAAAAGATGTATTGTATCCGTAATCTGGTACCCATAGCACAAGCGTTAAGCTTAGTTTAGGACCAGAGGAAAAAAAATACCGTTTACAATACCTTTCAGGCGTTCTGGTTCTCTAACGATTTATCCGTGTGGTGACGGACTAAGGATACAAGTGTCATCACCCCAGTCTTTCCCGTGAGTGCCGTACGTAGCATCTAAGGGAAGTAAGCAATTATCACACATAGCATTGCTGATGATAGTGTCGGGTACCAAGTGAGTGTACTTATTGTAGTCGCGCCCGATCATGTTGGTACCACCAACGGCTGTGTGACTGACCACGGTGTGTTTTGGGTGTAGCGGGAGATAGCCTTTATTTCTTGTTAAGGCGAGAAAAAATGTACCTAACCGCACACCCCGTCGTTCGGGGCAACGAACAGGGCAGTGTAGGGCCCTCGCCCACTAAATAAACCCGCCGTGTGCCGTCTCTCCGTCTGTATTGGCGGACCACTGGAACTGTGTTACATTGCTTACTGAAGCGGAAGATAGCCTTCTATTAATTAATTCCCTATACGTGAGTAAAAATGGTAAGCGGCAGACGGCGTGGCAGTATTATGAGTAGTAATAGTCTGTGAACAGCTGTTATATCAGATGAGCCACGGCTCGTCTGCCACCACGTGCAATTAAAAATAACAATGCGTTCCAGTCATGATTTCGAAAAGTCAGAGATTTGTGCCTTGTGAGAATCTCAACCTGGGATTGAAGATTAAACTCGATACCACTTTCTTAGTACTCCTTTTTTAAAAAACAAATTATTTATGAAAGTGGAAAAAGAGAGGTTTACTGCGAGCAGGATTCGAGCTTGCGTCCCATCTAATCCGGGGAACTGCTTTTGACCGCTAAGCTATCGCAGTCACTGACTGTGGCTCCAAATGTACACCACTTTTGTTTTAGATGTCTTTACATTTATTATTATTCAACGTGGAACAAAAAATGTTCCCTAACTTATCGATAATATTTATGTATATACAAAGTTTCTATGTTCTAGACGAGTGAGATCTTTTTTAGTTGGTCTCACTTAAGTAGTTAGCTCTGAACTGGATTAAAAATACACAGCATCTATATTACAATACCCTCTTCTGGTCCACGAGTGTTGTAAACAATGGCGTACAATGTAAGGCCTTGTATCAGCATCTATCGAGGGCCCTTTCTACCCACTTGCAGAGAAGCCTAAAGTGAAAGAATAGACAATGTTTTTTACATACATCGGGTTCCTGTTTTAAACAAAAATAATGCTCGCGTGGTAAATTATGGTGTAATGATAAATAATTATGGTGACGGCCAATTAACCGCACGCGTCTAATTTTTTAGACACGCAACCAAATAATTCGGGCACTGCATTTATTAAAAACCAGGAAAGTTGTTTAGTAATGTAATTATTCGATATTCCATTAGTTGAGCTCTGGTGTGGTAATGTTTGTAACTTTAAACGAACAAATTTTGTATAGACATAATTATATCAATTTATATCTTGTATTTTGGAACGGCTCTAATGATTTGGATCAAATTTTTTATTTAGATATTTTTTACTTTAATTTTATCTATGTATGTGTGTATATCCTGAAAAAATGCTATTGTATATCTTTAAGGTTTGAAATATTGTTATTAAATGTAAGCATACTGGTGCCTCAAAATTATACGATATGGCGTTGGTAAAATATATGCATGGATGGATAATATTTATCCCGTTTACTTGGATGTTCCATTCCGACGTTTCGAATAATTTTGAAGTGTCAACATTATTTGGTGATTTTATCTACACTTTCATCATGAACTAATGAATTTTCTTTAAAAAAAGAACATTACACCTTAAAAGATTCGGCACCCCTAGACTTTAAACCAGGGATTGCAAACCTTTTATTTCAAATCCCAGTATTTACTTCAGACAATATAAAAATGGTTAAAACAAAAATAAATTAACATTTATCATTAATTCGCAGGTGGCAAATATTCTTCAGGGCAATACACATATAAGATATATCATTTGGCGTCGAAGGTACCCGCATTTATCAGACTGTTGGCGCCTAAAGGCTCGCTGGAAGTGCACGAAGAGGCGTGGAACGCATACCCTTACTGTCGGACTGTGCTCACGGTAAGCAATCTTCTTCTCTTCTTTCTTTTCCTCTGCAATGAGCTGTAAATTTGCCTATTAATATACGGACATTCGGAAGACTAAGACTATTTGGTGACGGACTAAGAATACAAACTAACTTTTCTAGTGGACTTGCTTATCCCAGCTTGAATAGGCTGGCTCGATCGGGGAAGTACCAACATCTCACAAAAGATCACCGTGTAACAACGGTAGTTAATCTTACCGTTGTGTTCCGTATGTTGAGTGAGAGCGCCGGAGGCTCAAGCCCCTCCCTATCCTCTCCTTATTATCCTTCCTATCCTCTCCTTAGTATCCTACCTATTCTCTCCTTATTATCCACCCTATCCACCTTATATCCCTTTCCTTGGAGATGGCGACGCGTGAATGATGCCTTTGGTGTTGCTAGCGTCTATAAGCTACCACCAGGGCGGCCGTATGCTTGTTCGCCACTCACGTAGCATAAAAAAGTCACCACCCCATTCTTTGCCGTAGTGTTGTAAGACGCGACAAAGCGAAGTAAGTAATTATCACCCATTGCATTACTGGTATCAAGTAGGCGTACTCACTTGTTATCGGGCCCAAGAGGATTGGTACCACCGTCTCCCGTATGACGCAGTCATGAAGCACCTCGTTGTGTTTTGGCTGAAGCGGGAGATTGTTCATTCCCTTAGGGTTTTTTTTATTTCATATCCGCGAAATTAAATAGTAAGTAGTGGGTCAACAATACTTCTTGTATAGTTGGGTCCATGAGCGACGGTTACCACTTACTATCAGGTGGGCCGTGGCTCGTCTGCCACCATAAGCTATACCATAAATACTACCTTTATTAAAAGCTCAAGGTTGGCGAGGTAAAGGCGCAGCCAAAGTATCCTTTCCACAGGAGTCCATTATTCCTAGGCAGCCTAGAAGATACATATTTTTTGACACATCGTGAGGACCAGTACACCGGCAACATATATTTATTATACACATTTTTTTAGTTCTAAGAAAGTACCTAGCTCAGCACCCTGTCCTTCGGGGAAAAGAGCAAGGTAGTGTGGGGCCCTCACCCACTTTAATAAACTGCTGTGTGATCTCATTTTTGTATAAAAATGTATATTTTTTTAGGATTTGACATGCTTAGCCGTATAAATTAACACAAAGTGTGAAGCATGTCAAATGCTAAAAAAATATATAAAAATATCAAAATATTTATAGGGCTACGTCATTATTTGGTAAAAATCTTAATTGTAAAATTATGTTTACCTGGTCGCTGGTCGGTATAATCTATGCAAATACTTCCGACAGATGGCGCAGGCGTCACTTAAGACGGTAAGAATTAATGTGTTATAGAAATACGCAGCCCCGATCAATATTGTCACGGTAACTGAATTGGCAAAGCATCTGGGACGGTATTCCTGGAGATGCAAGTTCAAATCCTGCTCGTGATTATTATTTTCGATTTCACATTTTTACATTTTGCGTTAATTAAACACGTAAACAAAAATATGTGCCGATTCATTTTGCGGTTTTAATTGGAAGTTATTTTCGCTGTATAATATCATACAAGGAAATTGATTTATATCAACTGTTAAGTCATAATGGCGAAAGCGTAATCTTATCTTTACAAAATACGGTCTATAAAAGTATAAAATTAACACGGTTATTGATTAGCTGTTCCCTGCGGTGACACTTATGTTTATTTATTCATAGTTCTCCATCACGGTCGCCCCTTAATAATTGCTTAGTGCTCAAAGGCCGTAGCGTAGTGTTTTCAGATTATAATTAGCTCTCTTCTAAATAGTATTAAAATGACTAATGTAATACGTAAATCGGGTCGTAAAGACAAATGTGATGATGTGGAGATTGGAAATGGCCGTCGGTCAGTGCGATGGCTTAGCGGTCTAGAGCACTTTCCCGGATTGGGTAGGGACGCAGTTTCGAATCCCGTTCGCACTAAACTTCTTTTTTTCCACATTCACAAATAATTAGTTTTTTAATACGTAATTGTTATCTTGCTCTTAGATCGTCAGTGTATCGAAGGATCAAGACTACATGCAGTGTGTTTCACTTGACGCTTACAACGATCACGTTCACTACCGCGTTTTTTTCTGAACCACTTGTTTGTGAGCGTTCATTCATAAACTCAAGTGGAACTGCCGGTAGAGTTTTCTAAACGCTCACCTCAAACCAACTGTTTGTTTGTGAATGGTGTGAGTTAAATAATGACATCACCGATGACGTTTTCGCTGCAATCAAATCGACCGCTTTCGTCAGGTGGAACGGCTTAGGGATTGTTGAAGGCGCCATGTGGAACGAGCTCTTGATTTCATCATCTCGTTAGTTCTCGTACTGTGTGTACGGAATGACTAATGTCAAAACGGTGACAAAATAAAGTTTAACTTTATAAATTAGTATTATATATATTCTCAGACTCAACTATACCGAGAGTATTGTCAAGCTGCCGCTCACCATTTCATTTCACATAAATGTAATGAAAGCATTAACGGCTATCTACTGCTACAACCAAAACACATCGATGTGCTTCATTGCCGGTCACACGGGAGATGGTGGTACCACCCCGCTCGGGCCCGTAGCAAGTGAGTACTTCCAATTGGTACCCAGCCCTACCACCAGTAATGCAATGGGTGATAATTGCTTACTTCCCTTAGTCGCTTCGTACGACACCGGATTCAATCCCCAGCGGTTGGTCCAGATCTTGTACGGCTCACACCTCTGACTTATCGATAATTCTCGAAATTATGTGTGTCGATATGCAAATAGCTTTGATAGGTGGCTTCTAAAAACAAATTAATATCAGATGGAGATTGAGAGTTACTGCGATAGCTTAGTAGTCCAGAGCACTCCCCAATTGTGGAGGACGCAGGTTCGGATCCTTCTCGCAGTTACACTTTTTGCACTTTCACAAATTTGTTCTAGTAATGGAGATCCTAGCACAGCTTCTTATATGGAGACTGATGATAAACACTGACAATCTTTTTGTCGCTTCCAGAATCCGGGATACATGAAGGAGAATTTCGTCATCTGCATAGAGTCACTCCACGTTCCTGACGCGGGGGATCAATACAACGTGAGTACCTATTAATTACACAATTATATTAGTTATAGCACTGTGGTAGAACAAAGTACTGCACAATCATTGGTATCGAGTTCAATTCCCAATCCTCTCACGGCACAGACATCTTTATTTTTATACTACGCAGATGGCAACAAAACATAGAGCCCAGATGATGGTAAGCGGTTACTGTGGCTTCGCCAACTCCAGGGAAAGAAATGGGAGGTGGACAGGAAGGTTAAAAGGAGGTGATAAGACGGGGGTTAGAACTTTTCAAAAACCTGCATGCCCGCGAAAATTCCTCAATTGCTTTTTACTAACCCGATTTGAGAGTGGTGGACGCAAATACGACCCTCTCTCTCTCTGACAGGAGGCCTGTGGGCCTAACCAAGTTGCTTTCTATGATCGCTAACTGGATAGAAAACTATTAAAATGTATGGGAGTATGACATCTTTAATGATATCTATAACGCTAAGTCACGTGACTTAACGTTAGAGCTGTCAACTTTCCATGCATCTTTATAGTTTTCTATAGTGTTAGTGATCATAGAATGCAACTTGGCTAGGCCCACTGAGCCTAACAGTAGGACAGTAATGTGTCGAGGAACCACCACCACCAATTAGTTTTTAACATAATTTAATGGCTGCGGAAGTTTTTAGTTACAATCTTCCGAATGGTGGTGACGTGGTCCGCCACAATGTCAGTTGGATACCAAGCCAATCGTGCAACATCTGCTTTTATTTTTCATTTATTATTACTATTATAGAATGGATATTTTAGGAGAGCCCACCACTCACCCATGGATTAAGGAGAATGTGATAATAGCAGAGTAGTATGCACGATAATGACAAAAATTCTCACCAATATGTATAATGGGTGTATCGACCCATGCGATACGGCAGGACTCTCAGTACCACAACGTTGCAATATTCCTCAAAAATCTGATCACAAATTCGATACGTGTTTCGCCTCTACGCAAGGCATCCTCAGGACCGCTCGGCAACTGATGAGCTTTATCATTTATTTCACATACGTGAAATGAATTAGTAAGCGGCGGTTTGCCAGTATTCTTAGAATAGCTCCGTCCATGCGCGAAGTTTAACTTACCATTAGGTGGGCGGTGAGTACCACAATTCGGATAAAAAAAAATGACTTCTTATTTTTTTTTATTGCATGTAGTGGCAGATGAGCCACGGTCCATCTGATGGTAAATGGTAACCGTCGCCCATGGACTCGACTATACCGAGAGTATTGTCAAGCCGCTGTTCACCAATTCATTTCACAGATGAAATGAAATATAAACAGCTATCTCCTGCTACAGCCAAAACGCAACAATGTGCTTCATAGCCGGTCACATGGGATATGGTGGTACCAACCCGCTCGGGCTGGATACCAAGTGAGTACTCCCACTTGGTACCCAGCCCTACCGCCAGTCGTGCAATGGATGATAATTGCTTACTTCCCTCAGTTGCCTCATACGACACCCGTGGGAAAGAATGGGGTGGTGACACTTGTATTCTTAATCCGTCACCACACGGATGAAATTATTCCCAAGGGGGGAAGAAAGTAGGCGGCGGAAGGCCATTTTATCATAAGCAGCGGTTAGTTGTCTTTGCCTATCCCTCTGCTAAACAAGCTTGAGTAGTTGATATCCATTAATAAGCTATAAACAAGAAACTTAAATATAATATTATGTGCAACTGTGGGGTACTGAGGTCGTTATATAATCTTTAACATGAGTTAAATGCAGGTTAAATACTTTTTTAACACAGTTTTCAAGGCTGCTAATTATTAAAGTAATATTTCACTCTATAGTATACATATAGCGTGTCAATGTCAAAACATAAACCTGTTGGATCTGCACTTTGTACTGTACGCGGATGACACGATTTTAACATTAATAATGTCTTTATATCATCATTGTTGTATCATATCGTATTGTTTGGCTTATTTTGGACACATACATTGGTGTTTAGTTTCTAGAATATTCGCAAATAGATTTTATATATATATAAATTCATATCCGACTGGTAATTGCAGAGGTTAGCGCATTTAAATAAACAAACAAGTATATACCAACAGTAGAAATACTTCTACAATTTTCCTTAGTTGAGATGACTCCTTCACACTGGAATCTACTATGCTTTATCATCAAAATGTGTATTATAACAACGAATTAATTGAAAAATACTTTGGAAAATCCAAAAGTGCACGCCTTATAATCTTAATTTTTCACAATAAAATTGATTATTTGTCAAGTAACTAATAATGTATTGGTCTTAGTAAGTAGTTTTCAATAAAGCACATAGCGCTAATTTCAAAAAGTACTAATTGGGGTTTTATGTCTTATACGCCATCTAGCGCCAATTTTAAGAAGTACTTCTATATTGGTGTATAGAAATAGTTCTCATGAAAGGTATAGCGCTGGTTAGTATCGAGTCGAGCATAAATATTCAGTATTTTTTGTTTATTTAATAACAATTAAACCACATCGAATCAGACCGTGAAAAGTGATAGGGCTCTATTCGTAATAATACTAAATAGTAAAAGAAAAAGAAAGACTCGATTAGTAAAGTATTTCGGTCGTTATCGTGTTAACATACATTACCTACAACACACGGACGTCCAAGACAGAACTTTTTTAAACAGTTTTTAACTAGTTTAAATAACAAAAATTGCATTCAAAATATCATAAATGTTAAAAATAGTGTTTTTTCTTGATATGTGTGTGTATATATTATTTTACAAGTGCAATAAATGATAAATAGAGACATATTAAGTTTGAAAAATCAGTTGTTCGGCGTGAAACGAGAGTAATACCCACCTCAACGCTTCGCTTATGAGGCGTTCAATATATATTATCAAAATTAAAAAAATAAATAAATAAATATTCACGGACATTTCACACAACGTCCTCTGGTCCCAAACTAATCTTAACGCTTGTGCTATAGGTACCAGATTACGGATATAATACATTATATTACTTTTATTGTAAATACATACATATAATAGATAGAAAACACCCAGACGCGGTACAAATATCTGTGTTCATCACACAAATAATTGGTCCTGAATGGGAATCAAACCCACGACCTCGTGCACGGAAGTCGGTTACACTACCGACTACGCCACAAGGCCGAGACGAATTAATTCAGATTAATGAATTTGTAGATAGTACAAATATTTGAAGATATGATTTACCTTATATCAAAGTGTAAATCAAGACCCTATTTTGTTTGGTAATCGGTAAAAGCAGTATATTTTTCCCGCGATACAAAAGAAAAGGATCGCATTGAGAATCTCTGATTTAATCGATAAATTAAAACAATAGATTCACTGTAAATAAACAACGAGATAACGCCGAGCTGGCAAAATAGGTTAGCGTTGTAGCAATTAAGGCAATATACGTTCGAAATGAAAACGAGGCAAGAATGTGCTGAAATCACTGTAATTAGCGATTTAGTAGTAAGCGCTTGTGTGTTAATACGGTTATTGTATATTAGATATTATCAGAACATGTGATTTTAGTGTCTCTCAACTTAAGACGCCGAGGTCAATTGAAATATAACATTTTTTTTTAAATATTAAGTTGGATCAAAGATAGTATCTACTATACTCGTAATACGAAAAGACGAACATGTCTGAAAGGAGTAGGTAGTTACTAAAATTCTTTCCATATGCGTCCTACGAATTTCAATTTGTTGATGTTCATGCAGTGAAAATCCCGTTAGATTACTTACACTTACTTACTTACTTACTTATCATCACGCCATTTCCCTTGCGGGGTAGGCAGAGAGAACAGAGTGCCAAGAGGCTCTATTCTTGCATACATCTCTCGCTTCCTCAACATTCATAACTCTCGTCATACACGCTCGTCGGTTTCGGAAACTCCTGACTCCACCTTCCTTCAATACATGACCGATTTGGTTTAGGTTGGTGAGTCTCGGTCTCCCCCTGTACCTACATCCTTCCACTTTCGCATTGTATATCTTCTTAAGCAGTCGCTCGTCCGGCATTCCTTCCATATGTCCGAACTATCGGGGCATTCCCTTTCGCATCTTTGCACCAATACTCTCTTTCATACCTACTCGCTCTCTTACGTCGTCGTTACGAATGCGGTGAGTAAGCCCCACTCAGATTTTTCGCAGAGATCGCATTTCGACCGCATTGATTTTACTCTCATGCTCCTTTTTGCATACCCAACTCTCGCTTCCTTATAGTAATGTTGAGACAAGCACTGCGTTGTGTATTGCGACACAATTGTAGATTGCGATTGTAGATTTATACCTTAATATTATGGTAAAGTTTAATAAGCTATCAGTATAATATTACTCCTGCACTAAGCTATCAGTGCTGTTTGGATTTGATAGATTTTCGCGGTGGTTAGTAAGTTGGCTGAGTCAAAGTCTGCAATAATTAAGAAGATGTGCCTTATTAGCCTTATAGTATATAAATAATTTATTTTTACGGAATCTATGGCGGATACATTTTCAGAATTTAGTCCACACGTGACATGAACGCTGGAAATTATTCAAAACGTTGGTGTTTATTACCCAAAATCAATCAAGCGCTGAAAACACATCATTAAACACGTGCACTACGTTTTCAATGATAAAAATATTTTTTTAAACTTGAATAACTTCATATAAAATGAAGATAGTGTTGTTAGATAAGGGCCACGTGTATAATAAATAAAAACATAGTAAAAAGTTTTTGTCGTGTGGGGCCGGCACCAAGAATAGCTCCACCCTGTGTCTCTTTCTATGGGAGTCGTATAAGCCGACTAAGGGATTACCGGGGGACCGGGCAGCAGCGTTCCCCTGTGTACTATAAACATCTACTGCGATCGCCAACCCGCCTGCCAAGCGTGGTGATTATGGTAAAACCCGCATTTTGGGAAGACCTATGTCCAGCAGTGGACGATGAAAGGCTGATGGATGGATGGATGAAATATTTTTGATCTCTTGTAGCATTTGAAATGCTGAGAGACTTTAAAAAAAAAATTTGTGAAATGTGGAAAAAGAGAACTTTTACTGCGAGTGGGAATAGCTTAGCGGTTAGAGCACTTCCCCGGATTGGAAGGGACGCAGGTTCGATTCGCGCTCGCACTAAAAATTATCTTTTTCCACATATCACTAATAATTGTTATATATCTCTCCAGTAGCTTCCTTGATGCGCACCCAACGGCAGACTTCTAATTTTATTCATATAGATTAAGGACTTCATAAATTACACACGTTTTAACTTTATATTGGACGTTATCTTGCATACTGATAACGTAGTATTATAATCACTCTGCCTATATCACTTAAATTAGATAAGATTGTCGGTTAATTTAATAAATAAAAGGCCTCGAGAATGCAATCGTATTTAAATGTATCTCTGTGAGTAGGAAGATGACAACAATTAGATTTGTGTTCTCTCTGTATATTATATATACAGCACAATATAACATGTTCCTGTCCTGAGAAGCATATGTGATACATAACAATTTAATTTCTCAAAGATCTCTAAATAGATACATGACTTTTTTATTTTTTGAGCGACGCTGAGCTGGGCCTGCAAAATGCTTAATAAATAAAAGTAATTAAGAACATGGGGCCGTGAAATCATTTGGTACAGACCCATCTTTCCCACTGGGCACTCTGGGCAAATGCCTAGGGTCCCCAATTCCATAAGGCCCGCTAGTTACTGCCAGATTGGCAACCAATAGCCGATACAACGGAAAAATAATACTTAACTTACTTATATTCACGCTATCTCCCTTGCGGGGTAGGCAGAGAGACCAGAGTGCCAAAAGGCTCTGTTCCTGGATATATCGCTCGCTTCCTCAACATTCATAATTCTCTTCATACACCTTCGCCGGTTTCGGAGCCTCCTGACTCCACCTTCCTTCAATACATGACCGATTTGGTCTAGGTAGGTGAGTCTCGGTCGCCCCCTGTACCTACCATCCTTCCAATTTCGCATTGTATTATCTTAACCAGTCGCACGTCTGGCATTCTTTCCACATGTCCGAAACATAGGAACATTCCCTTTTGCAATAAATGCTTTACGCCAATACTCTCTTTCATACCTACTCGTTCTCTTACGTCGTCGTTACGAATGCTTGACTTGCTTGAATGGCTGACTGACCGTCAGCCTCACTCCACAGATTCTCCGCAGAGAACTAAAAAATAATAGTATCTTTAATTACTTATTTTTCAGCATCAAATTCATCAGCGTTTAAAAACCAGTTGAATAATTATTTAGATATTTTTATATATATTTTTTAGCATTTGACATGCTAAGCACTATACATTAAACATCCGATCATTTTCGATTTCACATTTTTCACAGTTGAATAATTGTTATACAATAAAATTGATGATTGAAATTGACATAATTTGCAGGTTCACGAATTACCGCCGGAAAAACTAAAGAATCGCGAAGTGGTGCAAATAGACATCGCGAACGACCCCCTACCGTCGGCAGACTACAAGCCTGAGACGGACCCGACTAAGTTTAAATCGAAGAAGACCGGCCGTGGCCCCCTGGTCGGTCCCAATTGGAAGAACGACGTGAACCCCGTGATGACGTGCTATAAACTTGTCACTGCGGAATTCAAGTGGTTCGGGCTACAGGTTGGTAGATAGTTATTGTAGTATGGCCCTCCTGATCTGAGGTATTACATATAATTTAGGCAACATCATCAGGTTATAGATGAGTGATAGACCATAGAGTTTGAACTAAGTTTACGTGCTTCGGAGGGCTGTCCGCAATCTGATTTTTGGTTGAATTGAACTTCCGTCTTCATTTTTGATACTATGTGGATGGCAAACAAGCATACGGCCCACCTGATGGTAAGCAGTTACAGTAGCCTATAGACGCTAGCAACACCAGAGGTATCACTCGCGCGTCGCCATCTCCGAGAAAAAGATATTATAGGACGTGGATAGACAGAGGATAATAAGGAGAAGATAGGTAGGGGAATTGGGGCTCCAGCGCTTTCACTCGCCATACGCAACAAAACGGTAGGAGTCTTGATGCTCTGGAAGAGAGAAAATAAAGAGTTCACCTGTGTCAATGGATTCAGATCAATTTTTTTTTAATTCAGCAAATGAAAAATCTAATGAATTCACCGGTACTTATATATATATGTAATATACAGATAATTCAATGGACATATAGTTTATGTCCAGAAGAAATTTGTTGAAACACATAAATGTCTTACTTTTTCACTAAAGGTCACTGCGTTAGACTGCGGCTTTTTTTTTTCTCTTTTACAGCGTAAGCGATGGGGGAACATCTTCATCCCTCAAATCCTTAAGTTCAGCAAAAATGAATTTTCCAAGTCCGACTTGATTTTCCTATGATAACTATGTTCAACAAATAAGAATGCTTTAGCTTAATTATATTAGTATAGAATTTTACTATTTCTTCGGTATACTTAGTTAATTTCCCTGCAGAATTGGTAAAGCATCTGGGACGGTTTTCCAGGAGATGCAAGTTCAATCCTGCTCGTGACTGTTATATTCGATTTCACATTTTCGTACTTTGCATTAATTTAATTACCTGAGTCCAGCAGCATTTACCACTTACTATCAAATAGGCCCTGGTTCGTATGTCACCATAAACAAATAAAGTTATCTTTTGCTACATTTTTTTTAAATAATTATTAGTACCTACGTGCATTAACTCTCATCTCAAAATCGCTTTAGATTCCAGTGTGTTGAAATATTTAAATTGTGTTAAAAATAAAATTGTTTTTGTTTTCAGAGCAAAGTAGAAAATGTGATTCAGAAATCAGAACGGCGGTTGTTTACCATATTCCATAGGTGAGTGTTTGTATGTTATTCATTTGTGAATGATGGTAAATGGCAATTGCCATTGTCTTTATTTAAAAAAACACACGTTTCTCTCGCTTTTGTATAAAACAGAGAAGGGTACCTACTCATTCATCAAAAATATTTTCGTCAACAAGGAGGTATCGCATGGTTTGATGAAATGTGACAAGGGGGGAGGGGAAGGCCTAAGGAAACGTGACGTACACAGTTTACTTATATTTTTTAATCGTAATGGATCATTTTGATCTGTATTTTAGCACTTGACATGCTTAGCTACTTATACAGAACAAATTATTTGTGAATGTGAAAAAAGAGAACTTTGGTGGGAGCGGGATGGGTCGTAAAGACAAATGTGATGTCGAGATTGGGAATGGCCATCGGTCAGTGCGATGGCTTAGCGGTTAGAGCACTTCCCCGGATCGGAAGGGACGCAGGTTCGTATCCCGCTCGCACTAAAGTTCTCTTTTTCCACATTCATAAATTATTTGTTATTTAATCATAATGTATCGTTTATCAGGATAAGGAAAGGATAAGGGAATAGATTTCGTGACGTGAACTATTTGTGAGCGGGCACGTAAAAATTGTGACGATAGGAGCGAGTGGGTTCAACAACAATTTAGCAAATTTGATATAACCATATTTTTACTCTCGAGATTTGTACGACAATGTAAACAATATGCTATTGTCTTGCAGACAAGTGTTCTGCTCAATGGACGACTGGTTCGGTATGACGATGGCGGACATCCGTGCCATCGAGGACCGCACCAAAGAAGAACTGGAGCGGCTTCGGCGGGAGGGCGAGGTGCGGGGCATGCGTGCCGACAACGAGTAGGGCCGACATGGGCACGGCACGGCACGGCCGGGCCTGGCGGGCGCACTTCCTGACTGTCATGTTATTTATTAATTAAATCAATGCTGCTGCAGTCCTTTACGGGATATAGGCCGCTTCCAATATATGGTCCTAAGTCTTCCGCATTCAGTTTACCCGGTGTTAGAGTATTAAGTTTAATAACTACATAAACATATGAGTCTGGTCCGTCGAGCCGGATGCAAGCTTACAGTGTTCACTCGAGGACCTGCAACAATGGACCTTTGTCAGACATGGCCAGTGTTTTGCCACCTCAAGGTAGGATATCTGTAGAAACATTGAGATTACTAATTAGAGTAAACAAAATCCTTGTAAGTTGACAGTAAGAAGCGCTTGTCCGCTAGACCCGTTTACCGTCGCACGTCGAAACTTCATCCATGCTGTTTGAATTGAAAATTCACTTCGGTATTAGAATTATTAATATAATAAATGTTTAGATGCGTTATGGAGGGGTTTTCAAGCGTAATATACAATAAACTTTTGTCCATTTAGCGTTATTGGTATGGCTCAATGCGGACTGGTGCATCGGCGTATCTAGTTTGTGCTTGCGTGTGTGCATTCACTGCAGCTAATTCCAAGTTAAGGTTTTGAGTATTGGTGTATATTAGTAGACCGTGCTCCAGCTGGGAAAATTATAATGACCTCTCAAAAGAAAGCTATTCATGCTTAGCTTTCTTTTAAAGGGTCATTATGCTTAAATCCGAAAACGTGAAAGATAAGTTAATAATTTCCTTATTCGTTACTAAAGGAAAACATGGTGTCGTTTTGTATCAGACTCAAATTGATCTCAAAAATTAAATTTTTAATATCTACAATACGTTCTCAATTACCAAGTCATATTTTCGCCGAATAAAAATCTGCTAAATAGAAATTAATTTACCTGTTTTGATCGTTCGAGTTCGATTTAATAAAGGACGAGACTATTGCCATCTATAGGGCACATGTAAAACTAACGTTAAACATTGTAATTATAAATATAATTTTTCTTTTAAATGATTACTATTTGTTGCATCAAATAAAAACTTGATGAAAACGCAAAATATTTGTATGATTGTAGGTATTTAAACACGTAAAATATAACCTAATTTGATGAACTTCATTAGCCTTTTCCCTGATAATCCGGCGAACTAGAGATATTTTATTATTTGTAATTGTATGTACACTTAAAACATTGTAAATTAAGGTAAGTTTCAAAGCCTACATTTGTGGGCAATCTCCTTAGTAGCAAAGAATTATCGCTGAAATAATATTATTTGAATAAGTTGTGTAATCTCGCGTCTTTTTTAAAGCATTTTGAAATCTAGATACGTCAATGGATTAGCGAATGGATTGTTGGACATCTGACAAATATAATATGGTATGATGTTAACGACCTGCGTAGATTGTAATGGTGTTGACCACAATAATGACGTCGATTCCAGTACTTCGTGATTTACGGTAATGGAGTTACGAATTAGTAATTCCTTTGCCACCAAAAAAAAAAAAATAAAGCAAGTGTTGCCATGTCATATGCTTTATTATATTTGTCAAATAAATACTATAGAAACGGTTGTTTGTTTTGGAAGCAATAATGATCCGCGCTCGGAGATTTCTCGCCCGGGTTTGATAACCCGAGATTGCCCCAGACCAGTGTTGCTATGAAAAATCGATATTATTATTTACGTATATCAAAAACCTGTTTCTGTCAGCTGTCACTTTAATTGATGGTTTGCATATTTTTTCTGTTATTTATACAAGTGGTAAATATCATCCACGTGGTGACCGCTAAGAATACGTAATAATGTCACCCACCCATTCCATTCCAGGGGTACGACGTAAGTCGATTTAGTTAAATTTTGTATACAATACTGGGTGTGAAGAAAACGATGAGTTAATTATAGAGGACGCTTGCGCGCATTCGTACCCACTATTCAATCAAATTTGGTTGATTACAAAAATTACTATTTTATGTTATAGCTATATTAGTACTTAAATGACAGTTGATATGTACAGGCCAATCATATTTTTTTTTTATTCTTATTAAAATCCATTATTTAGAAATATAACTAATGATAATCATAAGGCATTTATGTGATGGGCTAAATAGCCTGGAAATCCAGGCATTTAAGAAAATAAGATTAAAGTGAGGCTTAGCGTATAGTCTGTATAGTGGTATGATTATTATCCATAATTATGACTTCTAAAAAATGTATATGAAAACAATATCTGATTTTTTCTTAGTACTTTAATGGTCTATATATAGACAAAAACACAAAAACTTTATTGCATTTATAATTGGCTGCGACGGAGCCGCATTTAGTTGATATCTCAGGTTTCCGATATAGTAGCGGGATAAAATGTATATCAGTTTTTTAAGTCTAGCTATAAAATAAAAAAGTTGCATCAATATCCGTTCAGTAGGTTTTGCATGATGCGCGAACGAGCAAACAGACAAAAAGTCTAAAACAAAATTGTTTTGTGTTCAGACACGCCTATATAGCCTAATACAGTTGTTTTTTTTCTCAAATATCTTAAATGTACAGGACAGCTCTGTTACAGCTTTATAATATTTCTTTTTTCATGGTAACACTGAACCAGAAACTGCTGGCAGTTGCTGGTAGCAATGCGAGATTGAATTGTTTTTGTCTATATCTAAATGCTTAATAAATCCATAATAATATTTTAAAAAGTATATTATGACCCACGGGCGCGCGATCTCAGTGAAGCGAGGGCATAGATTTTACCATTAGAAAAATGATAATATGGTATAGATAATATTTAATAAGTCGTTGTAGTCAGTGGTTAACAGGTAGTGTTGTCTTTGACCGAATACATTAATTATTAAAAAATCTATTTGACAACTACATTGCATAGCTCAACAAATTTTGTTAAATTGTATTACTAAATAAATGGTTCGCAATAGTACTGCGTTAGTTCTGGCAAATTGTAAATTGTCGCTGCAATATAATTTAATGGCAACCCTAAGGTTTGGGTTCCGCAGGGTGTTGCAAGGTGAATGTGTAATGGTATCATGGGATATTATTTTTTATTATGGTAACCTTGTTAACTTATTTATTGGGAATGGGTTCAAGTTGCAACACCCACGCACAGTGATTTTCAAATATATTTTATTATTAAGATATTTTCGTTGTTTAACAAATCAGTATTTTTAATATTTGTGTGACATTCCAGTTTCTGCAGTTGGTAACAATGTAATTGTTTGCTACTTAATGTTAGCTGTTGCTCTCTGGTGTAAAAATACCGCGTATGGGACAAGTGAAAGTGGAATTATTGAATCAGTACAATATGAAATTTTTATGCGAATATTGTTCATATTTTATGTTCCTTTTAACCGATAATTTGATGTAGCCATGTTTATTATATTACCTGATTCAAAAATGCGGTGAAATTTATTAGTTTATTAATTTTTATTTTCTAATACATATTACCGCGTATATGAGCTTGGTATTCTGCTTGATATTGCACTTTTTTAATTAAGTTTTTTTACCTATGTTGTAATGAGTTTTACATCAAATACAGCGTGATAATATATTTGCGACTAGTGTTTTTTTTTCGTGACTAAATTGTTACCAAAACCGCTTTTAGCGACGTCTAGAGCTTGTTTGAGTTTCTAGTACTTAACTGATGTACTGTCAAGCACCTCTGTTGCAAATGGATGATGCATTTTAGGTGCTCGCTTCTGTAATACACACAAGCTTTGCTTGCATATTGTTGAAGCTTATTTGTTGCAGTTACCAAATAAAGTTAAGTACACAGCGATCTATTTGTTTTAGTTACCTCTTGCATGTGTATCCCTTCCTTAGAAAGATCCTGTAAATTCCAAAAGATGAATGTTTCTAAATATAGTCACTAAAATTGTCAATTTATAAATGTTTAGCTAATTAAAAAGTTTTGAATTTCTCGCATTGAATAAGTATAATGTAACTGAATAACATTTGTTGTAAAATGTGTGATGTATACTTTGAGGCCAACACAAATAAAATAATTTAATCTGTTCGGTTTTTATTTATTTTGAATAGTATCCCCGAATTCACCCGGGTACACATTTAACAGTTTTCTTACAGTTCGTTTTTTTTCAAGTTTCGCAATAACATCGTCGGCATAGTGATGTTTTGGACTCACATAAGACATAACATTACTTGTATAAACTGCAGACAACTGCGCGTATAAACTGCGTCCAATACAACAAAAGTGTTTAGTGCTAGTACTTAAACTCGTGGTTATTAACGGGTCAATTCACCCATTATAATTATCAAAATACAATTATTTTGATGCTGTGGTCACGAGTACACTACTCATGGCCACGGCGCACAGTGGCACAGAATAGATACTAGGAATATGGACAGAAACATCACTTCTATTGAAACTTGTCCAAAATCTCTATAATAGCCTACAAAATCTTAATAAGAATACCAATTGTTCGCAGCGAGAAGAAATGTTGTACCTTATGTGCACAGAAATACAGTTGAGATTGTTTTGCCCGCCGCGTGATCCACGTGCAACCGCGTCATTCAACGAATGCGCTAGGGTTGCACCTATGATGATTTTACTTATATATCACGCTATCTCCCTTCCGGGGTAGGCAGAAAGAACAGAGTGACTAAAGGCTCTGTTCTTGTATACATCTTTCGCTTCCTCAATATTCATAACTCTCTTCATACACGCTCGCCGGTTTCGGAGACTCCTGACTCCACCGACAACAACAAAGCTGTCGTTTATAAAACTTAAAAACATATTTTTCTAGTAGATTCTAATTGATTACTTTTTATATAATTTTAAATGTTATTTTCCATTTAGTTGAGTTCTTTTGAGTTCTTTCCTGGGATAGATTGGTCTTGTGATAAGTTGCATTGTCAGATTGGTAGAGTGAAAGATTCTCGTATTTTGGCAAAATATTACAAGGATTATTTGTTTGACTGTCATAATATATTGTTACTTGGTGTTTGGTGGCTAATAAACTTGAGTTTTGAGAATTTACTCATCTAGCACACAATTTATCACGTTCGTGCGCGGTAATTTTACTCAACAATATACCGAAAATCACTAAAAATTTCCATACATTTTAGAAGCACTGTTAAACCGTACTGTCGAAAAAATATCATTTATTTTATTTATTTATTTATTTATTTATTGCGATCATCCTGAGGTCAGTACAGGTATAACCATTATACGGCTATGCCCGTACTGCCGTGTAACATGTTATATTGCAGTACACTAGTACGGTAATCTAATATATAAAATTCTCGTGTCGCGGTGTTTGTGGTTTAACTCCTCCGAAACGGCTTAACCGATTCTCATGAAATTTGGTGTGCATATTGGGTAGGTCTGAGAATCGGACAACATCTATTTTTCATCCCTCTAAATGTTAAGGGTAGTCCAACCCTATATTTTTTTCTAAAATTTTTAGATAATTTTTTAATTTTTATTTTTTTTATGATACAGCATTCAAAAATACATACAACCCTAAATTTTCACCCTTCTACTGCCTATGTAGAAATGATTTATATGGCAAAGCAAAGTTTGCTGGGTCAGCTAGTAGTAGTATAAAAACTATAAGTCTGTATTCGTAGAAAATATTTATTGAATCAAATATTATACATTTAAATATTATTGATGTCAAACATCTAATGCGGAGGGAGGGTAAAATCGTTTGTAAGCGTGGCGACGCTTTTATTGTACCTACTTGTTCCGTTCAAATCTTGCAAGTTAAATTTGACACACTTTCCGGTTTCCGATTGAGCTGAAATTTTACACGCATGTGTATATCACGTGACAATGCAATATTATGATGACATGGAGCTGATCTGATGATGGAGCTGGAAGGTGGACATAGGAACTCTATAATAAAACTACGCAACCCCATCGAGTTTGGGCTCGTATGATTCGTCTTGCCGAGTACTTTGTGTCTAGATGGTATCCAGGGGCTGACGATAAAGCTGGAAGGTGGCCATAGTAACTCTAAAATGAAATGACGCAACTCCGTCGAGTTTGGATACGTTTGATTCGTCTTGATGAGTACTTTGTCTTTAGATGGTATCCAGGGTCTGATGATGGAGCTGGAAGGTGGCCATGCGAAACTCTGTAATTAAATGGCGCAACTCCATCGAATTAGGGCTCGTTTGAAATATCCTGACTAGAACTTCAGTCATAGATGATATCCAGGGTCTGATGATGGAGCTGGAAGGTGAGCACAGTAACTCTGTAATGAAATGACGCAACACCATCGAGTTTGGAATCATTTGATTCGTCTTGACGAGTACTTTGCCTTTAGATGGTATCTAGGGTCTGGTGATGGAAATAGAAGGTGGCCATAGGAACTCCGTCATAAAACGACAAACTCCACCGAGTTTGGGCTCGTATGATTTGTCTTGACGAGTACTTTGTCTCTAGATGGTATCCAGGGTCTGACGATGGAGCTGGAAGGTGGCCACAGTAACTCTGTAATGAAACTACGCAACCCTATCGAGTTTATACTCGTTTGATTCGTCTTGAAGTACTCCACTTTGTCAGGTTATGATCATTTTATTTCTACAAAATAATTTCGATATTTCCCATCTACTACACGTCCCGCGACATCTAATTTTTATAAATCACAGTCTAGTCATTATTAGGAACTTACTTCAGTTCTTATTTATAAAATTAAAAAAAAACAAAACTAATAAAAAAAAAAACTGTACAAATCAACGTAAAAAAAGTTAAAAAATGAGAAATACCTACAATTTTCTAGGCATTTCCTAACTTAGCATAATTTGCGTACCATTCCTCAAAACATGTGGGGCATAAGGGGGTTTTTTCTCGACATGCCTTGCACCTATATATATCTTGTCTCTTTACGTTTCTTCTTTTTAGTGCACAGACTACAATTCAAATATTTAAATTTTCTCTTGGAATCAGTTGAACAAGGAATATCTTCAGGCCAGTGATTTTGACCAATGTTCACCAAATTTTCCTGTTCTTGGAGTACGATTCTGAAAGGTTTACCTAACCGCTGTACGTCGAGTGGAATATATGCTGCCTGGTCTTATTATGTCTCTACCACTACAATTAAGTCTAAGTTTATCATTTGTTTGATCAGATCTTTACGATAGTCCAGAAACTCGTACTTCACATCATTTTTGAAATATTTTTTGTATAGAAAGAAGGAGTACCAAACTGATACATACAAGAGATGAAATAATACTTTCTTGTACCATCTGATTGTTTTCTGTGGCGAGGATTAATAGGCAACCATCTGATCCTTACGATCTATTCCTCTCATATATTTGTTATATTCTGCAACTTCTACAGATTTCTGTGAAATTTTGCCAAATCGGTTCGGGACACTTACGAGCTTAGGATGTTTTCTGGTTGTTATCATGTAAGCTGGACGTTTATCATACCACGCTGATACGTAAACTTGCTTTTTACGACTCCAAACATAATCACTCTTTTTTTAGTTTTATTTGTGTTAGCCCCTTAGGATTCGTTTTTCTATTTTTACGAAGTGTTCCATTGGTGTGAGTATGCACATCTAATAATTTCAGGAATTTGGTCGGTAATTTCCACCCAGTCATCATTATCATCTTGTGCAAATTCACGTGTCATTTCGTGAATATCAGATGTGTCATCAAATTGTTTAGAGCACAGCAAAAGCACAGACGGGTTATCATCTCTAATATCATCATCCTCCTATGTCTTTGTTGATCGATGTGGTGACTATAACTTGACCCGAATTACACGGCTGCACCATAGGGACAGTGTCTAAAGTTGAATGAACTCTTACTTCGGATTCATTATGCGACTCTAAAGTATCACTAGATGCGCTGAACTGCCTTCTCATCATATTTCTATGAAGTTTCCTTGATTCTGCAGTCTCAGTATCTGTGCTCGACATGTCGTCATAATTCGGTTCAAATTCTTGGTCTGATCCAAATTCGCCGTCATCACTGTATGGGTCTCCTTCTGGAGTCAACTCTGGAGTAGACACATCCTCAATAAGATGCCTGATACGGTCACTATCTGTTAGCTTTTTCTACTCATCTAAAACAAAAAGAAATATTTACATTATTTATTTATTTATTAATTTTTTTATTTATTTATTTAGGGAAATCAACAGCTATATAAAAAAAATACATAATGGAATTAACGATACAAAGCCAATTATAGGTTTCCACAAATAGCAGCAAACAAAACTTTATGGAACACTAATAATAATTACAACAACGTTAACACATCACGATCATTAAATTATTTTAACATTTTATCATGTTTTTTCCTTTTTTATTAATTATTATTTTAACTTACTTAGAAAACTGAAGGTTTAGCACTGATCTTGCCACGCTGCTTTTAATATTAAATGGATCTAGTGAGAATTCTTTACAAACTTTGTTAAAATCATTACTTGCTTGCAAGAGATATGAATTCTGTCTATAATTAGTAGAAGCGAAGGGAATTGAAATGGGAGCATTGAATCGAACATATCTGGCCGGAATATTAAAATTAATCTTTTGAAGAAGTTCAGGACAATCAATTTCATTCGAAATTATCTTACTCATAAACGTACAGTCTGCTAGTCTGCGCCGATTTACAAGCGGTTGTATATGAATTTTTTTACAGAAATCAATATAATTTTCTGAACAATACGGAATACGTAGCCTGTAACATAAAAACTTAATAAATCGTTTTTGAACTTTTTCGATGCGGTCAATGTACTTTAAGTAGCACGGATTCCAAATTTGTGATCCATATTCTAGATGACTTCTAACATATGTGCAATACAATATTTTCAAAGTCTTGGCTTCTTTGAACCCTTTTGATATTCTCATTATAAAGCCAAGTGCTTTAGAGGCTCTAGCGGCTATTTCATCCACATGCACATTAAAGCAAAGTTTGCAATCGTGATAAATGCCCGGATCGCACACAACTTCGCATCTTGGAACAAGTTGGTCCTTGAGTCGGTACGATGTATGAAGTACAGTACGTTTACGAGTGTACGAAACAACACAGCATTTTTGGGGATTAAGGTCTAGTTTATTTCGTACACAATATTCATCTAGGCGCGTCAAATCCGACTGAAGAGCCTCAGCATCACCATGGAAACAAGAGTCTATGTCGTTGACATAGATGATAAAAAGCAATGGACCCATCAAAGAACCTTGGGGTACTCCGCTATGTACAGGTACCCAGCTAGAAATGTAGTTATTAATAACAACTGCTTGTGATCTATTTTCAAGATACGAAGAAAACCACCTGAATAAATCACCACTGATCCCTGACTTCAAAAGCTTCAATTTTAGGATGTTGTGGTCAATCCGGTCAAAGCATTTGGCATAGTCCGTGTAAACCACGTCAACTTGTGCTCCACTATCCATGGCACGAGTTATGTAATCATTAAGCAAGGTCAACTTCGTAACAGCCGACCGACCTTTCAAAAAACCATGTTGCGAAGGGCTAAAAGAGTTCTTAAGAGCAGTATAAATCTGGTCATGTAATATCTTTTCAAAGATTTTTGCTATTATACATAGCTTTGAAATGGGACGGTAGTTGGTGACTTCTGTTTTTGAACCCTTTTTATAAACAGGTGTTATATAGGCAGATTGCCAAATATGGGGAACTAGGCAACAAGACAGTGATTTTTGAAAAGAAGGGAAATAGCCAATGCAATTGAATTAGCACATGCTATTAAGAATTTTCGCCGTGTGGGGCCGGCTTTAGAATTGTCCCACCCCTCTCCACCCATGGGAGTCGTAAGAGCCGACTGAGGGAATATCAGGGGAGTGGGCAGTAGCACTCCCTCGAGTATTAACAACAGCTACTACGATCGCCAACCCGCCTGCCAAGCGTGGCGGCACTATCCCCCTATATGAGTGCACACGGCCGCTCGTTGCGGCGTTCTCTTGGGGAGGCCTATGTCCAGCAGTGGACGTCGAAAGGCTGATGGATGGATGGATGGATTAAGAATTTTGGAGAAATATTATCAGGTCCCGCCGATTAGGATTATAGGGATCAAGTTTGCCCAAGATATTTTGAATATTTTCGACATTAATATTTATAGAGTGAATGTCATATGAGTTACTAAACAGCGAGGACTCACATATTTGTTCATCAGCTAATAAACCATCCGATGGTTTTTGAAAAGAAGAACTAAAATATAAAGAAAATGCATTGCATATAGATTCCGCAGAAGAGACAGTAATGTCACCGTACCTCATATGGTTGGGAATAGCACTTGATTTGGAACGATGCTTAACAAAGCTCCAAAAGTGCTTCGGGTTTTTTTTTATGGCTAATTCAGTATTAGAAAGATAACTGGCATAACATTCACTTTCAAGCTTATTAACTCTGTCGCGTAAGTATTTGATAGTGACCTCATCTGATAGTCTACCATACAATTTAAATTTGCGGTGATATTTGGACTTATCTTTAATCAGTCTCCTTAGTGCTGCGGAGTACCAGACCGGATAGGAGTTACGTTTAACCTGCCTAGTAGGAATAAATTTGTTCTGAAGTTCAGACAAAATAAAAAGTAAGTAACCGAGTCCATAAGTGATTTTCTATTAAATACTGTCTCCCAATCAATAGCCGAAATCTTTTTGTTAATAGCTGGAAAGTCACCTCTTTCAAATATGAAACGCCTATATGGCGCTTGCGGCATATAAGTATAATCAACAAAATTTGTTGTAATAAAAAGGGCAGGGTGATAATCATCAATTACTGACAAGGGTTCAGAACATTCCTGGACCTTTACTACCTCATTACATAAAACTAAATCTAACAACTTACCGTATTTATTAAGTACTCCGTTATATTGATTCAGGGACAAAAATTGTAAATCATTCGTCAATAGGTACTCATCACTGGTGGACATGTTGGCTAGCGAGAATGAATCATTCATCATACACCATTTTATACCACTCATATTAAAATCTCCAGTTACTAGGTACTTATCGGTCGGATTATTAATCATTAGTTCCGTTAATTTATCAAGAAAATTGGCTAATTGAGTGGAAAACGAGTGACCAAGATTTTGCTTACACAAGTAGATAATACAAATATTCTGTGGCAGCGTGTGCGATAGCTTAACCACGATTTCCTTCGACTTTTACTTCTTAGGAGAAAATTAAAACGATGCGTTTCAAATGGGTTAACGTTATATATTAATTTAAAAAATACAAGTTTCATGGATAGTGGGGAAGGAACATAGACAATAACAGCTAGCCAATCAGAGGTATTTGTCGCGCGTAGTGTTGCCGTTTATTTGATTCCGAACATGCCCCCGGCCTTGAAAGCATTAGCTTTCTAAGTTTCCCGGCCTTGCCTCTCCTTCCAGTGTGTCTACGGGTTTTTCCTCGACGAGTGGGCAGATCTTCGTATAGGCTCGCCTTATAATGCCTGAGGACGTGCGTATGTCTGCCACTCTTGCAATTCCGTCCTTGCCCGGAATTGATTGCAGTATGCGTCCCATTTGCCACTTGAGCGGAGAAAGATTGTTATCTTTAATAACAACCATAGTGTTGGGTTCAAGTCCTGCTGTGTTCTGATGCCATTTTGATCGAACCTGCAACTCTGAAACATATTCGGTGGCCCAACGGGTCCAGAAGTGCTGCCTAATTTGTTCCAACCTTTGGTAACGCGAGAGGCGATGCGTTGGGGTGTCCATCAAGTCAGTGCACGCAGGCGCAGTAAGCGGACGACCAACCAGGAAGTGAGCTGGGGTTAGTGGAAGAAAGTCATTCGGATCTGCGGATAACGGGGTTATAGGCCGAGAATTCAGGACAGCTTCCACTTGTGTTAACACCGTGCTGAATTCCTCAAATGTGAGATGTGCGTTTCCCACTACTCGGCGTAAATGGTATTTGCACGACTTTACCCCCGCCTCCCACAAGCCACCAAAGTGAGGAGCGTAAGGTGGAATGAAGTGAAACTGAATTTGTTGACTAGCTGCGTATTCCTTTATGTCTGCATTACAGTTTGATAAAAACTGAGCAAACTCGTTCATTAAACCCACAAAGTTCCTACCATTATCAGAAAAGATTTCATTCGGCTTACCGCGACGAGAGATGAAACGTTTTACCGCTAGTAAGTATCCATCAGTAGAGAGGTCACTAACAAGCTCCAGGTGTATTGCTCGTGTAACGAAACAAATAAATAAACAAATGTAAGCCTTTGTGGTCTTTGCACCCCTGCCCTTTCTGGTTAGAATGAGCACAGGCCCAGCGTAATCAACTCCACAACGAAAAAATGGGTAGGTTTGAGTGATACGTTCTTTAGGTAAATTACCCATCATAGGTGACATTGTTTTACCTCGAATGCGTTTACAAGTGGTACAATCATACACTACCCTTCGAGCTAAGTCTCTGCCGCCTATTGGCCACCATGATTCGCGGAGATGAAACAGCAATGCCTGAGGGGCTGCGTGGAGTAATCGCTTGTGCTCATGACGAAATAACAAAAGAGAAAAGTGATGTTTACTAGGTATCAGTATTGGGTGTTTTTTATTATAGTTAAAATCTGGCGCAGCTTGAATACGACCACCAACGCGTAGGATTCTACTGGTATCCATAAATAAATTTAATTTAGATAACTTATGTTTGTTTTTTAAATTAATTCCCTTAGTTAATAATTTAGATTCCTCAGGATACACTTCTAATTGACATAATCGTACCAGGGTGAGCTCAGCTGCCTTTAATTCGCTTATTCTAAGGATTCCCGTTCTCAGATTCGATTTATTACGCGTATTGTGAGTAAAACGCAGCATATATGCTACAGTACGACACATGCGATTATATTGCGAAAACCGAGCGAACGGAAACCAAGCAAACTCGTGTGAACTTCTGTCACCAATAAGAGAGACTACACTAGATTTAATTTCTGGTAACTGCTTAATATCGTTATCAATTGGTGCACCTGACGCTACCTTTCCACAGTCAAAATCGATATTATGTAGGAACTCCGGTCCGTTCCACCACAAACTTGAGGAAGAGAGATCTTGCAGACTGGCACCGCGCGATACCAAGTCAGCCGGATTGAGTACACCACTAACATGACGCCAGGGAAGTTCTTTAGTTAACTCATGTATTTCTGCCGTTCTGTTTTGAACAAATGTCTTTAACAGGTTCGGTGCCATTCGAAGCCATCCTAAAACAATTGTGGAATCTGTCCAAAACATAACATTCATGAAATTACATTTCAATGCATTAGTTGCTCGCTCGTACAACCTTGCACCTAACAAAGCACCGCATAATTCTAGTTTAGGTACGCTGATTGGCTTTAGAGGCGCTACCTTACCCTTAGCACATAATAATCGTACTGCTACCGTTGAGTTATTATAATTGATTGCGCGTATATATATGCAAGCGCCGTACGCTGACTGTGAGGCGTCAGTAAAAACATGCATCTCGATAAATGTAGGGTTTGTACCTATAACATGCCGTGGTATTCTTATAGTGTTTAGAATGGAAAGTGACATTACAAACTGATTCCACAGTCGCGTGACGTCACCATCAGACAACGCGTCATCCCAACTGATCTTAAGCAGCCATAATTGCTGTAATAATATTTTAACCCGCATAATTGCCGGACTGAGTAAACCCAATGGATCAAAAATTTGTGATACCTTTGATAATATCGCACGTTTCGTTATTGGTGCAATATCAACAGGTCCACATTGAGTTTCAAAATGAAACTCGTCTGATGAATGATTCCAACCTAGACCTAAGGTTTTAGAATGAGCACTTTCTGTGGTGGCAAACTCCTTTAAATCATTAGGTACTTGCGTGTCGACATCCAACTGAAAATTATATTTCCACTTGCGTAATGGAAAACAGCCTAACCTTAAAGTGTTAGTAAGTTTGACACAAAGTTCTAACAAATGGCGTTTATCGTCTGAACCCGAGATGACGTCGTCGACAAACACATCTTCTTTAATAACCCTCTGCACGTCAGCATCAGCACTCTCAACCCCTAACTGCTTCAGACACCTAACACTTAAGAACGGGGCGGACGCGGTTCCGTACGTCACAGTATTAAGTCTGAAAGTGCGTAATGGCTGTGACGGTTCATCGCGCCAGAGAATCATCTGCATGTCGCGCTGATCGTCCACTACTAAACACTGCCTATACATCTTCTCGATGTCTGCACAAACCACATACTTATGTATTCTAAAGCGTAAGAGTATAGCAAATAAATCACCCTGTATTGGTGAGCCTACTTGCTGTATGTCGTTATAAGAAACACCAGAACTCGAGGCGGCGCTTGCGTCGAACACAACACGCAATTTAGTTGTAGTGCTGTGTTCTCGAAAGACACCGTGATGCGGCATGAAATAATGTGGAGATCCGTATGTGTCAACACGAGTCATGTGACCTAAATCTTCATACTCGTGAATAAAATCACTGTATAACTGTTTATAAGCAGGAGAACGCGATAATCGTTTTTCTAAAGCTAAAAACCTGCGTTCAGCTTGAGGAAACGTTTCTCCTATTGAGTCTAGTGGGAGTTTATAAGGAATACGTACACAGAACCTTCCATCTTCCTTGCGTGTAGTATGCTGAATGAAGTGTTCCTCGCAGGTACGTTCCTCATCCGTGCGCTTGTCCCAGACCCTGGAGACCTCCTCAAGCTCCCAGAACATTCTCAGTTGTTTGTCAACCGACTGCGTAAAGTTACACTTAATGTGCCTAGAATTGTGTGACGTAAAATTAATGGGACCAGAAATTATCCATCCTAATTTGGTGCTCTGTAAAAATGGTCCGAATTGTAACCTTATTTTATCACTATTTAATAAATTCCAAAATTGATCTGCGCCTAATAAAATGTCAATATCTTTAGAATCTAAAAAGTAAGGATCTGCCAGTTGTATATCACCCGGGATACAGAGCTGTTGTGCGCATAGTTCATACACAGGCGGCAGAGACGTAATGTGCGATAATAAATAACATTGTATATTAAGCCTGTAGGTGCTAACGCGCGATTTAATTTCTATAACACAATATTGCGTACATTGTGTCACAATGTCACCTACACCACGTATTTCATGAGTGGACTGTAATAAATCAACGCCTAATAAATTACAAAGTGCTTTAGTAATAAAGCATCTTTGGCTTCCGCTGTCGAGAAGTGCGCGGGCAGTGTGATAATTGCCATATGAATCGGCTATCTCAATGAGTGCGGTAGACAATAACACAGGCTGCACACAAGCACGCTGCGCGTATTGTTTATGCGTGGCACTAGTGTGGGCTTTACTCACCTGGATCATTTCACCGCTATCATTAAGAGGGGCGATGTTGGCGGAGGGTGCAACACGAGCGGGGGGAAGAGCCGCGTCAGCTGTGGATTCTATGAACGAAACCGGTTTGTTATTTTCGCATACCGAGTGCAGTATTAACGATGCATTAGCCGCAATGCTATCACTGTGTATTATAGAATTATGTTTTTTATTACATCTCCTACACGGGCCAAACCGACAAGTACCGACTGTGTGTCCTGAGCGCAAACAATTCTCGCATAATTTGTTGTCTTTAATTAGTTTTAGTTTGAAATCTAAATCAGTGTTTAAAAACTTTTGACATGAATACAGAGAATGATTCGCATTACACATGACACAGAGTGTCTTGCCTCGTACATAATCCCGTGACTTGGTGGAAACACTGCACTGTAAGGACTGTGAAAATGGTTTTCCTATACTTAGTTTTCTATCACTGTGAACTTCTTTATTGTGTGACAAGTGTAGTGTTTCCAACATGTCAGCTCGGTTTTCAAGAAAGTGAGTTAAGTTTTCTAGCTTTAAAGAAACATCGCTGTCTTTCTTAGACAACAAACTGCCTTTGTGATGTTCCCACTCGCGTTCAGTGTGTTTATCTAATTTAGACACAATAATGTAAATAATAAGTGTGTCCCAGTGTTCTGTAGGTTCCCCGAGAATTTTTAATGCCCTTAAATTCTTTAGCACTGTATCAATAAGCTTTCTTAAGAAAATAGGGGATTCCCTGCTTAACGTTTGTAGTGTAAAAAGAGTTTTTATATGGTTATGTACCAACAGTCGCTTATTGTTGTATCTATTGAGCAATAGTTCCCAGGCAACTGTATAGTTGTCTGAAGAAATCTCTAGTGCGTCTATCATCGATACCGCACTTCCCTTCAACGACGACTTTAAATAGTGGAACTTTTGAACATTGCTGATTTCCACGGAGTTGTGTACTAATGATAAAAACGTATCTCGGAATTCCAGCCAATGTTCAAATGAACCATTGAAAGTGGGCATGGTAATGGTAGGCAACTTCACAGATTTTGATTTATCACCATTTTGATTGCAAGTTTGATTGGGGCTGTTAGTGACATTTCCACCATTTAACAGTAGTTCGGCCTGTGATATAATACTGTAAAAACAATCTTCAAACTGTTCCCGTTGATTTAATTGATCTTCGAGGTCACAATCGCGAACATTTTCTTCAAGTCTAGTTTGAAGATCGTTATATTCAGTAAACAAACTATTGGTTCCTTGAATGCGTAACTTAAGGTCAATGGAACTCTGTGCCGATAAAATCTTTTCTTTAGCGATATTGTTCAAATAGTTTGAAAACTTTGTCAGTCTACCCTTAATTATACCTCTTTTGCGAACAAGTTCACGTACAATTTTATCAGATTCATCACCTGGAGTTTTGCTAGGGGACTTAGCAGTCGACTTAGCATCTACACAAGAATCTAAAGGCATCTTGGTGGCTAGTGAAAAGGGGAGGTACTTACGTTTTAGTAGCTTTGATCAGCAAAGTTAGCTGCGGTGATCTGATGGCTATACAAACACCGAATACACCCACGTAGATCACTGAAATCAGTAGGAAGGCACGGTATCACACACGAGAAGCGAAACTGGTTTGGGAATAGGATGGGATGGCTAATCGTACCGAGTGTGCGCTATGCTCGTATCGACGTCCCGATATTCCAGCTTCCTATACGATTCTCCGTGATGTTAGATACGTCACTGGGATCCAATGCGACAATCCAGATTCCTTTTTGATTTTTCGTGATGTAGATGCGCTTATATCAGGTATTCGGCAGAATATACCGATCCAACGGTCGCTAATTCTTATTTCTTCGTATTTTTGTATCCGCTCGTAAGGACCAGCATGTGGCAGCGTGTGCGATAGCTTAACCACGATTTCCTTCGACTTTTACTTCTTAGGAGAAAATTAAAACGATGCGTTTCAAATGGGTTAACGTTATATATTAATTTAAAAAATACAAGTTTCATGGATAGTGGGGAAGGAACATAGACAATAACAGCTAGCCAATCAGAGGTATTTGTCGCGCGTAGTGTTGCCGTTTATTTGATTCCGAACATATTCAATTTATGAAGGGACCTAGATGTTGGTTGACGAAGGTTTACGGTTATCCACATATCTTCTGCCGAGGATTGAAAGCACGGTTGAGAAGTAGCACTTAAATATTTCCGGATAGCAATCAACACCCCACCCCCGCGACTCTGCCCAGTCAGCTGATAATCGCGGTCCCGGCGCCATACAATATATTCATTACCAAATAACTCACAATCCGATATACCTTCCGTTAGCCATGTTTTCGTAAGGATAATAACGTCAAATGTGCTGAGACAAAGTTGACGATAAAACACTTCACTCTTAGTACGAAGGCCGCGTACGTTCTGATAATAAATACGCAACCTATTTACGTTAAAATTGGCCATTAAATATCAAAATAATTATAGCATTAGTAGTAACTACGGAACAAAATATCAGGCTACAGGAACAAACAAACGAATTGAAATAAGCTACACTATTATGCACAAAAAGATTGCCAACCAAATATGCTAACAAATCATAATTAATATATCCATTACGATAGCAATAAATAAAAAGTAAAGAGTAAACTGAAGTATTAATAAGGTAGAATGGGCAACAAGGCAAGCTATAGTAACATTTTATAGCGAATAGGGGAGCTCAGCTCAAAGTGGACACTTTAGCTTCCACAGTGACAAAACAGATTATATCCAAAGAGAATTTTTAGACCAATGCAGCAATGGATAGAGGGTTAATTCTATTGTAGTAATAAGCAGGTATTTTTTAAATGTTTATTATTTCAAACGCAATTGTAAAATTTGGAGAAATTGAGAAAAATCCACTTTGCCCGAGTGGTCGCCTAAAGCGGCCATGGGCTACGGGCAAAGTGGCCAGCACTTTTCTCGTTTTTTTAACAGGACTTGAAATTATTACATATTAATAAAAACACAAAAGTATACAAGAATCACAGTTTTTATTCATTTATTCACTCGTCTTACAAGAGGGAACCCGTGTTACGACTTACTTGCTAGTTTTGTACTTATTTAAAATAATCTTACTTTAAAATTACCAGAATTATTTTACAGTCTTGACAGGACATTACATAAATTCACAGCCTTAAATGAAAATATCTTAATAAAAATCCTAAAAATGTAGCATGGACAACATAGTATAATAACGTTATGAAAACATTAAAGTCCTCGTCACACAGAGGCGGGAGCAGCGCGAAAGCGATCGCGATCCGGGACGGTTTTTTTTTGTAATATTGGAATTTGTATGTAACCTATCACATAGCAACGGGCGCCTTCCTATCGCGATCGCTTTCCCGCGGCTCCCGCCTCTGTGTGACGAGGCCTTAACAGATATCTATGTTCATCTTTGATTTTTTATGGCTTATCTTAATTTTACAAAGATCCTCTTACTTTTGGTACCTACTTTAAAATCGGGGAAAGTCTAATCATCATCATTATCATCATCCACAGCCTTCTCTATCCCACTGCTGGGTATAGGCCTCTCTCTTGTAGTGTTATCTCCCTCTGTCCTGTGCCAATCGTGTCCATATTTGTCCCGCGATTTTGACTATATCTAAATATCAAATCAACTCTAATCAACTTCATTCTTGAATTATGATCTGATCGTTTTACTTCAGATTTCGTGACAGAGTTCACAGTAGTAAGCTCCGATTCCAGAGTAGGAGGTGCAAGATGCCCAGGATTGGCAATGTTCACATCGAATCCAATCCTCCCTTGGCGGATCTTCGTAAGCTTCCATACAAAAAATACAATTGTAGGCATTTTGTTGGTTTATGACATTGTTTCTACTTGTTGGAATCTTGTGTATTTTAGCACCTGTGGTACGGGTTTTAGTCTTATTTTGTGTTCCTGATGATCCAGGTTTTTGAGATAAAGATTTTTTTTAATTTTTCATAACTCTTTTCTCTTTGTTAGCATCAGTTTTTAATTTTTTGGCTAGTTTTTCCATTTGTTCAATTTTAATGGGTGTGCTTGTCAAAATTTCAGCCCGCTGTGTTTTTCTTCGTTGAGCAGTTTTATTTGCTGCCATTTTAGGCAATGGTCTGAGCGCCATAGGACTTTTGTAGCAGCTGGCAATTGGATGAGAGACCAACTCTTTACGAATGTTATGCAAATCAATATCAGTTGTTACTTCTTCTGCATTGCCACAAACAGTTAAAGTGAATATGTTATCAGGCGAAAGACATATTTGTGAGTTTCCTTGTATTTCTTCATTTGTAGATTGTCCATAGTCCATTATTTGAGTGGCCACTGAATCAGGGGGTGTTTTGGAGCAATGTTTTTCTAATAACAATTGATCAATAATCGAAGGTGATGGTGTTCTAGAGTTGTCTCTTTCTATTGGCACTGCTTGTAGATGTTGTTGAATGCCAATTTGACCGCTTTCTTTTGGCAGAACCTGTAGTTGATGTGACGTGCCAGGTTCATATATTTCTGTTGGAATTATCAGTAGTTCCTGTGGAATGCTCAGCTGTGTTTCATTTTCAGCTTGACGTGGATTCTCCATCGTTGTAGCTGGTAAAAAATCAGCATCGTCAAAAATGAATCTATTTGGAGGCCACAGTCCAGTTTTTTCAAAACCACTGACAGCATTATGTGTGGTTGCTGCTCGCATATAGGCTGGTCCAAATATACCGGCGACATCTTTTTGATTGACGATACGTCCCACGTGCTTTTTTTGGAATTTCGCCAAACTTTGCTCAAAATATGTCTTTAGCGGTCCATAAACGCAAAAATCCAGAGGCTGCGTTCTGTGTGTGGTATGTGGTGCCAGAGATATGAAAATAACGTGATTCTTAGATGCGAGCTCTAAGGCTGGTAAGTATTTATGTGACTCATGATTATCCATTACAAGCAATACTTTTTTCTCTGCTGTCGGACGCACTGTGTCTATAAAAAATCGAAGCCACTCCAGAAATACAGGTCCATTAGTCCATCCGTTATCGCTGACAGTCGCCTGTGTGCCTGGTGGCGTTCCATACAAAAGACAAGGTAGCATTCGTTTTCTAGCAAAAATCAACAGCGGTGGAACAAAGGATCCAGCAGCATTGCAACAACAGATAACGGTCGTTGTCCTACCTCTCTCAGTACTAGCAATGTGACCCACTTGTTTTTTCCCCACTTTTATTAAAACTCTTGGGGGTTTGTTGGATGACGTCTATATCCCAGTTTCGTCGATATTATAAAGACGCGTTGCATCTATTCGGTGCTTCTCAATTTCACCTTCCAGTATATCAAAGAACCTATATACTTGAGGTTTATTAAAACCCCTTCCCGTGCTATAGATTCGTTCAGGTGTTCTTAATGTTAGATCAGGGTGACGCACAATAAACCCTTTATGAAAGTCGTGTCCTGCAGCTCCATTTTTGAATGGATGTTCAATATTATTTGCTTCGGCATATTGGTATACAAGCTGCAGGAAATCTTCTTTTGTGAAGCCAAAGAACAGATTATCCATGTGAAAAACGTATTCGATGAGTTCTTCTTCCTGCTGCAATGTAAACACCGTTGTAAATCTGCCAAGTTTTTTTGTGACAGAACCTGTTTCAACATGTCTTCTTAACGTTGTGCGAGGAATACCGTATTTGAAGGCAATGGACTTTAGTGAACCTTTCTTTTGGCAAACCTCGTCTATTGCCCGCGCCATAACATTTTCGTCCCATGACGCCTGGGTCGTTTTCCTTTTGTAATTGTTCACCATCTAAACAAACAATAAAGAATTTAGTACCAAAAACTGTTTACATATATTGGATTAGTTATAAAACTCAATAAGGGCAAAGCGGACAGTGGACCGCTTTGCCCGGACCGCATTGCCTTTTCGGCCATTTTGTTTTGAAAGTAAATTGCACTCACATTTTTCACTATATAATTTAAACAAATATCATACAAGCACTTGCAAATAGACAGACAATCAGGCAATATCGACAAGAACTCCGAAATATACTTAGATTTAGCCAAATCAACAAAAACTTACCTCGCATATTTTTAGTAGCAGGGACAAAATTCGTTCACGTCTCACTACGGCGATGGGTTCGCTGCTACTGCGGCGGACCGGCGCCCCCGCGCGGGACGTGGGATTGCCTATACGCACGGAGCGGCAACGTCGTGGTATTATGAACCTGCACTGAGTAATTAGGCATGGCCGCTTTGCCTCCTGTGACCGCTTTGAGCTGACTTCCCTCGCTAAGTGGTACAAGCATATATTGTAATGTTTGAATGAATATAAAAGTGCTATAATAAATCTGAAAGGCCCGGTGTATAATACAATAGCGAGGTGGGGCGACTATTACAAGCACGGCAGCGATGCTAAACGTTTTACAAAAGTTTGAATTAAATGTATATGATCTTAGTGACACATAATTATTAAAATGAAGTTTGTGAACAATTAATAAGCATAATACTTACGGAAAGCGGTAATGTATGAGTACAATAAAACTATGAATATAAACTTGTTGAATTAGTATCTGTAGGATAATACTATAGATTAATTTAATTTGTTTAAATCCCTGTCCTTTGAAATAATAATAATCGGTGACCCATCTTGCTTCCGCACATGTATTTTGGCGTGCTTAACCCACACGTGCTTAAATTCCTTTTCCTTTGCTAATCCTCTTGTTTTATTGAGGAGTTTGTTTGAGTCAGTGCTGAGATGATCATTCACATATACGCGATTCGATGCTCCATCATAATCTAAGTCATGGGTAGACAGGGATTTAAGCGAGCCAGCAGCGGCAATGAAGTCATCCTTCACGTAACGATTTAGAAAACTGACTATTATTGACTTTTCCTTTGAATTGAATAAGGGTATCCTTGTAATAAAATTACTTTGGGTTTTCGGAAATGAATAGTTGGCCTTTTCACTAATTTTGTTTATAATGCTAAATAAATTTTCATCTTTTTTTAGAGGAATACCCTTTATTTCAACATTGTTGAGCCTTGATCTTTGGTCGCCAGCAGATATTTCAGACTTAATGAGATCAACATCTGATTGCAATGATAGAATTGATTCCTGAAGACGTTCCAAATCGACAACTCTCGACTCTAAGCCCATCAGTTTAACGGAAAAGTCTTCTAACTAACTAACGGTAGCCCCGTTAAAATCATAACTGGACTTAAGCTCCTTAAGCTCCTCCTTCATAGATTTAACATCATCTAGTAGTTTCGGAAGACCAGCCAATTGGGCCTTAAGTTCACGGATCTCACTAAGTATAGTTTCAAACGAAGCGGGTTCCGGTGAAAGCACTGGAGAAGGTGATGAAGGGGATTTACGGCATGATCCACACTTCCAAGCAGCTCTTTTAACATTCCCCAATTTTCTCCAACTAATTTCACTGATGCCAGCACACCCGAAATCCAAATATTTTTTGCAAGATCCGCACTGCACACCATCATTAAATGTTACATTGCAAATGTCACACTTCATGATGAACAAGAAATAGAAAAAATGTTGAGAAACACTACTAAAGCTAGTTGATCGTAATACGTGATAGCACAACGAGTATTCAACGGGTCGGATTATACGAATTATATAGATAATTTATTCATAATTAGGTCAATATATAGTTTGAAGTTATTTTATTACAAATACAATTGTTATATTACAATAATAAATCAAGATTTTCTAAATACAGTACATCAAAAAAGTATTTTTATACTCAATTTCGATCGGGAGCGCTAAACAAACACACACACTGCTAAGATGGCGTCCCGCGCGGCACTGACTCGCGCGTCGAAGTAATACACGTACAAACGCAACGGTGACAGCCGTAGTGCATCAGTGTGCACACTCTCACATGTCATATACCGGTCACCGGTCACGGTGCAATCCCGCCTAGTGCATTGTATTTTGACAGTACGCTTGTCTATCCCTTACACAGAATGCCAGTGGAAATGTGTCGTATAAATATCTCATAGAAATTTAACCGCTTAAGCCGTACTAACCATACGAAGAATTTGAAAACTTACGGCAATAACCGTGCTGTCAATATTTGAAATGAATAAAAACTGTCATAACCGGTACTGCGCGTGATCGTGTTATACTTAACAAAGTTGGATGCCGAGCCTCCTAACCCTGGCGGCGGATCGTTTCAATCAAGGTCGCGGTCCTCCGTATGAGCTCGCTCAAGACATCCCCCGTTTAGTGTCACCACGATTCCGTCAACCTTTAACAAATACGATAGATTTTGATAATGTAATTAATTCCAGCTTGGTAAGTCGCAAGCGTAGCAATGAACTTAAAAACGCGACCTCATCAATCAAGTTTGAAAAATGAGTTGTTCTGCATGAAGCGAGAGTAGGACACACCTCAACGCTTCACTTATGAGGCGTGCAATATATCTAATCCATCCATCGCCACGCCGTCGATTCAGAATACGTACACTCACCCGGATTTTCAGTCAAGTAAGCGTATCTATCTATTCTAATACTGATGTAGCTCCGTTTGTGGTACTGTCGCATCCGAAGAAGGCTTCGCTAGCGCGACGTATGATGTCACAGTACATGTAGGTAGACCCGCTGACGACAATTCATCAGGTGTATCTTTACACCCTATGAAATTTGGATATTTATTACATAGAAATAATTTAAAAAATATAGTTCGCGGTTTAATTTTAAAATATAAATCGCGTCACATTTCCAAGACTATTCTGATGCGGCAGCTAGAAATATTGAAGACCATGATTCTACTGCGCTTGGTAAGTATAATTGTCATTATTGTTCACTACTTCCGAACTATGAGCTCTCGGTTTTATTTAATCATACTTCTAGGTAAAGAAAATCAAGATCCTAGTTCTCACTCTATCTGCTTGAATGGAGGCTCAGACTTTTCTGCAGATAGTGGTGACGAATATCATCCACCAAGGCGTGATAGATCGTCATCTACGAGTTCATCTATAGTTTCTTCTAATATCAACAGACGAAAGAGTGAGATGCCCAAACAAGTGGAAACAAAATGTCAGGAAAACTTGCAAAATTTAGGAAAGGAGTATTCATCTAAAACAGGCAATCAAATAGAAGCCAAAAAAATGAGACCTCTGTGCCATAATCGCAAGTTTTCCTCTTGCGATAACTTTACAACAAATATTTGATTGTTATTGGGCTTTAGGATCTTTGCAACGTCAAAGAGATTTTCTCAGTGCTTGCATTAGCATAACAAACATAGTATGTCGCCGTGTAAAAAAGTCCACCAAGACCAAGAACACCTAATAGTGTGTTTTCTTTTATGAAAAATGGCCAGACCCGAAGAATATGCAAGGCGTTTTTGTTAAATACCCTTGGAATAGCGCAACGGACATTACGTACAGTAATTGAAGCAAAACCCTCTCAGTCTGGAATCGCGCGGTCTGATCAAAGAGGTAGACACGGTAATTAACCGAAATCAGATCCAGAAGTGCTAGAATCAGTTCGCCAGCATATAAATACAGTTCCGAGAATTGAAAGCCATTATTTACGGGCTAATACCAGCCGTGAGTTTATTGATGGTGGACTAACCCTGGCAGCCTTACATCGAGACTATGAATGCCAGCACAGAAGTGAAGATAAAGAAACTGCTACATTGTTCATGTACAGCCAGATTTTTAACACAGAATTTAATATATTTTTCTTTATACCTAAAAAAGACCAATGCAATTTTTGCGAATCTTACAAAAATGCAGAAAATGTTAAAAAAGCAGAATTAGAACCACAGTACATAAAACACCAAAGAGCTAGTCGTACAGAAAAAGTGGCAGACATTGCACTTTCCCGTGAATCAGAGAGTAAAGTTATAGTGGCGATTTATGACTTACAAGCACAGTTGCTTGTGCCCATCGGCAATTCGTCAGCGTTTTATTATGTAGCGGCGCCACCTGAGCGGCCTTTGGCCGGACTCGTGAGGCATCGGGGCCGCATCGCGCTTCGGGCGCTATCGACAGGTCTCGGGAATCATCGATTTGTTCGCGTTCGTTAGACGCTCTCGGTAGAGAGTACTATATTCTTTGGTTAGACGGATTTCGTTTGCTACGCAGAGAGGCCGCGCGCTCGCTCCCATAAATTAGTGTCGTATTTAGATTACCTAGTGCTTAAATCTTATTTCATCATTTCTACCTCTGTAATCTATTCTAGCTTTTTCTTCTCTGCTTCATAACTATTGTACTGTATTTTTCGTTCCCCCTTGTCAGTAAGTTTCTAATTCATTAATGCAACAGGCATATTCGAAAACGTTTGACTTAATACAAGACCAATTAAGAAAAGAAGTCCACTCTATTTGCTTGACTGCGGATATGTGGACGTCGGTTAAAACCGAGAGTTACATAGCCCTCACAGGACATTATTTAACCGATGAACTAGAATTTAAAACAGTATTGTTGGGATGCTGCCATTTTCTCGGCCATCATACTTCTGATAATATCGCAAAAAGTCATCACACTGGTTGACAAGTTTGGACTGAGGGTAAAGTTAACTTTATGGTAACTGATAATGTCGCAAACGTAGTAAAAGCAGTTAAAGACATTTTAGGATGGAAAAATTTTGGGTGCTGTGCACATACCTACATTAAATTTAGTCGTTGAAAATGCTCTCCAACTTGTTAAAAATGAAATTGACAAAGTAAAAAGAGTCGTGGCCCATGTGAAAAAGAACACGCTTGCATCAGAAAGGTTACAGAAATACCAAGTACAAGGCAAGTAACGAAAACGGCTTAGTCAAGCTGTAGATACGACGTGGAACTCGACATATTTTAAGTTGAAAAGATTTGTTCAATTGGAGGAAGCTGTTAGAGCTACTTTAGCTTTTACGGACAGTCGTTTGCCTGTAATTACTGCCGATGATTGGACACTATATTCGCAATTGTATCAAATATTAATGCCCTTCGAAGAGATAACCAGTTCGATGAGTGGGGAAAAATACGTAACAGGTAGGTCGGTAATAGTTGTTACAAGATGCCTAAAAGAAGCGTGCGAAAAGATATTAAACAGAACTGATCTATTATATGACATAAAAAACATCGTTATTTTATTAAAATCTGGATTGGTTGACCGGTACGAATTGAACAAAGTAGCACCTTTTCATTGTGCACTTTTATGGATCCCCGGTTTAAAATTCAAGGGTTTGCTGATCAAAATGAAGCAGTAAAAACCAAAGAAAACGTAAGGAAAATGGTTGCAGCATTGATCACAAAAAATGGAAGTACAACGTCTACGACAATGTCATCAGTGACTGATGATATTAATAACAGTACTAATGAATTAAGCAACTGGAACATATATGATCAAATGATCGTAGGAACTACCACTCAGGGAACGCCGCTTTCAAAAGCGATAAAGGAGGTAGACACGTACATAGCGGATGAGTTACTACCTCGAAAGGATCTTTCAGGAAATTTTAATTGCCCACTAGAGTGGTGGAAAAAGCATTTGTATATCCTAATCTGAAGGAAATATTTGTGAAGCACTGTAATATAGTGGCTACATCCGTACGGATGTTCTCGAAAACTGGCCTTATTGTTAACCAACGACATACAAGACTGACCACAAGCAAAGTTGAGCAAATCATGTTCCTCAACATACATATATTCACCTCAGGACCGGTTCAAGGGGTATGAAAAAAAAATAAAACAAATTGACTAATGTACATATAATCATAAAAATATAAAATACAAATAAAATATTAAAAAAGACAAAAAATATATAATAAAAAATACTAAAAAAATGTAGATAAGTAGGTACATAAACAGTAATTGATTTGTGTCTATAGAATCAGGTGATCTTTAAATACGCCTGAGGAGAATTATGGTTTCCTTTTTTTTTGTAATGAATAATTTATGTATGTATAAAAAAAAATTAAAATAAAACAAATTGACTAATGTACATAAAGTCATACATAAATCTATGTATGGATTTATGTATGACTTTATGTGACTGGTGCGAGTTGACATTACTATTTACTAGCACGTTAACTCATTGACGAATTTAACTACCCGAACTGCCGAACTCTAGGTTAACTCGTTGGAGGCTTATACTAGAAATTCCAATATCAGATGAACCTCTTAACAAATTCCACCGCCAAATATGTTTCGTTGTTGTAGGAGACATTAAGAAACGCCCAGTCGTTTCTAAGCCATTTGAGACTCATACGAAAACAGTTATACAATTATCAGAATCAAATTCGAAGATGATGTTGTCAATGCAGTTAAAGAATATATAAATCCTAAGCTTAAAACAGGATTAATCATCAATCCTCCTTTGCTCATGTACAAAATAATACCCATTATTCAAAATAAATTTAAAAGTTCTGCCTTGAATTTAGTTTTAACGAAAAATTAAGTAGAGAACATTAAGGAATATTTAAGACAGCAAGATATCATAAGAAATTACCATGAAGGTAAAACAAACCATCTTGGTATCAATGAATGTTTTCTCGCGTTAAATTACCGATTTTATTGGCCTCGAATGAAAGATGATATTACCAAATATATTAACGAATGTAGTATTTGCGGTCAGGCAAAGTACGACCGTAACCCCATTAGACAAAAGTTTTCTATAGTTCCACCTGCCACCAAACCCTTCGAAATTGTACATCTTGATCTTTTTACAGCGCAGAATGAAAAATTCCTTACCTTAGTTGATGCCTTTTCTAAATATGCTCAAGCATATCATCTCCGAGATGGTACAGCTTTAAGTGTCGTTCAAGCTCTTTTAACGTTTTGCACCCATCATGGCGTCCCGTTTACCATTATTACAGACCAAGGCCCTGAGTTCACTAATGCACTATTTTCTGAGTTCCTAGGACTTTATAAAATTCAGCACCACAAAATACTAGCACACTCCCCTAATGACAATGGCATAGTCGAACGTTATCACTCCACTATTCTGGAACATCTAAGAATTCTGAAACTCGAAAAGCTTAATGAATCAGTTATAAATCTCATGCCCTATGTCGTTTTAGGTTATAATAATTCTATATATAGTTTTACAAAATGCAGACCCGTTGATTTAATCACAGGTCATTTTGACCCTCGCGACACTTTAGACATTAGTTTGTCTGAGCATTTGCTACAACAATACCTGCAAGATCACAAGAAAAGAATAACCCAAGTTTACGATTTAATTAATGAAACCTCCTTGCATAACCGAACTGAGTTAACTGAAAATAGAAATAAAGATCGTGAACCTGAAAAGCAATATGCCCCAGACCAACAAGTGTTTATTCGTAACCCCCTTGCCAGCAGACAGAAACTGGCTCCTCGCTACGCCCAGGATACTATGTTAGCAGACCTCCCCATACACATCTACACCAAAAAGAAAAGCGGCCCTGTCGCTAAATCACGTCTTAAAAGAAAACCTAACACCGGTACATTGTTACAGGACACTACTGCGACTGACACTCCTGGTCCATCTGATTCAGGCCGAGGACATTTCACTTGACTCCCTTGAAAACGGACCGGGCTTAATACCTTTTAAACTGGGACCAGCAAAAGTAATATCCCACTACCATTCTTTTCTTCTCTTTATAAATATTGAAGATATTCAATCTAAAGTAGATTTAGTAAAAATGCAATTTAATAATTTTAGTCCTTTTAATAATAAAACATCATCACTTTTTGAACCCCATTTTAATTATCTCAAGAATAAATTAGATAAGATTTCATTGCAACTAGAAAGTTTTGAACCAAGTCGCAATAAACGTGGTCTCATAGATGGATTGGGTTCAGTTATCAAAAGTATTTCAGGAAATTTAGATTATACAGATGCTATTAAATATAACAATGCCATCCAAGTTCTACAAGGGAATGGAGATAAATTGCAATCAGAATTTTTAAATCATATAAGCTTAACAAAAAATTGGATGTTCGAATACTCTCATATACTAAATAATATAAGTTTAAATCAAAAGCTTATTGCTGATAAAATAAAATCCCTAATAAACGAAGACAATGTCAGAAATGCAGACTTAGTCAGCTATGCTCATCTAGCCCAGTATCTACTTATCTTAAATGATAACGTTGAGACTTTGTCAGATGAATTATATAGAATAGAACTTATGTTAGCTTTTATACGTGCGTCAAGCACAATGCATTCTATGGTTAGTTTAGTTAATCTCTGAAGTATGTTAAGCAAATTAAAGTTACTATACTCTAAAGATGAAATAATCGATGTTGATCTTAGAGAGTATTATAATATTCTTAAACTAGGTTCATACTATACTAATAAAAATATAGTTATAGTGATAAAGTTTCCGATTGCATTACCTAGAACCTACACCTTATATAAACTTTCCATAGTACCTAATAAATACAGCCTAGCCCTCTTGCCTACCTCACCTTACATAGCAATTCAGGGATCATATTCTGTGTACATAGAGACAGAATGTCCGAAGGTCAATGCCTGGTACCTCTGCGAAGAAAAGGTTAACTATAAAATTCAAGACATATCGGAACAAATACGGTGATTGGAATATCTCAAGACTAAGCGCGCAAGATATGTAACATCCTTGAATTTCTTGAAGAGATGTCGTGATCATAATCTCATTCCTACGTGTGTCAAAATTACTACCAAGAAGAACATACGGAGAAGCGCTAAGATATTAAACCAAGCCAGTAAAAAGTTGTTAGTAACGGTTATTCGTCAAACTAGATTCGATCTACACAATATTAACCAACAGATCGGGACAATGTTTAATAAAATTAAGATTGTTTTGACGACAGCTAATTTCAAAAATTGCATCGAAAACTTAAACAAGCGCGAAACACATACGTACAACGAATGCAAAAATAGACATCTCATCAAATTTGACAAACTGTTGCAAAAATCAAATGATTTTACTGAAACGCAACATGGCAACTGTGGAAACGGAACGCGCCCGTCAACCATAGACTCTCGCGCAGATCTAGCTGTCATAAATTTGTCAAAACAATCGTTAGACGAACCTACTTTTCAGGTACTAAACAAAGGTTTAAATTTTGCTGTAGCGCCAAACCGAATTCCCTATGAGGAAATTATCTGTGCTGTTGAGGACGTGCTGGCCAAAAATGTCATGAAACCGGACGACATGGAGGCTATTCGCCAAGACGTTGCGTCACTGTTACGTCGAAGCAAACGGCCGAAACCAAATTTGTCCAAATCACAATATTTGGCGTTGAAGAACTTACGCAATAGACCAGACATCGTCATCCTGCGCGCAGATAAAGGTAACGCTACTATGGTGATGGACATGTCAGATTATAAAGCTAAAATTGAACACCTTTTATCGGATGAGTCTACCTATGAAAAGGTCAGAACCGACCCGACCAACTGTACACTAAATAACATGAAAAAGTTACTTAACCAGCACTCCGAATCTAGATGTAAAAACCCTGGTACCACCTTGTGCAAAGCCACCTAAATTGTATTGGTTGCCTAAGATACACCAACCGAACGCACCACTACGACCTATTGTAAGTCAGATTGACTCACCTACCTATAAAGTCGCTCAGTTACTGGCCAAAGTTCTCTCACAACTCCGAGGACACACAGATGCGTTCATAAAAGATTCATACCATTTTGTAAGTGAGATTAAACACCTTCATCTTGCTAACAATGAAACTATGGTGAGTTTTGATGTCCAGTCCCTTTTTACCTGCTTACCTGTGGAAGACTGTATCAGAATTGTATCTAAGAAACTATCAGAGAACAACATACCTATGGAATACGCTGAACTGTTAAAGTACTGCCTCACATCTGGCTACATTATGTGGAATGATGGCTTCTACAAGCAAGTGGACGGAGTGGCCATGGGTTCCCCAGTCTTTCCCGTTGTTGCCAACATATTCATGGAAGACTTCGAGGAGACTGCCCTAAAAACCTTACCTGTGGTCCCCCGTTTCTACAAGCGGTACGTAGATGACACTTTCACTATATTACCATCTGATAAAGTAACCGTATTTCTAAACCATCTGAACTACATCAATCCTAAAATTCAATTCACTATGGAACTGGAGTCAAATAACTCTTTAGCTTTCTTAGATGTTATGGTAATCCGTAACCCTAACAACATCTTGAGTCATACAGTGGATCGAAAGAAAACCCATACTGATAAGTACCTGAATAGAGAGTCTCATCACCATCCTTCACAGTTGGCTACCGTGTCTAAATCTTTGTTTCAGAGAGCACAAGGAATCTGTGATGAAGAACACCTGGCTGGGGAGTTGCAGCATGTAAAGAAAGTTTTACATGCTAATAAGCTGCAGGTTCCACGCCGCCGTCACAGAAACCGAGTGAAGCCACCCACACTCAAAAGAATTAGTACAATTTTTACCACCTGTCAAGTGCCATAAACCTTTACAGGATGTAGGAGTATACAAGCTGGATTGTGATTGTGGTCTCTCCTACATTGGGCAAACAAAGAGATCCATAACAACTCGGATCAAAGAACACATAGCTGATGTGAAGCACCGTCGCTATACAAAGTCTGCAATTTGTGAGCACACACAGGACCACACCCGCCATTACATTAGGTTTGACAAACCTCAAATCCTCGCAAAAGAACATCGATATCGCCCTAGAATGATACGTGAGGCTATTGAAATTAAGAAACATCCCAATTTCAATAGAGAAGACGGCTGGGTCTTACCATCAAGCTGGAACCCTGTGATAGGCCTCACCAAACAGAACACAAGAAGGCACACCACAAGATTGCAAGACACAGTTAGCGCTTATTGTGTAGACAAAACCCACAGTAGTGATTAGTTTTAGTTATTGCTTTTTTTTAAAATTTTTAAACTTAATTAGCTTTCAGTAATTCCGTACAAAAAAATTTAATAATCCATAAAAGTTGTTGCCTACTGAGTTTTCTGGCCGGATCTTTCTCAGTCAGGCCGCGTTCCGATCCGGTGGTAGCTTTTTAGACTTAGCTTTTAGCAAAATCAATATATTTAATAATATAAACTAATAACCAAGGTTGTCTTCTTACTGGTAGTAATTGATAGTTTATGGTAGAATTTTTGAGCACTAAATAAAAACAAAAAATTTTAGTTCAAAGAGGAATATTATACTCATTTTAATGTACTAACTTAAAGTCTCATACACTGTAAGCATAAAAAATTTGAAGTAAATATTTTAATTGTGTTTCTAAACGAATATTAGGTGGGTCAAAATAAATAAACCAAAAATTTTGTAAAATCATATACTGTGGGTAGATGAGACCGTTGAAATAACATCATCAGCATCAGCTTTGGACGTCTATCATCTAAGTCCACCCGTGATCATGAATGCTGTAAAGTATTCGAAACGTCGGGATAGTAGTAAAATTAAGTAAACGCGATAGATTCCGTAAACGAAGTTTTATATCAAAATGTGTAACATTCGCGTAAATATCAGAAAGTATTAAATATTATACTCTCAGCTTCCCAACACCAACAAAAATCCAGTTATCCTGCGGTCAAGAACAATTTAAAACAGTCCAAGGCAGTTACCTAGCCACGATACCTCAAAGTTGTTTTATTAAGACTCCAGAATTCACAATAGCCAACACTAACAACCGGATCAAAGGACATATAGTTAAGATAATACAATCACCTCTAACTGACATCGATACACCGAAGAAGGGAGAATCACTAGTAAAATTAAATTCCATCAATCTCGAAAATTTATACAGCAGCCATCAGAAGATCTCCGTACAGCCTCCAGCACAACTCACCCACGTTAACGTCGAGAGTATCTACCACACTACCATACCTATATATCTCATACTATTAGGTGCGGGTGCACTAGCAATTACATTAATATGCCGACGATATTATAACAGAAAGGAGCATAAGAATGATAACCATACACAACCAGAAATTGATCAGGAAATGTACGCCCAAATTGAGACCAGAAGAAACTTTCGACAGGACGAAGTTAAAATTAACCCCAATCAATTAGCAGCAACATTGTCTACTTCGTTCAACAAATAGTTGCTGTTTTTCGGGGGGAGGTTTACGCAACGGTGCAACAGGCGGACTATGACGCCAATATATTGCATAGCAATCGGCGCCGACACGAGGTGCCGAATCAGCACAACGTGACACGACATCGCGCCACCTTTGTTTCGCAATCGCTTCCTTTGTGTAACTTTAGACCTAATAAAATTGTATAATGCATTCTTGGCTCATACTTCGACCATTTATCACCTATTTGTAATTTCTTATATTTTAATTAAATTTATATTAAGTAAATTGTTTTCTTTTGCATCCTCCGGCTCCAGTAAACGTAATTTACTAATAAATAAAAGTAAGTGTTGTTTTAAAGATAAATATTATGCTAATAATGTATTTATATGATTTATTTTTTTAGAAAAATGCCGTTTAAAATCATTCAGATGAAAGAAAGAGGAGTTTCTAGGCTCGCCATCGTTCCCTCATTTTGGGAATCCAATGGAATACTATGTTGGCCACCAAAAAACATAAACATGTCTCAAAATTGATAAGAGATGAAAATTCCAAACCCGGTCCAGAATGGACATATCTTGAATGTATTTTTAAAAGAAGTTATAAGAGCTATCGAGAAGCAGATATAGAACTAAGTATCATGGAACAGAATATAGATACCGACGTCCAAGAACATTATAAGTTAACCAGCATTGTGGAATTTTTACCCAGATCATCCCAGACCGATACTGTAAGTAAAAAAACCCAAAAAGCAGTCTAAGGACTGCCGACAAAAGTGAAAACTTAAAACTATAAACAAACAGTTGTTATTTTTAGATATCCAAATTAATTGTTCAATCATAAATTAAAACTAGTAAATCAAAATTATTCATTTAGGCATTAAAGAAAAAATGATCATAACTTGACAAAGTACTCCTTAAGACGAATTAAACGATTATAAACTTGATGGGTTCGGGTCGTTTCATTACATAGTTACTGTGGCCTCCTTCCAGTTCCATCATCAAACCCTGGATATTTACTACTTAGATATTTTTACTTGTACAATTTATTAATTCACCATTTACACTTTACCATATACAGTTTATTTTTCAGTACTTTACAGTTATATAATTTTGAAATAAAATTTCGTTTACGGAATCTATCGCGTTTACTTGATTTTACTACTATCCCAACGTTTCGAATACTTTACAGCATTCATGATCACGGGTGGATTTATACGGTACGGTGGCGATAAATTCCGTAAACGAAGTTTTATTTCAAAATTTGTACCATTCGCGTAAATATCAGAAAGTAATATAATTTTTGAATTTTCTCAAATATGGGTAAATCGTATAGTAAACACGAAGATATCGTTATCGCCCAAAATGGTGCGAACAACGCAAACCATAGTTCATTGGAGCAGACAGTAGAAACACATGGAATTGTTACGGCAAGTGTTGTTTGTGTTATATTCCTCATTGTAATCTGTTTCCTGCTCAAAAGGTGTCACAAAAATACTAAGAGATAGGTCCGAAATGAACTCCACTCAGCAGCGTCGTTGAGCCAAGTTGACAAAGCCAGCCAGCAACTAGCAACCGTTCCTTATGTGTAACTTAATTAAATTTTACTTAACAAAAATAGGTGTATACGTATATTTTATCTAACAATTTTTTCATATAAAATCTGTCATATAGATCTTAATCGTATAATATCATGATTGTATACTAATGTGTTTTCCCACGGTGACAGTGTTCATAAGCCACCTGCAGTTTTTACTTACGTAGCCAAGTAAGCGATACCTGCACGGTGAGAACTCACGCTTCGTGCAGCTTTGCTAAAGGCTCAAATCAAATAAAAAATATGTAATGACTTGGAATGCACCGTGGCTAGTCACGGCTAAATCGGGTAGCGAACGGTCGCATCTCTAATATTGGATAACATACGAGGAGGGATCAAAAAGTAGTGAGAATGAGATAGAATATAATGACTATTGATAACTTAATAATTTATTTTTCTACATAGTCTCCCAGACTATGTAGAAAACACCGACTCACACCGACTCCAGCGATTTTCCAAGGCTTCAATACCTTTCAAAAAAAAAGTTTTGTGTTGGTCCTGCAAAAAGTTCTCCACGGCATCCATCACCTCGTTATCGTCTTCGTACCTGTTTCCCCTTAAGTATTCTTTCAATTTGGGGAACAGATAAAAATTGCTAGGCGCCAGATCTGGTGAAAAAGGGGGGTGGTCAACCAATCTGAGGCCAGCTTGCTGAATGGCAGCCATCGCAACTGCCGACCTGTGCGCGGGTGCGTTGTCGTGATGAAACAGCACGCCCCTTCGAAGTTTCCCTCTCCTTTTCTCTTTGATGGCATTCCTCAACTTGGGAACTAAAGCTGCATAATATTGGCCTGTAATAGTGGTTCCACGCTCTAAGTAATCAATCAACAATATCCCTTCTGAGTCCCAAAATATTGAGGCCATAGCCTTGCCAGCCGATGCCACGGCACGAAACTTCTTCGGGGTCGGTGATGATGGTCGTTTCCATTGCGAAGATTGCTGTTTTGTCTCGGGATCAAAATGATGGACCCATGTTTCGTCCATTGTAACGAAACGAGACAAAAAGTTTTCAGAATCTTCTTGAAACTTGTCCAACAATATCTTCGAAATGTCAAGTCGATTTTGTTTCTGACTGTCAGTTAACATTCTCGGCACCCATCTTGCGGAGACTTTTCTCATATTCAAAGATTGTTTCAATATGGATTGAATACTTCCATATGAAATGCCCGTTTCTTGAATTAAGTATCGGATGGTTACCTCCTTTCGCAACATTTTCTTGGGTGACTGACGTCGATGGACGGCCGCAACGATGTTCGTCTTCCGTGCTCGTTCTCCCTACTCGAAATTGAGAAGCCCACCTTGCAACAGTGGAATACGGCGGAGCAGACTCCTAATGTTGCCTCCAAATCGCAATTAATCTCTTGCGTCGTTAACTTTTTTAAACAGAGGTATTTAATAACGGCTCGTACTTCGTTTTTCTCCATTTTCGAGAACACGTTCCGACACGAAGCAAACAAATGACTACATTCAGAAAAAAACAAAAGAGAATCGAAGATTTTTTTCTTTATTATTATTACAAATATGTATCTGAGCTAGGCATAGCCAGTATTTTCTTTTTCTTACCAAGGAGTATGTTGTTCTCACTACTTTTTGATCATTCCTCGTAAATTGTGAAGTTGGTATCTAAACTATATTAGTTAATGTGTGGTGAATAATACAGTTATCTTATGTCACTCTCTGAACTTTTATTTGATCACGACCCGCCTACGACCCCGTGCCTCAACAGTATTTTCGCCTTGTACTTCCAGTCTATTATTCATAAGTGCCCTCTACGGATTTTATTGTACAATAAAATCCTTTCCCAAGAAGGGGGGTATTGTAACGTAGCGTTACTTTAACGCTCTTTAAAAAATTAATAATTATATAATTCTCACAATACATCAATTTAATCATTCTTATACCTAGAAAAAAATGACAATTTAAATATATTATACCAATTAACCTAATCTTATAAAATAGCTACCTAAGACTAATAAAAAAATATATATTACAGACAGATCAATTTTTATTTTATAAGAGGTGATGCATTTCGAGGATCCCTACTTTTTTAAAGAAAAAAAAAACAGAAAATTCAAATTTAATGGAGAATGTTTATTATATTTTGAAAGAACATTCTTTGGAATTAATTTTTTGAAGATTATGTCTATCAAATGTTGGCCGTTGCTACGTCGCAGATAGTCCATCCGTTGAGTCCAATTTTCAATGACTCGTTCGAGAATTTCGACTGGTAACTGGCGAATGACACGCGTGTAGTTTTCCTCCAAGGCCTGAATCGAAGCGGGTTTGTCCGCATAAACTTTAGACTTTACATATCCCCACAGGAAAAATTCTAACGGTGTGATATCACACGATCTTGGTGGCCAATCGACCGGCCCAAAACGTGAAATTATGTGCTCACCGAAATGTTCTCTCAATAAATCCATTGATTGATGCGATGTCTGGGAAGTGGCGCCGTCTTGCTGAAACCAAATGTCGCCGAGATCACGAGCTTCAATTTCAGGCATCAAATAGTCAGCTATCATGGCACGATAACGGTCGCCATTGACGGTTACGTTCGCACCGGCATCATTTTTAAAGAAATATGGACCGATTATCCCACCGGCCCACAAACCACACCAAACCGTTGTTTTTTCTGGATGAAGTGGCAGTTCTTGAATCTCTTCGGGTTGCTCTTCGTCCCAAATGCGGCAATTTTGTTTGTTTACATACCCATTGAGCCTGAAATGGGCCTCATTACTTTGTTGTTACCAGTCGAAATGCTCGAACGAGTCACCGAAAATTGGACTCAACGGATGGACCATCTGCGACGTAGCAACGGCCAACATTTGATAGACATAATCTTCAAAAAATTAATGCGAAAGAATGTTCTTTCAAATGATAATAAACATTCTCCATTAAATTTGAATTTTGTGTTTTTTTCTTTAAAAAAGTAGGAAACCTCGAAATGGATCACCTCTTATATATAAAATATGGTTGCCGAGCCCCTACTCGCTTGTAACGCACGAAGCGCGACCGGTCCCCGCGCCCTTCCATACTTCCGAGGCCATCTCCCCCATATCTGATTTTGTTTTGAAAGCAGGTACACATCGCCTTGATGCGCAAGCGCAGTATTAATACTTCGTGCGATCTCTGAAACCTAATTACAAGATCAATATTCTTAAGAGTCAAATAAAATAGTTATATGTGTTCCCATACTGGGAACACCTTTAGAGTTACCACGGCCTGCGCAGAACCACTCCTATTTGGCTGATTGAGTGCTGCAGCTGCTCTTGGGCGTGAACGCCCACGGCAAGGCCGAGGAGAATGTGGCACTTCTGGATCCGGCCGGAGTGAACGTATTATGTATATTATATAACCTAGACCGTCGAAACCTTCTTCTTTTCTTCATTTTTTTTCATAATAAATATTTAATCTTATTTGCCGCCTGGTTTATCAAACCCAATTTCAACAAGCGTGACATGGGTTGCCATCAAAGAGGCAAGAACAGCATTGAATACTTTAGTACATTACTAGTCTGTGAGCATTGAACACTTTACGGAATTTTATAGAGCAAACCAGCAACTGAAGAATGGACACTTTCTGCTCTTTATATCTCAGACAGCAAGGTAGAGAATGTTCTATAAACAATATATACTCTGTGTTAACAGAGTATGGCAACTCTGGTTATATGCCGTGCTCAATGTTTACTTGTAGGAGTTCTATAATAAACGTGTGTAATTAAAGTGTTATTATTTAAAATAGCATATAAAACATAGCGCAGTCGAGTGAAGAAAATATAAGAGGCATGCAGGTAAAGCTACCAACAAACCTAAATCTAAATGATTCAAATGCTCCAACGGGGTGGCGATTTTGGCTTACATTGTTCAATAACTACCTAACGGTTACGGGACGTGACAATGCATCGGATGAGGTTAAATTATCCTTCCTAAAAAACATGATGGGACCTGAAGCTCTAAAAATAGTATCAGTATTATAAATAAGGAGCCCAAGGTGTATTCAAAAATAATTGAGGCGAACGTAGTCATTTGATCGGTATAGGTTCAATAAGAGATGCCAACAAAATGGTGAACTTTTTGATAAATTTATTGCATACTGCAGACAACTTGTAAAATTATGCTCCTATGAAAATGAAAACAAAATGTTTCGTAACCATATTGTGCATACGGTGTACGAAAAATCATGGCAGGAGGCACTATTGAGGATAGATGATTTAAATCTAGATAAAGTGATAAAGTACTGTCAAATTAAAGAACTGGCAAACAACCAAGTCCTGCAAATGACAAACGCCAGCACCTGCAGTGCTGATCGAAACAGTAGGCAAGTAAGTATAACTCGATACAACAGAAAAGTCATAAAGAAGAAAAATTTTACTGTCGAAGATGTCAAACGGGCCCCGGCCCTAGGCAGTATCCTACTTTCGGGAAAAAATGTAATAGGTGGTGTGGATTATTGAATCACTTCGCAGTCAGTTGTAAACAAAGAAAAATTATTAAAGCAGTTTCGAGAGTATCGGACTCTGCTTCTGATAAAGAATGGTGTGAAACTATTAAAATTAAAAATGTTGAGATTGAATGTAAACTAGATACCGGTGCAGATATGTGTGATGCCATTGTCAATTTTTAAAAAAATAATAAGAATTCAAACCTAAAATTATTGAATACAAACATTAAATTGCTGTCATTTGATGGCATTAAAGTATTACATATAAGAGTGATAACTTTTTTGTGCAAATTTAATCAAAACATGATTTATGAAAATTTTGTAGTTGTAAATGCCACTTCTATGTTACTTGGTCTTCCAGGTTGTATTGCGCTTAATTTAGTGAAGAGTGTTTGCAAGGTGAGACTGGATGAAAGTACGGGTGATGGTGAAAAGCAAGAAGTCATTAATAAATATATTCAGGCTTTTCAGGGAATAGGCAAAATACCTGGTACATTTGATATACCCACTAGAAATATTCCTGATCAGATATGTCACCCATCTCCCAGACTTCCAAATGCTTTATATGATTCGTTAAAATGTGAGCTTGATCTACTGGTAATGCGTAATGCAATTGTTAAAGTTCAAAATATTAGTCAATAAGCTTGTATACACGGTGTAAGACACAGATCTACGCAGACTGATGAGGTGACTTCAGTATATAATACTAAGATGACCGGTACATGAAATTAGTTCAGGAATTTTTGAAATAAAACTACGTTTACGGAATCTATCGCGTTTACTTGATTTTACTACTATCCCGACGTTTCGAATACTTTACAGCATTCATGATCACGGGTGGAATGATAGACGTCCAAGGCTGATATGTTATTTCAACGGTTTCATCTACCCACAGTATATGATATTACAAAATTTTTGGTTTATTTATTTTAACCCACCTAATATTCGTTTAGAAACACAGTGAAAATATCTACTTCAAATGTTTATGCTTACAATGTATGAGACTTTAAGTTAGTATATTAAAATGAGTATAATACTCCTCTTTAAATTGTAAAATTTTTGTTTTTATTTAGTGCTCAAAAATTCTACCACAAACTACCAATTACTACCAGTAAGAAGACAATCTTGGTTATTAGTTTATATTATTAAATATATTGATTTTGCTAAAAGCTATGACTAAGAAGCTACCACCGGATCGGAACGCGGCCTGACTGAGAAAGATCCGGCCAGAAAACTCAGTAGGCAACAACTGTTATGGATTATTAAATTTTGTACGGAATTACTGAGAGCTAACCCTTAATAACCTAGTTTCAATTTTGATACCAATCTTTTAAACCGAATGTTCACATTACTATTAGTTTTTTTTTATAGGTTGGCTGTTCGTATTTTACTGTTGTATAATATTCTTTTCAACGAAATTAAAAAAAAAACAAATGTCGTTATTGTTTTATTTTATCTATGACATATTACTTGCGCGGCAAAGTGAACAAGTAAACACATTTTACTAAAAGTTTTGTTGAATACAAATTTGATATATTTTCTTTTTCTGAAGAATATAAATACTTTTGAGGTAAGTGAATATATTATTTTCGCTATGATATAATTACTTTTTGCGAGTGCATGTTTTACTTGAAGAAACTAGTGCTATTTTTTTGAGTATCAATTTTGATACTTCAGGCATTCCGCCCTACATAAAACCTACCTACTAATTCTTTAGCTATAAAAAAACTAGACCTCGCGGGACGTCTAGCAGATGTGAAAACCTCGAAATTATTTTGTAGAAATAAAATGATCATAACTTGACAAAGTACTCCTCAAGACGAATCAAACGAGTATAAACTCGATAGGGTTGCGTAGTTTCATTACAGAGTTACTGTGGCCTTTCTAGCTCTATCGTCAGACCCTGGATACCATCTAGAGACAAAGTACTCGTCAAGACAAATCATACTATACGAGCCCAAGCTCGATGAAGTTATGTCGATTTATAACGGAGTTCTTATGGCCACCTTCTAGCTCCATCATCAGACCCTGGATACCATCTAAAGACAAAGTACTCTTCAAGATGAATCAAATTATTCCAAACTCGATGGGGTTGCGTCGTTTCATTACAGAGTTACTGTGGTCACCTTCCAGCTCCATCATCAGACCCTGGATATTATCTAGGACTGAAGTTCTAGTCAGGACATTTCAAACGAGCCCTAACTCGATGGGGTTGCGTCATTTCATTATAGAGTTACTGTGGCCATCTTCCAGCTTCATCATCAGCCCCTGGATACCATCTAGACACAAAGTACTCGGCAAGACGAATCATACGAGCCCAAACTCGATGGGGTTGCGCCGTTTCATTATAGAGTTCCTATGTCCACCTTCCAGCTCCATCATCACATCAGCTCCATGTCATCATAATATGGTATTGTCACGTGATATACACATGCGTATAAAATTTCAGCTCAATCGGAAACCGGGAAGTGTGTCAAATTTAACTTGCAAAATTTGAACGGGACAAGTAGGTACAATAAAAGCGTCGCCACACTAACAGCCGATTTTACTCTCCCTCCGCATTAGATGTTTCACATCAAAAACTTTTTGAACTTCCGTTTCATTATTTTACTGCATAGCTTGGTGTTGGGATTACTTTTATTTTTATTTTATTATAGAAATTTATCAAAAATGCGACCAGAAGAGATTGAGAGCATATTGAAGCGGTTAGAAAATGGTGAAATTTCGGAAGACGATTCCACCGACAATGAAGATGACATAGACTTTTGAGAGATTATTCGAGCCAAAGAGATCGCCTGATGGAGCTAGAAGATGAAGAGGATGTAGGTAATTTTCCCACTGACCCAAACTTGGATGCAGATCCGCCTGCAGTAAACGTAGATACCGACATGCAACATAATTTAGAGACTTTTGAACGAAGCCCAACTCCTACAACCAGCAGCCAGAACAACCTGCAAACTGCACCTTTCAACTCTAGAAACTTAGTGTGGAGAGTAAAGAATATGGACATAGTCCAAAATGCTTTCCAGTTTGCTGGAAACACTGAGTATTCACAAGAAATTATGAACTTAGACACTCCTTTTCAGTTTTTTTCTTATTTTTTCGGTGAAGAAATTTTAAGATTTCTAGTGGACGAGTCAAATAAATATGCCTTCCAAAAGAATTCCAACTTTACAGAACCTGTAACTGTCTTAGAATTACGTAAATTTATTGGAATTCTTATTTTTACTAGTGTATATCATTATCCCAGTCATACTGGTCAAACATTACAAAGTTTGAACCCATAGCACAAACAATGAATCGCAACAGATTTGATAAAATTCGACAAATTTTTCACATGAATGACGACTCTAAACATTTGCCCATTGATCATCCCCAGCACGACCGACTGCATAAAGTAAGACCAGTGATAGACTATTTGAACAAGAAATCACTAGACGAGCAAATGTGTTCCACTAAAATTAAACATTTTATGAAACAATACTTACCCAACAAGCCCCATAAGTGGGGATTTAAATTATACGTTTTATGCTCTCTGTCTGGGTATGCCTACAGTTTTGAGATTTACTCAGGAGCTAAGGACATAGACCGTTTACCTGGCGAGCCAGACCTCGGAGCTGTATCGAATACAGTTACATATTCGATTGTTACGACCAGTACCAAGGCACGTCAATCATATAACTTATTTTGACAATTTTTATACGAATATTCCTCTGCTACATTACTTGACCAACGAAGGTATTTATTGTCTTGGAAAAGTACAGAGAAACAGGCTTGGAAAGTCGTGCAAGTTGCCGGAGAAACGGGAAATTATGAAGTCTAACCTACCCAGAGGAACATATCACGAAAATGTGTCCTCTCACGAAGGCCAAGAATTTTCGGCCACAAGTTGAAAATACAACAAACAAGTATTATTACTTTCCACGTATGTTGGCGCTGAACCAGCGGATACTATAACCCGCTATGAAAAAAAATTAAAGGCCAATGTTCAAGTATCATGTCCTCGGGTCATAAAAGAATATAATGTACACATGGGCGGCGTTGATTTGATGGATAGCTTCATTGGTCGATATCGCATCCGCATAAAGTCAAGAAAGTGGACAACGAGGCTCTTCTACCACTTGTTAGACATGACTGTCATCAATGCTTGGGTACTATACAAAAAGGTAAACACAGTGAAAGGAAAACTTCAGAAGAACATTATGAAGTTAGCAGATTTTAGAACTGAGCTTGCCGATACTTTATGTAGAACTCAAAGTCACTCGAAAAATAAAAGGGGAAGACCCAGTACCAACAGTCGACAAGACACTACAGTACCTTCTAAAAGACCGCGGACAGGTGTACAAGTATTACCCTCTACTGACGTGCGTTGCGATTGTATTGGTCATGAAAAAATCTTTATGGATTCTAGAAATAAGTGTAAATTTAATAATTGTAGTAAAAAGTGTAAAGTTTCGTTAAAAAGTGTAAAGTGTCGTTATGCGATAATAAAAACAATCAATGTTTCGCATTATTTCATGCATAGGTATATCTGATTTCTTTATGGCCTTAATGCCTGAAGTATCAAAATTGATACCTGTTTTTTTTCTAAATAAATATGTAAAATAAATATTGTGATTTTTTTAGCTATTTTTCCCTTCATCTAGACCCTCAAGCAAACACAATAATATTAAAAAAAAATCACTTTCGTAAATCAGGCTACTAAGGGCTAAAAAGTTTAAATTTTTAAATTTTTTACAAAAGGCAAAGACTAGTCACTACTGTGGGTTTTATCTACACAATAAGCGCTAACTATGTCTTGCAATCTTGTGGTGTGCCTTCTTGTATTCTGTTTGGTGAGGCCTATCACAGGATTCCAGCTTGATGGTAAGACCCAGCCGTCTTCTCTATTGAAATTGGGATGTTTCTTAATTTTAATAGCCTCACGTATCATTCTAGGGCGATATCGATGTTCTTTTGCGAGGATTTGAGGTTTGTCAAACCTAATGTAATGGCGGGTGTGGTCCTGTGTGTGCTCACAAATTGCAGACTTTGTATAGCGACTGTGCTTCACATCAGCTATGTGTTCTTTGATCCGAGTTGTTATGGATCTCTTTGTTTGCCCAATGTAGGAGAGACCACAATCAATAACATTCGCGTAAATATCAGAAAGTATTAATTCAGGAACCTTATGTAAATCCAATAAACTTGATTTGTTAACGCTGCAAAACTCACGTAGCGGACGGCCGCCCTTCCCGCCTCAGCGTCAATGCTTAGCGTCGAACGCGCTCATACCACGTGATTTATTACGTCAGATTTGAGAAGCCGGTGTGACGTACATACAAATAAACAAAAAAAAACAACACCAAAAAAAAATCACCCTATAAACGACAGTACTTTAGCTCGATTTAAACAATAATAATAAGACCTAAACCACAGAATAGGTAATGTACCTAAACGCAGAGTCACGGGCTCACGGCGGCGCAGCGCGCGCGCGTCGCTCCCGGACCCCCGCAATTCGCAGGTTGCCGTTCGGTGGCAAATGTAGTACCTACAGGAGCGGCTACACATTTGACACAGAACTGCAACGTCGCGGTGTCCTACGTTTAATTAAACTATTGATTTACCTACTTACATCATTTCTTTTTATTAGGCGGGTTTTGCATAGTTCTAGGATCAAGCCCACTTCACAAATGTTTTACCCGCACACTGTGCGGTTTATAAGAGACAATGCTAAACGCGCGTAAACTGTAATCCCACCAACACATGGATACATTAATTAGTTATATAATGGTGACCAAACTAGATCCATCTACTGAACGCGAATGGGAACTTCATAAATGTAATATCACTAGTACCTCATCCGATAAAAGAATCGCTCTAAGCGATTTAATTACATTTCTTAAAGACCGAGCAGATTTCTTAGAATCCGTTACACCCTCAAACCACAATAGCACAGTTGACACTCGAAATAATAGCTACATTAAAAAGTTGTCGTCTTTAAGATCACACAGTCACGTCACTACATACAAAAATTCTAAAAAAGCTAATTCGCAACGTTATATATATGCCCTATGTGCAATTCGAACCATCCCTTATACTCTTGCGAAGATTTTCTTGTATTTACCAGCACAGATAAATTAAATTTAATTCGCAAAAAGTCACTTTGATGTAATTGTTTACGTTTCGGTCACGCCGTAAAAGAATGTTGGTTCGGATCATGCAAGCTTTGTAACAAAAAACACAACACACTAATTCATAATGAGTTTACTGGTAGTAACGCGCATACTTTACTACCTATAGCAAACATCTCACACACACAGAATATAATAAGTCAGCCTGAGCCTAGTACTATCCACACGCAATCTTGCCTTTATCTCATACCGCATCTCACAAATCTCACACACTTTACAAGGACATATCTCACATGTCGATCGTATCGTCATCACTCTGATTGGTTGAGAGCTCACCGTGATTGGCCAACGGTTTATTGTGACATCACGCGTCGGTTTCTCAACCAATCACAGTGATCACATTACGATCGACATGTGAGACACGAGATTCTGCCTAACCCCCCTGGTGTTATTATCGACCGCATTAGTCGAGATCGCGGACAAACACAATAAATATCACACAACACGAGCGCTTCTCGATAATGGCAGCCAACATTGTTTTATATCGGAAGGTTTATGCAGTCGTCTCAACATTCCATTAATACAATCCACTGTTCAAGTCATAGGTGTAGGTAATTCCGTTACGCAGTATACACAACTATGTAATATTCATTTGCCCATTGCCAGTTTCTTCTGGTTGAAGGCACAGCCTTTAACGCCCGGGGGCATGTTCAAGCACCTGCGACTATTATAATAGCAAGGATCGCTGGTACCTTACACACGACGTGTGAATGTAATTAGTTCAGGGATCTGTTTATTTTTTATTCATTTCATTAAAAAAGTTTGCAGACAGCAAGTTCTCGATTACATTGTTTTCTTTCATTTTTGGATTTCTTCAAGTTCCTTATTATCCCGTACATTATGTAAAATTTAAGAAGTTTAGAGAGATGTTAATTTTAAGAGATTAAGTAGTATCGCTTGAAACGCGTTAGACTCCCGGGAGTCTCGGATCAATGACCTCGACAATTGATAAAAAAGTCCAAAAGAATCTCCAAAGCTTGCAATAAGAGTCAACATCGCAAAAAAAAAAGGGCCGAGTCGCGCGCGCGGTCGCAAAAAAATTTGGCGCTAAAAATTTATTTCCTACTCCTTAACTTTCAATGCTATCTACTCTAAAATTTTTGCCCGATACAGACTGTTCATTCTACAAGCTGTTCATGATTTTTGCCTAAGCCTATATATACTGTATCAACGAGAAATAAATCCCAAACGTAAACGTCAGCCAGTTGCGTCAGTGGACTCGAACGGGACGGTAATAAAGTCGAGATTTCAACGCGAAAGTGAAATAAAATTAAAGTTTGTGAAAAGTTTTCGCTTTATAAAGTCAGTGTTATTATAATAATTAGTGGATAGTGTTTTAGTGCATAAAATAGTTATTATACTTGACAATAAACATGGATTTTTCAACAATGGGTAAGTAGTTTTTTTTTTAGATTTTTTTTAGAAAAATACGGCCACCCGTTGCGGCGCGTGGCCTCTCGCGGCGCCGCGTGGCCTTGGCGCGCTATTGGCCGGAACGTGTAAGACTCCCGGGAGTCTAACGCTCGTTTAGAACTTGTTGAAATAATAGTAAATAATAATCCTGTCAGTTGACGGGTTAAAACATAGAGGAAGCTACTTAGTATTATGTTGAGTTATCTACACTAATATTATAAAGAGGAAAACTTTGTTTGTTTGGTTGTAATGAATAGGCTCAAAAACTACTGGACCGTTTTTAAAAATTCTTTCACCATTCGAAAGCTACATTATCCACGAGTAACAAAGGCTAAATTTTATTTTGGAAAAAAATAGGGTTCCCGAAGATATTTGGGGTTTTTCGGACAGAAAAGTTACTTATTTTGCGTACGCTGCCTAAACTATAAAATATAGATCCATAAAATGTTCTAATTAATTGTAGATCTTACAAATATCTACAAAAAGTCCGCGGCACACTATCTATGCCGAGTGAGGCCCAACAACCATTTTTTTATTTAAAAATCTTGAAATTTTTTTGGACTACATTTAAACGCATTTATTTTACTCATGCTATTAATCCTTATCAGAATAAATTATTTCATCATTAAGTACAGTTTATGTAGATAATATTTGGTCTTTGAATGATTAAAATTGGACATTTGGTTTTGATGTTATGCCGAAATTAAAATATTACGATTTCTGCTGCACGGCCCCCCGTTGCGAAGTGAGCGTCACCAAGGCGGGGGTGTGCATGCGGGAGGGGAGTTTAGATCTATGAGTAAGGTACCCGCGCGGCTCAGACGCGAGGTCGGCTCCCTACGCAGCGGTCGTGCGCGAAGTCTAATAATATTCGTGCGATTTTTTAGATTTCTTTCTTAAAACTACGCCTACGAAAAAGTTCTTCTCAGAGCTAAACAACAGTTCTTCTCAGAGCTAATCAACAGTTCTTTTCAGGGCTAACTAACAGTTTTTTCAGGGGTAACCAACAGTTTTTTTCAGGGGTAACCAACAGTTCTTTTCAGGGCTAACCAACAGTTCTTTTCAGGGCTAAACAACAGTTCTTTTCAGGGCTAAACAACAGTTCTTTTCAGAGCTAGAATATTACACGCTATTAGCATTTTCTTAAACATTTGAAAATGCTTAGAGACCAGGTCTCAACTTTCTAAACATAGTTCTCAAGCACGGGCAGCAAGAATACGACGTATGGGAGAATCTTCACCTGAACGTTCACAACGCCTTGCTGAACAAAATCAGAGAAACTCTTAGGTACGCGCACGAGAGTTGAGTGTCGAACGTTCGCAACGCCTTGCACAACAAAATCTGAGAACCTCTGAGTTACGTGCACGAGAGTCGAGGCTGGAGCGTTCCCAACGTCTTCATGAACAAAATATAAGGACCTCTCAGTTGCGCGAAAGAGAGTCGAGTGTCGAGCGTTTGCAGCGACTTAGAGCTCAGGCAGAGAGACAGCAATTGTCCACAAATAGAGTTCGCAATCAAATTTTAGATAGCAGCAACAGACTGGCTTTCAGATATGATCCGCAGGTTGATTATGCACATCAAGCGTCCGTCCAAATCGGAGTCATGAATAAGATCTTTTTTTTTTTAATTTTTTTTTTTTAGGTGTGCTAAAATGTCCTACCGCACACCCCGCTGCCCGGGGAGACAACGGGGTAGTGTGGGGCTCTCACCCACTAAAAACCCACCGTGCGCCCTCACCAGCCCTTGCTACGGCGGATCACAGGAACCGCATCGTTTCTCCGCGATCCGCAGGCGGCAGCCCCTTCGGGCACCCTCTCTTGTGCGACGCCCCGCGCACTTGGGCGTCACACCTTCGCGGTAGGCTTCCGCGGACGGCAGGGTACTCCCCGACCCCACCGTCCACAGCCTCGGCTAGGGCGGCATCAGGCGCAGGTAAGCGCGCGCACGCCGCCCCGCGCGCCGGCGGCGAATCGGGTCCGCGAAGGAGGATTCCTCCCGGGCCCTCTCAAACGCCTCCTTCCACGAGATGACAGCCTCACAGAAGGCGGCGACCGCGGTCCAGGCCCTGTCACTACCAACCATCGCTCGCGCAATGGCCGGCAGCGACAGGTCCACGCCTATGACTGCAGCGAGTTCCCGGCGCTGCACATCCCAGGCCGGGCACGACTCGAGCGTGTGCTGCGCCGAGTCCTCGCCGCAGTCTCAGTGGTGACAGCCTGGGGTCGTCTCCCTCCTAGCGATCGTGTGCAGGTATTTGCCGAAGCAACCGTACCCCGACAAAACCTGCACCAACCGGAAGGCGAGGACCCCGTGCTGCCGCCCTGCCCATTCTTCTAAGATCGGCTGGAGCGCCCCCACGGTCCAGAGACCAGCCCGGGGCGTCTCCAGCCGAGACCTCCATTTTAGGACGGTGGCGCGGCGGGCATCTTCCCGCCACGCTGAGATTGCGCTTGGCGAGGGGCGACTGCCCCCCACCCGCGCCGTCGACGCCCGCCGATAAACGTCGGCGAGCACTTCCGCCTCCAGATCCCACGGGGGAGTTCCGGCCAACGCGCAGGCTGCATCGCACGAGACTGTGCGGTACCCACGTATTGCCCTGACCGCTACGACCCTCTGTGGACGCCACAGAAGGGCCCTATTGCGAGCGGCCAGGGACTCCGCCCACACGGGCGCGCCGTACAGTGCCATTGAAATACCCTCGCCGTTTCATGAACGATACCCAGACCGGAGAGGATGGGTATCCAGTTTATCGTAGGCGCGATACAGGAAATAGCGGTCGGAGCACTACGCTACAAATCAGGGGCAACATGGTGACGATAGATAATAGGTGGATTGTTCCATACTCCCCGCTACTATGTAAGACTTTTAACGCTTATATAAACGTGGAGTATTGCCACTCTGTCCAAGCCATTAAATATATATGTAAGTATATAAATAAAGGTTCAGATCAGGCAACTTTTAGCCTTAGAAACCCACACGATGAGGTCGAAAACCATTTAAATGGCAGGTACATAAGCACATCTGAACCTGTCTGGCACTTATTTGAATTTCCCATTCACGACCGGCATCCTACTGTAGTGCATTTGGCCGTTCATCTAGAGAACGGTCAAAGGGTGTATTTTACACCAGGGCACGCAATACCACATTACTGGCATTTTTTGCTCTCTGTAATGAAGATGAATTCGCGAAAACTCTTCTGTATCATGAAGTGCCGCAATACTATACATGGGCAAATAATAAATTCACTAGATGGAGGCGTGGTGAAGATGCAGTTGGACATCCGGAGATAAAAAAAGATGCCGCTTTAGGTAGAGTCTACGGGATACATCCATCACAATCAGACTGTTTTTATCTTAGGATTCTACTGCACCACGTACGCGGTCCAACCTCATTTGCATACCTTAAAACTGTAAACGGTATTGTCAAAGAGACGTATCAAGCAGCTTGCCGTGACCGAGGTTTACTTGAGAACGATGACCATTGGGGTAACACTTAAAGCGAAGCTTCGTTATCACACTGTCCAAAAAAACTAAGGGAGTTGTTCGTAGTCATACTTTTATTTTGTCAACGAAGTTATGGGATACTTTCAAAGATCAGTTCTGTGAAGATATTAGACATCGTATCAGACAACAAAATCAGGATAACACTTTACCCTTCACTGAAGTCATTTATAATGAAGGATTAATTGAAATAGAAAACAAACTACTAGAATTAAATGACAAAAATTTAAGTGATTTTGGATTACCTTCTCCCGTTCGTACCCAGAATAATACTATTGACACAATGGTACAACAGTATAACAGAAATGATTTAACAGCGTTTGTAAATGACAATGTGCCAAAATTAGTACCAGATCAAAGACATGCTTATGAGACTATTGTGGATAGCGTGAACAATAACATGGTGAGATTATTTTTTTTTGGACGCACCAGGAGGCACCGGATAGACTTTTCTCGCAAATTTGATACTTGCTAAGATACGGCAATCAGGGAAGATAGCGATTGCAGTTGCTTCGTCAGGAATTGCTGCAACTCTCTTGAACAAAGGAAAAACTGCTCACTCTAGGTTTAAACTCCCGCTATCCGTATCTTTAGATCAACGGTCTACGTGCTCTATTCGGAAAAATGGGCCTCTTGGTAAGTTACTGCAAGACGCGTCGTTGGTAATATGGGATAAATGCACCATGAGTCACAGAGCTCCTGTGGAGGCCGTAGACCGTACTTTAAAAGACCTCCGAAGCTCTGCTAATGTCATGGGTGGTATCACTTTTGTATTTGCTGGAGATTTCCGATAAACGCTTCCAGTCGTCAACAGAGGTACGCGAGCAGATATTATGAAGGCATGTTTAAAATCGTCTCAACTTTGGACATCTGTTCAACATTTGAATTTGCGCACCAATATGAGAGCTCATCCATCAGCCTTTCAACGTCCACAGCTGGACATAGGCCTCCCCAAGAAATAGGGGAAAGTGCCGTAATTGCCACGCTCGGCAGGCGGGTTGGCGATCACAGTGGATGTTGTTAATACTCGAGGGAGTGCTGCTGCCCACTCCCCCGATATTCCCTCAGTCGGCTCTTACGATTCCCGTGGGTAAAGAGGGTTGGCACAATTCTAAAGCCGGCCCTACACGGCGAGTGTGAGGTGAATGATAGCTCATCTACATGGAAATACACATAGAAATTTTCCACAACAGCTGCTGAAACTTGGAGAAGGAATTATTCCATCTTTAAATTTGGGCACCTATTATGCTGTTACTTTGGATGAGTCTCTAGGCCGAATAGTTCATAATTTAGATAGTCTGATAGATGCTATATATCCTGATATCGAAAACTTACATCAAAATGATTTTCGTTGGCTGTGTTGTAGAGCAATAGTTTTTCCCAGGAATGAAACAGTCAACGAAATAAACAATTTCATTATGCAGAAAGTACCGGGTGAAGTAAAGTGCTATAAATCCATAGACACCGTAACTAACATCGAGGACGCAGTGCACTACCCCCAGGAATTTTTAAACTGGGCTACCACCTCATGAACTGTCGTTAAAAGTTGGCACGCCGATAATGCTTCTCAGAAATTTAAGCCCCCCCAACATGTGTAATGGCACGAGACTTCTTATAAAGGAGCTAAAAGATAATTTAATAGTAGCGAAGATTATCACCGGCCCTGCAGCTGGTGAATTAGCTCATATACCAAGAATACCCATGATTCCTACTGATTTGCATATACCCTTCAAAAGACTCCAATTTCCAGTAAAAATTTCTTTCGCACTAACGATAAACAAATCCCAGGGCCAAACATTCAAATTAGTAGGAATTGATTTACGAAAAGAATGTTTTACGCATGGGCAACTTTACGTTGCCCTATCACGGGTCGGGGCTTCCGACCATCAGTATATTTTGTTACCTGAAAATAATTTAACGTCAAATGTTGTTTATAGAGAAGCTCTACAATAATCGCTTTAGTTATCTATCCTAAAACAACGGGTTTCACTCCGGGACTGCCGGCAGAAGTGAAAACTTAGTATTAATTACATTTAAATATTTTCATCATTAACAACTTTAACATCCTCATAAAGACAATCTATGCAGCCTGCATACTGCGTCGTCGATGTGAGTGTCGGTGTCTGTGAATTGACCTGGGAATCATTTTGCTGACCGTGTCTTTCCTGGGAAGGCTTTTTGCAGCGGTAACCGACATCCACGCGGGCGGAGCCGCGGGCGACCGCTATGTTAGCTAAAGATGGGCTAACAAAAAATATTGTACACGCTATAGCATTAAGAGACTGATATTGTTTGTTAGTGTTACTGTTGTGCGGTACCCGCGTATTGCCCTGACCGCTACGACCCTCTGTGGACGCCACAGAAGGGCCCTATTGCGAGCGGCCAGGGACTCCGCCCACACGGGCGCGCCGTACAGTGCCATTGAAATACCCTCGCCGTTTCATGAACGATACCCAGACCGGAGAGGATGGGTATCCAGTTTATCGTAGGCGCGATACAGGAAATAGCGGTCGGAGCACTACGCTACAAATCAGGGGCAACATGGTGACGATAGATAATAGGTGGATTGTTCCATACTCCCCGCTACTATGTAAGACTTTTAACGCTTATATAAACGTGGAGTATTGCCACTCTGTCCAAGCCATTAAATATATATGTAAGTATATAAATAAAGGTTCAGATCAGGCAACTTTTAGCCTTAGAAACCCACACGATGAGGTCGAAAACCATTTAAATGGCAGGTACATAAGCACATCTGAACCTGTCTGGCACTTATTTGAATTTCCCATTCACGACCGGCATCCTACTGTAGTGCATTTGGCCGTTCATCTAGAGAACGGTCAAAGGGTGTATTTTACACCAGGGCACGCAATACCACATTACTGGCATTTTTTGCTCTCTGTAATGAAGATGAATTCGCGAAAACTCTTCTGTATCATGAAGTGCCGCAATACTATAACATGGGCAAATAATAAATTCACTAGATGGAGGCGTGGTGAAGATGCAGTTGGACATCCGGAGATAAAAAAAGATGCCGCTTTAGGTAGAGTCTACGGGATACATCCATCACAATCAGACTGTTTTTATCTTAGGATTCTACTGCACCACGTACGCGGTCCAACCTCATTTGCATACCTTAAAACTGTAAACGGTATTGTCAAAGAGACGTATCAAGCAGCTTGCCGTGACCGAGGTTTACTTGAGAACGATGACCATTGGGGTAACACTTAAAGCGAAGCTTCGTTATCACACTGTCCAAAAAAACTAAGGGAGTTGTTCGTAGTCATACTTTTATTTTGTCAACGAAGTTATGGGATACTTTCAAAGATCAGTTCTGTGAAGATATTAGACATCGTATCAGACAACAAAATCAGGATAACACTTTACCCTTCACTGAAGTCATTTATAATGAAGGATTAATTGAAATAGAAAACAAACTACTAGAATTAAATGACAAAAATTTAAGTGATTTTGGATTACCTTCTCCCGTTCGTACCCAGAATAATACTATTGACACAATGGTACAACAGTATAACAGAAATGATTTAACAGCGTTTGTAAATGACAATGTGCCAAAATTAGTACCAGATCAAAGACATGCTTATGAGACTATTGTGGATAGCGTGAACAATAACATGGTGAGATTATTTTTTTTTGGACGCACCAGGAGGCACCGGATAGACTTTTCTCGCAAATTTGATACTTGCTAAGATACGGCAATCAGGGAAGATAGCGATTGCAGTTGCTTCGTCAGGAATTGCTGCAACTCTCTTGAACAAAGGAAAAACTGCTCACTCTAGGTTTAAACTCCCGCTATCCGTATCTTTAGATCAACGGTCTACGTGCTCTATTCGGAAAAATGGGCCTCTTGGTAAGTTACTGCAAGACGCGTCGTTGGTAATATGGGATAAATGCACCATGAGTCACAGAGCTCCTGTGGAGGCCGTAGACCGTACTTTAAAAGACCTCCGAAGCTCTGCTAATGTCATGGGTGGTATCACTTTTGTATTTGCTGGAGATTTCCGATAAACGCTTCCAGTCGTCAACAGAGGTACGCGAGCAGATATTATGAAGGCATGTTCAAAATCGTCTCAACTTTGGACATCTGTTCAACATTTGAATTTGCGCACCAATATGAGAGCTCATCCATCAGCCTTTCAACGTCCACAGCTGGACATAGGCCTCCCCAAGAAATAGGGGAAAGTGCCGTAATTGCCACGCTCGGCAGGCGGGTTGGCGATCACAGTGGATGTTGTTAATACTCGAGGGAGTGCTGCTGCCCACTCCCCCGATATTCCCTCAGTCGGCTCTTACGATTCCCGTGGGTAAAGAGGGTTGGCACAATTTTAAAGCCGGCCCCACACGGCGAGTGTGAGGTGAATGATAGCTCATCTACATGGAAATACGCATAGAAATTTTCCACAACAGCTGCTGAAACTTGGAGAAGGAATTATTCCATCTTTAAATTTGGGCACCTATTATGCTGTTACTTTGGATGAGTCTCTAGGCCGAATAGTTCATAATTTAGATAGTCTGATAGATGCTATATATCCTGATATCGAAAACTTACATCAAAATGATTTTCGTTGGCTGTGTTGTAGAGCAATAGTTTTTCCCAGGAATGAAACAGTCAACGAAATAAACAATTTCATTATGCAGAAAGTACCGGGTGAAGTAAAGTGCTATAAATCCATAGACACCGTAACTAACATCGAGGACGCAGTGCACTACCCCCAGGAATTTTTAAACTGGGCTACCACCTCATGAACTGTCGTTAAAAGTTGGCACGCCGATAATGCTTCTCAGAAATTTAAGCCCCCCCAACATGTGTAATGGCACGAGACTTCTTATAAAGGAGCTAAAAGATAATTTAATAGTAGCGAAGATTATCACCGGCCCTGCAGCTGGTGAATTAGCTCATATACCAAGAATACCCATGATTCCTACTGATTTGCATATACCCTTCAAAAGACTCCAATTTCCAGTAAAAATTTCTTTCGCACTAACGATAAACAAATCCCAGGGCCAAACATTCAAATTAGTAGGAATTGATTTACGAAAAGAATGTTTTACGCATGGGCAACTTTACGTTGCCCTATCACGGGTCGGGGCTTCCGACCATCAGTATATTTTGTTACCTGAAAATAATTTAACGTCAAATGTTGTTTATAGAGAAGCTCTACAATAATCGCTTTAGTTATCTATCCTAAAACAACGGGTTTCACTCCGGGACTGCCGGCAGAAGTGAAAACTTAGTATTAATTACATTTAAATATTTTCATCATTAACAACTTTAACATCCTCATAAAGACAATCTATGCAGCCTGCGGATAATGACTGCGTCGTCGATGTGAGTGTCGGTGTCTGTGAATTGACCTGGGAATCATTTTGCTGACCGTGTCTTTCCTGGGAAGGCTTTTTGCAGCGGTAACCGACATCCACGCGGGCGGAGCCGCGGGCGACCGCTATGTTAGCTAAAGATGGGCTAACAAAAAATATTGTACACGCTATAGCATTAAGAGACTGATATTGTTTGTTAGTGTTACTGTCGTAATTAATTAGTGATTTGTAATTTTAAGAAATAACCTACAATAACTTAAAAATAATAATGTTTGGCGTTTGTTATTTTTATATTCTCTCATCGTTCACAGCGCTCCATGCCTATTTCACGCATATACCACATCCTTACACACTTACAATGAGTCAGTTATTTTTGTCTACACTAGAAATTACCTAGAAATAATAATTTATATGGCAAAACAACGTTTGCCGGGTCAGCTAGTATCTTCTATAAGGATAAATATTTTTGTTTATTTTGTAAGTTCAGATTTCAATATAAATGTAAGGACACATGTTGAGTTATGTACATTTACATTATCTGTTTTACTCTATGATTTTATTTATTTTGTCTGTGGTAGTAGCTCCCTCTATCTCCGTGTGGTATGCCGGATCCATAGATTCGTGTCGCCTCGCTATCTCTGCCTCTTTGTCGGTGGTTTTGGAATGAGGTACTGTGGTCATACTTAATAAAACTTGTATTAATTAATTCACGGGGTTTTATTGAAGATATAATATTTGGCGACGATTATATGGACCCACATAACGTTGTGAACACAAGTAATTAGCATTTAAAAAATAAATAGCCGGCTTGGTGCAAACGGAACGCCAAACTGCATTCTCGACGCCGCCATTACACATTCAGAATAGCATTACTATTCAATCTGATAAGTTATCAAGTAAATATGTAAATGTCAGACTCGGAATTTATTAAAAGAAGTTAAATTGGGAAAACGTAGCTATATTTATAAGTGCAGTAAACAGACAGAGAGCTTCAACAGATATGTAAAGACGAAAACTTGCTATTTTTCGAAAACAGTAACGTAGACGAATTGAGAAAAATTCTAGGCTAATTTTACAAAAACAAGTCATCTAAACAACAAGAAACAAACAAGAAAATGACTACTTATGGAGAATTGAAACTATCTGATGGTGAGAAGTGGGAAGTTTTTCAACAAAAGTAGAATGTTTCATACTTCTCAATGACGTTGAAGACAATAAAATGGTACACCTTTTAGTGACAAAATTAATACCAAAGGTATACGAAACACTCACACATCTATGCTCGCCAGTAAAACCGAATAAACTAACTTATGAAGAAATATGTAACAAATTAAAACAAAAATATACACAAACACTATCTACTGTATCGGAAAAAGCTAAATTTAGACAAAGGAATCAACAACAAAAGAAAAGATAGAAGACTATGTACTGGAGTTGAGGAAGTTGGCTGCTAAGTGCCATTTTAAGGATACCGATGACCAAGTTAAAGAAAAATTTATAGACGGAGTGACATCAAAGATGATAAAGTTTGAGCTAATGAAAAGTCCTGCAGACATGACCCTGAAACGGTGTATTCAAGTTGCACAAACAGTAGAAGCAGCTCTGCTACATACTGACACCCCACAAGAAATAATTATATTATTATGAAGCTTCCTACAAAGCAACTATAGTTCCTATGAGTAATCTCTCAAATTGTGATTCGTTTAGTTCAGAAATGTCTTTCTAGAACTTTTATTTTCTAAATTTCTAAATAAAGTTGATTTGATAAATTTGTTTTTATTATTAATTGACGCTCAATGTCGTTTAAAAAGGACAATGTTTTCAGATCAAGACGAGTTATGTAATAAACGCCCGATGTCCATTAAAAAGTGTTAAGAAGTAATCAATTTTACCACATTGAAATACTTTATTATAAGTTTTATGCAAGGTTTATATGGCAACTTTTAAGATGTCAACGCTGTCTCCCTTTCCGTTTTTATCTCTCTCTTGTGTCCATGTCTACTGTATGGCTGCCTTACAAATGTATGTATCATATTGAATGCAAATATCCACTAATAAACCTTTTTCATCGGACTCTGAAGTCTTATTTAGAATAAACTGCAGAGCTTGGTTCCGATTGAGTGTGGAATTTGTGATTCGTTTCAAGAGCGACACAAGAAAGGAACGGGCGTGTTCCGTGGTTTTTGACTGTATAGCGTGGCCGTGGAACAATGGCGGTACGTGAAGAAAATATTAAGTATTTTGTTGAACCTTTTAATGGAAAGAATTTTCCGCTGTGGAAGCGTCGTGTATTGGCAGGGTTTGCAGCGAAAGAGCTGGATTGCTACTTAGAGACGAAAGGTGATGTCGATAGCAAAGATGGTAAGAAAGCCTACGCATTGTTATTAATCCCAATTGAAGACGGAATCTTGGCAGCGATGGCTACTGAAACTTCAGCTAGTGAAATCTGGAAAGCACTACAAGACAAATATGCAAAGACAAGCTCTGTAAGTCAAATACTAATCAGGAAGATATTTTCCACATTAAAGAAGTGTCGCGACTGTACTATGCAAGATCATATCAATCAGCTAATTTTAATAGTGAACGAGTTACGTATCTCTGGTGACATGTGAAAGACCTCGACATAGTGATATACTTACCGATGTCGTTACCTAGAGAGTATGATGTCCTGAAAACTAGTATTGAAAATCAACCTAATGAAATACTGACATTAGACTTTGTGATCCAAAGACTCATAAAGGCAGAGGCATTGAAATGTCACCAAAAAGTAGAGAATAAGACTAATAATAACAATGTTGCATGTAGCGCAGAGAAGAAAGATTTGGAAAATCCAAAACTGCACGCCTCATAATCTTCATTTTTCACAATAAAATTGATTATTTGATATTTGAAGTAACTAATAATGTATTGGTCTTACTAAGTAGCTTTCAATAAATAACATAGATAGCGCTAATTTCAAAAAGTTCTAATGTGGGTTTCATGTCTTATACGCCATCTAGCGCATATTTTAAGAAGTACTGCTATATTGGTCATGCTAAGGCCACGCAAAAAAAAGAGCCCCCGCGACGCTAAAAATATTCCCGCTTAAAATTTTGTTAGAGGAGAATGTCTCTTTAAATTTTATTAGTCTGTATTCTAGGTTATAGTTAAAATTACTCATGCCAATATAAACTGTATCCTTGTAAAATAAAATTGTAAAATCCCTTGCGCCCGGCCGTCAAAATGAACCGAAATGTCATTACGTCAAGGTTGACATTTCAGTGTCGTAAAAATTGTGGAATGTAAAATATGTTTTTTTCGTACAAATTATTTGTGAACAAAGAAAAAGAGATTTTTAGTAGGGGCGGGAATTGAACCACGCATCTTTTCCAATCCGGGGAAGTGCTCTAAACCACTGAGCTGTTGGAAAAGATGCGTGGTTCGATTCCCGCCCCTACTAAAAATCTCTTTTTCTTTATTCACATATAATTTGTACTTTAAAAGTAGCGGAGCATGTCAATTGCTAAAAGAAATAGATCTAAAATGTTTGAAAAAATCGCGCCATCAAATAGTATGAATTTTAATTGCAAAATTAAACTTCCTATATTGGATGCAAGTAATGCTTGCCGGTAGATAGCGTCAGTCGTAAGACAAATGTGATTAAGAATTTGGGATGATTGAAGGATCAGTAGGGTAGCTCAGTGGTTTAGAGCACTTCCCCGGATTGGAAAAGATGCGTGGTTCGATTCCCGCCCCTACTAAAAATATCTTTTTCTTTATTCACAAATAATTAGTACTTTAAAAAGTAGCGGAGCATGTCAATTGCTAAAAGAAATAGATCTAAAATGTTTTTTTCGTGTTTTATAACGTTGGTGTGTTATTATTTACGTGTTTAGTGGTTTTCATTATTAGTATGGATAATATAGTTATTATACTTGACAAATATCATCAGTTCGTCAAGTAAAGGTAAGAACTTTCTTTTAACAAAAAACAATGTACCGACCGGGCGAACGGCGTTCTGTTGACGATAGTAAAACTGCCGGTGGCTATGGGTACGTAAAAAGATAGTTCTCATGAAAGGCGCTGGTTTTAGTGTCGCGTCGAGCGTAAATATTCAGTATTTTTTTGTTTATTTAATAACAATTAAACCACATCGAATCAGACCGTGAAAAGTAATAGGGCTCTATTCCTAATCATAATTATTCGTAAACGAAAAAAAAGACTCGATTAGTAAAGTATTTTGGTCATTATCGTGTTAACATACATTACCTACAACTCACGGACGTCCAAGCCAGATTTTTTTCAAACAGTTTTTTACTTACTTATCATCACGCCATTTCCCTTGCGGGGTAGGCAGAGAGAACGGCGTGCCAAGAGGCTCTATTCTTGCATACATCTCCCGCTTCCTCAACATTTATAACTCTCTTCATACACGCTCGCTGGTTTTGGAGACTCCTGACTCCACCTTCCTTCAATACATGACCAATTTGGTCTAGGTAGGTAAGTCTCGGTCTCCCCTGTACCTACATCCTTCCACTTTCGCATTGTATATCTTCTTAGCCAGTCGCTCGTCCGACATTCTTTCCACATGTCCGAACCATCGGAGCATTCCCTTCCGCATCTTTACACCAATACTCTCTTTCATACCTACTCGCTCTCTTACGTCATTGTTACGAATGCGGTCAGTCAGCGTTGTGTATTGCGACACGTGCCTTCTGGCTGAGGTGGTGGCTGCCGAGAAGTTGTCCCAATGCTCCGTTCACTCTATTTCCCGCATTCACTCTTTCTACATCAGTGGTGTACCTTCCATCCCGACTGAATCCACATCCAAGATATACAAATTCATCCACTTGTCCTAGCACACCATTTCCTATTGCTACTCTAACATCTGTTCTGGCTTCTTCTCTTTCAAAAACCATTACTTTGGTTTTGCTCACATTCACACGTAAGCCCCTTTTATTACAATCTTCTGCCATTACGTCGACTAGGGTTTGCAGGTCAGTCGCAGACTGCGCTAATAGGACCGCTTCGTCTGCATATAGCAGCGAGTTAACCACTGAGTCGCCCATCTAAACTCCCACATTAATTTCATTCAACCTTTGTAGAAATTTATCCAGATATATGATAAACAATCTGGCTGATAGAACGCAGCCCTGTTTAACGCCGATATTGACATCAAACCAGGGTGACATTCCATCATCTAGCCGCACACAAGCTCTGCAGTCCATGTAGTTGGACTGCACCGCTTGTAGCAGTCTACCGTTAATACCATACTCCGGCAAAATGTCCCAAAGTTCTTTTCGTACAACAGTGTCAAATGCTTTCTCCAAATCCACAAAACTGCAGAAAACCCTCTGGCCTACAGCTAGATGCTTCTCCACAATGTTGCGCAGAAAAAACACTTGATCCATGCATCCTCGTCCACACCTGAAACCTCCTTGTGCCTCAAAAAAAATTCATCAGACACCATCCTCATTCTCCTTTCAACAATCTTACCATACACTTTGGCTGCCAAACTGGTCAAGCTTATGGCCCTGTAGTTTGCACAGTCATAACGTGAACCCTTGTTTTTAAACAAGGGCACGATGACTGCGCTTCTCCAGTCCTTGGGAAACATTCCTGAGCTCCAACATAAATTGAGAAGCATCGGGAAGGATTCCCAGACACATGAGCCTCCAAGCTTGATCATCTCAGCAGACACCATATCAATACCCGCTGCCTTACCATTTTTCAAACTTCTAATCGCCCATTCAACTTCATCCATACTAATGTCATCAGAGGATGCCGGTACCGAATGCAGATCTGTTAGACCACATGTGGCACCAGCCTCACCCTGAACATCCGCATACATATCTCCAAAATATTCACTCCATCGGCTTAACACATCTTGTGTTTGCGTAAGAATGTCTCCACCTTTAGACCTTATTTTATTCATTCTGAAAGCTGACCAACCACTCCGAGATTTCTTCACCTCCCTCCAGAAAAGTTTGGTGTTGCTCTCGAAGTTTTTGGTCAGCCTTTCTTCTGCAATCATATTTGCTCTATCACGCCTCTCTTTCACTAAGGCTTTGGTGTCATTCTTACGTTGCCGGTATATTTCTTTCTTCTGTTCTTTCATACTTGCACTCAGGTTCAAACAAAATACATAATCCAGCCACGCTTTCTTCTTTTGGTCTACGAAAGCTGCTACTTCCGTATCCCACCATGCATAACCTTTCACTTTCCTATGCTTCTTTGAGCATCCACATACTTCTTTCGCTGTATTTACTATACTATCTTTCAATACTCTCCAGCATTTCTTTTCATTTTCTTTAATTTAACGTTATGAACATAACTTTTTTTTTATTAAGGCGGGAAAAAATGTTCCTAACCGCACATCCCGTCGTTCGGGGCAACGAACAGGGTAGTGTGGGCCCTCACCCAATAAAGAAACCCGCCGTGTGCCGTCTCTCCGCTTTTATTGGCGGGCCACCGAAACTACCTATATTACATTTCTTCAGCGGTGTTATGAACATACCTAATTAGATATCTACCATACTTTCTTTTTAATACTCTCCAGCGTTCTTCTATGTCAGATCCCGGCTAACTTGCCATTGTCAGCCGTTCACGGACAACCTCTGCATACTTTGCTCTTACACTCTCTTCTTGCAACTTTTTAATCTTTATTCTTTCAAGCCCTCCGAAGTAGACACGCTCTCGGCAGTGTCGCTACTTTCTGGACAGACCACTAAATCTCGCAATAACGAGATAGTGGTCCGTGTCGACAGTGGGACCCCTGTAGGCTCTTGTATCCAAAATTTTACTTCGGAGGCGACTGTCTACTAGAAGTAAATCTATCATACTTCTCTGTTCATTCCTTCTCCATGAATACATATGGATGTCCTTATGTTGAAAAAATGTGTTTGACACAATAAGGTTTCTCTCCATACATACATCCGAAATGAGCCTACCTGCATCATTCACTCTCTTATCACCAAATGAACCAATCACGTACTCGAAGTACGCTTGGTCCCAACCCATCCATTCAAGTCTCCGCATACGATCACTCGTTCACTAGCTTCTGCCAAATCCAGAACTTCCCTAACATTATCCCAGAACTTCTCTAGATCCGATGCCACCGAAGAGCCTACGGGAGCATAAGCTGCGACCATGAAGACCCTGGTGACACCCAGTTTTATTCGGACCCATAGAAGTCTGGGATCGAACATTCCGTAGTCTTTCACACCTGAGGCCAAGCGAGCGGACAGCAACACCCCCACTCCCATGCTGGCCCGATCGCTCTGCGGTACACCAGACCACAGAGCTAACCCGCCACCAGGAAGATCATAGGCGTCGCTACCCTTTCGCTTGGTCTCTGTTACACAGAGCACATCAAGCTGTCTGTCCGACATAACGGTTACCAGCTCGTGTAACTTACCTTCCACACCACCTCTTACATTCCACGTGCCTACTCGACACTCTGCTCCCCTCGACTCGCCAAACTGGGCAAGGCGTGATGGGTGGCGGCCCCCATCGCCGCATCTGCCCTTGTTCGTACCGACGGGGGCGGGTCGGTACGCATCGCCTCTGAGGCACGCCCTAACCCGCACTGCGGTACGCATTCGAGCCGGATTGCAGCCTGTGGATTACAGGCTGGCAGGGATCGCGACGAGCACGCTCCGGACTATGATCACCCTAAATTGTAATGGTTAAGGGATATCGCTCACCAAGCAGTATAATGGCATTTACAAAAAAAGCGAAATTGAGTTTTTACGGCCTAAGTGTTTAAAAGTGTATAATTTATAAAGCGGTAAAACGGCACGGTGTTAGTTTTCCTATTTGTTGAGAGAGGGCGTTCAGTGTCATTGTAGTAACCGGTACGTTCCCCACGCTTCCGCGCATAACAACGGCTTATTTGTCAGTTGTGCGGGGAGCTCCGCGAGGTGCGATCGCTTCTAAATCTGTGTTGGCGTAAGTGACAAATGTGACATTTTATTAACTAAATAAGTTAGTAGAAAAACGGCACATTTGACAAATGTGACATCGCTATTATACTTAATATAATTCACACGGTAAAACAATGACTTATTTGACAGATGTGCCGTTTCAATTAGATTACGTAAATTATACTGGTACTTATGTCGTGAGTTCGATCAGTGTTTTTATGTATGGGTTAGAAGGCAGTTTGGCCTACTCTAAGACTCGGTCTAACTAATCATTATAAATGATAAAAAGGCTTTAGTAGCCCTAAGCAGCAGTTTTAGTGTGGGCCGACCTGCTCCCTGATCTTTGTGCTTATCAAAATCATAAATTTAAATTTCACTTAAAATTTTAGATAAACAAATAATACGTTTGATATACCTACTTATTGTAATAATAATGGCGAACCGAATGGAGAGATTGGTACAATTAGGAAAGAAAGGTTTGACTGCAGCACCCTTTTCTAAAACCAATCCTGACTTAAATAAAAGCGGTATGTATCCTAAATATTTTTTAATTATTATTTCATTGTGAATATTAAAATTTAACTAAGGTTGTATTTATTACATCTTGTTATAATATTAAAACATCGTGCTATCTATACATCGCCTATAATAAAATATTTTTATAGGGGAAACAGCATCATCAATGACAGTCGATATAACTGAACCTATAGCTTCGACCAGTAAAGATTTGGCGGAAGTTTCAATATCTCCTTTAAACAGCAATACTTCTGATAATATAAATGTTCAGGAAATAGATGCTATTTGCGAAGGTACTGTGAATATGTTTTATAAATTGTATTTATGTATTTAGTCTTATAATAATTCCTACGTATGAAGAAGTTAGCAGATGATTGTTATTGAATTAAAATAATTATACTTAAGGTACCAAAGAAGATGATCAATCAGTGCCACAAAAGCGGAAACGTTCTATATCCTCATCGAGCAGTGATTCATCATCAAGTACTAGTAGTTCTAGTAGCAGCTCAGCGTCTTCATCGAGTAATTCATCCAGTGGTTCTTCAACGTCTAGTAAATCCCGGAAAGGAGGTACGTATATTAATTAAATACCATAATTATTTTCGGTTCAAAAGACAGCAAAATTAATCTGAAAATGTTTTATTTTTCATTTTATAGCAATGTTTTACAATTTCTTAATATTATTTGAGACTTATAATTGAAAGACTAGCGCACGTGTTGAATGTACGATCTGTAGCTGCAGTTCAATTTGAGGAAAATTTACTTTGCAGATTCTTTGCCGGATGATACCCATATAGAACAGTTAAGAAGAGCAAATAATTTTGATTATGATGCACTTGGTATGACTGTACCTGAAAAATTTATTCATATTCCTGATACCAACATGACTGATAAACAAACCACAGACGAAATTATAGTGCAGTTTGAAGAAATAATTGAAGAAGGTAATTAATTTATTATTTATATTGATTATTAAAATTGGGCTGTTAGATACAATAAAATTATGTTGAACAGGTAATGCTGAACGAACAATACTATCTCCCACGATACTTCAAACAAATAACAATGAAAATATGCTTAACCAACAAATGGATATGCAAATCTCTTCATATTTCCAAGAAGGTTCTGATGCGCCAGATAGTAATTTTAAAGACCATGATTTTGCTGAGTATGGTAAACATATTTTTTTAACTTTTCTATAGTTCTAATCCAAAGTAACCAGCTCTCAATATTATTTAATCTTAATTCTAGGTAAAGAAAATCAGAAGCCAAGTTCTCCTTTTGTTTGCTTGAACGAAGGTTCAGACTTTTCTGCAGATAGTGGCAGTGAATATCATCCACCGATATCACATCCAAGGCGTGACAGATCGTCATCTACGAGTTCATCTATAGCCTCTTTAACCAGTGCAACTCCTAAGAATAAAAGAGGAAAGAAAAGAGTGAGAAACCAAAACAAGTGGAAAGAAAATGTCAGGAAAACGTTAAAAAATTCAAGAAAAGATTATGTATCTAAGAAAGGCAACAAAATAGAAGCCAAAAAAATGAGACCTCCGTGCCATAATTGTAAGTTTTTATGTTGCGATAAATTTACAATAGATGAACGTCAACAAATATTTAATACGTATTGGTCCTTAGGATCTTTGCAACGTCAAAGAGACTTTCTTAGCTCTTGCATTAACATTCAAAACATAGAATGCCGTCGTGTAAAAATTGTAGAACAACCAAGAACGCCCAATAGTTGGTTTTCTTTTATGAAAAATGGTCAGACCCGAAGAGTATGTAAGACATTTTTACTAAATACCCTTGGGATAGCACAACGAACGCTCCGTACAGTTATTGAAGCAAAATCTTCTGATTGTGGAATCGCGCCGACCGATCAAAGGGGTAAACACGGTAAGCAACCGAAATCGGATCCAGAAGTACTAGAATCAGTTCGTCAGCATATAAATTCAGTCCCACGAGTGGAAAGCCATTATTTACGTGCTATACGAGTCGCGAGTTTATTGATGGTGGATGTTATTTTCTACAGTGATAATTGTTGTGGCCAACAAAAAAATCGGTACATATCAAATTTGACGGTGAATATTTTGATATAATTATTAAATTTATTATAATTCCTAATAAATACGTTTTTATTTTTAGATATGTGTTCAGCATGTATTATTATGCTGTCGAAAATTTGGCTATAAATTCTGTGTGCCATAAGTTTTTAATCAGCGGCCATAGTCAAAATGAAGGTGATAATGCCCATTCTCTCATTGAAAAATCAATAAAAAGGGCTAAAAAGTCTGGACCCATCTACGTACCAGATCAATATGTAAATTTGATACGAGATGCTAAAAAAAGAGGAAACCCTTTCATTGTTCATGAGATGCAATTCAGTAACTTTTATGACTTGAAAGCACTGACTGAAGAGCAAGCCATTAATTACCAGAAAGACACTAATGGGGATTTAATAAAACTGACTGAGTTAACAATGATTAAATTTACTAAAAATAGTGACTTCTATGAATTTAAAACATCTTTTGAAGGAGAATGGGTCCAGGCTAAGCTTAAATTGGTGCGACGAAAAAGAAAGCAACCATCACAAATTAATTTAAAAGCAGCTTATGATTCAAAAATGAATATTTCTGATTCAAAGAAAAACGATTTGTTACAATTACTTCGTTCTAACATAGTGCCCAGCTATTATGAAGGATTTTATAATAATCTTTAAATAAGTCTTATTATTTCTTCTCTTAATAAGTATTAAGTAGGTAATGAAAGAAGATACCTGGTTTAAATCTTCGTAACTAAGTATACCTACGTAACTATTCGCCAAGGATCGTTGTCTCTTTGTAGTTAGCTGTGAGTTAGATTTGAGCATGGAATACTCGCATTTAAAAGCTTTACGTAGGTATTTAAACAGAGTTAAAAAAGGCGAAGGCATCACAAGCGTTCCAAGCGTGAGTTTTTTATGTACAAATTCATCCAGCTGTTAACTTCGCAGAGAAAAAGGCCCGTGTCGAATAGTAAAGGTCAAAATCATGAACCTACTGTGCAAGTTCCTAATATTGCCTCATATGCTTATAGTTTTGTTAACTGCTTAGTCAATTAATAAAGATACTTAAAGGTAAAGTAAACTTCCTTAAAATTTCGCTGTGATAAGTTAAAACTTTATTTGAATCTGGATTTCATTATCGTACCTTTATCTAAACTTAAGCTGCCAAGCTTTTAAGTGCTTTTGTTTTTAGAACGGAGAGTAACTATCTCACCATAATTTTAAAATGTATGATGATTACCTACCTTTACAATTAAGAGAAGATACGTGATTATTCTTTATTTTTTTTGTTATAGTTTATGATGACTATTTCTTAACGATTCACAAGCCAAATATAGGTTATATTTTAGTTAAACCTTTTAATGTATGTTGATTTCAAATAAAAACGATTGTTTTCTATTAACTGATTGTCTTTATTTCTTGGTTTTCACATCCTGTATAATTATGGCTTTGGCTATGGTTTGGGATATATGACATTTTTGGCAGTTGTAAAAAGTATAACGGCACAATTGCATGGCTCTTCTTCTTCTTTGACTGTTATGAAGTAACTCCTGGAAACCTGAAGTGGATTTTTTTATCCCTAAGTATCTATTAAGGTCTATCCTGGTTGCTAAAACCATAAAATCTATGATAAAATGTAAAATGAACTCATAACTTCGTTTCAAACATTTGTAAAATCTTTGACCCTCATTTCTGTAAAATAAGAAAAATGTAGATGTGTCATTATTATACTGCTAGGTGAGTGATATATTATAATTTTCATAGAGTTTGTTCTGGCAATAATTTAAAGAGTTGATTATTTTTGGGGACACCAAACTGTGCAACCAACATCCAATATAGATCTTACGAACGCAAAATTTAAAATTTCATATGTTGTAACTTTTGAAAAAACTTTGCTTACGCGATTTATGAAACCAAGCTTCCTGAAGGCTCTCTGAATTATTGAGTCTAAATGTAAATTAAATGTTATTTTTTCGTCCATAATAATACCAAGGTCTCGGATTCTTTTTACTCGCTTTAAGCGAGTATTGCCTATAGTGTAATGATTAATTAGGGGCTTGGTCTTTCGTGTGTATGTATTAATGTGACACTTATCACTATTGGGAAATCAACTATTGATTTTTGGTGCAGTATTCTAGTAATGATACCAGATACATCTGGAGTTCGTTACAGTCCTGTTCAGATTTAATAATTTTATACAGTTTGGTGTCATCCGCATATAGTAAATAATTAGTATTTTTTAAAGACGTGGTTGATATCATTAATGTATAGTGAAAACAGCAAAGGGCCAATATGGGATCCTTATGGAGTTCCTGAGGAATTAATTAAAAATGTAGATTGATAACCTTTAAGATAAACAGCCTGACTGCGGTTGCTAATGTATGATTCTATCCATGTTTGCCGTGTATACCGAGCCTTAAAAGTTTATCCAAAAGTATAACTAACTAATTTATCATCACGCCATTTCCCTTGCGGGGTAGGCAGAGAGAACAGAGTACCAAGAGGCTCTATTCTTGCATACATCTCTCGCTTCCTCAACATTCATAACTCTCTTCATACACGCTCGCTGATTTCGGATACTCCTGACTCCACCTTCCTTCAAGTATATTATGGTTTATTTTATCAAATGCCCTTGAAAAGTCGGTATACACGGCATCTACCTGATAGTTACTATCCATAGCTCTTAATAAAAAAATTGTGAAAGGATATCATATTTGTTTTGACACAAATAACAATTGTTTGACACGATTGGATATAAAACCATGTTGATATTCGGAAATGTGGTTACGAGATGCTTCCAGCATTTGAGACGTTATATTTTTTTCTAAAATTTTACCCAACGCACATAATTGGGATGGGAGTAATTAGTGTTTTTTTCCATAGACGAGGAAAGGTACCAGTATTTATTGAAGTCTGGAAGATGTATCGAACTGGTTTTAATAATTTCTTTGCACATTTACTTATAAATACCGGATGGATACCATCTGAACCCGCTCCCTTGCGTATATTAATGTATCTGAGTTCTTTTTTAACTATATCTTCATGCAAATGAACAGAATACATGTCAATTGTGGAATTAACGAAATTTTTTTTAATCGACGCATTATCGTTATGAGACTGTGTGACGAAAACAGAGTGGAAGTAGTTATTGAAAGCTTCGCACACATCCGTACCGTTAATTAATTGGCAGCCATTATATAACATTTTATGGGGTATATCACCAGACAGTTTTTTTGATTTAACGAAAGTCCAAAAATATTTTGAATTCTTCTAAATATTTTTTTCACGTTTCAATATAAAGGGTGTAAAATTCATTTTGCATTTTCCGAAGCCTTTTTCTGAGTTTCGTGATAATATTATAATCGTTTAAATTATGATAACGCTTTCATTTAGAATGGTATTTGCGTTTCTCGCAAGATAACTTGATGAGTGGAGCAGTAAGCCATTGCGAGTAGTAAGAGTCTTTGAAAACAGCACGAGTCGGTATATATTTATCAATTAGTGTATATAAAATTTCATAAAGGCAATTAACCATCCCATCGACATGACTTAAATGACAAAATACATTATCCCAATTAATAAAAGAGAGTTCCGAACGTATAGAATCATAGTCTCCCCTAAAGAATAACTTCTTCTGTTGTGGATTATTTTTAAGGGGTTTAGGTATATTGACTGGTAATTCGATAATTAGGGACTTATAATGTTTATCTTCAAGGACTAACGGGTCAGTGCAATGGGAGACATCGCATGGTTTACTATAGAACACTAAATCTAATAATCTGTTATTAACGTTAAACTCTAAGTTATATTGAGAGAGTAATGATAAATTCATAAAGTCTGCGACTATAGATGCCATAGAATCATTATTTGTGTGAATATTCATACAATTAAGTTGGTCATCGTAATACCATTCAGCGTGTGTAATATTAAAATCGCCCAAGACTAAAAAGACATCGTTAGGATGTGCTTGCGTCAAATCGCTTACTTTATCACTGAGCGCTGACAATATAGCCTCGTGATTTTGACTGCGGTATATACACACATTCAATATGTAAGTATGTGGAGCAAGAGACGGGCGGGCGAGTGTTGTTGTGGCCCGATGTAGCGGTGGAGCGCGGGCGCAAGGGAATGCTGATCCATATCAATTCAGCATGCGCGGCGGTACACCCATAGATTTAGGATATACTCCATAGATGGGCAATGTCAACTACCGAATGAGACAAAAAAATAATTATGTATGTGTGTGTGAGTTGTCAATGTGTGCATTGAAAGTGCTGCGCATGAAGTTATGATTGTTATCGATATCGATAACATTGTACGATACTAAAAAATACTTTTGAAAAGGTTTTGAGAGTAACATAGAAAGCGAATAATATTCCCTGTGTATTTCTGTCAGTCTCACTGGTGAGACGATCGGGAATTGTTGTTTTTTACCCGATCGTTTAATCTTGTTGGTGAGACGAAAGGGATAATTTTATTTCCAGTCAACAATTTCAGATTTTGCTTCTAGCAACCTTCTACAATTTCCTGCTACCCTGGTACTCGAATGCGTAAGTTATAAGTATTTAAAAGAAAGATAATTTTTGATCGACTTCCGTGCACGAGGTCGTGGATTCGATTCCCACTTAGGACAATTATTTGTGTGATGAACATAGATATTGGTATTGCATCTGGGTGTTTTCTATCTATTATTTATGAATTTATTTACAAAAAAATATATATATATATATATATATATATGTATTATATCCGTAATCTGGTACCCATAGCACAAGCGTCAAGCTTAGTAAAGTTTGGGATAGTCGATATCAACCAATAAATCAAGGCCTTCGCATCACTAAAAATGAAGTCATAAATGTCCTCATATTCCCGTATTTGTAATTTCTCAAATATGACTGTTTCGTGTAGGTACCCCAAATCATTTTAATAATATAATAAACAATTTTCTCATAATATTTTCTCCAAATCTAATATATTTGGGTAACCGTTATTTTGAATTGAAGATAATAAACAAATAGTAAACTTACTGGAGAAATGAGTAATCCTGTCGATGATCATTCTTTGAAGAATTGCAACCTGGTACTGCACAAGTAACCATCGTTATAGCGTTATTATAATACTGGTAAAGACTTTAATTACAATAAATAATCGCTAAATCACGCACGCGTAGACTTGACAAGGCCGCTACAGGCCGGTAACAAATAAATTTAGGTCTCGTTGACAGCATCACTCTCTCTCTCGTTCTAACACATCACAGTACCATTAGCTTCAGTGGGTCTCTTTTACTCTTATAGCCGATCTATGGAGTATATCCTAAATCTATGGGTACACAACTCCGCGCGGACTGTGGCACAGAGCTCACGTCGCACCGCAATCACTACACCGCCGCCACGTAAATATCCACTGGACCCGGGATCACGATGATGTCTATGTACGTCGTCGTCGTCGTCAAAGTATTTAGAATTATAAAAAGAGTCGTTTAGCCAGGTTTCGGTAACACAAAATATATCATAATTATTGTGCAATACGTTACTAAGAAAATCGTTAGATTTAGTTCGCAAGCCTCTCACGTTTTTATAATAAATTCTAATATTATCATTAGTATATGACGCAGTGAATGTATGTGAAGATATTTGTATAAAATACGTAGGTACCGCCAAGGATGAACAAGAAAATTAGTGTTAGTAATAAAACTGTTGATTTTTTCATAGTGAAAGCTAAGGTAATAATTACATTTGATAATTTTACACTTACACAACAATAAAAATATGCATTAAAATATGCTTTGTAACATAGTATTACTATTTCTAAAGGAAGGGATATAGTTATAAAATTATATTTAGATATTAGTAGTTTTTAAAAGTACGAGAAGGGATCAAAAAGTAGTGAGAATGAGATAGAATATAATGACTGTTGAATACTTAATAATTTATTTTTCTACATAGTCTCCGAGTCTCTCTGCACACCGAGTCAAGCGCTTTTCTAAGGCTTCAATCCCTTTCAAAAAAAAGTTTTGTCTTGGTCCTGCAAAAAGCTCTCCACGGCATCCATTACCTCGTTATCGTCTTCGTACCTGTTTCCCCTTAAGTATTCTTTCAGTTTGGGGAACAGATAAAAATCGCTAGGCGCCAGATCTGGTAAATAAGGGAGGTGGTCATCCAATTCGAAGCCAGCTTGCTGAATGGCAGCCATCGCAACTGCTGACCTGTGCGCGAGTGCGTTGTGTCGTGATGAAACAGCACGCCACTTCGAAGTTTCCCTCTGCTTTTCTCTTTGATGGCATTCCTCAACTTGTGAATTAAAGCTGCATAATATTGGCCTGTAATAGTGGTTCCACGCTCCAGGTAATCAATCAACAATATCCCTTCTGAGTCCCAAAATATTGAGGCCATAACCTTGCCAGCCGATGCCACGGCACGAAACTTCTTCGGGGTCGGTCATGATGGCCGTTCCCATTGCGAAGATTGCTGTTTTGTCTCGGTATCAAAATGCTCATGTTTCGTCCATTGTTACGAAACGAGACAAAAAGTTTTCAGAATCTTCTTGAAACTTGTCCAACCATATCTTCAAAATGTCAAGTCGATTTTATTTCTGACTGTCGGTTAACATTCTCGGCACCCATCTTGCGAAGACTTTTCTCATATTCAAAGATTGTTTCAATATGGATTGAATACTTCCATATGAAATGCCCGTTTCTTGAATTAAGTATCGGATGGTAACTCTTCGATCGCTCAATACAATTTTCTTGGCCGCAACGATCTTCCGTGCTCGTTCTCCCTACTCGAAATTGAGAAGCCCACTTTGCAACAGTGGAATACGGCGGAGCAGACTCTCCTAATGTTGCCTCCAAATCGCAATGAATCTCTTGCGTTGTTAACTTTTTTAAACAGAGGTATTTAATAACGGCTCGCACTTAGTTTTTCTAGAGCCGTGTGGGGCCGGCATCAAGAATAGCTCCACCCCGTCTCTTCCTATGGGAGTCGTAAAAGCCGACTAAGGGATTACCGGGGGATCGGGCAGCAGCGGTTCCTTATGTACTAAAAACTTCCACTGCGATCGCCAACCCGCCTGCCAAGCGTGGCGATTATGGTAAAAACCCCCAAATGAGTGCACAGAGACAAACATCGGCCCCCAGTCACGGCAGCTCCGCTATCCCGTGGCCTAACGGTAGCGGGCCCGGTAACGGCGGAGCAGGGGGTGCTAAGAATCCCCGGTCGCGATCCGGCTACCACAAACGACTTCTGGCCCTGGTAACACACAACGTCAGGACACTGAGGACTGACGAGAAGATCACCGCGCTGGAAGATGAATTGAGCAAGATCCGATGGGACATTGTAGGATTATCAGAAGTGCGAAGACAGGGTGAGGGCACGATAATCCTCCAGTCCGGAAATTTGCTCTTTTACTGGGAGGGCGACCACCAGTCCCAGGGTGGTGTCAGGTTTATCGTTCGAAAGTCCCTCATAGGTAACGTGGAGAGGATTGAGAGTGTGTCGAGTAGGGTAGCGTACCTTATACTCAGAATAACCAAACGGTATTCGCTGAAGGTCATACAGGTTTACGCACCTACCTCGACGCATTCCGACGACGAAATGGAAGCCCTCTACGAGGACATCTCGGAAGCCATTCACGCGTCTAAATATCCCTTCACGGTGGTTATGGGAGACTTCAACACAAAACTAGACATAAGGAGAGACGATGAGCTGAGGGTGGGGCAATATGGATTTGGGCAGAGGAACCACAGGGGTCAGATGCTGTCTGATTTTCAGGAGAAGGAAGGCCTCTTTATGATGAATTCCTTCTTCAGGAAGCAGCCACAGCGGAAATGGACCTGGATTAGCCCTGATGGTTCTGTGAAAAATGAGATTGACTTCATCTATCAGTTAGAGGCATATTGAATCTAAATATGAAAGTCGAGAGGTCACGCTTGATGAAGTCTACGCACCGACCAACACCTGCTCAATACCAGAACCCCGAAAACTTTCAGCTCGAACTACAAAATCGATTTCAATGCCTAGACGAGTGCGAATCAGCGAGTGATATGAACAACAGGTTCGTGGAAACTATCCACGCGGTCGGGTCGACCTTCTTTAAGACCAGTCGCGTCAATAGGACTCAAAAATTTTCGGACCAAACTCTTAAGCTCATGGCAAGACGGACAGAAATGACGGTGCAGTCTTCGGCTGATTGGTCCAATCAGAGGCGACTAAACTGGCAGATCTCCAAGTCTATGCGACAAGACATTCGCCGATTTAATACCCTGCGTATTAAAGAGGCGATAGAGCGGGACCGAGGTTCCAAAGTGTTCGCGAGAGATCTGTCTGTTGGGAAAAGCCAGCTGACCAAGCTGAAGACCAATGATGGCACTGTTGTTTTATCCAAAGATGAGATATTAAGAGAGGTCCATGAGTTCTATGGACAGTTATACAGATCCCAGAACCCTGTTTTCAGCTTGGTCCATGAGCCCAGATTCAAGTTAACTCGGCATTTTACCGAAGATATCCCGGACGTCAGCCTGTACGAGATCAGAATGGCTCTCAAACAACTAAAGAACGGAAAGGCACCGGGAGAAGACAGAATTACTATAGAGCTTCTGAGGGCAGGCGGAAAGCCAGTCCTCAAAGCCTATTCAATTCTGTCGTTCTCGGGGGCGACGTTCCAGAATCGTGGACCAGGAGTGTGATGGTGCTGTTCTTCAAGAAAGGCGACAGAATCCTCTTGAAGAATTATAGACCCATCTCGGTCTTGAGCCACGTCTATAAGTCGCTTTCGAGAGTCATTATAAATCGACTCACGCGCAGGCTCGACGACTTTCAGCCTCCCGAACAAGCCGGTTTCCGAAAAGGCTATAGTACCATAGACCACATACATACGCTGCGCCAGATTATACAGAAGACCGAGGAGTATAATCGGCCTCTGTGTCTAGCGTTTGTGGACTATGAGAAAGCCTTCGATTCGATCGAAACTTGGGCGGTGCTGCAGTCCCTTCAGCGGTGCCAATTTGACTATCGGTACATCGAAGTGTTGAAGTGTTTATATAGAAACGCCACTGTCTGTCCGAGTTCAGGACAAGAGCACAAAACCTATCCAACTGCAGAAAGGCGTAAGACAGGGAGACGTCATGTCCCCGAAACTCTTCACCACTGCATTGGAAGATGTTTTCAAGCTCTTGGACTGGACTAGATTCAGCATCAACATAAATGGCGAATACATCACTCACCTTCGATTTGCAGATGATATCGTGGTCATGGCAGAATCGCTGGAGGACCTTGGTACAATGCTCAATGACCTCAACAGTGTCTCCCGACTAGTGGGTCTAAAAATGAACATGGACAAGACGAAAGTCATGCACAATAACCATGTCATTTCAGCACCGGTCCTAGTCGGGAACGCGGATCTCGAAGTTGTCCAGGATTCCGGACAATTCTACGTTATTAATACAGTCTTGCTGTTCCTTTGTCTGTAACTGTTGTGACAGGGTAGTAGCAGTAGAATTCAATTTATTAATATAACATTCCAATGTGCCAATATGAGATTTTTTTAGTTCATGGGCCGTTTTAAGCTCTGACTTTTTTTCCTTCAAATTGCAACATTTGGGCCTTTAGGACCTTAAGGTCGTCATGCAACTCCGTGTGTTGATAGCTTAGGGTTTCCTTAATCAAGGCCATCAGCTCCCTGCGGAATTCAGATAAAATTTCATGTACGTCACAGTCACAAAATTGTTGATTTCTTTTACGTTGAGTAACATTAGGTATAGTGGCCGAAGATTCCCTTAGCTTTGTGAGATCCGGATGCGATCCTGTTCCTCTACTTGGTGGGCTTCTTTTAACACTCATAATTATTTGAGGGTGACCGATAGCGACTTATTACACAAGTACAGAGTATCAATAGTAAAGAACTGACAACCCAGAAAGATACACAAAAATTCTCGAGAGCACTTTAAGGTGCGGCGCAGACGACGTACTATCCGCAGCGCACTCTTTAGTCTGTAAAAATAGAACCTATGTAATTATATGCGGTAACGCATACGACGCACAAAAAGTCCGTCAGATAAAAAATCCGCGTGATTCTTGCAGACCGCGCCGCGCCGCGCCGTACTAAAAGTGTGCAAAAAAAATAGAACGTTTGCTTCAACAAGCGTTAACGCAGACGGCGCACACTTTAATCTGCAATCTGCACTCGTTAAGTGGAGGTAAAGTATGGCGCTAGAGTTCGATGTATCGATGTTAATACAAGAAGTACAAAACAGCCCAGCAATTTATTTATGATAAATACTTCTAAGCCAGAATATCATGATAGACATTTATAGAGAAAAATGTGGGAAGAAGTGTGTTGTAATATTTATTCCGCTCCTGTCCAAACAGGAGTCCAACTTATATTTAGTGTATTTATTTAAGTTTTAAGAATGTATATAAATTATTATGGATATTTTATTTTCATTTTAAAAGAAATTTTTACCTACAATAAGTACTTACTAAGAAAAAAAGATTATATAAAGTATAATATAAATAATTTGTAATATTAAAAATAGTTAAGTCATAAAATTGCCTAGGTTCACACAGATTGTTGTTCATAAACAATAAATTCCTTTTCATATAATTTTAATAAATGTATACCTACCCACTATTTTTCAAAATACTCTCTATTTAACTTATACTATAGATTTTAATCAATTAACATCCTGATGGTATTCCCGTAAAGGGAATACCATCAGGATGTTAATCTCGTCGTCAAGTTCCCATGACTCGAACTGTGCCCTGGAGGAATGATACACGATACCTTGCTCAATGATTACAATCTTTTGTAATAACCACACAAATAAGAGTATATTATACAATTATTATATAAATTCACAACAATATATTTTTTTAAATGGCTCCCTATGTAAACACTGTTGGACGCAACAACACAAACTGATAGAGAGATTACTTTTGTACCAGACCAGAGGGGTCCTTACAGGAATCATAGATCAATCAATTAATAATATATATCAATCAATTCACGACAGTAAATATCTATGTGAGGAGGTTGAATGGAAAATACTATTACACATCTTCAAGTATAAAATAATACATCGCGATCTCTGCAATTCCACAGCGTATACGTCCCTACAGTTCTGCCGACAAAATGATCGTAGATGAGCGTCGTGTGCAAGTCTGCGAAAAATCCGCGACGGACTTTTAGCGCGCCATGCAGACTTTTTGTGCGCCGCAGATTCGATCACACAAAAAGTGTGTCGTCTGCGCTGCACCTAAAGCGAGTTTATTGTCCGAATTTTATTCACCCGTAAGTTAAAGCACTAATTAACTTCAACAGCATATATACAGTTATTACGGAATTTGACACGTCTGGTATCAAGCGCGCTCCAATAGATACTGATGATATGATATAAAGGTGGGTGATAAATAACGTCACGACGAAAAAGTCACTGCGATCAGACGTTAAAACATGGCGCTGTTACTTAGCGCGAAGTAACAACGTTCCAAAATAACGTATATTGTTCCTACGTTCCCCAAGAACTTCAGTAGTATAAATACCAATAGTTGTCTTTGTAGCAGACATGTCCGGAATATTCAAGCCTATGAAACTCGAGATACAGATGAGCTATTTATAGGACATATTAGGGCCGAATATATGTGCAGTGAGAAGTGGTCAATACCAGCGAAAATTAATAAAGTCAGCATTAAGTGCGTAATAGATACAGGAAGTGATGCAAATGTCATGCCATATAAAGTGTTTATGTCGTTAAATATTGATATAGTCATTAATAAATGTAAAAGTAAAATATTGTCTTACAATGGTGATACAATTCCTGTCATTGGTGAATGTGAGCTAACAATTAAATATCAATTACATAATAAAAATATGTCAAACCCTGTCAAATTCATAATTGCCAATGTCAACTCACCGACAGTAATTGGACATCATACTTGTACCAAGTTAGGTCTAGTATAACGTGTATTTCAAATGCACAGTGATAAGTCTCCACATTATGATAGTTATAATGAGTCTGAACCTAATTTAAAGTATTTATTTAAGAAATATAATTCGTTGTTTGAAGGGTTAGGTTGTCTCCCAGGTCTTTGTCACATTACAGTAAAAGAAAATATCAAACCTAAAGTTGATGCACCACGCAAAATTCCTTTTGCACTATATGACAGCCTCAAGAAAGAGCTACAGAATATGGAAACAATGGATGTCATTGTTAAAGTCAGCGAGCCGACCCAATAGGTAAGTTCACTTTTATTAGTACAAAAGAAAAATGGTAAACTACGTGTTTGTCTAGATCCAAGAAATCTTAATGAAGCAATCTGTAGGTCACATTATCCTATACCTACAGTAGATGCGATCCGTTCTAAGGTCGCTGGATCTAATTGGTTCTCAACACTTGATGCAAACAGTGGGTTTTGGGTGTGTTGTCTCGATGAACAAAGTTCATACCTAACTACATTCAATACACCATTCGGAAGATACCGCTTTAAACGACTTCCTTATCAACTGTGCACCTGAATATTTTCATCAGGTAATGACTGAAACATTCGGAGATATTCCCGGAGTTACAGTATACAGCGATGATTTGATGGTATGTGGAACTACACTGTCTGAACATAATGAACGTCTAATGTTCGTCTTTGAAAGAGCTACAAAAGCTAATGTCAAATTCAATAAGTCAAAATGTATGTTTACTACACAACAAGTTAAATACTTAGGTCATATTTTTTCTGGTAAAGGTATGAAGGCTGACCCGGAAAAAGTCAGAGCCATAAAAGACATGCCATCACCAACATGTACTTAAGACTTACAAAGGCTTATAGGTCTTTTAAATTATTGAAGCCCTTACATAAATAATCTTGCAACTAAAGTCAGTCCATTGAGAGATCTATTAAAGAAAGATGCTTTATTTATGTAGAATGAAACTTATGAACAAATTTTTGATAGTCTAAGAGGTCTTATTTGTCAAGCACCAGTCTTAGGACATTTTGATGTTAAGGAACACATAACTTTGTCTGTTGATGCTAGTGGTATAGCTGTAGGAGCAGTGTTACTACAAAAGGGTCACCCTATTTACTATGCATCTAAAACACTGACACCTGCACAACAAAAAATGCCACAAATAGAGAAAGAGTTGTATGCCATTGTCTTTGGATGAATACATCAATTTATCTATGGTCGAACTGTTACAGTAGAAACTGATCGTCGTCCATTAATAACTTTATTCAAAAAGCCTCTTGTCGAAGTCCCAACACGTTTACAACGCATGATGATGAAAATACAAACATATAGTCTTCAGCCCTGCTACAAACGTGGTACTGAAATGTATATTGCTGACACACTGTCTCGAGCAGCTTTACCTGAATCTAGTTCAGATGAACTTGATGATGATATCATAGTTCACATCAATATGCTAATAAAAAATTTACCTGTCTCTAGAGAACGACTGCAATGGCTGAAAAAAGCAACAAATGAAGATGATAGCATGCAGATATTAAAGAAATATTGTCGAACTGGATGGCCTGCCTTTAAGAAACAAGTTAATACATTAGTTAAGGAGTATTGGAATTTCAAAAGTGATATTCACACCGAAGCTGATTTACTTTTTAGAGGTAATAGTATTATTATACCAAAGAAATTACAACAGGATATACTGAAAATTATACATAGTGGTCACTTAGGCATAGAAAGGTCTAAAAGTTTTGCAAGAGGTGTTGTTTTTTGGCCATTTATGTCAACAGATATCAAAAACATGATTGAATCCTATATGCTTAAAGTATAGAAATGCTAATAGAGTTGAACCAATGCAACCACATGAACAACCTTGTCTGCCTTGGGAAAAAGTAGGTGTAAATTTCTTTGAATATAAAAATGATAAATATGTCATTATAGAAGATTACTATTCAAACAATATAGAATTGTCTAAAATGTCAAGCACAAGTGCTAAAGCTTCAATTCTAGTATTAAAAGCGGTCTTCAGTAGACATGGAATATCTGTCATTCTACAGAGTGACAATGGCCCTCCATTTACTTCTATTGAATTTGAATATTTTCTTTCTGATTGGGGTATACAACATACTACGTCAAGTCCATACTTACCTAGATCCAATGGTTTAGCAGAATCAGGTGTTAAGATAGCAAAAAGAATATTAATTAAATGTGAAGAATCTGGTACCGATCTTTACGTGGCTTTATTGCAATACCGTACTACACCAAGAGGGAACATAGCTTCACCTGCTCTACTATTAATGTCACGTTCGCTAAGAACACAACTGCCAACAGTTAAAAATAACTTAAGGTCTAGAGTGGTTAATTTTAATATACATAACAAGTCTAAAAAGAAGAATATTAAAAAAATGAAGCAGTATTATGATAAAAAAGCAAAACCATTATCTGATTTAGTAATAGGGGAAGATGTATGGTATAAGAAAACACCAGAAAGTATGTGGTCTCCAGCCAAAGTTGTGAGAAGTTGTGAAGAACCGAGATCATACATACTTGAGACACCGGATGTATTAAAATGTAGAAGGAACCGGCAGCACATAATGAAAAAAAGAAATCCTATAAAGTCTGAGGAAATAAGTTTTGAACAAACTGATAGGCTAGCGTATGATACATTCCTATCAGATCAAAAATCTTCAGGTAATGTCCAACAACAATTAAGTAATGATCCTGGCATAGGACAAGCAACAGGTACTGATTATCATTATAAGACTAAGAGTGGGAGATATGTTAAACCTGTTCAAAGATGCATACCTTAGCTTTTCACATAAGTTTAAAAGTAACTCATTATAGCTATTTTATATTAATATTTTAAGTTTCTTAAGCTTGTTAAGATGAATAGTCCTTATTGTACTGAAGTTGTAATAGTAGTATAACTATAGTATAATTCCGTATTAATATGACTACATATAAGTTTATCAACGATGTTTAAGTTTCTCATAGTTTCATAGTTAGCATACAAACTTGTTAAATTTAATTATTAATGTTTTTCAAGTCATCAATGTACTCATTGTCAAAATGTTAGTTATTGGGTAATAATAAAATAAAAAAATAAAAATAAGGAAGATGTTGTAGTAATAGGCAACATTATCTGTTTAAAATTAAAAGCTAATTATATATAAGTCCTGGCAAAACTCCCCCCTTTTTCCACACACATTGATGGCGTCAACACCTCTACAATATCTTGTAATAATGTACTTTGTTCTGATTATAATTCTCCAGTCTAAACTAGGATGTGTTATTTACCAAACCATTACAGTGACGAGACGTGGGTTTACGAGTTTGACATGCAAACTAGTCAACAAGCATCGAAGAGGCGACTTCCAATTGAACCGAAACCGAAAAAACCACGCCAAAGTCGATCAAAAGTCAAAGTCATGTTGACTGTTTTCTTTGACTATCGCGGTGTTGTGCACTCGGAATTCTTGCCAGAAGGTCAAACGGTAAATAAAGAATATTATTTGAGCGTTATGCGGCGTTTAAGAGAGCAAATTCAACGAAAAAGGCTAGATTTGTGGAAAGAAATTTCTTGGATTTTGCACCACGATAATGCGCCTTCGGACAAGGCCATCATTATGAATGAATTTTTGTCCAAACACTCAACAAATACCATCGAGCAACCATCATATTCACCAGATATGGCTCCAGCCGACTTCTTTCTTTTTCCTAAACTCAAATTACCACTTCGTGACACCCGTTTTCAATCGGTAGAAGACATAAAGGAGAATTCACGGCGAGAGCTGAACTCAATTCCGGAAACAGCGTTTAAAAAATGTTTTGACGATTGGATTATTCGTTGGCGTAAGTCTATCGTTTCTGAAGGAGTATACTTTGAAGGTGATAAAATAAATTTGGATGAATAACAAAAATTTTGTGTATTATTGATCTTTTCCCGGTACTTTCTTGACAGAGAAGTATATAAGAAATAACATCTTACCTTAGAGTTATAACCAATTTTTCTTCAGCAGAAATGCAATCCCAAAAAACATACATATACGTACTCACATAGCCATAAAAATACACGTTGTTCACCGAAGAAAGACACTCATCAAAACAAATTATGTTGTCCATGCTGAACAATTCTTTATTAATTTTCTTACCTTTTTTGTTTAAAAAAAAAAATACCTATGCTTAGATCCTACCTAATTAAATAATTAGTAAGCTGACTCTTAACAAAATTGTATTCACCAGACTAATTGTTGCACCATACACGGCTGTATACTGAATCCCAAAATACAAGCTTCGGCTTAGTTTGGGCACTTTAGTAACAAAACATTGAGCAATGCAACAGTATTGTACACTAGTTACCTAAGACTGACAATTAATTGTGTATATCTTGTTGAAGACAAATAAAAAGATTATTATTATTATTAATTTGCTAAGACTCTGCGAAAAACTCGGAATCGAACTCAAAACGAGAAGAATTCGCAGGAAAAAACGTGTGCATGGCGATGAATCTTCTGAAGATGCAGCTCTGTCTCATGAACAGGAAATCCGTTGAGAGGTGATCGCATCATTCAACAAGATCATTCAAGAAATGACGACTCGATTCCAGCAAATTCAAGAAATATCGGACAAGTTCGGATTTTTGATGCCAGCGAAACTTTTGGACAGCAAGTTCGAGTGTGATCTTTCCCATGTATTAGAAGACATCGACAAGGACGACTTTCAGATGGAGCGGAAGCGTCTTCAGCAGTTTGTTGTTATTGCCTGTTCTGAATCAGAGGAAGATATAAGTGGTAAAGGACCACTGGAGCTCCTCCAGTTCATTCAAAAACTGAATCTCGGAATTTCGGTTCCAAATATAGTCATCTTGATTCGTATATATTTGACTTTGGCGGTTAGAAGGTTTTCGAAGTTGAAGCTAATAAAAAATTACCTCGGATCTACTATGAGCTCCGCTAGACTATCAAACTTGGCTATATTGTCGATTGAACAAGAAATGGCTGTTAATATTGATTTTGACAAAGTTATTTCTGACTTCGCTGCTCATAAGGCCCGTAGAATCCGCTTGTAAAACCGCTAATTCTATTTTAACTTCAAAAAAAGGTATCTCATTGCATGTGAAATTTAATTTTAATTAAGCACCTATAGAGTGGGTGCGGCAAAATGGGTCTCCCGCCCCAGGCGCCGAGATGGCACGCTACGCCACTGACGCAAGGAAAACCTTTGGGAAAATTTCACATAAAACATATCTTAAAACATGAAAATTAAAAGCTTTTAAACATATCTTAAAACATGAAAATTAAAAGCTTTTAAACATATCTTGATACCTTATCACTATAAATATTCACATTAACTTGTGTGTTCCGGTAAAAAATTTTGAAAGGGGATGAATGAATGCTGAAAGGATATAAGGTTTTTTTTTTAAAGTAAATAACAATGGCCAAATTTTTGGATTTAAATATGTATGAGAGGGCAGGCATATGTGATGAAGTATGAGGAGATACAGTTATAGGATGATTTAAAGCTTAGTGACTCATGTTATCTTTTATTAATTAACAAATTTAACGACTTAAATTTAATTTAAAAAGGGTCAAATAAAACAGGGTTTTGCTTCTTAAATTAATATAATAAAGAAACAAACCAGTAGACTTATTATAAAGAACTTAAAATACTTAATATTTAAACACTTGGTAATTGATACCCATACATATATATATATACCAGGAAAGGAATATCATTGGGTACTTATATCCAAAAAACTTAAACTTATAACTTAACTTAAGAAATAAATATACCCGAATTGGTATATCACACTTAGAAAATAATATCAACACTTAATGTAAATATATATTATACATTTAGAATAGGCTGCAGCCAAACTAAACTAGACTAGGCAAAAAAAAATAGTGATGAACACATAAGTATTAAAGTTAATTAAGAAACATAGCATGTAGTTTTGTTTTAGGTTAAGCTCCATAGGTAGGCATTCCGGAAAGCATTGAATGCTTTCCGGACAACTTCAACTACACAACTTCCTAAATATTTATAAAACCATTTTGTTACTGGTAGCGCCATCTATTAGTTCGACTGCGAAGCAATTTGTATCAGTGTTCGACAACAGAGGTCGAGCTTCAAAAAATCGGTTTCTAACTAAATAAATATTTTAAATTTAATAACACTAAATAAAAAAATAAATAAAAGCGTTTGAATATAAAAAATAAATCCTACAAACCCAATAAATTTTATTTTATAAACGGTACCAAAGACAATTTTTTTTAAGGCAAGTACAGGATGGCGGCCGTCTTGTTTTGTCTCTGCTAATTTTTGGTTTTTCCTGACGTGACAGCGTCTCTTTTTTGGATAAAAATAAAACCAATTTAAATAAAAAAAAATCCAAAGTCAAAATGGATTGAGCACACAAACGCTGGCCCAAAGCAAAAAAAAAAGAAAAACAATCAAAATGAATAGACACCGATGAAATCGTGAGTATATTTATTAAAAAACATGTCGGATATAATGGCGATATTTTCTTACAAAATAATCGAAATTAATCGTGTAATGTGTCTTTTGTTTTAGGATTCTATAGTTAATTTTAAATTAAGCCTAAAAATGTTGTGAACACTCCACGATTATTTTAATAAGACATCCTTTTCCTTCTACGCCTTTATACATCAACAATGGGAGAACATATCTGCCTGATCTGATACTTCAGACCTCAGTACATCTCTAAAGAAGCTCTCAATCCCTCCGCCCATAAGGAATCTGCAAACCATGAATAATTTTAAAGCAAAACTAAAAATTTTTATATTTGATCATCAACATCGTGAAGAGCACCTAAGACATGACACTAGTGCCATTTAAAATACTTTAGTTCCTTTTCGAGTAACAGTTTCTATAATTTATCAATCTATTTTTATTTATCGTATGCGCATCATATTTGCAAGTGTCATAGAAATATTATGTTTAATGTTTTAATACTTACCTCCAGTTTGTATTCCTGTATCCAAAAACACATAAAACATGCCATTATTTGCCTGTCCCGGCTATGTGCGTATTTATATATTACTGAACCTTTTACTGAACATAATATATGAAAACAGTGCATCTTTCCGCATGTAAATAATAATATTGCGTTGCGATTTGCGAGATTCACCATTTGCATTGCAACCATGGCCCAATATTACTGGGCCATGATTACAACCATTTGTATTCAGATTCAAATTAAGTTCTTGTCTTCTTTTTGTTTAATGGCTCTTGTTGTGGCAGTGTGAGTACAATTTAGCCAAATTAATCAAATTTTACCAAATTTAGTTTCGATTCAGTTATTCAATGACGTCAACAAATGACGTGTCAACACAACACGTGTATGTATTATTTAAATAAGTTTTTATACTTTGGGCTTGTTATAGGCTTTGGCAGGACCATCAGCCTAACATAAGGTGGAATTATAGTATGGAATTATGGTATAGATTTAGTTGTTTTTTTTTCTTTTTTTAATATTGTAATAGTATAGGAAAGTATGTTTTAAATTTGAGTATTTTGGTTTTTGTTGTTTTTGTGTGTGATGGGTGTGAACGACGTCCGTGACATCACCAAGGCGCCCCAACGGAAGACCAGCGCAGGTCTATTGACCTGTTTTATGCTGAGTTGGGGTCGTTTTGTAGCGGATGCTTTTTTTGTTTTTTCTGTTTTATTTATATGTATAATGTTGTTCGTTACAATAAATATTTTCTTTCTTTCTTTCTTTCAATGTAGTAAATATATAGTGATTACCAATGTAAGATATAGTATTCTGATCAGCAAGTAATGTTTTGTATATTTAAGTCACAGGAACTTGTGATGAAGAAATGTGATGTGCCGGAAAAGACAATAAAAGTGTTCCCAGATCCAATTTGTTTGATTAAGCACCGAGTCCTCATGCCAACCCAACAGACCCATTGTTTCATGCAAATCCTCAAGAGTACAGTCGGTGATAGCTAAAGGTATTAGAAACTAAACGCTACAAAGTATGGAGATTATTATACAGGATTTAAGGCATGCACAGAAGAACAACTAAATTATGACCAAGCAATATTAGGAGAAGACCCGCATAAGTGGAAAGAATTTATAGAAAGAGAACTAAAAGCATTAGAGAAAAACAATACATGGATAATAGAAGAACCACTGAAAGGAATGAAAGTGATAGAAACAAAATGGGTTCTTAAAATAGAGAAAGGGGAGAAGAATAAGGATTAAACACAAAGTGAAAATAGATATTTTTACATATATTTTTAGCATTTGAAATGCTTTTTTTTTCGATTTCACATTTTTCACTTTGTGTTTAGTGATGGAAAAGTAATAAAATTACAGAAGTCACTACGGTTTGAAGAAGTCACCAAGGAGCTGGAATGACAAATTCAATAATTATATGAAAGAGGAAAGGTTTATTCGAAGCAAGTCTGACTACTGCATGTACTACAAAGCAAATAAAAAATCTACATACTCCTATGTGTCGACGATTTAATAATTATAGCAGAGAAACAGGAAGAAGTTGAGAAATTGAAACAATCACTAAGAAGAAACTTTGGAATGACTGAAATGGGTAATAAGAACATGAAATACTTAGGAATCAATATAACAGAAGAAGAAGGCAGGCTTAAACTAGATCAGAGACAGTATAATACTTTCTGATATTTACGCGAATGTTACACATTTTGAAATAAAACTACGTTTACGGAATCTATCGCGTTTACTTGATTTTACTCCTATCCCGACGTTTCGAATACTTTACAGCATTCATGATCACGGGTGGACTTAGATGATAGACGTCCAAGGTTGATATGTTATTTCAACGGTTTCATCTACCCACAGTATATGATTTTACAAAATTTTTGGTTTATTTATTTTAACCCACCTAATATTCGTTTAGAAACACAGTGAAAATATCTACTTCAAATGTTTATGCATACAATGTATGAGACTTTAAATATTAAAGTCTTTAAATATTAAAGTCTATAGAATATTAGGTGGGTTAAAATAAATAAACCAAAAATTTTGTAAAATCATATACTGTGGGTAGATGAAACCGTTGAAATAACATATCAACCTTGGACGTCTATCATCTAAGTCCACCCGTGATCATGAATGCTGTAAAGTATTCGAAACGTCGGGATAGGAGTAAAATCAAGTAAACGCGATAGATTCCGTAAACGTAGTTTTATTTCAAAATCAGAGACAGTATTTAGAAGAGGTACTTAAAAAGTATGGAATGGAAGAATGTAACCCGGTGATGACACCTATAGAGACAGGCTTGATACTATCAACAGAACCAGCCAAAGAGAACAAGACAATGATATGGTGAAAAGATGCAGACAGATAGTCGGAAGCCTTATGTATGCTGTGTTAGGCACAAGGCCAGACATCTGTTTTGCTGTGAATTATCAGAGTAGATATCAAGTTTATGCAGATATAAACTTATGGAAGTCGTTAAAAAGAATACTGAGATATATCAAAGGAACATTAGACTACAAATTAATTTACAGAAGAAATTTCTAAGGGTGTACTAGTAGGATATACAGATGCAGATTAGGCTGAAGATAAGCTGGAAAGAAAGTCTTCAGGGTACATCATGAAGCTGTTTGGTTGCACAGTATCTTGGTGCAGCTCAAAGCAACAATGTACTGCTCTATCATCAACAGAGTCAGAATATGTGGCATTAGCAAAAGGGGTAGCAGAAGGTTGTTGAATTTACAATTTAGTTAAAGAAATTGGTGTAGGTTGTATTAATTTTATTATTTACATTGATAATCGGTCATCCATTCATGTTGCAAAAAATCCTGAAAAACATCAAAAATTAAATCATATTGATTTGAAATATCATTTTGTTAGAGATAAGGTGGAAAATAATATTGTAGAGTTAAGATATGTAGCAACAGGGAAACAAATAGCGGATATGTTTACTAAAGGTTTAAGGTAGAGGTGCTTACAACCACAATAACACCTGTTCTTGTGATGAAATTGGTAAAGTAACTAGCGTGAGATACTTAGGAGTTATAGTTGACCAACGACTTTCATGGCATTTACACATGGAAATGACTATGACAAGAATTAGAAAGCTTATATGGATTTTTAAAATATTGCGTCATGTGACAGATAAGAAAACTTTATGCCAAGTATACACCTCTCTAGCCCAATCAATCCTGACTTATTGCATACCCGTATGGGGTGGTGCTACCAAAATAAAGTTTCTTGAACTTGAGCGTACTCAAAGGTCTTTACTAAGAGTAATGTATTTCAAACCATATAGATTTCCTTCTAATGAACTATACACATTAGGTGGCCTACTTTCAGTTAGAAAATTATACGTTCTTAAAGTCATTTTAAAACTGCATAAAACATTGCCCTATAACCCTAATCTACCTAAAAAAAGAAGAAACCATATGGTAGCTCCACTCATCACCGTTCATTCTACTTATGCAAAAAGGCAATACACTAGACAATCAGGTTTTCTTTATAATTTAATAAATAAGCAATTACAGATTCACAATTTGACCTACCAAAAATGTAAAATCACTTTAATAAACTGGTTAAAACCAAAAACCTATGAGGAAATTGAGACTCTCTTACACAGTATATATTAGAAACACACACACCATACTCACAAACCACACTTAACACCACACTCACACTCACCACAGTCTCTCTCTCTCTCACACACACACACACACACACACACTCACACACACACACACACACACACAGTCTATTTTGAGTTATTTTTTCTCTGCACTTCTACTTTTGTAAGTAATTTGTTTTAGAAGAGCGGGGCCTCCTAACACAGGTGTTTAATACACTTAAAAGGAAACCTCTATAATGGTATATTGTAGTAGATGTGGATAATGAAATAAACTATTATTATTATTATTATTATTAAATAAAGAAGTATTTAACAAGTTATGTAGTATGTTAAATAATTAAATTCACGGATAGATAAATAGTATTAGTTAATATGTATGTTGTAATTTCCTAAGATAGCTACAATAGAAGATATAAATAAATATAAGTATTGTAAATGTAAGAGGATGTGTGGGGCCGGCTTTAGAATTGTCCCACCCCTCTCTACCCATGGGAGTCGTAAGAGCCGACTGAGGGAATACCAGGGGAGTGGACAGCAGCACTCCCTCGAGTATTAACAACATCTACCGCGATCGCCAAACCGCCTGCCAAGCGTGGCGATTACGGCATTATCCCCCATGACGGGACCGCTCGTTGTGGCGTTCTCTTAGGGAGGCCTATGTCCAGCAGTAGACGTTGAAAGGCTGATGGGTGGAAGTGTAAAGAATGCATACCAATTTTAAAGAGGAAGGGTGTTACGAATTAAGAAAATAATTTATTGAACAATAATATTGGAACGCATCTTGGTGCTTAGAGCTGTCAACTGTGAGTCGTAGTTGTCAAAAATTGGAGTTGCCAGCCACCCTTATTACCCTTAACCTTTTGCGTGTCCCACGAGCGTACATACGCTCGTGTCAAAAATAGTCCCGAAATGTCCCACGCGCGCACACACGCTCGTAGCGCTAAGTGGCATTTGTTTAGTGTTCATTCTCTATCGCTAAGGACGCAGAGTAACTTATCGTTTCACTAATCGATTGTCAATGCCACAGTCTCTATTTCTAGCGAAATATTTATGAACTGTATCAAAGTGTGTCACGTGACAAAAAAAAACAAAATCACTACGCATCAAATTCTCGCGCGCTTCCCGCCATTTTAAAATATCGGTGACGACTAGTGTGTCTACGCAAATTAAATTGTTTTATTAAAAATGTCGAGGAACCAATAGCGGTAAGTAAATAGTTATAATCTTTTGAATAATATGTGTAGAATGTGCTAAAAGTGTTGGTAACGCCAGTATATAATATTATAGTTTCTAAACGATCCTATTACTTTTATAAATGTGGCACCATTGTTTATATAACGCGACCAATGAGAGCGCTTCCCTAGCCGCCATGACACCGTCCATCCTCCAACCTGAAGAGCAGCAGGAAGCAGTTGAAATTCAATACTCGTCACGCGAGGACCGCCCAGGACTTTTTTCTGTGATTCGACTCCCATCGCATACATTTTGTTGCGACACCCGCCCGGGACATAGTGTTGTGTTCTGTGATTATTCTTATTAAACCGCGCGCGAAAGACATTGTCTCTAGCCTAATACCTATCGCCCAGAAATAGATTAACTCTTTTCTGAGACCGCCCGAGAGGAATTTACAACTCCCTTCGTGTATCTCTCAAGCCTTTATTGCTTTTGTAATTCTTTTGTGGAGACGCTAGTAAACCGCCTGATTGGACAGAAGAGGAACATTGTGGGCCCACAGAAGAGAAGAAACTTTCGTCGAGATCGGTGAGTGCCACATTAACTTTTCTTCCTCATCATCTTTTAAATTTATAAGAATAAATACTGGCGTCACCAAGTGTTATATTATGTGTTCGTTGACTATTTTTGAAAATAAAACTTAGAAAGTTTTAACACCTTTTGAGTCGGTTCATATCGAAATAATGTATGTATGTAATAATTCGAAAAGTGTCGATTGAAACGACAAATTGCATGTAATGTTGTATTTATATATAAAACAACGTTTTCAGCATAATAGTTTACCATTTTAGTACGATAAAGTGATATTTATAACATTATTCTAAATAACTTATGTTTCGTCACCATAGTAAAAATGGCCGAACAAAAAGTACTAGCTGCAGATTCAACACTACGAGACATTTGAAATAATAATTATTAGAAAAATAATTTATACGAGTAGAATCGAATAATACTATTAATATCTTTTCCATCCATCCATCCATCAGCCTTTTAAAGTCCACTGCTGGACATAGGCCTACCCAAGAATGGGGGATAGTGCCATAATCGCCACGCTTGGCAGACGGGTTGGCGATCGCAGTGGATGTAGTTAATACTCGAAGGAGTGCTGCTGCCCACTCCCTCGGTATTCCCTCAGTCGGCTCTTACGACTCCCATGGGTGGAGAGGGGTGGAACAATTCTAAAGCCGGCCCCACACGGCATATCTCTATATATATAATATCTTTTAATATATTTTAATAATAGTTAAAATAATATATATTAATGATAATTAATATTAGGTATATTAAATTGATGATCTCAAAATTTAGGAATTTTCATATATATATATATATATATATATAAATATATATATAACCACATAGCTAACATTACGTTGAATATTTGTGAGCGTTATAAAATTATGACGTAGAAGACATTGTTGGGAACGTGTTCCATCTTATAGCGAGAGGAATTTAGGTCGTAGTCCATCACGCACGCTGGCCCAGTATGGGTTGGCAGACTTCACATGACATCACCGTCGAGAAAAACATTATATTTTCTCATTGTTTTCTTTCACCGAGTAATGTTAATTTATAAACAAATACAGACATAAGTTCGTAAAATCTATCAAACAAACCTTTGAGTTTTACTTTTCTATTTTGAATTTAGATTGGCAAGACTTCGGTCTATGAGTTCGGAGTTTGGGCGGTCGCAGTCTGTGACACCCGGCTCCAGCTCTAGATGCAGACCATCCATCGCCCGCCGTGCCTTACTCATGGGCCTAGTTCGGGACGTGTGTTCCCCTCCTTACCAACCCCAACAAGAGTAAGAATAGTTTCTGATTTTAGATTTACATCACATATTTATAATATACTAGCTCTACCCGGCATGCGTTGCAATAACATGTAAAATAAAAGTGTTTGGTTTTATAATCATTATCAGAAGGTAATAAGTACGCAAATAAATATTACAAATTCATTAGTCCTTTGTAATCTTTTATAGGAAAATTTTATTTTTTGGGCCAGGTACCTTCCCGGGCTTATGCAGAACAACTCGCAATACTTTCATAATAATCAGATGGATAATTTAGGAGTGCATATAGTACAAACATACTTATAATTATTTTTGTTAAACAAAGATGATTTGATGAATAAAGGTCATTTTTTGTTTTAGAAGCCAGTATGATAACGATAAAGCCGTACCCATTTCAAGCTCCTCTGCGTACCCTCGTCAACATGTGGAAACGCCCACCTTCGTGTAAGTTTATTTTTGTATACTAAGTGGGTGGCACATAAGCATACGGGCCCACCCGATTGTAAGTGGCTACTGTAGCGTATAGACGCTTACAACACCAGAAGCATCACTTGCGCGCTGCCATCTCCAAGTAATGGGATAGGATGTGGAGAGGAAGGATAATGAGAGGATACGAATGGGGAGGAAACGTAGGATAATAAAGGGAGGATAGCATGGATAAAAAGCGAGGGTAGGAAGAGGGTTGGAGCCTCCGGCGCTCTCACTTACCATACGAAACACAATGATAAGAGTACGTACCGTTGTTTCACGTTAATCTTCGGTGAGAAGGTGGTATTTCCCCGATCAAGCTTGTATATTCATACTGGGACAAGCAAAGCAGTATTTTACAAGTACTACTTTCGCATCAATTGTTAGAGACTGTTATGTCAATGTCGTCTTTGTGTTCTCTCTAGCTCTATCGAGGAAAAGGTGGAGGCGATGGACCTATCTGATGACGAGGTGGACTATTCCAATTACGAGGCAGTCAAGCGGTGGGTAAGGAGTCGGGATCCATCGATCGTTTCGGCAAATGACGCCACTGTGGATGATGTTAATCCGTCATATTCGGGGGTGACGGAAACATCTAAGCCAGTTGCTAGGTCTAGGTCGTGCGGCGGAAGTAGTTTCGAAAGTGATTTTAGTGACTTATTCGACAATGTGGGCACTTTTGAAACTACTGCCGTTGCTGAGTTAGGCAAAGAAATACCTGAAAACGATGAGCTTGAAGAACCTGTGCGAAATGTGGTACAAACTGTAGAGAGGGCTATGGATGATGCGGCTAATAGTTTGCCGGGGATATCTACTACTTTTACGTGGGAAGAAGACTTTGAGTCGTTCCGTGGTAGCCCTGAAAAATTTTCAGGTCCTACACCGGGACCACTCAGGGTTTACGAGACGCCCTATGATGCTTTTAGGGATATCTGGACTAAAGACATCATAGAGCTTATCGCCCACGAAAGTAATAGGTATGCTCAACAAACTATCGATGCTTCGAAAGCCGACGATACGCTGAAGAACATATCTCGTTTGCGTCGGTGGACCGATACTGACGCAGACGAGATAATGATGCTTTTTGCTGTGTATATGTATATGGGAATTGATCCGCGCACGTCTCAAAGAGAATTTTGGGACTCATGTAGTGTCTTGACTTTGTACGATTTCAAGAAACTCATAAGTTACAATCGGTACATTTTGCTAAGCAAATGTCTTCACTTCGTGGATAATTCTGATGCGAATCAGAATTCCCTGCGAAGTGAAAATATGGGCTTGGGGCGAAGATTAGTGAAAATTGCACCCGTGATCTCACATCTCAACACAAAATTTTCCACCCTTTACAATTGTAGCTCCAATATTTCTATAGATGAGTCTTTGACCTTATTCAAGGGCCGCTTGTCCTGGATTCAAGCAATAAGGTCAAAGGCTGCACATTTCGGCATTAAATCGTATGAGCTCTGTGAGTCACGAACAGGGTACCTATATAGATTCCAAATTTATACAGGAAAAAACTCTCGATCTAGTAATCACATTGCGCCTAGTATTGAACTTGGTGGCAAGAGTACCCAGGTGGTACTCGAATTATTGAAAGGTCTTGAGAATCGGGGGCATTGCATCACGATGGATAATTTCTATAATTCGCCATCGCTGGCGCGGTATCTCAAGAGTCAGGGATTTGATTGCTTGGGAACTTTGCGCATAAACCGCAAGAACGTACCTGATGACATAGTGAAAGTGCCGAAGAATGTAGCAAAAGGAAAAATTGTCGCTCGCCACTGTGGGGATATTTCTGTCTTGGCATGGAAGGATTCCAAAGTGGTGACGATGATTTCCACTTATCACAACGCCGATACCTTCGTTGGTTTGAAGTCAGGACGTCCTTTAGTGAAGCCGGTGAGTGTACGAGATTACAATTCTACAATGGGAGGAATCGATTTAAAAGATCAGAAACTATCCATGTATTTATTGGAGCGAAAGAGATGTCTGAAGTGGTATGTGAAGATCTTCAAAAGGTTGCTGAACGTGAGCATACATAATGCTTTCATTATGTACCTGGAGTCTCTAAAACGGCGCGATAAACTTCCTATGACGCATCGCGAGTTTCGTTTTGCGTTGGCTGATTCTGTGCTTAAGCATCACCGTCCTGCTATTCTACAGATTAGCGAACCTAAACAGGAAGACGTGAGGCTGAACCGGAGTATCCTGCACTCTCCAGAGTACGTAAGGGGTAGCAGTAACAGAAAGCGTTGTGTTGTTCACCAAAGGCTGGGTGAAGTTTGTTAATACAAAATGTGCGACCTGTGACGTATTTTTGTGCTTCGGTAGCTGCTGGGACCAATGGCACTCCCTGTCCGAGCTCCCAGGTCGTGAAGTACTCGTACGTGGACGAAAAAGGCAACGTACTAAGTAGATACATTGAACATTTTTTGAATGATATGTAAAAGCGGGATTTGAATGATGTGTGAAAGCGGGATTTGAATGACTTGCAGTTTATGCTACTGTTCCCGAGCAATCCTTTCAATAGTTCGGGAGAATTATTATCCTGATGGTAAGGTTGACTTGATTGTTTCGTATTCATTTCTGATGGTAAGTTTGACTCAATTTTTCGTATTCTTTTTGATGTATGGCTATCAAATCTAAGTACATATAAAGTGCCTTCGTATAGTCGGTAGTCATTTCATACATAGTCTTCACTCCCCGACTATAGTAAGACTTACAATTTCTCAGCAGGTTTGAATAGCTCGATAGACTAATTTAGGTATAATTATATTGTAAACCACTGAAGTAATGTCTACCAGTTCCAGTGGTCTGCCAATACAGGCGGAGAGACGGCACACGGCGGTTTTATTTAGTGGGTGAGAGTCCCACACGATAGGGTGTGCGGTTAGGAACGTTTTGTTCCGCCTTAATAAAAAAAAGGTATATATTGTGAACTTAATATAGTCTCATTTTGTAGTTATATTTTTTACATGGTTGTTGTATCTAGTCATGTAATATTTTATATTAATATGATAATTGATTTATGTATGTAGAAAGGAAGGTATATTGTAGGTGAGCTTGTCTTTGAGCTGTGAAGGTATCGTTTCTCTTATAATTTATATATCACTCGCTGATACAAAAATAATCACTATGTTAGTAAGGATAAAGCGTTTTTGTGTAGATGGCACCGGGAGTCGCGGAAGGTTCACTCTCGCCCTCGCTACCGTACTAACCGCTCATGTCACAACATTGATTGTGAAACGTAATAGCGTTTGCGAATATATTCCACATTAATTTTCAATTTGGCTAATTTATCCTCCAAAACAAATCAGAATAGGCATAGTTAAGTCAGCCATGTAAATATTATATAGGTATATATCACGGCCACTTTTTAGCATTGGCCACTGGCCGACCATTTCATGGAAAATAATAGATTAACTTACAGAGATAGAAATAAGATTTAAGCAATCGAGCTAATCTAACTACGACACTAGATATTTGGGAGAGAGCGCGCAGCATCTCTGCGTGGCAAACGAAATCCGTCTAACAAACTGAATCAAATCGATGATTCCCGACACCTGTCGATCGCACCCGAAGTACACGATACGCCTCGATGTCTGCCGAGTCCGGCCGAAGTCTACTCAGGTGGCGTCGCTAGGCCACTTCTATGCTACGTACGTCGTAGCCGTCGTAGCGTTTTTGAGTTTTGGAGGCTTATATATTTATTTTTAATGGTACTATAATAATGAGATACTTTATAATACTCTGTAATAAATATGCTGGAAGCATGACGGGTTTGCATATGTATGCGTGATGTAAAATTTTAATTGAATATAATAAATATTATTTTGCAATCTGTGTGTTTTATTTTTTTCATTTTAGATGCAATAATTCCACAGCACACTTACTTACTTACTTATCATCACGCCATCTCCCTTGCACCCTGCAAGGCAGAGAGAACAGTGCTAAAAGGATCTATTCTTGTACACATCTCTCGCTTCCTCAACATGCAAAATTCTCTTCATACACGTTCTCAAGAAAGGTTAAATCAGGAGTAGGTACCCTTAACTAACGTGCATGTATGAGGAATATAAAAGGAGTGAATGAGGTAAAAGAGGAGAGCAAGGATTGCGGCAAGTGGAAATCCGTTGTCTCTGCCTACCCCTCTGGCACACAGGTCTGACTTTATATATAATTTTTTACAACCTTTTTTTCTATCTTGCTATTGGGCTCAGGTCTCATCTCATGGTGAGAGAGATTAGGCTGTAGTCCACCACGCTGGGCCAAGGCGGGTTCGCAGACTTCACAAGCTGTCGAGGAAATCGAATTTTACCACTAGGCTATCGCTATGTATATTTTTTTTATGTTATAATATTTGATTGTGTTACACGAGTAAGACCGAGGGCTGTGGAGATATTGGTAACGAGTTTAATCTCAAGTCCGATGTCGTAATATCTCTTGTCGAAATTGTGTGTGTTTATACTAACTATAACCAAATTTATAAATCATTATTCTTCATCATCCCTTATATCTGATAAACATAAAGCATACAAATTATAAAATTCATCCATGATTATTATTTATTGCATCATAAATCTTCATAAGGATTTTAGAAATAATATGTTTTTTATGCAGACGCTATAGGTACGTAACTCAGTGCAGCTGTGGTGGTCAGTTGGTCGTGACCTGGCTTGACCCCGGTTTCGCGCGTTCGCGGCGTATACACGCCATAAGACCTTGTCCAGAAAGGGCGAATTCGCCGCGAATCGTATCGCGCGAATTCATGCGCGCGTTGTCAAGGTACTAGACATCAATACATCGCGTCCACAAGCATCGCGCGAATTCAAAATACGCGCGTAAATCGCGTGCACTACGCCAGACTCTCGACTCGCGCTTGATTCGCGCGTATTGCGCGCGAGTCGAGATACTAACTAGGGACGCCTTGTTGCGTCCAGTTAACGCGCGAACTCTAGAGCGAGTGCACGTATCGAGGGAAATGGAGCGCCAAAATTTTGACACGGAATTGTTTATAGACGAAATAGAAAAAAGACCGGCGATATGGGATTTGGAATCACCTGATTATGCTAATAGGATTTTAAAACGTAGGTCTTGGGAAGAATTGGTGTTAATATTTTCTGATAAAGAAGACTCCGAGGAAAAAAAGAAAGATTTAGGTAAGTAATTATTATTATTTTATTGATTAGTAACAAACAAAGAAAATTAGATCATTTTGTCTTGCCACGGCAGTCGACCTTCCTTCATGAAATAATCAGCGAATATATCCCTCGTGTTTCGAGACCTTACACCAGGTCGAATTGTAGTCGTACTCAGACCATCTAGAGCTGTTTCGAACAATGTGTCTTCGTATCTGTATCCATCTCTTAACCTGACGTAATTGTGAAGAACACAACAAGCTTTAATTATGTTTTGCGCAAATTCAATATGTACATTGAGTGGTTTGTGAAATATTCGCCATTTGTTTACCAGGATTCCAAAACAACACTCAATATAACGTCTTGCTCTAGAGAGGCGGTAATTAAATATTCGTTTTTCTTTGGTTAAATTCTTGCCGCAATATGGTCGCATAATATGTTCTGATAAGCTAAATGCCTCATCTCCAACTATAACATGAGGTAAACGTGTTGTACGAATTTCTGATACTGGTTTTGGTCCCGGAATGTTCAAAGATTTTTCCGTGAGTTTTTTGAAGAATGTGGAGTTTTTAAAAATCGTTGAATCATTGCTCTTCCCCCATGCTCCAACATCTATACAGATAAAACAATAATTTGCATCACATACGGCAAGCAGCACAGTCGAAAAAAAATGTTTATAATTGTAGAACATAGAGCCGGAATCTAAAGGTTTTATAATTCTAATATGTTTGCCATCAACTGCTCCAATGCAATTAGGAAAATTTGTATATTTTTCGAATCCTCTTGCGATTTCCATCCACTCTTCTGTCGAAGGTTCTTTCATTATTCTGTCTTTTAACTTATTCCAAATAACATATACAGTTTTTTGAACGATGTCAATTACAGTTGATTTCCCTAATCTATAGGCATAATGTAAGTCAGCAAAATAACAGCCAGTTGCTAAGTACCTGAAACAAAATTGAAAAATTATTGTTAAATTGTTAATTTCAGGTAATACTCTTCAAAAAAAGTGGAAATCCCTTCGCGACACATTTGTTCGTGAAATGAAAAAAACAAAGAATGCACCATCAGGATCTGGAGCTTCGAAGATTCAATATATATATTTTCAACGTCTTATGTTTCTCGAAAGGTCAGTACGTAATAAAAAAACAGAAAGCAATATTCAAGACACCTCTGAAAACTCAGAGACAGGTAACGAAGAGTCTACAGCAGACGCAAGGGAAGACATAATGAGGCCACCGAATCAAAACATTAAAAGAAAGAAAATGACTGCCGCTGATGCTGAATTCCTGAACATAATTAAAAACAATATAAGCACTAGGAATCAACAACAACCACTGGTTTCCAGCGTAACGGAAGGTGATGATGACAAACTGTTCTGTTTATCTTTACACAAAGAATTACTTAAGGTACCCGAGGCCAATCGTATAGCAGTAAAAATTGAATTAATGAAAATTTTGCAAGCGGCTCAACAATCTTCGCAATCAACTGTGTATTCAAATGATTCGTATTATACTAACAGTTCGGCTTCATCTTCAATTCCGGTTCGACCACGATACCATGCACAACCTTCAAGACCAAATGAATTTACTTTTCAAGAATATGACCCAGAAACGCCATCCATAACAGCATGGCAAGGCCGAAATTCTATTTCAGTGCCAAGATCTTCACAGGCAGCATTATACGTAAATTCTCCATCAACATCATCAAGAGATTCTCAGGATAGTGAATGTCTTGACCTCTTCCAAAACCATGACATTGTTTAATTATTATATTTAATCTGATACTACATTTAATTCGTTTTTATTAGTAAACCTGATTTTGTATCCTAAAATACTGTATTAGTATTATAAGAGATTATGAATAAAACAATACTTACCTCAAAGTTATCACGAGTTTTTGTTCTGCTGAAACAACATCCTCGCGCGGAACATAATTTGCACGTGGCGATAAATCTTCTTCAATTAATAAAAGTAAATCATCAAACGATTTCACGGACATACGAAAGTAGTTAAAAAATTTATTCTCATGTTGTCTTAATTTCGGATACAAAGTTTCAAACATACTATGTGTCATTCTATCATTAAGAATTGGATGTACTAAATACATTCTATTTTCCCTCCGTTTCTGTCTCTTCCAGCGACGGTAAGCTAACCACAACGTGACCGCTTCGTTCAACTCCATGTTTCGTACTGAATTCCTCCCCAAATGCTCGCGCGTTGGTACGCAGCTTGTGGACGCAACGGTCGCGCGTAATACGCGCGAGAGAATCGCGGCGAATTCGTCCTTTCTGGACAAGCTCTAAGATGGCGGCTTATAAAATTCATTTGTGCAAATATGTGATTTTATATTCGATATTGTGTGATGTGTTGATAAACGTATACTAAAAAGTTTGCATAAATATGTGATACAAATAGTGAAAGTATTCAAAGTGCGAAATTCCAATTGGAAATTACGAAATATTGAAAACTGTGCCACTGATTTGGAGAAATTATGTAAGTTCTCATATATATATTATAAATTATAATGCATTTCATCTAATCACATACTATAGATACATATATAAAGCTAGTATATTTACCTAGGACTCTTGTGATATATAAAACATAGTATATAATTATAACAATATCGAGATATAACCGTTTTAACAAATCTATGTTTTTGCAAAAAAAAATATATAACACGTGGGACGTTCCCGGGAATCTCGCGATTTTTTTATGTCCGCGTCACGGGTTAATAAGTCTCATAACTACGCTCTGCTAATGGTGTTCTGATAATGTATTTTATTCCATTACACAGTTGATTTACTTTAGAACCAGTTTTTTTCTTTTATATACGTGCTAACCGATAAAATAAACCACTTCTGTGTTAGAGCGAATAAAACACAAAAACAATTATTCAAATCAAGCGAGACTAACGAACACGATTATATAGATAAGCGATCAAAATGGATAACACAAAAATATGACGTAAGGTCACCTGAGGGAAATCCTCAGGTGACCTTACTGGTATTTTGTATGGGTATTTGGCTAACAGACGACAAAATGACAGCTACTGTCTTTCTTCTAATTCATTTGTATTACAAGCAAGTTTCATTTCATAATCTACCTAAATAATCTATATTGATAATCGTTGATAAATAAATTGTAGATGTTACGAAGTTCACCGAGTAATCTAGTACCTAAACAATATACGTAGCATACGTTCTAAAGAGTCGATTGTGAAATGGATTCTTGCACTGTTTCTAAATCATTAAATAAATAGTTTTTTGGAAAACCAGAGACATAAAACCGACATTATTTTTTTGATCGTGACCACATTTTTAAAGATTTTAATGAAAAAGCAGCAAAGCCAAAATATGTGCCCACATATAGATTATATGGCGGGGTATGTGTTGCGGAAATTAAATAAGTATTCAAAAATGTAAATCGTGAGGAATGCTTTTATAACAACAAAAATGATAATAAAATCATAAGTATATCATTAAAAGAATATAGTCAAAATAAAAGATTGCTCGCATACGCTATGTCTACTAGAATGCTTTTTGCAAATGCAAAATGTGATCAACAATATATTAAAACGAGACTGTAAAAAAACAAACGTTAAACAATACTTATATAAAAACTATACTTATTTGGTGTTGTAATTGTAGTGTAATCTGTGTTGAATATTAATCTGTGACTGATCTGTGACCTAATATTATCCTAGCAATGTTAAGTGATTTGGTAAAATTAATGGTTGTCTTGAATAAAACTTTAACTAAGAAGCTGGGACTTTTATTGTAAAGTAATAACAGTACATGATTGCTAAATACAATAATTATACAAGGTGGCAGCGGTTTTATTATTTATCATAAAAAATGGCGGAGAAATCTCTCTTCGAAGCACCGGCATGACGCCGGTTCAATTTTGATGAACCGGCGTCATGGCCAAGTTGCGTCGAAAGATTCAATCAATAACTGCAAATTACTGGTGAGGTTGCAAACGAAACAAATAAGTAACTGCTCTTATATTGCATGGGAGAGATAAGTGCCGTAATAGTACTACAGTTGCCAAAAAAGGATTATACGTACGATGAACTAGTGCGAGCAATGGCGGAGTATTTTGAGCCCAGATGTAATCTTACATTGGAAAGGGCGCATTTCATCAATAGAAAACAAATTTAAGGAGAATCCGTGGATACATTTATAACAGACCTTTTTAAACTTTCTCAAAACTCAAGAGTTCTTTTGAAAAATTTACTAAAGAAGAAATATTGCGTGATTAAATTTTAGTAGGAATTAATGACAAAAATCTTAGCGAAAAACTGCAAATGTGGAAGGAACTCACTCTACAAGAAAGTATAAACTTGGTCCGACACTATGAAATACAAAACAAACAAACAGGGGAACTCCATAAAGAAAGAAACATAGAGATAAATGCATTACAAAAGGGGAATACAGTAAGAACGCTCTACAATGTGACTAGAGCCACAGAAAGAAGAATAGACATATACCAAAGGAGAAGCAAATGTGGATATTGTGGGTACAATTTCCATGAAAGAAATATCTGCCCTTTTTAGATCTATTTTTTTTTTAGCAATTGATATGCTCCGCTACTTTTTAAAGTATAAATTATTTGTGAATAAGGAAAAAGAGATTTTTAGTAGGAGCGGGAATCGAACCAGCGTCTTTTCCAATCCGGGGAACTGCTCTAAGCTATCCTACTGATCTTTCGATCATCTCAATTTCCTAATCACATTTGTTTTACGACCAACGCCATCTATCGACAAGTATGTTTAAAAAATCGCGCTATCAAATAGTATGAATTTTAATTGCAAAATTAAACTTACTATATTGGATGCATGTAATGCGGCAAGGTCAAGCCGGGGTAAGCCAAAGAGGAGAATCGCTCATTCCGATAAAAATTATGATACCCCTGACACCAGCAGAAGCAATAATCCAGTGAAAATAATGCGACAGGACCGACAGATGGGCATTGCATTCTGGCATTGCAGCTACTGGCAGTGGCGTACCTCAAGCAAAAGTGGACCATGCATAGTTTTTTTTTTTGTTTCAAACATGATTCCTTTACATGTTATCGATAGCGAGTCATTTAGTACGTTGATTAAAACATTAAATTCCTGCAAAAATTCAATTTCAAGAAGAACTTTGGCCAGACGTATTATTGACGAACATATTCGATTGAAGAAACACTTGATTAGGTAAGTAATTTGGTGTTTTTTTAACATACTTAAAAGTCACCTCACGTATCTAGGCATGTTTTAACTTTATCTTTATAACTGACTTCAAAAAAAAAGGAGGAGGTGAATGCCTGGACCGAGTTGAAAAATTCTTATTTTGTAAGGATAACTATCAGCGTTGCAAGACGTCCCGATTTTGACGAGATGTAAACTGATGTCTTTATAAATTTTATTTCAGTTTACTTGAAAAAATTGATTGGGTGGCAACAACAGCTGACTGTTGGTCAGCTCAAAACAAAAGTTGTTTAGGCATGACAGATCACTGGTTAGATCCTATTACAAAAGCCAGAATACATGTATGCAGTATTACCGTGCAAACGACTAAAAGGTCATCATACATACGATGTCCTGGCGCATGCAATAATCGATATTCACTACGAATTTCATACTTAAAACTTTTTACAATAAATTCCTTTTTATTTATTTTTTATATTATACAAATTAAACTTTGTACCTATGTTTATGTGAATGTGGATGGACACAATAATAAAGAAAGACATTTGTGTAGACGAAAGTCAGGTTCCATTCAGAGGACGTATTGTTTTTAGACAATACAATAAAAGTAAACGCCATAAATATGGTTTAAAGCTATTTAAACTGTGCACTATCCCGGGGTATACCTGCAAATTTTCATTGTATAGCAGTAACCACAAAGTAAGTCCACACATTAACACCACGCCTACGAAAATGGTAATGTCTCTTTGTAGCCAAATATTAAACAAAGGGCACACTTAAGCAACTGATAATTGGTACACAAGCTTAGAGTTGGCTTACAATTTACCGGAACATCAAACGCACTTGATTGGGACTATTAGAAAAAACCGAACAGGAAGAACCTAAGAGTGTAGTAGAAGCCAAACTCCAAACAGGAGACTTCATGGCTATGGAAAATGGAAAACGAGGACGGTATTACAATTTTAAAATGGAAAGGTAATATGAATGTCAACAATCACTAAAAAGGGCAAACAGGTTACTAAACCGAAAATGATTTTAGATTATAACTAGCCTTTGCCCGTGGCTTCGCCGCAGTCAAAAGCTAGTTTTAGGCTACATCTCAGGTTCCCGATATAGTAGCGGGATAAAATTTATACCAGTTGTTAAGTCTAATCGAGACCTATCACACACAAAAAGTTGCATCAAAATCCGTTAAGTAGTTTTTGCGTGATGCGCGAACAAACAAACAGACAAAAAATCTAAAAAATATCATTTTGTGTTTAGTCGCGCCTATATGGCCTATTACAGTATTTCTTTCTCAAATATCTTAAATGTACAGACACAGCTCTCTTAAAGCTTTATAATAGTATAGATAAGTCAAAAGGATCTGTCAATATGAGCGACCAAATGTCGTCGTATTCGTCTCCCTTGCGCAAAACTGTAAAATGGTACCGGAAATTTGGTATTGAGATTTTGTTGTATCCTGCTGTAGTTAATGCATGGGTTATGTTTAACGTGTAAGCTATTTGTTAGTCAATTGATAAATTTGTTAATTCAAATTGCTAAATGTAGTAATTATTTTATATTAAGTACTAAATTAAGATTTATTTATATAAATTCAATATTTTCGTTAAGGTAATAATGTGATTGATATCGTTTTGGCGCTAATGGCACCTCATATCCGTTTCGTAAAACTCAATATGGAGTGGGGTGATATGTTACAAGAAAACTGACGATAGCTGGGACATTCATTCGACTGCAATACTCGGTCAAGACAAGTAGGCTTAGGCGAGGCATTGCTAGGTACTTGCCTGTAAAGTAATTATAAGTTTTAAAAGTAATATACCATACCAAATTATAAGTATTGAGTGGTTTCATTCTACAACCTTGAAGTATTGGAAAGAAATGATAACAAGTCAGAAGTGGGATTCGAAGGTACGTAAGCCGTTTTATTATTTGCTTGAACCAAACACAATAAAGGTTTACTTTGTTTCAATAATTCTTTCTTTATACAAAGTTTTTATTTTTTTATTTTTGTACCTACATGTGGGTAGTTAATTCTGAAATTTATAATTGTACTAAAACTGATTCATGATGGTGTACGACAAAGAAGACTCCTTGGCTGCACCATTTCTAAACCATTTTTCATAGTCGTAGTCTTTTATGTTTTGCAGATAGTATGTAACTTTTCTTTTTTTTTACTAATATTTTTATTAATTGTACACTTGCGAGCGAGATTATTGATGGAGCGTGGCTTGGTGGTACTCTTTGCCGTTCCATGTTTAATTTTAATGCAATGCATATAGCCAAGACTACTCCTTGGATATGTTTTGCACGTAACATGCATTTTTTTACTAATCTTTTTCTTAATCATGCACTTACGATCAAGATTATTGATGGAGCGTGGCCAGGGCTACTCTTTGGCCGTCCCATTTCTAATTTTAATGCAATGCATATAGCCAGGGCTACTCCTTGGATATGTTTTGCACGTAAAATGCATTTTTTTTTACTAATCTTTTGTTAATTATGCACTTACGAGCAAGATCATTGATGGAGCGTGGCCAGGGCTACTCTTTGGCCGTTCCATTTCTAATTTTAATGCAATGCATATAGCCAGGACTACTCCTGGGATATGTTTTGTATGTAATATGCAATTATTTTATACTAAAGTTTTCATTGTGTACTTATTATATAACCTAGGTTATTAATGACGTATGGCCAAGGCTACTCTTTGGCTGCGCCGTTTTTAGCTTTGTTATAACGCATAGCAAGGGTCTTCTCGTTGTAATGTTTTGACGTCAGAACATTTTGTAGACACCTACACCACACCACCACATGATTACAATTTTCTTCTGAACAGTTGATGTCCGAAAAATGTTCCATTTTTCAGAAGATGGATGACAATGATGGACCATTACCAGCAGTGGAAATTGAGGAGACATCGCAGCAACTATCAACAGGTTGGACAGGATAACACGTTCACCACCACCACCGTTCAAGATCGGATCAGCGTACGCGAGGAAGTCGGACAAATCAGCGGGGATATCGACACCGCAGTAGGTCTCTAGAAACCTCTCGATGTCGCAGCGAGACCAGGGAGACACCACGAGGCTGCAATACTCCCAGATTTGGACGGCAGGTGTCGTCGAAAATAGAATACTCTTTGCGTGAGTTTGTCTCAATTTACAACAACGAGAAATTTTCCGAATAAGTATCAATGTTGACCCCGAGTTCAACCTTTCCTAAAAAAAAAACGGCCTACAAAGTTGAATGAATGTGCATGTATTATATGGGTGGACTGAACGTCAGATGTGCATTAAGCATTACCAAAACTATTAGGTGTTGCAAAAAAGTGGTACGAAGGGCTACCCTACACTTTTGTGTTCTTGAAGCGAGTGACAGGTCTGTGCGTCTCGGGGCTGAAGCAGCCCAATTTAGTGATACTGATAAATATTTTAGCGTATTTACGTAATGTAAAGACAGGAATTGTTAGGAACTTTAATACTGTAACTAGACTACTCCGGGAGTCAAGGTCTAACAATTTCAAACGTTCCCAGTAAATCTTATCGTTCGTTGCTATAATTGCAAGAAAGAAGGGCATCCGTTGACTTAAGTGTCCCAAACCAATTAAGTGTTTAAAATGTTTGCACATTGATTTAGAATATTTCCGTCCTAAAACGAGTGTAACCATGAAAATAAATTGAGTAAGTTCAATAAATACATACAGGAGGGTAAATGGACAAAATACAACTTGTTTTGTTGATCTTGGGAACGAGCTAACCTTGATTCGTGAAAGTGAGACTAAAAGGATATTTCACAAAATGACATTGCTTTGCGTCCATACATAATTTGCCCTGAAAAAAAAAAAACATGAAACTAAATCATGTGTTGTTTTAAAACATATTACTGAATTCCCATAGAATTATCATTTAATAGCGGACTAGATGGCAAATCGTACTATTACAAATACTGTCGGATTTTGAGGTCATAATCTGGGCGTTACGTGTTAATATTTTAACTATTCATTTTCTATAAACAATAAAGATTAGATTACTTTATTATTTAAATTCAGAATGACATTTAAAGTTTGTCTTATCTAATAACAATCTATTGACAACCAATTGAGATCAAAATGCTTTTAATGAAACAAAATTTCAGATTTTTGTCTCGGTTTATTATAATTTAACTTATAATATTAGAACTGATCTTGATATTTCATTGTGACATTTTACACACAATTTCTAAATCAATTCCAAAAGTATAATTCAGATTTAAAAATAACCTAACATTGATATAAAAGAAACAAAAAAAAAGCTATTGTATTTACTTCAGGTAAACATGGCAGGCACATCGGAGGTACAAATGAATCTTTGAATACTTTTTTGACATGGAGCTAATCCGTGTTAAATGGAAATATGCAATTATCATAGCCCCGATGCTACTATCGTACAGGGCGAAAAATAGCATTGTCCTTTGATACCTACGTTAACCACCCAATGATTCATAGTAGTTAGAAGTCGACCAGGTAGAGTGGAATATATAGTATTAAATAGGGAATAGGTAGATCAAATCTTAATTATTCCATTAAATAATAAGCCGATTAAATTCAACAATAATGAGCTAGTTGTTAAAGCTTAGTTAATTTCTTCCGTGATTGCTTTGCTACTTCGGTAACCGAATCAGGTTGTATAGACTTATAGAAAATGAATATAGATTTTAGTGATGATCAGCCGATAGTGTACAGACCTAGGCCTTCCCAAAAAGAGAGGTAGGAGGTTCAAAGTATGATAGATGAGTTCGACTACTGGAATGATCACGGAATCACATTCTACCTACGCTAGTCCAATAATACTGGTGAGAAAAAAAAACTGGTGGCCAACGTCTTTATGTAGATTATCTTGCATTCAATCGGAGGACTACTAAAAAAACATTACCCCCTTCCCTGCATAGCGGATCAAAGGAACAGGTTGTCGGATAATGCATTTTATTCTACTATTATCGAATTGAGTTGACGGAACAGGCAAAACCCAAAACCGCGTTAGTTGCTCCCGACGGTCAATGGGAGTTAAATAGAATGCCAGTCGGCTTGGCCAATGCTCCAGCCGTTTGTCGAAGGACTGTAAACCAGACTTTCGGTTCACTCCGATTTAATACTGCTGTAGCGTGCATGGATGCCGTTTTGGTACTTTCGATAACGGTCGAGGAAGGATTAGAAAAACAACCTGATTTTTTAAAAACAGAATTTAAGACTTAATGCTACTTTTTCCAAACATCTATAGATTTTCTGGGGATTAGTGTCCGCAGAAGGTGATGAAAAAAAATAGAAACAGTAAAATCCTTCGCAATTCCCAAGAATGTACATAAAAAAATTTGCCGATTCTCCAATGATTGGTTAAAAACTGTTCCATCTGCTGATAGTGAAATAGAACCGTATCAAACGTACTAGATAACGATAGCAAAAATGGAGTAGATATAAAACAAAATTTTTGCGTGAAAAATAACTGTGTATATAGAGTAATTGATAGTGGGAACAAATGGTTGGTACCAAAGGGTGCACGGTGGCACATTTTAAAGGCAGTATGAGATTGGACACTTTTGATGTGAAACATTTGATGCGGAGGGAGGGTAAAATCGAAAGTTAGGGTGGCGACGCTTGTACTTGTCCCGTTCAAATTTTGCAAGTTAAATTTGACACACTTTCCGGTTTCCGATTAAGCTGAAATTTTACACACACGTGACAATGCAATATTATGATGACATGGAGCTGATCTGATGATGGAGCTGGAAGGTGGCCATGCGAAACTCTGCAAATTAAATGGCGCAACTCCATCGAGTTAGGGCTCGTTTGAAATGTCCTGACTAGAACTTCAGTCATAGATGATATCCAAGGTCTGACGATGGAGCTGGAAGGTGGCCACAGTAACTTTGTAATGAAACTATGCAACCCTTATCGAGTTTATACTCGTTTGATTCGCCTTGAGGAGTACTTTGTCAAGTTGTGATCATTTTATTTCTACAAAATAAATTCGATGTTTTCATATCTGCTAGACGTCACGCGACGTCTAGTTTTTCTGTGGAAAAAAAACGATTGAAAAGGCCAAAAAGGGTTTCCTAAAATTAACAAATTTATAAAGAGGTATGTTCAACCCTGCTTAGAATGTGCACACAGTAAGAGTCCAAGAAATCTGGCTATTTAAACCCGACCTAAGGTCTCTAGACCATTTCATACACTTCGTGCTGATCACCTGGGCCCGTTCAATGAGAGTAAGCCTAAAAATAAAATTTGCTAGTTATAAGACTCCTATAGCAAGTTTATTATTTTATTATTATTTAGTATTATTTGGGTTAAAGTTAACTAGCATGACTGAAGGAAGGTTACATTCAACGTTACATAATTATGAGGAGTGAGGTGACAGAAGGGAAAATTCAGAGAACAAGGATGGATGTATATATAAACATATAGCTACAACACAACGAGCACAAAAGGAAAGATTCGGCAAGGTCAGGTGCGACCCGCGGAAATTTAAAATAGGTTTGGTTAGAGTAGTGAGGTCCATTATGTGTCCGGGGAAAAGAAAAAAATAAATAATATCAAAATGTCTAGGACCGTATAAAATTATCAAGTTAATGATACCTAGATATAACGTAGAAGATACTGTCATTACTAGGCGAAAAGGTAAAGCTATGTATAGAGGTGTACATCCTGTAGAAAGGACACAACCTTGGTTAAATTTTAAAAGATCGGATGGTGATGAAAGTTCTGATGAAAAAGATGTAAGCGTTGAAGATTGGTTAGATGTGATTAATGTATTTGAAAGTGAGGGAGTAAGCCAAAAATCCGTTATAGGATACTATGAGTAGTATTAGTAATATGGATGGGGAATGCTTGCTAATATGGATGGATATCATGGATCATGGAGCCATAACATATATTTATAGTACCTTACCACTCATGATGAATTGAGACAAACTCGCTGTAAAATAAATCTTTGGAAGCCTACTGGAATGATAATTTGTGTAATTTAAATAATTGATTATTGGAAGGATATTTTTTTTTTCAGAAGGATATAATTAAATGATACTGGACGGATGTTAATAATACTTTATTTCAGAGGGATATAGTCATTTCAAAGGATATTAATAAAAATAAGAAAAGGATGTGACTTGGATATGGTTTTAAAAAATTGATTATTGGAAGGATGATAATATTTTTTTTCAGTAGGATATAATTAAATGCTACTGGATGGATGTTAATAATACTTTATTTCAGAGGGATGTTAGAATTATGATAATTATTAGTTATTTAGTTATAGTTATTTTAAAAAAGGTATTTGGATATGGTTTTATATGGAATCTAAACTGAATCGTTTTACTTGTGTTATTTGGTTTTTTATATATATGATACATTGGTTTGATATTGGATCCTGAACTAAGATGGAGCAAATGTTTCTGTTGGATATATAAGCATTTGGTGTACATAAACATATTGCATATTATTATGATGTTTGTTAAATTTTGAGGAAAACGAATAGATGTTTCAATTTTTTATAGCTGTCACGAGGTCATGATTAGCAGTCAGGATGGACGAATCTGTAAGCTATTTGTTAGTCAATTGATAAATTTGTTAATTCAAATTGCTAAATGTAGTAATTATTTTATATTAAGTACTAAATTAAGATTTATTTATATAAATTCAATATTTTCGTTAAGGTAATAATGTGATTGATATCGTTTTGGCGCTAATGGCACCTCATATCCGTTTCGTAAAACTCAATATGGAGTGGGGTGATATGTTACAAGAAAACTGACGATAGCTGGGACATTCATTCGACTGCAATACTCGGTCAAGACAAGTAGGCTTAGGCGAGGCATTGCTAGGTACTTGCCTGTAAAGTAATTATAAGTTTTAAAAGTAATATACCATACCAAATTATAAGTATTGAGTGGTTTCATTCTACAACCTTGAAGTATTGGAAAGAAATGATAACAAACGAAACTAGGAAAACAAAAATGTCCATCGTAGAGTTTCGGAAGTCTCTAGTAGATTATCTAACATGTTCGTCAGATTCTCAACAGAATGAGTCAGCAGTAACGGTATCAAGACCCAAAGGATTAAAGCACGAGTTGCAAACAAAATCCGGGAGAGATAGAATACTCGACGATTTTGTGTACAGTGTTACAAAGATATGGTAAAGCAATTTGGACGAAAACAGTTGAAAAATAAAGCTAAAAAGGTCAATACTTTTTGTTCAATGTGATGGAGAACCACATATCTGTTTAACTTGTTTTAATAAATTTCCTCGTTATGTGTAGTTGTTATTTTTGGTTAATTGATTTAGTTAGTTTTTTTTTCTGATTCTCTTCACAGGGTTATGACTCAGCTAAATACTCCGACTTTCAATGAGCAAGATGTGACTGTAAAGAAGGAGTACGCAAAGGTAAATGTATATATATATAAATATACTAGCTTTTGCCCCGCGGTTTTTCAAATTTCCCGTGGGAGCTTGACATTTTCCCGCGGTAAAAAGTAGCCTATGTTCTTTTTCTATAATAAAGTCCATTATAAAATCCTAAATAATGACTTTATTAAAAATGCTTTACTTATTGTAAGGATTGCATAATGAACTCTGTTAAACGACATCCATGGGGAGAGATGGAGTAACATTATTCTTTCTCCGATATCACACGGGTATTTTTTTTTGTCATACCAAGTCATTTATATTGTTAATACTTACTTACAGGTTATGGCACCTGTCGCTAGTGCCCTCGATCGTATTCAAGGAGAAGCTCAAGCATATCTCGGGTCACTGCTACCGACAACTGCAACAACTGTCTTTAAATTAAAAAATATAAAGTTTAAGGACCTAGTAAACTGCACAGCTTTAGTCAATGCCTTATTAAATGGCATAGAGAAAAGGTTTGGACCACTTCCGAGCGATGCACAGCGCCTAATTGCCGCGGCTTTTCACCAAAAGTTCCGGTTGATATGGTTCGAAACGTGTGACATCAGTCGAGTAGATGCAGTAAAAAATTCATGGAAAAAAAGGTAGAAGAGGCACCAGAAGCTGTCGAAAGTTCGAAGGACAGAGATAGTTTAAGTGGTGGAGGCAGCAACGCGAGTAACAACGACGACGATGAACATGACTTTTTCAATTCTGTCACTCAGGCTAAAGAAACATCTAAGAGCAACAAAACTGTGCAACTGTAACAAAATGCGATGTAACATAAAATAAATTTAATCTAAATTATTACAATACTATAATAAATACTCTAATAAAATACTATAATAAATACTCTAATAGTAACTAATTATATAATTCTTAATGAAAAAATATATTGCTTCAACGCATATGCAAACATTTTCCTGTAGTGAATTCCTCGCATTACCGTTAACCGGTCGCATTCGGTGGAATAACTTGATTCGCGGCACAAGCGACACTTGCTCGTAAACCTCCAAAAGAGGCGTATGGATAAGACATAAATACTTGGTGTGACGGTCGTGTGTCGCTCCTTATTATAAACGCAGTAAAAATAACAGATGATTGATTCTAGAATATTTATATACTATAATTTACAAACAGCTGCCTCACAGTGTAACTCTGATTTAATAAGATATTTGTGCAGTTCCCGTGCTGGGAACTCCGGCGGAATTGGATCTTGCCTAATTATCAGTTCAACTATCTGGAGGCCATCTTATAAATAACGCTTCTGGATGGAAAGCGGAGAGCTATTGAGGCTCACAAAACGGCTCAGGCGAGTGTTGCATGACGAAGGACTGCGGAGACCTTCAAAGCTGCTCAGGGGAGTACGGCATAATTGCTGGAGGGCTATTGACTTACCCACGCCTGAGATTCCTTCTAGATTAAGGACTAATATTTTCTATAATCTACTTAATTAACATTATTTCACTTTGTTTGGACCGTTTTTTTATCTGTATTTATATAAGTACACTAAAGAAACGTGACAGTGGCTAGACATAAAATCGAAAGACTCGTTATATGATGCGGTATTCCTCGGGGAACAGATATTCGCAAATCTGTTTATTAAATATAATACGGCTATACCCTCAAGCGCTGCAGTTGAACGTCTTTTCTCCACGGGCAAGGATATACTACAGCCGAAACGAGCCTCACTTTCAGACGAGAACTTCAACATATTAATATTTCGTCCAGAATGCAACTAGTCTATCTTAATAAAATAAATTCTAAACCTTAATCCAAATTAATGAAAAAAAATTGTTTGTCAACATGCCTATATTAAACACTCTATTAATTATGCCCGTTTTTTGCACGCCTCATAAGCGAAGCGTTGAAGTGGGTACTATTCCCGTTATACACAGAACAACAGATTTTTCAAACTTAAAATGTCTCTATTTATATTATTGCACTTGTAAAATAATATATACACACACATATCAAGAAAAAACACTATTTTTGACACTCATGATATTTTTTATGCCATTTTTGTATTAATAACACCCACTGCGATCGCCAACCCGCCTGCCGAGCGTAGACATTACGGCATTATCCCTATAATGAGCACACAAAAAAAGGATGTGGTCGGCACAGGACCGCTCGTTATGGCGTTCTCTTGAGGAGGCCTATGCCCAGCAGTGCACGTCGAAAGGCTGATGGATGGTTAACGGATTAAAGATTAACGTTAACTTGTATTAAATTTTCTAAAATTTAACGCTTTAACTTTTAACGAGGTTCACTTTTTCAGTCACGGATTAGCGATTAACGAAGTTAGCTATTTCATTAACGGTGCCCAGCTATGATCTCTGACACCCAAGTGTAGAAAACTATATAATAAATGCATAAATACTATGAAACGTAGACAATTGTTTAGTGGAGATCATTAAAAAATATTGAGCATGCAAAAAAAAAACTGAATCAAAACATTTCCATAACGTTTTTAATCTATATTTTTCAGCATTTGACATGCTCCGCCATTTTTTAAAGTACAAATTATTTGCGAATAAGGAAAAAGAGATATTTTGTACTAGCGGGAATCGAACCCGCGTCTTTTCCAATCCGGGGAAGTGCTCTAAGCCACTGAGCTATAGTACAGGTCTTTCGAACATCCCAATCTCCTTATCACATTTGTCTTTACGACCAACGCCATCTATCGGAAGCATTTTACATGCATTAAAATCGCGCCATTAAATAGTATGAATTTTAATTGCAAAATTAAACTTACTATATTTATAAAATTCAACTTATAAAGCAATTTGTATGTCGGAAATCTGGCTAACACAAGATAAGTTGGACTACATTAAATTTAATGGATATAAGTTCATTTCTTCGTATTGTCGCAGCACACGAACTGGCGGAGGGGTCGGCATCCTACTTCAAGAACATATGGAATACTTAGAGAGAAATGATATTACAGATATGTCTTTGGAATATATTATAGAACTATGCGCCACAGAATTAACTAAAGAAAATTTATTAATAATAATTATGTATTGGAACAGAAGAGAGGAAGAAACATTTTACAAACAGTTAAAAAAGATCTTAAAACATATCAATAACAAAATGCTCAAAATTAAATGTAATTATTGGAGGCTATTTCAATGTAAACGTCTTAGAAAATAACCCCAAAACAAACCAGTTTCTAGAATTAATGCTTGAACATAAGTTTACACAACACATAAAAACTCCCACGCGAATTACACCAACGACTAAAACATGCCTGGATTTGATATTTACTAATTTTAATAATATATATATGTATACAACAACAGAGGAGTTCGGCTTTTCAGATCACAATAGTACTATAATTCATTTGAGATTACCCCAACCAAAAAACCAAACTATCTGGTACACTAAAAAAAGACTACAATAACAAAAATATATATAAATTTAAATCTAAGTTACAGACGATACAATGGAACGATATATTATTACCAGATAAAAATATAGAAGAAAATTATAAAGCTTTTCACGATTAACTCACAGATATTCTAAACCAACAAATGCCACAATCTAAAATAAAATTAAAAACAGAATATAAAAATCATTGGCTAACCGTAAGATTAAAAAAGTCATGTAAAAATAAAAGACTATTAAAAATACTAGTTACAAAAACAAAAAACTCAGTGTTAACAGAACATTATAAAAAATATGAAAAAATATTAAAGAAAGCTGTAACGACAGCAAAAAAAATTCACTTCACACAAAAACTGATGACAGCACACAATAAATTAAAAACAATGTGGGCCATTATAAATGAGAAAACTAACAAAAAAGTAAAGAGGGAAAAGGATAACATTAATCTGCAAATAAAAAATAGCCTAAAGTATTTATATATATTTTTAGCATTTGACATGCTTTTCACTTTGTGTTTAATGTATAGCCTAAAGTCACAACCCAAGGAGGTAGCCAATACTTTCAATGACTTTTTCGCTTCCATTGGGGAAGATATCACGAACCAATCCAGAAGAAGTCTACCCCCTATTAAGTCTAATACGGGGAAGTCCATCTTTCTTAGTCCAGTAGACCCCCGTGAAGTAAATACAATAATTAGGAACTTAAAAAATAAAACCAGCCACGGAATAGACGAACTGCCGCCTACCCTCCTATTAAGACAATGCGCAGATGAATTAACGCTTCTATTTTATAAACTAATAAACCAATCTTTTGAAGAAGGCATCTTTCCGAGTTAATTAAAAAAATCATTAATAAAACCGTTACATAAAAAAGATAAAAAAAACGACCCAAATAATTATCGCCCTATCGCTCTTTTGCCAACAGCCTCTAAAATATCTGAAAAAGCTATGCATGATCGTGTATATGCTTTTTGTGAAAAATTTAAAATATTTAACGACTGCCAATATGGATTCCGCAAGAACCGATCGACAATTTTGGCGGTTTATAAATATATCCAAGAGGCCCTTAACATTATTAATTTAAAAAAATATGCAGTAGGTATAATGCTTGACATGACAAAAGCCTATGATAGAGTCAGATTTGATATTTTACTAAATAAACTTTATAGTGTAGGGATCCGCGGGAAATGCCACGAATGGTTTACATCTTACTTACATGATAGAGAACAACTAGTCGAAATAGAATTTTGTAATAATTTAACAAATGAAATTAAACGAATCCGTTCGGATTTCAAGTTAATTAACGCCTCTATCCCGCAGGGAAGTGTATTAGGATGTCTCCTTTTCCTTCTGTATATTAATGATCTTCCTAAAAATATTACGGAACCATGTGTTTTGTTCGCGGACAATATATCTATATTAACTCCATGTGTAAACAACAACAACTTAAATGATAAATTAAATTCCATACTTAATTCTGTAACAAATTGGATGACTGCACATAATTTAGAGATTAATTTCCATAAAACAAAATTAATACCATTCCACCCCATCCAAAAAAACCGATAAACATACACTTTGCCTTTAACAACACTAAATTAGAATTATTTCTACTAAGTAAAACCTACTACAGCATAAAAGATTACTTGAACGATAAATAAAGTACTGACAATAACATTATAATACTAAGTATAATATTTATAGAAAATTACTATTTATATAAACATTAATTGGATAAAATATAAAATAGGTAGTGCAATATATAATAATAATATAATAATTTATCTAATAACTTAATAATATAACAATTTATTAACATAATAATTTAATAATACAAAAATTTAATAGAATAATAATTTAATAATATAATAATTTAATAACATAATAATTTAATAATATAATCATTTAATAATTAAAAAATTCAATAATTTAAATATTTCAAGAATTTTACAATTTAGCAATTTGACAATTTGTCATTTAGACAATTTGATTATTTAATAGTTTAAAAATTTGTCAATTTAGTAATTTGACAATTTAACAATTTAATAGGTTGACAAGTTGAAGGGTTGATGAGCTTACAAGTTGACGGATTGATAAGTTGATAAATTGATATTTTTAACATAAACAATTAAATTTCATAAATCATGATATCAATCGCAAACAATAATTAAATTTGTTTATTAATACAAAATTATAAAAAAATTAAGTACAAATTAAAATATGTGCTCATCCTCTCTCCTGCGGAACTATGTTGCTGTGCCCGACAGGGTCCATAATTGTATCTACAATCTTATGCCTACTACCTGTATATAATATCACATTATGGAAAGCAATAAATAATTTGAATTTGAATTTAATTAGACAAAAGCGAGTCAAGGATGCCAACCAGTAACCTATTCCTCCTATGCATGGGCAATGGAGGTAGCTGTGGTCTAAATTCTAATGGTTTGGACCTATACTCACGAATCGCACATTCCAATGCGTCTCTTACCTCCTCACGGTACTGAGCGTCAACAGAAATAGTCTCATTACCCCCATCCACGCGTGACCTCGGTGGGATGGATGTTACGGTTGTTGTTTGCAAAGGGACGGGGGCAGCATGACTAATCCGTATCAACTCCGAGCGCAGCCGATCAAGCACGGTGCCGTCCAACATGTGAGATCGCTGAATGGCCCGTATTTGGTCCGATAGTCGTTGAGCCGAGACGTTAATAGTTGGTTCAAGGTTCTGAAACAAAAGCAGCATGCGGTCACGGTACGCAGTAAGGTTAGTTCCTCCCTCTGTAGCCCCAAAGTATGCGCGCATGACATTTTCATTTATGGCTTTTGTCCACTTCATGCGCCGCACATAACCACTGGCAGTGGGGACCCTATTTGAGGCCGGTGGGCCTCGGGATCCCAAACTGTTCGGTGGCCGGCCTCTCTCTCGTTGACGTACAGGTAGTGGTGACGACGGCGGAGAGAAATACTCGTCACTAGAACTAGAGCTCGACGCGTGCGATGTGACCGGTTCCGCGGATGCGGTCTCCGGTGGCTGCGACGCGGAGCTGTGTGACGAGTCCGGGGGTGAAAGGTGTGCTGCTTTTGTCTTCTATCTGGTTATCATTTTAATAACATTTCATTGTGTTTATTATATTTCTGATTTTCATCTTGACATGTATGTCAAATGTCATGACGGTTAAATCTATAGTTTTGTAGTTTTCTTAGGTTTAAATAGGCTTATCTTACATAATTAAAATAACTTTTGAGTGCCCAAATATTTGGATGAAATGCAAAAGATTTAGATATAGTATTTATATACACGATGAAATAATATTTTTATAACAGTGCGTTTGAAAACACAACTGTCTTGTTCAGTGCTGCCAGACCATTATTTTATTATTATTATTATTAATACTGAGGTTGTTTGTCTAACACTTTATGTACTGTTCACTACCAATACAATTGTTATTGATCACTATAAGTTATTGAACTATCCTGAAATGTGTCTATTTCGCACATCCCAATGTTATATTTTTTTCAAATGACACTATTGCCATCCACGGACAAAAATTCAGTGTTATTTATGATTCTCCTCACCTCTTGAAAAGTATAATGAATAATTTTCTAAATAAAAACATGTTAGAGGAAAATGGCAGGACTTATTTGACATTTACAATTTTGATTGCCAAATTGGAGATATTAGAATGCTCCCGAAATTAACTAACGAACATGTGATACCTAACAAAACAAAAAAATTAAAGTCTGCAATTGTAGTAAAGTTTTGTGTGAAAGAGTTGCTACTACTCTCAGATTTACTGCATGTTTCAGTAACTACTATTGGTATTTATTATATTTTCATTACCCAAAATGCAGTAATGTAAGAATCGGCTATCAAAATTGATGAGAGCCGGCCTTATGTGGATTTTAAGGTCTTCACGTTTTCGAAGGTACAAGAAAATATAGAAAAAAAAGACAATTATGACGCCGTAAACGTAGGAAAATACAGTAGATTACCAAAAACATTTGGTATTAATTTTATTATGAATAAGTAAGTACCTACTAATAATTTATGTACAAAAAGTATATATATATCGTTTGAGAATTTTTCCGCGTAAACCTCGCAAAATTTTTACGAAGTTTTATCAAATTAAAAACTAATTAAAAATCGTGTTGAAATATCACATAGCGTACCATTGGTTTATATTACTGCGTTTTCTTCAAGTGAAAGTGATTTTCGTGATGAATCCCGACGAGTTGGAGCGGGTAAGTGAACGTTCGCAAGTTGATGCTCCGGAGGGAGATCAGTTGTCGAACAGTGTGCTAGTTACAATCTTGCTTTGCTAGTCCTGGTTTTGTAGGTCTAAAACTAAATGAAGAATTATGCCATTTTTATAAAAATAAGGATTACCTAGCCTCTACAGAACAATTACTGGCTGGCTTATCTAACAATATTTTGGAACAGAGGCACCTATTGAGGGCTGTCTTGCAAGAAATATTTAATTGGGCTTCTGCAAACCCAAATAATTTAAATTCAAATACCGGGAGTCGTGGCGTAGTCGGTAGTGTAACCGAATTCCGTACACGAGGTCGTGGGTTCGATTCCCACTCAGGACAATTATTTGTGTGATGAACACAGATATTTGTACTGCGTCTGGGTGTTTTCTATCTATTATATGTATGTATTTACAAAAATAAATTAATACATGTATTATATCCGTAATCTGGTACCTATAGCAAAAGCGTTAAGCTTAGTTTGGGACCAGAGAACGTTGTGTGAAAATGTCCGTGAATATTTATTGCACGCCTCATAAGCGAAGCGTTGAGGTGGGTCTACTCCCGTTTAGCACGGAACAACTGATTTTTCAAACTTAAAATGTCTCTATTTATCATATATTGCACTTGTAATATAATATCTACACACATATAAAGAACAAACACTATTTTTAACACTCATGATATTTTTGATGCTATTTTTGTTATTTAAACTAGTTAAAAAACTGTTTGAAAAAAATCTGGCTTTGACGTCTGTGAGTTGTAGGTAATGTATGTTAACACGATAGCGACCAAAATACTTTACTAACCAAGTCTTTTTTTTCGTTTACGAATTATTATGATTAGGAATAGATCCCCATTACTTTTCACGGTCTGATTCGATGTGATTTAATTGTTATTAAATAAACAAAAAAATACTGAATATTTACGCTCGACGCGACACTAAAACCAGCGCCTTTCATGAGAACTACCTTTTTACGTACGCATTACGCATAGCCACATTAGCCACCGGTGGTTTTACTATCGTCAACAGAACGTCGTTTGCCCGACCGGTACATTGTTTTTTGTTAAAAGAAAGTTCTTACTTTTGCTTGACGAACTGATGATATTTGTCAAGTATAATAACTATTTTATGCACTACAATAATTAAAAACACTAAACGCACGTAAATAATAACACACCAACGTTATAAAACACGAAAAAAATATTTTATATTCCACAATTTTTGCGACACTGAAATGTCAACCTTGACGTAATGACGGTTCATTTTGACGGCCGGGCGCAAGCGATTTTACAACTTGTTTTTACAAGGATACAGTTTATATTGGCTTGAGTAATTTTAACTATAACCTAGAATACAGACCAACTTCTTAAAATTAGCGCTAGATGGCGTATAAGACATGAAAACCACATTAGTACTTTTTGAAATTAGCGCTATCTATGTGATTTATTGAAAACTACTTAGTAAGACCAATACATTATTAGTTACTACTTATGAAATAATCAATTTTATTGTGAAAAATGAAGATTATGAGACGTGCAGTTTTGGATTTTCCAAAGTATTTATTTATTCATTTGAAAAAATTACTAATACCTTTGGTCCAGGTTCCCCAACTTATAAGAAATCTGAGACTGCAATGCAAATTGTATGTGGTAAGAGGGCTGAATGTTTTGAGGTACGTCGAGACCGTATTTTAAAGGAAATTGAGAATCCAAAACTACGAGCTACATTACAGAACATTCCTCCAAGTCAGGAATATCTGTTTAGCCAAGATGTCTTACAACCAGTGCCAGTGCCTCTTTAGGTGGATCTCAAATGTGACTGAATACACCAATGTACATAAAAAACAAAAAAAAAACATCTAATACCATCACACAATTCCAAGACAGGAAGTCCCATAAGAGGGACTATAAAATAAACATTTCAATTCAAATTCACTTACAAAACAAATACTTTACTTTTGTTCTTTAAACAGTTGGTAATTTTTTCACACTCTGGTCTAGTAACATAACTGACCCATTAAATAAATTGCAATTGATTTTACAAGTAATATTTATAACGTAAATATAATAAACATACAAATAAAAACCTAATATACTTAAATATAAAATTTAACTAAATCGTTAAACTTGTTACCCAGATAAATGACCTTTTAAATTATCTTATGCAATCATTTGAAAATACTAACTTTTGTCGATTTTAGTAAGCTAGGACATCTCTACGTAACTACACTTTACTCTATGGTTACTATAGACTGTCACGTCATGCTAAATACGCACCATTTGCTCAGCGACGTTGAGAAGTTTTACACGCCTAATTATTTTGCAAGTTCAATCTTTCATGCAAATTAAAATAAGATGAAGCGACAATATTCTCGTGTGCATCAAATTCTTAAAAATGCTGGTGTTATTGATAGTTCAAGTGAAAATGAAAGTGCTGATTCAGGTAAACTTAACTAACTTAATTATAACCTAAAAATGATGTTAGTGTAAATTATATAAATTTTATAGTTTCGACAATCATCTAAATGTTATATTTCTTTTTATCCTAAGAAATTTAGCTATAATATAATAATATTATAACTATAGTAATTCTTCTAAGTGCCCATGGTAAGTTTTATACCGGATTTATGCGTACTTAACGCATGTATAGTCAATAAATCTGGATAAAAATGGGTTTGCACGGCATGCTTTATTGATCAATTATGCACAATGTTAACAATTGGTGGTGGTGGTTTTATTTTACGTTAACTCGTAAAATTATTGTATGATAATGCTCATTTTCGAAGGACTTGATAAATTTGTTTCTCTTTTAAATGCTGCAAGCCTGATCTGGATTTTCGTAGCTCAAACTCAGACACGCCGTTGCATTACAGCTTCTGCTAACTTGCATTACAGATATAATAGAAAACACACCAGTTGTAAGCCCAGAAAATTGTTCTAAACAAGCAGCACGATCAAGTAAGTGTTGTTTTATATTATTTACTAAAGTGAATTTATGTGAAATTAAAGAATCAAACATGCAAGTATTTTTCTTTTAACAGCTTATTTGAAGTGTGATAGTCAGGAAATTGAAAATGATATAACTTTGACGAATAAATACGCAGGTAATGAAGCAAGCTATGGTAATGAAATTAGCACAACAATGACAAGTGAGCAGGTTTGTGAGGTTGGTGAAATAAGTATCGAAGCTCCCGCATTTTCACCTTTGACACCTAAACTAATACACCATACAGAAGGAACACCCAATGATATTGAACCCTATTTACACAATGATTATAAAGAACCTTTTGAAGTAGGTGAAACAACTATTGAAGCCCCAGCTATTTCACAATTATCCCCTAAGCAAGCGTCTCAGTTAGTAATAGCCGAAAGAAGTGTTGAAAGATCCGATTTTTTATCTCTGCCGCTTGAAAACTTTTATGCTACTGAAAACAGAACTGACAACGAATATGCTTCTCCATTATCGTCCCCTGTGCCTGATATGTCTCCTGCAACTACTAAAATTTTTAACATTTTAATTGGAACAGAGCAAGATAGCGACGATTCCGTAGTTGATCCCAATTATAAAACGGATTCTGATAAAAGTACTACCGATGACGACTCAGATGCGCGTGAAAATAGCCAAATTAGTAAATTTAATAAACCTGCTGTTAAAAATAAACGTAGCAATTCTCCGTCGATATTAACTGAAATTTCTGGCAACTTGATTGCGGAAAATGAAGACATTCCGGTTTTAGTGCCATCAGGTAATTTAGAAGAATCAAGCATTAATTTTAAAAAAAGAAAAAACAGAGATCCTATGACATGGAAAATAAATGTCGAAAAACGAAAACGATTGAGGGGTGAACAGTATATGACCAAAAAAGGTAAAGTGATTCAAGCCAGACCCCTTAAACCAGCTAAGTGTTTAGTTCTACCGAAACATAAATGTATTTCTCTAGTTCCCGAAGATGAGCGACTTAAAATCTACACTGAATTTCAGAACCTATCAAGTCTACAATAACAACGACATTTTGTCGTAAATCACGTGACGAAGAGTAAAAAAAACGAGAAACGACCCAATCACGTTCACGGAGAGAATTTACTCTGATTTACTCTCTAACTGTTGCCAACCAAAATAAAATTGTATGCCGAGAATTCTTTTTAGATACCTTAAATATTACGGGAGCATTTGTAAAAGGTGCTCTTAAAAAATGAATGCTCAAGGTCTTTTACTACCAGAAAATAGAGGCAAAAAAGCTCCCCCTAATAAATTAATGCCATCTGAAGAACAATTTATTCATGGCCAGATTCAGTCTTTCCCAGCCGTTGAGTCTCATTATTGTCGTCGTGATAGTGCTTTAAGATATTTAGATCCATCTCTTAATATAACAATAATGCATAGAGAATACCAGAAGCTATGTGCTAATAAATCAATTAAAGGGGTATCATTTGAGAAATATCGCTCAATCTTTAAAACTTATAAATTAAGTTTCCACAAACCTAATGGTGGACTTTCGAGCCAGGCGTTAGTAGCGTCAGTGACACTGCGACAGTGGCGCCGCGACAGAGCGTCGGATGAATGTACTATGTAAATGTAGGAAACGGCATTCGAGCGCAGCGTCACTGCCGCCGCGTCAGTGCCGCCGCGACCATTGACGCGGGACGCTAGAGTCAGTGCCGCGCGCGCGCTTGTAGTGTCGCTGCCGTCCACGTGCGTTTTGAGGTTATTTCAATAGAATTTCATAAAAAATGGCACCTGTCGAGGTGTTTACCGCAGAGGAAGATGAAATTTTGATTACACTTGTGTCTCAGTACCCATTACTTTATAATTTAAATCTGGAAGATTATAAAAATAACCGAATGAAAGACAATGTATGGTCTGAAATTGGAGAAAAGTAAAATAAAACAAGTAAGTATCTTTATCAATTAATTTAATTTAATTTTTAACAATAGTTGTTTTGCCAAGATACTTGGCCAATTTCAGAGTCAAAATACGCTTTTAGTTCGTTTCTGACATAAATACCTTCGAATGCAGAGCCTCTTGTAGGTGCTAAATTGATCATGTTTTCGGTTGGATTTTGAGTTTCATCGCGTGAATAGAACGGCCTGCTGTTATCTTCCAAATAACCATCGCGTAACAAATTGTGCAGAGAACATGCTACTAATATCAAATCCGTGCAAGTATCCGGCGAAATAGCTATTGGTGTATAAAATACTCTGAATATCTGGCTCAGGAGTCCAAATGCGTTCTCTGCAACGCGACGAGCGCGACATAATCTATAGTTAAAAATCTCCATTTGACGATCAAGTTGAGACCTTCTCGAGTATGGTTTCATCATATGCGCACTTAGAGGAAACGCCTCATCTCCTATCAAAAAATGAGGCAAACTAACATTTGTTCTCGGTAGAAACTTCGGTCCAGGAATATGGAAATTGTTACTCGCAATCTTTTTTCCAATTATTGACTTCCTAAAAATGTTGCTGTCGCCTTCTTTTCCATATGAACCTGCGTCAACAGCTACAAATTTGCAGTTAGCATCAACCAAGGCCAGCATTACAATAGAAAAATAGTCTTTATAATTAAAATAAAGGGAACCACTATGCTGTGGTGCTTTTACACGAACATGCTTCCCATCTATGCTAGACACACAGTTTGGCATATTCCATTTCTCCCAGAATTCTTTCTCAATATTCTTAAAATCCTGTTCTGTTGGAGGAGGCATTGCGATTGGCATTAACTTTTGTTTAAGCAGCCTCAGAACTTGTCGTGTAATTGTTGAAATATGACAATCTGATATCCGGTAGGCATATGATAGTGATTTATATGTTTCTCCTGTTGCCAAAAATCTGAAAGATATAATATGTTAATTTATGCACTTACATTTTTTTACAGGTGATAGCTGCAAAAAACATTGGAAAAATTTAAAGGACACATATTTCCGTCAAAAACGAAAAAACAAGAGTGGTACTGGATCTGCAGCACCAAAAAACCCAAGATCCAAATTTGCATCGTACACTAAGTTATTTTCTTTTTTGGAATCAGTACCAAACGAACGACCCACTCTCAGCAGCATTGGCCACGACGATGCAATCAGTACACAAGAGTCTTCAAGCAGTCAAATGCCTACCCAAGACAGATCTCCTATACCAGTGGAATTAGATGAGCTGCCAGAAAATAACAAAACTCATGATTCACTATCACCTTCACCAGACTCACCGTCCGTCCGTCCTTCTTTTCCAAAATCTAATAAAAAACGGACAAAAAAAGAAGACATATTATCATACCAGCAGAAAAGAGAAATTGCTCGCCAGAAAATGTTAGAAAATTTAAGCAAAAAAGAGGAAGATGACGAACTGGTGTCTTTTTCGGATCATATTAAAATAGTTTTGAAAAAACTGAAACCTATACGGAAATTACAGGCAAAAAGAGAAATATTTGATATCCTCATGAAATACGAATTATTAGATGTTGAGTCAGATACAGAAAGTAATCGCCCTGGGACGTCACACTCATATGTATCCTCAAATAGCTCAGTTCACTGTGTTACACCTGAGCAACAGGAACTGCCAGTTAATTCCACTCTGACTCAATATACTCTGGTAAAATAGCTCAGTTCACTGTGTTACACCTGAGCAACAGGAACTGCCAGTTAATTCCACTCTGACTCAATATACTCTGGTATCTAATCTACCGGTCTATTCACCTGTATCGCAAGCAACCTTGGAAGAAGCAGAACCAACTGACTTATCTCTCATACAATTTCATGGGGCTTACCTCGATCAATAAATAAAAATAAATTACATAAAATAAACATACTTACCTTAAAGTTAAAAAGAGTTTTTCTTCTGAATTAATACATTCCCGTGTCGTTTTTGGCTGAAGTTCATCATTTAGTACTCCTAAAATGAATTTGAATTGTCTTTTATTAAAACGACAAAAGTCCCTGAACATTTCATCGTCCGAATTCAAGTGCTTTTGGATTAAAATTTTATAGTAACCCTCTTCATTTCTACTTAGAAAAATCGAGTTAGTAGAGGCTCTTTCCAAATTGAGGTAGTATTGAAGTAGAAGATCATCATCTTCCTCCTCTTCTTTAATCAATTCCAGTAGATCCATGACAAATGATTTGATTTCACGAGAGCTAGCGATCAGCTCAGGGTAACGCAAGCGTCTGACGTACGTGTCGCGAGCATCGAAAGTCATACGAGGCGTCACTGACGCAGCGTCTCCAACGCGGAGTCGCTCACGCTATAGACGCCGCGTCTGTGACGCCTGGCTCGAAAGCCTACCTTAAGAAAGACCTATGCAAACGGTGCTTAGCGTTTAAGGAAATGAGTAACGATGAAAAGAGCAAACATCATGATACTCATACATTACATTTAGCTCGGAAAAGTGAAGCAAGACAATGTAGAGATGAAGATAAAGAGATAGCTCAAAGTGATGACAAAATACTCTCCTTTAATTTAGATTTGGAAGCTGTTCTCAATACACCCAAAGGAGCAGCTGGGCCTTTTTTTATGTGCGTAAGTTAGCGGTGTACAATTTGACCGTCTACAATTTGGTCAATCAAGATGTACAATGTTATATGTGGGATGAGACGGAAGGGATGCGTGGTAGTATTGAAATATCAACCTGCATTCATACGTACCTTATGGCACATCATAACATTAAACACGCCCGGATGATGTCGGTGGAGGTCAGCAAAAAAATTATCATTTTAGCTCCATGTGACGGATTTACAAATACCAAAAATGTACCATAGCTTTTATGCTAATCTTCCTGATTCGGAAACTACAAGGGACGCTCTTCCAGAGCCTGATGCCGCAGAGATCAGCGAATAACCCTGTTTTAGTTATAAGATTCTACAGGATACTTACAATTTATGTTACTTTACATAATTCTTCATTACGTTTTTCAATAAGAATATTTCGAATAACATTTTATTTTTCATCTTTTCTCAATTTCATACTAAAATAAATGAAAGAATAAATATTGTTTCACAAATGTTTTTATTTTATTTTATGTGTCATACAATAAACACTTACTTTCCTAAAATACCAACCTAAATATCTACAATTTCCTGCAAAAATCACGAATATTGTTACTGTTGTAGTGCAGTTTGGCCACTTACCATCATCCAGCTCGTTTTATATAGTAAATAATATCCATGGTAAACTAGACTAATTACCACAATAGGCTACTTTATAATAAGAATAGATTACTGAAATCTAAAGTGACCACGGTAAAGTCACCAAACTGCTTTATTTACATAATAATAAATGAATATTTCATTTGACATACACTTTAAGACATTTATTTTTTAATACTAAATTTAAAATTTCAGAAAGATACGTTAAGATTCCAATTTACAGGACCAATTTCAATATTCTTTTTGCTCTCCTGGAAAAAGTGGTTTTTGCAAATTGGCTACTTGACCCCTGGACCGACGATATAATTAAATTAAATATATGTCAGATAACCAAACTGTATTTGAACTTCACTAAATTCGTCGAAATCATCATCACCATTATATAACTGTCTGATATTACTGATAATTATTTCACTAGATATTTTCACTGTGTTTCTAAACGAATATTAGGTGGGTTTTAACCCAAAAAAATAAACCAAAAATTTTGTAAAATCATATACTGTGGGTAGATGAAACCGTTGAAATAACATATCAACCTTGGACGTCTATCATCTAAGTCCACCCGTGATCATGAATGCTGTAAAGTATTCGAAACGTCGGGATAGGAGTAAAATCAAGTAAACGCGATAGATTCCGTAAACGTAGTTTTATTTCAAAATCATCTACTTCTGTCAAATCGTATTTTGAGCTACATTTCTTGTAATCTAACACTTGTTTGGATGGTTTAAAATAAGTATGATTTTCTTCGGCCTGGATATATTGTTTTGCTAATAGTAATATATTGTTGATGATCGAAGTAATCATTTTGTTTTTGGATTTTGTCTTGATTGTATTAACAGTAATAAAGATTCCTTCGCAATCTGCGATAGCATGAAGTAGGGAGAAAATGTTTATTATATACTGTTGAATAATCTACTAAACTTAAATAGTGAATACGATTAACAGATGGTGTTATACTTACTTACTTATCATCACGCCATTTCCCTTGCGGGGTAGGCAGAGAGAACAGAGTGCCAAGAGGTTCTATTCTTGCATATATCTCTCGACTCTCAACATTCATAACTCTCTTCATACACGCTCGCCGGTTTCGGAGACTCCTGACTCCACCTTCCTTCAGTACATGACCGATTTGGTCTAGGTAGGTGAGTCTCGGTCTCCCCCTGTACCGACATCCTTCCACTTTCGCATTGTATATCTTCTAAACCAGTCGCTCGTCCGGCATTCTTTCCACATGTCCAAACCATCGGAGCATTCCCTTTCGCATCTTTACACCAATACTCTCTTTGACTGGTTATATAATATTAAGAAATAGAATTTAGACACAAAAATAAAGATTTAACTAGGTAAGATACAGAAGATTATCTATCTAAAATGACTGAATAAATGAAGAAAAGTAATAATATAGAAATACTATATGTAAGGTTTTAAATACCTTTTCCCTACTTCTTGAGGTAACTTGGCGATTAACCCTTTTTACTGACAACACGTTGAGTACTTGTCAAAAATTGACTCGGTTGTCTTTATATATAGTGTATTATCTGTGCTCGATAGTCAGTAGACTTGTGTCGACCGAAGCGTACGGACATAATTTAAAGTGACAGTTGATTGTAAGAAATATACGAAGTTTAGTCAAAATTCTGTGTGTTTCATTATAACGATCGTTGGTGCCTGTAATAAAATCTGGACAGCTTACATTTCAGAATAGGGATAAAGAACAAGTGTAAGTACACGCCCATATCTTTTATTGTGCTAAAGTTAAAATATTATTCAATTGCATGAGAAATTAACAAAGTGATTCTAGCATCAACCGCCTGAAATACAGTTTCAGTCGCCGCACCCTTGCTCTGGCATACACGCGGCAGTCCTAACTTACGAGCCTGTTACTTTTGTTTAGGCAATCAAACAAGTGGCGTACCCTGCAAGTGAATTCTATTATTGTAGATATATTTCTGTAAAATTTAAGTTTATAATAAGGGGTAGTCATTAAATAAAGTATTTATGATCATTATAGGTTTGATTCAGTAAACTAAAAAACCCCTAGTTCGTGGCGACACGGCTGTGGTTTAACTCGAATTCACTACTGATGCATACAATTTTATAATAAGAGCCAAGAACGGAGCGAGGAAACTCTTCGACGCAGCCACTCGCGGTACACTATGGAATGAGGTGCGATAGCCGCCACCGTAGCTGATGAACAGCGTGAAATGGATAACTGGAGATATTTCAACGAACATCTCATTTAATTTCATTAATTGCATTCCATAATATACACTTACAGGTGGTAGGCTTAAAAGTAGATAACAATTATGAACCCTGTCGGGCACAGCACTATTAGACGAAAGGAGGATCTTAGCGTCAATTCACACGTACCACAACCACACCACAGCCACAACCACACCACAACGACGCCATGTGGTCGGGCGTATATTTTGTATTGAAAATGAATATTACAATTTACACGTACCACATTTTGACGTTGTTATCGACCACCTGTGTAATACAAACACATCGCAATCACATCGCGACGGCAACGCCGCCACGCGGCGGCGGCACCGCGGCCACATCGCCACGACATGACGTCATCAACAGCGCGCGCCTAGCTGGCGCCTGCGCTCCCCTCTTTCATTCTGCGTTGTACTGAGTTGCCGCGTGGTTGTGCGAAAAATTAAAATGTCCGACTCCGAAACTTTTGACACGGATATGTTTATTGAGGAGATTCGCAATTCGCCATGCCTTTGGGATCAAAGGACAGAGGAGTATTCCAATCGCATTTTAAAAAACAAAGCATGGGAAAACCTTTGCATGAAGTTTTATGAAGATTTTGATAGTAAGGAAACAAAAGAAAAAAACAAGTGTGGTAAGTTTATTAATTAAGTACTATTTGTTTATTAAACCGAGTATAATACCTAACAACACCATTCACGCTTTATTGTACTGCCACGATAATTCACCTTCAGGGCTCACAAAATAGTCGGCAAATTCATTTCTAACAGAATCTGCTCGAATGCCGTCATGATTTTGATCAAAGGAATGCATTCGTAACAAATTTGAAGTTATCGATAAAGTGTCATCGAATTTATAGCCATCTCGCTTGCGTACTATATTATGTAATACGACACATGCTTTCACTATGTCTGTTGCAAATTCAACTGACACGTTAATTGGCCTATGCAATATTCGCCATTTGTTTGTCAAAATTCCAAAGGAACATTCTACATATCTTCGTGCTCGTGATAATCTATAGTTAAAAATACGTTTTTTCATTGTTAATTGCTTGCCGCTGTATGGTCGCAGCAAATGTTTGTGTAATCCAAAGGCTTCATCGCCAATGAATACCATAGGCAAGAGCTTACCTATAGGGGTAATTGCTTGCGGTCCAGGTAGATCTAAATCATTTCTTTCCATTGCATCATATAAACTGCAGTCCCTCCAAATAGTTGAATCAGAAGTTTTACCGTAGGCTCCTATATGTACATACACGAATAAATAATCGGCGTCACATACGGCCATTAAAACAATAGAAAATAAATGTTTATAATTAAAGAATAATGAACCACTGCGTGGTGGATGAATAATTCTAATATGTTTCCCATCTACAGCCCCTAAGCAGTTTGGAAAATTTGCTTTCTTTTTAAATATGTTCGCAATATCAAGCCACATTGTTTTATTACATGGTGGTAAATGAATAGGCTGTAATTTATCCCAAATCAGACGGCACACGTCGTGGACAATTTTGCTAGCAGTTGAAGTACCACATTTAAAAAAATCGGCGAGGTCTTCAAACGAACATCCCGTTGCCAAATATCTGTAACAAAAAAAAAATTAAAAACAAATAATAATGAAATGGTGTTACAGGGTGATACAGGGTGTTAGTTACAAAAGGTTGAAATAAATAACACTGGATGGAAAAATAGCAGATTTTTCCATCCAGTGTTATCATTTGTGTTCAATGTTTCATACATTTAGGTCATGTAGGTATCTTTTCTACAAATTTTAATTTAACTATTATTTTTTCAGCTGCCAACTTACAAAGAAAATGGAAAAGCTTAAGAGACTCTTTCAACAGAGACCTTAAAAAACAAAATTCACAAAGAAGCGGTTCAGCAGGTAGTACGAAGAGATACTAATACTTTAGTCAATTATTATTTTTAAAGCCATTGTCTGAAAATCGAAATACAACATCGTCTCTACCAGTACAAAACAAAAACGATGACATTGAACAAATCGATAATGAAGACGATAATACTACTGAAACGAGTGACTCTGAAGTTTGGAAGAGACCAAAATATATCCAAAGAAAAAAAGATGATGCAGAATATGGGTTAATAAAAAAAATAACAAGTCATTTGAGCGATCAAGTAACTGCACATACTCGTACACAGGAACCTGACAAGTCCTGTGCCAGTGATATGCATTTTTTTGCTATCTTTATACGATAGATTTAAAACCATTCGCGATGATTGGAAACTGAATGCTCAGATAGAAATATTGAATGTAATTCAAAAATATCACACACCTACACGTAATGATAATTACAGTGAATATGGACAGGGGTATACGACACCAGCTTACCAACCGTACGAGCGACCATCAACGTCTGGGTATCGGCCGGATATGGAAACAGGCGGTCCACAGCTTCGCAATTTGCGTACTACATCCACACCAAGAGATGTTTCAGTGCCAGCATCTCCACTCAGCGTTTCTTCTCAGGCTTCAAACTATAATGATCCGATTATAACGGATATTTTCGGAGATTAATTACCTACCTCTGTTGATTTTTGAATGACAAAATAAATAAAAATATTTTAAGTATGCTCTTTGTTTTCGCTTTCTATCCCCCCTACCACAGTTAGGTAATAATAAAGGCCTGAGCAGACCGGATACGTGGCGTGTGCGTAACGTACAGTCAGCGACATATTGACCTACGAAAGTGAAAAAACCACAGCTGATGTTGATCTCTATACGTTTAAAATTAGGTTGAAATTCAGTTGCAGAAATTTTACAGATAAGGGTAGGTCGATATGACGCTAACTGTACATGCATACTGTTGTAATAATAGGAAACTATATGAAACGTGCCCACAATCATAATCTTACTTTTTATTGTTAATGAATTAAGAGGCCGTACATGGTTTTGCTCGCAACATTAGCGCCACTTTCATAAAAATAATAAGATATTTATATTTATGTCTTAAATAAAAAGATACATTGTTTTTAATGAAAGTGGCGCTAGTGCCGCGAGCAAAACCAGGTAGGTACGGCCTCTTAATTTGCATCTGTATTTTATATTTTATAAATTAATTTCATCAGCCCGGTGAGTCTGTCCCGGTAGATGGAACTAATTATATTTTCTAAGCACTTAAAAATATTTAACTATAAAAACAATTACTCACCTCAATGTCATTGCCAGACGTTCAACAGATGGTATGCTTTTTCTCATGGCCGTGTCTTTTTTTTGCAACTCACTATTCAGTTCGTTTAACAAGTAGTCAAATGTATTCTTGCTCATTCTAAATTTTTTATAAAATTTCATCTTGAACCTTCGAAGTTTAGGATAATCAGTACGGAATTGGCTTTGACTTTTGTTTTCCAATAAAGGATGTACCCAATAAATTCTATTTCGACGAATACGCTGATTTCGTCGTCTTCTTCTTATTAATAAAAGCCATAACAAGGATAGCAACAACAATCTTTCCTCCATGACTACGTTCAGTCAAGCCGTGTTACCTCTACTAAAGCTGGAGTATAACTGCACATGACCACGTGTGGTTACCACGTCGCAACAACAGCGACAACGCAACCACATCGACATTTTGTCGGTACCACAACGCAACTGCAAAAAGCCGCTGCGGCACTATTCACACGTAACCACAGCTTGACCACATTATGTCGCTGCGACGTGGTGTGGTTGTGGTACGTGTGAATTGACCCTTATATTAAAATTAAAATTACAGGTTTTATTACTTGGTGGTAGGTATATATTTATCATAATATTTAGTGATGATTTAGTCTATTTTATTTTATATTGCACAATGTTATCACAAAATTCGTTTACTAGATTATATGTAGTTATTAATTAAATGGTAATATGAATAAATGCAGGTAAGTCAAGTTTGTTTTGTTAATAACATTAATTATTTTTAAGTCATATTTATTAATTTTATGTCTATATGTGTGCGTAACATTTAGTTATTAATTATTATGTATTTAGAACTTAATTTTCTTCAAGGTATTCTTTGACATTGTAATAGCTTTTCCATCCATCCATCCATCAGCCTTTCATCGTCCACTGATGGACATAGGCCTCCCCAAGAGAACGCCACAGCGAACGGTCCTGTGCCGCCTGCATCCAACGGCTGCCTGCGACTTTGACCAGGTCATCGGTCCACCTGGTGGGAGGCCGTCACACTGCGCCGTCCGTTACGCGGTCGCCACTCGAGAACCTTTCTTCCCTTGAATAGCTTTTACATAATGAAAATTTCCTTAACTTGCTAACAAAGTTATTGAACTTATTTTCGTTTTTGATGTCGTTTGGTAGCTTATTATACAATTTTATTGACATGACGAATGCGCCAGAGAAGTGCATTGCTAATCGTGAATTTGGAAGGTTTAATCTATTTTTGTTTGTGAGAGTCATTTTGGATTGGATGTCTTCGCGCTTAGTGTAGTGTTCTGGATATTTACGGACAAGTTTACATACTTCCAAGATATAAATGCATGGCAATGTTAGGACTTTGAGTTCTTGAAAATGAGGTTTACATGTGTCAGTATTTTGTATATTAACTAAAATGCTTATTATTATTTTTTTGCTGAGTAAAGATTGTGCGCCCACACAATCTTTATTATTTGTCAGTACCCTGCAAAATTACGCCATAGCTCAGCCAAGAATATGCGTAGGCGTAATAGGTGACAAGCGCAGTAGATAGATCTATGGTCTTTTTGACTTCGCGTAGGGCATATGTAAAGCTTGATATTTTTGCTCTCACCATTGTTACGTGCGCTTTCCAATTGATGTGTGTGTCTATGGTTAGCCCGAGTAAGTTAAACTCATTTACAACTTCTATGTTTAATCCATTATATGTGAAATGTATGTCTATTGGTGATTTTTGGTGGGGGTAGAAAGTTATTAATTTAGTTTTTGAGAAATTTATTTCCAGGTTGGGTTTGTTCATCCATTCTACTATTTTTATGAGTGTTTGGTGAAGATTTTTATTTATATTTACGTTGGATTTACACCAAGTGAGCAAAGAGATGTCGTCCGCAAATAATACACATGGTCCGTTTATTGTTTTGGGTAGCTCGTTTATATAAATTATAAACAGTAGGCAGCCTATCACACCACCTTAAGGAATTGAGGCTTTTATATATTACTTGTTTGAACAGATTTTTTATTTCTCATGTGTGTTTTTGTTGAGAAATTCTCTTTCTACTGTTTGTTCTCTACCTGTTAGATATGACTTGAGCCATTCGTAAACGTTTCCCCGGATTCCTATTGCATACAGCTTATCTAATAGACTATTAAATTGTATTTTGTCATAAGCTTTGCTCATGTCTAATAAAATACCTATTCCATATAGTTTATTATTTAAAATATTTAGGGCTTCTTGGATATATTTGTATATTGCTGAGATCGTCGATTTATTTTTGCGAAATCCATACCGGCATTCATCTAAAATTTTATATTTTTCACAGAAATCATACAATCTATTTGACTTTGCTTTTTCAAAGATCTTGGATGTTGTAGGCAGAAGGTCAATGGGTCGATAATTGTTTGGGTCGGTGTTTTTTTGTTTTTGGTTTTATTAAGCTATGTTTTAATTGGTTAAGGACGACACCTTCTTCAAATAACTGATTAATTAATAAATAAAATGGCAAGGTTAGTTCGTCTGCGCAGTCTCTCAGTAAGGTAGGTGGGAGCTCATCTATACCAAGGCTTTTATTATTTTTTAAGGATTTTAAAATTTTGTTAACTTCATAGGGGTCGACTGGGCTGAGAAATATAGTATTTTCTATCTCTTGGTGGGAACGTTCTCCATTTGGATTGCTACTGGAAGGCTGGGGTGAAGTTTCTCCAATTGATGCAAAAAAGTTATTAAAATAGTTAGCTATTTCGTTGGGTTCAGTTATTAAGCTATTGTTTATACGTAAATTAATATTTTGTTTGGATTTTCTAGATTTTTTGTTAGTACGCTCGTTTATTATACCCCACATGGTTTTTACTTTATTTTTAGCTTTTGATATTCTATTTTTGTAGTGTAACTTTTTTGCTGCTAAATAATTATTTATTCCGTATTACTGCATGTAGGCCTTTTTTTCGAGCTCATAAAAGGTTAGTTTTTCTTTTGCTATCAAATATTTATTATTTATTTATTTATTTATCTTACTGACAACTATTATTACAGGGTATACCCTAATACAATAGTGTAGCTTACTATAATATATATATTATGTTACTTACACATTTATATTACTACTAGCATTTGCCCGCGGCTCCGCCACAGCCAAAAACTAGTTCTTAGGTCATATCTCACGTTCCCGATACTGTAGCGGAACAAAAAAGTATACCAGTTTTAAGTTTAATAAAGAGCTACCAAATAAAAAACAAGTTGCATCAAAATCTGTTCTGCAGATTCTGCGTGATGCACGAACGAATAAACAGATAAAAATATAATATAGATATTACTAAGTCTAAGTGGAGTGTAAGAATTATTTCATATCACATCCTATCCTATAACATAATAAAAATATCCTTGTGAATTCACTCTTACTGCAACAAAATAGGTCTAACTCATTAGCAACAAGGTTGAGGGTGCGGACTGCTCGTGTCAGGGGTGCTTCTTTCAGTAAGTTAGTGCGTGCCCTAGGCATCTGTAGCAATTCCGGCCGCCGGCGGCGATATATATATCGAACGGGAACGTTAAGACTTAGTCTCTCAAGTATATCTGAATTGTTTAATTTGCCTGTTAATACCCTTACGATATACAAGGAAATAGCTAGCTCTCTCCTAACCCTAAGTTCGTTATACCTCACCATCCCCAATATAAACAATGTTGGATACATTAGGGGGTAAAATGGATATACTCCATAATACCTCATATATATATACCTAATATATTTATTTTGTACGCGCTCCAGCATGAGATTATATTTAAGCTCATGTGGGCTCCAGATGACCGCATTGCATTCTAATGTACTTCTAACTAATGCATTATATAGTGTGATAATAGCTTTGATATTTGTAAAATTACGAACTGTACGAAGTAGAAAACCTAAAGCTTTTTTACAAATATTAGTTATATGGTCACGAAACGTTAAACCTGTGTTAAATTTTACGCCTAAATCACGTACTTCTGTAACCCGGATCAATGGTACTCCGTTTATCTTATATTGGTGCGAAATTGGTGTACGCGTGCGAGAGAAGGTTATTGTAGCACATTTTTCAGTGTTAAACAGTAACTGGTTGTCCTTACTCCAGTTCACCACCCTGTCTATATCCTTCTGTAGCTTATCACAGTCTTCCGCGTTTCTTATATTTAAGTAAAGCTTTAAGTCGTCTGCAAAGAGTAAACACTTAAGAGTCTTTAAGTACTTTAGGTAGGTCATTGATCATAATAATAAACTCCAAAGGCCCGAGGTTACTTCCTTGGCTCACACCAGACTGAGTGGGATATGGCTTCGACAAGTAACCAGCATACTCTACATATTGATGCCTATCTTTCATGTAGCTCGCAAAAAAATATAGTAAATGTGGGGTGAAACCAACGCTTGCTAACTTACAAAGTAAAATGTCGTTATCGATTAGGTCGAAGGCTTTTTTGTAATCGAAATAAGCGGCATCTATTTGCATTCCACTGTTCACCGTTGGGACTAAATCACCCATATAACTCAGAAGGTTACTCGTTGTACTTCTAGCCGGCCGAAACCCGTGCTGACTCTAAAACCTTCGCTGGAGTCGACAGTACTGCCACAGGCCTATAGTCGTCAATATTCACTCCTATGCTTTTTTTTGGTACTGGAACAACCCGTGTTAATTTCCACCTCTCTGGGAAGACAGCTGATTTAAGACATAGGTTGTAGATATAAAGTAGCGGTTCAACTAGTAATGTTTGGCAATCCTTAAATATGTATGGAGGGTTGCCGTCTGGCCCTGTGGATTTATTACTAAAGACGGAATGGAAATATTTCGCGAATTCACTAGCACATTCTTGCGCGGAAATATATTCTCCCCATCCATCTTTTAAAATTTTATGGGTACTACAACTAGTCTTTTTAGAGTTAATATAATTCCAAAAAGACATAGGATTGCTCAACAATTTATTTTGAACACGATGTTGATATTGTTCATGTGCTAGTGCAATCATATTTTTTACTTTTGTTCTACCCATGGCAAACGCTTCATAATCAACCCTAGAGCCAGTCTTCTTATATCTCTTATGAAGACCTGCCTTCAATTTTATTTCACGTATTATTTGTACCACTTGGGGTAATAGTACCTCGGGCTGACCCTACTTCGCTTTTTTCTCGGAACACAGTAATCGATAATAGAATTAATAGTATCATAGTAATACTCTAAACTCATTTCCAAATCTAAGTGGTACATTGGAGTCCAGTCCACAGATGCAATTTGTGAATATAATAATGGGAAATTAGCTTTATTAAAGTTCCAACCTAAGTGAGTATGCCTCTTTGTCCTTGTCTGGTTTAGTCAAGCTGGTCAGCTGGTGCGGGCAACGGTCATGCAGTGTTAGTGTCACCTCGAGGGGTGGGTGGTGCGCGTCCACCGGCACTAGAGGAACACCCGCTGCGCCCACGCAAACTACCTCACCTCCCACCAATGTACTAAGCACTAAATCCAATTGTCGATCGTTTTGATTACCTATAATGTTATTCTGAGTGCATCCACAATACGTGAGAAAGTATTCGTAACAATTTTTAATATTAGACGAGCTAGAATATAGGTTAAAATCTCCTACTACTAAAATTTCTTTATAATGGCTACAATACTCCTCTATGATTCTAAATAACAACATGAATTAATTTTCACTACTATTTGGTGGAATATAAACAACGCACATTACAAACAGGTATGTATTTTTAGATAGATGGCAGCACTAACTATTTCGAATGTATGTGCATCGATATTTACGTCACACGATGCGCTCAGTCTACGCAATTCGAAAGGCGGTGTGGCTACGAGACATGTGCCTCCCTGTTTTCGCCCGTCCGCTCTGTCACATCGTAGAATAGTATACCCAGGTGGAACCATTTCCGCATTTTCGATGGATTTGTTACACCCTGTTTCTGTTATGGCAATTAAATCAGCATTTGATGAGGATACGCTCGTATAAAAGTCGTCTAATTTAGTACGAAGTCCTCTCACATTTTGATAATAGAGTTCAATTGTTTTATTCGGGATTTTTAGATAGTTTGGGTAATCTACGAAACCACAGTCACTCACAAAACTCTATATTTACTGGCCAACTTTCTGGTTGGCATAATAAATATATCGTATTGACTTTCTGGTACACCTATGATAAATGAAGCATAATCTCTCTCTATCTTATGTTTAATTTTATCAATTTTTACTGGTATTTTCTTTCCACTCAGTAATACATTCTTAACATACTTTTCTAAGCTTTCTTCTGTAATTTCCTTTTTAAGCCGCCAAACATGCAAATATTTCTTTCTTTCGGTACCGTGTATTTCCAGTATGCTCGTGCTACCTCCTTTTTTCACTTCGCTATTTAGATACCTGTTTTTTTTTCTGTTAACTATCGTCCAATTTTTTCCTTCTTCTTCTTCCTTTTTTTGAACTACCTCAACTAGGCTTTGATTTCTATCATTATCTGTAGATTCTACCTTCTCGTCAAATGATGATTTCATAGCCTGTTTTGGTTGAATACTGGTGATGGATGCTTTTTTACTCAACTTGACAGCGTTCACGAATGTTCTTCTTGCATGTTATTTCCGAACATTCCATATAAGAAATGTTGTAAATTACGGTATTACAGCCGTTACACTTCGTAACCATTTGATATAATTAATATATTTAAATTATTTATTCAACAAAAAATAATGACATGTTATGTTGAAAATTGACATTTTATTATTATTTAAAATGATCTAATATAATCCTTCCATCACAGCCAGGCTAGAGCACACAGTTTTTAAGATAGTGACAACATTTTTGGTAAAGCTCTGATGCAGCAATTCCTTGTTACTCCATGACAATTTTATCCTTTTAATAAGATTTGAGTGCTGCTTCCACCACTGTTTTGGCTTTTGAAAAGGGTTGCCAGATGTTTCTAAAGTCGTGGCCTAATATCCAAAATAAGGTGATAGCAATGCAATGCCGCCTACGCTCTTTTATGTTGAGACAGATAAGCTTTCAGGTAAGGTGTATTTTAGAGCCGCCCTGGTGCAGTCCTAGTACGGATTCAATTAGTTGCCAATAAATTGTCTTGTATTAAGTGCACGTTTGCCCCGCGGTTATATTTGCATATTTAAAAAAAAGAACGATGTCACAGTACTTTCTCAGCTGAATTTTGAATTCTTTCATATACTTCATTATTTCTTAAAATGCTTTCAAATAACATGCTAAAAGGCTAATTAATAATAATAATAATTATATAATTAACTTTTACCACTCGTTCACTTTGTTTCAATTTTCGTGGTGGTGTGGAATTAACATATGGTATTGCCCCTATATTGGTATGGAACCTTTTATTTGATGTAATAAAGATCAGTTTTATAGTAGAACATTGTATTTACGTGTAATGAACAATTTAGCTATCGCAAAGGAATAAGTCGGGAGCGATTTTTAAAATACCTAAGGCCGGCTAAGAGGTGTACCTAATGCTAAAACTAATTCTCACAACAGTGAACCGGCTATCGTATATTTTTTAAATTGGTCTGGTGGTTACAAACCCTTCTGCTTTATTATATTACTAATATAGATTTTCCAATGCTGTCCGGCAATTTAGTGATAGTAAAGTGATTAGATATTTGTTGCAAAACAATATGTTTTATATACGATCTCTTAAAAGCGAATCGGGATACGGACATGTTTTTTGATCACGAGAATGTAATTGCTAAGAAAGTATCGTTTTATTCGAATAGTTAATTAAGAATCTAGTATTTTGTTTGATGTTCGTTCATAATTGTATAACATTTAGTTTTAGTATAGACATAAGTAGTATAACATTACGAGTATGTTGGTTTTGACTGTAAGCTTACAATTGTTTATGTTATATGTATAAATAAGATGTAAAACAATTGATATTGCAACAAAGGAGCAGTGTTGCAAGAGGAACAGTGTACAACAACTTTGCAATCCGAATTATAAACTGAACAGAGAATGTTATGTGACCAACATTTCAATAGGTCATTAAACACAAAGTGAAAAATATGCAATCGAAAATAACAGTCACGAGCAGGATAAGAACGAGCTAAACGCATAAGAGCGTAAGAGAGTACCTATAACAAAATATCAAATTTCAAAGTTTTTGTCTGTCTGTCTCTTTGTTACGGCAAATCTTCATAACGGCGGCGGGATTTAGACGAGACATCCATTGTCATATAGCTAATGTTATAATGAGTAACTAAGGCACACTTATTTTGGAAAAATTATAAGGGTTCCATATAAAAAACTAAATTTGACGCGGATGAAGTCGTCGGTTACAGCTACTGTCATAAAAATGAATGATTGATCCGACTTCTTTTAATAAAGTGCTAATTTTACTTTTAGGCGGTGATGGTGTCACCTCATGCTTCACTAATAGCTAGTTCATCAACATCTGCTCTATAAGTCTTATCTAATGCACCTACTACTAAACTGGATGATCAGGGTGTGGTACCTAAAACTTTGTCAACATTAATGGAATCTCAAGCTAAAAGAGATTTCATCCCTTTACAAAGAAAATTTTACATGAAATATAGAATTCTAGGGAAAAAAATTGCCAATTACAACATTAAAAAATAACACTTTTAAAATCCTTGGATACTGAAAAAGCTGTGAATGAGCTCTCAAAAAGATCACACCACTACTTGCTCTAACGTTGCAGGAAATAAAAAACTTTAAAATGAGTAGAAAGGATAGACGATAGACTAAAGAACAGAAAAAGCTTAAAGCTGTATATAAAATCACCCACATGCTATAATCTTTTAAGGAAGTTGTTTTGCTTACCAGCACTTTAAAATCAATTCTGAACCAATTTTCCTTATACTGGTATAAATAACTAAATAATTTATATTTAACAAAATCTTTAATAAAACAAAAACCCAATGACAATGAATATATTTTGATATTCGATGAGACGTCTCTAAGAAAGCATCTCTATTAAAATAATAAAGAGGATAAAATAATTGGGTTACAAGATCATGCCTCTCAATATAGATCACCAGAAATAGCTTCATATGCTCTAGTCTTCATGATTTGTGGAATTAGAAAAATGCTGAAGCAACCAGTTGTAACGGAACGAAATCGGCCGAAAACTTTCTGCGGACTCGCCTATATAAGGCGGCGCGGGCTGGCGCACTCATTATTTTGATATTCGATGAGACTTCTCCAAGAAAGCATCTCTATTAAAATAATAAAGAGGATAAAATAATTGGGTTTCAAGATCATGCCACTCAAGGTAGATCACCAGAAATAGCTTCATATGCTCTAGTCTTCATGATTTGTGGAATTAGAAAAATGCTGGAGCAACCAGTTGTGACGGAACGAAATCGGCCGAGAACTTTCTGCGGACTCGCCTATATAAGGCAACGCGGGCTGGCGCACGACACCGTGAAATTATTGTAGTAATAGGTGTTAGACAGAACATCAGTTAGTCACTAACTCAACGCATTCTTCCTGGTGAGTTTTTATCACCGTTGGTATTTGTACCTGAGGTCAGCCCTCATACTTTGATAGGATGATTGCTAACTCCTGTCTGTATTTATTCGGATAGATGGCGATGATTCATTCGTCTTCTTCTTCCTACGTGTCGTCTTATCGTCATTGCCCGCTCCTCGAATACACATTTGGAGGTATATATACGTGATCGTGGGACGCCATTTTGATGTTACCGCGTGTACCTTCGTAACAAGCGGACTTGGTGAGGTACTTCTTAATTTACTTCTATACGATCATGGCTGTGCGGAGCTAGTCCCGGCGTGGTGACATAAAGTCATCCCACTGTAATGCCACGCGGGATATGAACGTGCGGCCTGCATCTAAACCACTGTACCATTACTGATCGGAACCTAGTGGGATGCGACCTTGAGAGATTTAAAAAGTAAATGCTATTTTCTATATAACTACCATTCCAACATTCTACAACTAACCAAATAGCCCGTTGTATATTCAATGTGGATTACCATATTTATGTGCTTAATAAATGTCTCATGTGTTTCCTTTGAGCTACCGTCCTTCTGGATTGTATTAATGTACTAATGTAGTGTATTATCTGGTTAAGACCTAGTTATATTTTTTAAGTAAGACTAGCAATACTCGCCGAATATTGTTATGTCATAAAATGATCAGTGTTTACTAAAGTTATATATTTCCTATATCCTATATAATATCAGTTTAGGTAGGTGTCATTTTTTCTTTCACTTAACCCAGGTTATTTTTAAGCCAGTAAAACTTACACTGGCTGTGTACATCCGTTACACTGGCCGACGTTATTTTTAGGGGTTTACTAACCCCCTACACGGGCAGTGTACAACAAGGTTACACAGTTACATTTTCTGGTTATTCAGTAACTGTAGACTTGCTGTACTTATTAAATTTGGAAAATGCAAAACTGCACGCCTTATATTCTTCATTTTTCACAATAAAATTGATTATTTGATAAGTAACTAATAATGTATTGGTCTTACTAAGTAGTTTTCAATAACTCACATAGCGCTAATTTAAAAAAATACTAATGTGGTTCCCATGTCTTAAACGCCATCTGGCGCTAATTTTAAGAAGTAGTACTAAATTGGTCTATAGAAGTAGTTCTCACGAAATAAGGGATAGCGCTGGTTTAAGGTACCATAGAATTGAGTGTAAATATTCACTATTTTTTGTTTATTTAAAAACAATTAAACCACATCGAATCAGACCGTGAAAAGTGATAGGGCTCTATTCGTAATTATACTGAAACGTAAGAGAGAAAAAAAGACTCGATTAGTAAAGTATTTCGGTCGTTGTCGTGTTAACATACATTATCCGAAGATACCTACAAACCACGGACGTCCAAGACAGAACCTTTTTAAACAGTTTTTTAACTAGTTTAAATAACAAAAATGGCATAAAAAATATCATGAGTGTTAAAAATAGTGTTTTTTCTTGATATGTGTGTGTATATATTATTTCACAAGTGCAATATATGATAAATAGAGACATTTTAAGTTTGAAAAATCAGTTATTCTGCGTGAAACGAGAGTAGTACTCACATCAACGCTTCGCTTATGAGGCGTGCAATACGAGTAGGGAACTATGTACATAATATTTTTAAGGTTCGGATCTATATTATAAAAGCTAGTTTTCTTAACTAGCTTTCACTACATTAAATATTGTATTTAGTACTGGAGCCTCATTAAAATTGATTCAGCCCTTTTCGTATTATGCTCAAACATACAGACAATCAGTCAAGAATTCCAGAATTTCTATTGTGAAATACAAATTATTTTAATTACGGCAGTGTACTATACATGACATAAATATAATAAAATAACTATTATATTATCATGAATTATTTTGTAATTCCAAGTGAACTACAGGCACCCCTGAAGTAATGTAACACAGTTCCAGTGGTCCGCTAATATAGGCGGAGAGACAGCACACGCCGAGTTTATTTAGTGGGTTAGGGCCCCACACTACCCTGTTCGTTGCCCCGAACAACGGGATGTGCGGTTAGGTACATTTATTACCACCTTAACAAAAAAAGTGAACTGCTGGTAATCAAGTGGCTAACATGGATAAATTATTTTATTGCCTGAATAGCGATACCCCGGACTGACGAAGCGGCAAACCACATTCGACCAATATGAGAGAAAAGACACCACATTTAAAATTATTTAGAGATCTGAGAATGGTATTCCAATCATTGGAATTAATCGAAGCTCAGCGAAAACCGCCATCTATAGCGGGTTGGATGTAAAGATGGAACGCAGTTAAAATATTTTAGAAGAAATTGATTTCAAGGCTTCCAAGTATACATAGTCATTCTACTAGTAGGCTAAATCAGCACCCAATAGAAAATTTATTTGGCTGTATTAGGGGGTATTGCGGATTAAATACCAATCTAACTGAAGCGCAATTTATTGCTGGATTAAAACTTTAAATTTTGAGTAATTTGTCTTACACTAACACATACTACACACCTGTGGAAACTGCGACAGTGATTTATTAATTGAGATAAACACGGTGTATGTACCATTTATATTCATCTCACAATCACATACAATATAAAACAATTAATCAAAAATAACAATTAGGATACACATTAAGATAATATGTCAACAAAATAATCTATAAAGTTCAAGTATGCGTCTTTTGAGTTGTCAGTTTTACCACGCTCCCATGGGTTAGTTAAATTCTCACAATATGTCAACATTAAGGTTTTTAACTTACTCCAAATGTCAAGTAATATCTCGAAATCTATGTTGGCAATGAGAAGTTAAAGTGACAGCGAACGCGTACTAACGGTGACATAGAACGTGCTACAGCCCGACTGCGTTCCACGTAAAACCAGCCAGAGTCTATACATTCTCAATTAAAAGAAATTCATGTGGACCAGGTAAGTGACGAAATACAGGCCTGTGCCTAGGTGTGTGGCTTTTTAATCAAAACGAAATGTACTGACTTTTTTGTAAGGGATCTTTAGTAACAGAAAATAAAAGTTTAAAACACACAGTTGTGTGGAAATTAATGAATTTAATGAGTCACAAGGCTAAAATATGCATCAATACGTTTGATTGAGTGTGTGGAATATTGTGTCACTTACATAAATATATTTTTGGAAAGGTACTCATATGTAGAGTGATCGGTAGATAAACCGACACGTGATGTCACAATAACCCCTCGGCCAATCACGTGATCTCTCAACCAATCACAATGGCACGATGCGATGTCGATACGTTTGAGTAGGATACATTCTAACCCCTCAGAAAGGAAATGAGATGCAGTTGACGAGAGAATAAGTAAATTTTCATTTAAACCGAGTATAATGAAAAAAACTAGATAACACCAAAAATACTATTTTCAAAATCCAAAAAAGGAGACTAGTGCATGTGGAGATTTTAGACTTTAACTCAGTGTCAGTTTGTCGAGGAAACAACAAAAAAATCAACGCAAAGAAAGAAAGAATCTTTCTAATAAAGAAAAAGAAATAACGAACAGAAAGGGAATGAGATGCAGTTGACGAGACGAGAGAATAAGTAAATTTTTGTTGAAACAAAGGACAATATCGAAAGCACGATAAAACCAAAAAAGGGGAAAAAGTCTCTCAATAGTGCCTGTAGCTATTCATAGTGAAAGATTGTGCCGAAGAGGCAGAGGATATTTTATATTTATGTATAGAACTGAGTTTTGCGGGGCATCTAAGGTTAAAATAAAGATAAAATTGAAGCATTGGGAGCAACAAGGGCGTTTGGTACCCAAATACCGTATTATTATATCAAAACATGCCCGGCTCTATCTAGTTTCGCATCCCAAAAACTCGTTTCGATCAGCAGGGTGGCGTGAGAATCATTGATTTCGAAGGTGGCGCTATGCCCTTGTTGCATAGCAAAAGTGCGTTTAAATTTGAACACGTTACGACCTGTATGCAGTTTTTAAAAACTTATTAATGTAAAAAATGACTGAAACGAGTGATTCAAGTGATTTTACATCAGATGCTGGCCAGAGTGAATATGAGTTGAAAAAAGAAGGTAAAGAACGAAAACTTAAGGAATTTTTTTTTACGAAAGTTAAAGATAAGTTTGGGTGAAGAATATTCATCAGCTCGAAGAAAGAAGGTACCTAAAAAGGTTTTTAAACATATTACCACGTGTTGTTCCAAAAAATCAATATTTTTTGGAACGAGGTTAGTTGATTTAACCTCGATCAAAATGCACAGAGAAGATTTTTTAGTGACCTTTGGAATATAGCAAAATGAAATTGACAAAGCACAACAAGATACCCTCTTATTGTCGTGTTTAGAAAAAGTGTTAATGTTGAGAGAGAATGTTGGGCCTGACAAGTTGAAACGAGATAATCAATGGAAATACTTTTTAACTGTAGACGGTTTAAATCGGAGAAATTTATTATGAAATTTAAACCTTTGGATTTTCATTACTGTAGGAGCAAGATAAAACAGAGAATTTATTGAGACCCTTGTCTTAATATTACTAAGATGTACAAAATGTATGAGGATCAAGTGACACCCGGATTTTCGCTAACCAAATCTTATTTCAGTAAAGTATTCAATACATCTTAAATAACATAGGATTTGGAACACCAAGGCTGGATGTTTGTTCCGATTGCCTTCAACTTTTAGAAAAAATTAAAAGAAACGGCATCGAAAAGGAAAACATACGTGCACAATACAGAATCCATAAGATCAGAGCGAAATGCTTTTTTCAGCTTTTGAAAGATGAAGATCCGGATATACTTATACTTTCATTTGATTGTCAAAAAAATCTATCTATGCCCAGGGTAACATATTATTCGAGGCAGCTATACATTTATAATTTTACTATTGTTGTGGGTAACTCAAAGACAAATTTAACACGTGACAATATCTTTTCCTATGTTTGAACTGAGGACAAGGCACCAAAAGGCTCCAACGAAATAGTATCCTGTCTATCATTGCTTAAAAAGTTTAAATATGGAGGGCAAAAAAATTGTTAGGCTTGTAGCCGATGGCTGTAGTGGCCAAAACAAAAAAAAAATAATTGGGATGGTTTCAAAATGGCTATACGAGACGCAAAATGATATATCCAAAATTGAGATATTTTCCCAGTAACAGGCCGTAGCTTTATTCTTCCAGACAGTATATGCAATTACCAAAAAAAAAATTCGGCGTCTAGAAAACGTTTTAAATCCAAATGACTATATTAATTTGATGTCATCCAATGCTACCATATATATATGGTTGATCAAGTGCCTGTATATGATTGAAATGAATGCAAGAATGTGCTTAAAAACACACAGAGCCTGCACTTCCAAATAAGTAAATGCAAGCGCATCATTATTAAAGGTAACGCGAATAATTCTGGTGCGTGGTGAAGTGTCGTACCGAAATAACATAAGTCAACTTTTACCCATTACAAAAATAGGAAAAAAAAATCACAAATGTTACCTGACAGAATAATTTCGTTCAAGCTCTTTTAACGTTTTGCGTTTCTGGGTATGTGGCAAACTACATTCACACAAAAGATATAATATTAAATTAATTTCCCACACAGTAACTCACAGTGAATAAACGCACCGGAAAGCTGGCCCTATTGTTTAAGCCGGCTCACACACGTCCCGCGCAAAGCCCGTGTCGCTTGCTTCCGCTACCGCCTATAAACTACTGTCGCGTAACTTAGCGTATTTCTATCTGTACTATCACTACTTACTATATTTTCTACTCCTTCTGAACTTTCTATTCTACTTGAACTGTTAAATGTGTTTATGTATGTGCTATACTCCTCTTCTGTGCTTGTTATATTAAACCGCAATATCATAACGTGGTAAGAGACTTTTTATTTGTTATCCACGTACAGTGCATACCACCCCCACAGTGGTGACCCGTGAGAACAATGAGTGACAGCAGTGATAGTTCCGTGAAAACGGTAGGTTATAGAAAAGACGATAACGTCACAATGCGCCGCGCCCATAAAGTGCGTTTGTCCACTGGTGTCGACACCCGTTCGACACTCGGACATGGAAGTTGAAGGTTCCGACTTTCTCTCCGGAAGATCCAGAGTTATGGATCGCATTGTTAGAAGGGCAGTTCGAGAGCCATAACATTACTGACTACGTTGTAAAATTTACAAATGTTACCAACAATTTGGACATGCAATACGCGAAAGCAGTAAAGAACATAATTATAAATCCTCTAGCGAAGCAGCGGTATGAGAAAATAAAGTCGGAGTTAATTAAACGCCTTTCCGCTTCTCATGAAAAGAAGGTTAGGCAACTCCTCGCTCACGAAGAGCTTGGCGTTCTATCGCAACCATCCCAGTTCCTGAGGCGTCTGGTAGATCTAGCCGGACCATCTGTTCCCGAAGACTTCCTTAAGTCGATTTGGAGCAGCCGCTTTCCTCAGAGCATCCAGACCGTATTGGCGTCACAAATGACGCACAGCCTGGAGCAATTGGCTGACCTAGCGGACAGAATTCAGCAGGTGACGTCACCGGCACAAGTCGCAACACAAGCACGTCCGGAGCAAATTCAAATTCAAAAATAACTTTATTTCATAGGCTTTTTATAACAGCACTTAAAATCGTCAAAGTTACTTACTAATAACTAACACGAGCGCTTGAGGCAAGTGCATCCGCAATGGAGCGATTGCGGTTTCCCTTTCTTCTTTTTTTCCGCCTTTCATGAGAAGAACCCGGCAAGAAACTCATGAGCCACTTTTATAAATCTTAAATTTCTTACAATATTTAAATTAATACTTAACTAAAGTAGGTGCTCTTCAGAACACACAATATTGTGGAAAAAAAACAATATAATAAAATAAAAAGGGGTATGTGCTTATTTTAAAATGAGGAGCAGTTCAAAACCATTTTGTTTTATCTTCCAGATAATCCGAAATTGTATAATAACCTTTACTAATTTGTCTAACTTTTACTGTTTTCTTAAACTTATTTAAAGGCATGTTTCGGATATTTTCGGGAATTTTATTGAAGAAGCGTATACATTGCCCCATGAAGGATCTACTAATTCTGTGGAGACGAGTACTGTGTGCAATAAGATTGCCTTTGTTCCTAGTATTAATATGATGAACGTCACTGTACTTATCAAAGTTATAAGAATAAGAAGTCACATTCCTTCGGTACAAGATCTATGCTCTCGGCTGATAAGGAAATTCGGTATTTCTAGAAATGGTACGATAGCTCAATGGATTAGAGCACTTCCCCGGAAAGGAAGGGAAGCAGGTTCGATTCCCGCTCGTACTAAAATACTCTTTTTCCTTATTCACAAATTATAATTTGTACTTTAAGAGTAGCTGAGCACGTCAAGTGCTAAAATATAGATCAAAATGTTCTACAGACGTTTTATACCCAACTCTGCAGAAATTCAAGGTCCTTTGAATGCCCTTTTAACTGGCTCTGTGAAAGGCTCTCACCCAGTAAATCTGTCTGGCGACGCGTTAGTAGCTTTTGAGATGTGCAAAAAAAGCTTCTCAAATGCTGCATTGCTAGCACACCCGGACTGTCAGTCAAAACTGGCGTTGGTAACAGACGCGTCTGATCTGGCAATGGGTGCAGTTTTACAGCAATTAAAAGACGATGCTTGGCAGCCTTTGGCATTTTTCTCGCGGAAATTGAGCCCGTCACAACAAAAATATTCGCCATACGACCGCGAACTGTTAGGTATCTATGAAAGCATCAAATACTTTCGGCATACGCTCGAGGCTACACACTTTGTCGTATATACCGATCATAAGCCCCTCAGTTTTGCTTTTAGTGAACGAAAAGCCAACTACACACCACGGCAATTTCGTCATCTCGACTTTATATCGCAGTTCACAACAGACATAAGGCACATCTTGGGGAAAAGTAACGTTGTTGCTGACACCTTATCCCGTGTTGAAGAACTGCAGATACCAATCGACTTGGACTTACTTGCTACGTCACAAGGTGAAGCTTTCGCAACTATTGAGAGATGCATCTTCGCTCCGTCTTAATAAGTTATCACAAAACAACAACAAACATAGCATCACGCCTGTATTCCCCGAAGGGGTAGGCAGAGGTGTATTACATACCCACGACTCG